>CATQJL010000001.1:53239969-54447577 GCA_958299035.1 Cylicocyclus nassatus
AAAGCAGTGGTATCAACGCAGAGTACTTCCCGGAATGAAGACCCAGCATGGAAGCTGTGGTCTCGCTGGTTGAGCATCGGCAAGCTTTCTGCGTGGCTGACCAGTTTTTGGAACGAAAAGTTTTGCTTTCCCCCACAATTTCCACCGAAAACGGTAAAAAATCTCGATTTCGACAGATCAGCCACAGAAAATACCTCTGCTCCCGGAGTGAAGACCCAGCGTGGAAGCTGTGGTCTCGCTGGTTCAGCATCGGCAGGCTTTCTATGTGGCTGACCAGTTTTTGGAACTAAAAGTTTTGTTTTCCCCCACAATTTCCACCGAAAACGGTAAAAATCTCCATTCCGACAGAATTTCAGCCACAGAAAATACCTCTGCTCCCGGAGTGAAGACCCAGCGTGGAAGCTGTGCTCTCGCTGGTTGAGCATCGGTAGGCTTTCTGTGTGGCTGACCAGTTTTTGGAACGAAAAGTTTTGTTTTCCCAAACAATTTCCACCGAAAACGGTAAAAATCTCGATTCCGACAGAATTTCAGCCACAGAAAATACCTCTGCTCCCGGAATGAAGACCCAGCATGGAAGCTGTGGTCTCGCTGGTTGAGCATCGGCAGGCTTTCTGCGTGGCTGACCAGTTTTTGGAACGAAAAGTTTTGTTTTCCCCCACAATTTCCACCGAAAACAGTAAAAATCTCGATTTCGACAGAATTTCAGCCACAGAAAATACCTCTGCTCCCGGAGTGAAGACCCAGCATGGAAGCTGTGGTCTCGCTGGTTGAGCATCGGCAAGCTTTCTGCGTGGCTGACCAGTTTTTGGAACGAAAAGTTTTGCTTTCCCCCACAATTTCCACCGAAAACGGTAAAAATCTCGATTTCGACAGATCAGCCACAGAAAATACCTCTGCTCCCGGAATGAAGACCCAGCATGGAAGCTGTCGTCTCGCTGGTTGAGCATCGGCAGGCTTTCTATGTGGCTGACCAGTTTTTTGAAACGAAAAGTTTTGTTTTCCCAAACAATTTCCACCGAAAACGGTAAAAATCTCGATTCCGACAGAATTTGAGCCACAGAAAATACCTCTGCTCCCGGAATGAAGACCCAGCATGGAAGCTGTGGTCTCGCTGGTTGAGCATCGGCAAGCTTTCTGCGTGGCTGACCAGTTTTTGGAACGAAAAGTTTTGTTTTCCCCCACAATTTCCACCGAAAACGGTAAAAATATCGATTCCGACAGAATTTCAGCCACAGAAAATACCTCTGCTCCCGGAATGAAGACCCGGCATGGAAGCTGTAGTCTCGCTGGTTGAGCATTGGCAGGCTTTCTATGTGGCTGACCAGTTTTTGGAACGAAAAGTTTTGTTTTCCCCCACAATTTCCACCGAAAACGGTAAAAATATCGATTCCGACAGAATTTCAGCCACAGAAAATACCGTTGCTCCCGGAGTGAAGACCCAGCATGGAAGCTGTGGTCTCGCTGGTTGAGCTTCGGCAGGCCTTCTATGTGGCTGACCAGTTTTTGGAACGAAAAGTTTTGTTTTCCCCCACAATTTCCACCGAAAACGGTAAAAATATCGATTCCGACAGAATTTGAGCCACAGAAAATACCTCTGCTCCCGGAATGAAGACCCAGCATGGAAGCTGTGGTCTCGCTGGTTGAGCATCGGCAGGCTTTCTATGTGGCTGACCAGTTTTTGAAACGAAAAGTTTTGTTTTCCCAAACAATTTCCACCGAAAACGGTAAAAATCTCGATTTCGACAGAGTTTCAGCCACAGAAAATACCTCTGCTCCCGGAGTGAAGACCCAGCGTGGAAGCTGTGTTCTCGCTGGTTGAACATCGGCAGGCTTTCTATGTGGCTGACCAGTTTTTGGAACTAAAAGTTTTGTTTTCCCCCACAATTTCCACCGAAAACGGTAAAAATCTCGATTCCGACAGAATTTCAGCCACAGAAAATACCTCTGCTCCCGGAATGAAGACCCAGCATGGAAGCTGTCGTCTCGCTGGTTGAGCTTCGGCAGGCTTTCTATGTGGCTGACCAGTTTTTGGAACGAAAAGTTTTGTTTTCCCCCACAATTTCCACCGAAAACGGTAAAAATATCGATTCCGACAGAATTTCAGCCACAGAAAATACCTCTGCTCCCGGAGTGAAGACCCAGCATGGAAGCTGTGGTCTCGCTGGTTGAGCTTCGGCAGGCCTTCTATGTGGCTGACCAGTTTTTGGAACGAAAAGTTTTGTTTTCCCCCACAATTTCCACCGAAAACGGTAAAAATATCGATTCCGACAGAATTTCAGCCACAGAAAATACCTCTGCTCCCGGAATGAAGACCCAGCATGGAAGCTGAGGTCTCGCTGGTTGAGCATCGGCAGGCTTTCTATGTGGCTGACCAGTTTTTGGAACGAAAAGTTTTGTTTTCCCCCACAATTTCCACCGAAAACGGTAAAAATATCGATTCCGACAGAATTTCAGCCACAGAAAATACCTCTGCTCCCGGAATGAAGACCCAGCATGGAAGCTGTCGTCTCGCTGGTTGAGCTTCGGCAGGCTTTCTATGTGGCTGACCAGTTTTTGGAACGAAAAGTTTTGTTTTCCCCCACAATTTCCACCGAAAACGGTAAAAATATCGATTCCGACAGAATTTCAGCCACAGAAAATACCTCTGCTCCCGGAATGAAGACCCAGCATGGAAGCTGAGGTCTCGCTGGTTGAGCATCGGCAGGCTTTCTGTGTGGCTGACAAGTTTTTGGAACTAAAAGTTTTGTTTTCCCCCACAATTTCCACCGAAAACGGTAAAAATCTCGATTTCGACAGAATTTGAGCCACAGAAAATACCTCTGCTCCCGGAGTGAAGACCCAGCATGGAAGCTGTCGTCTCGCTGGTTGAGCTTCGGCAGGCTTTCTATGTGGCTGACCAGTTTTTGGAACGAAAAGTTTTGTTTTCCCCCACAATTTCCACCGAAAACGGTAAAAATATCGATTCCGACAGAATTTCAGCCACAGAAAATACCTCTGCTCCCGGAGTGAAGACCCAGCATGGAAGCTGTGGTCTCGCTGGTTGAGCTTCGGCAGGCCTTCTATGTGGCTGACCAGTTTTTGGAACGAAAAGTTTTGTTTTCCCCCACAATTTCCACCGAAAACGGTAAAAATATCGATTCCGACAGAATTTCAGCCACAGAAAATACCTCTGCTCCCGGAATGAAGACCCGGCATGGAAGCTGTCGTCTCGCTGGTTGAGCTTCGGCAGGCTTTCTATGTGGCTGACCAGTTTTTGGAACGAAAAGTTTTGTTTTCCCCCACAATTTCCACCGAAAACGGTAAAAATCTCGATTTCGACAGAATTTCAGCCACAGAAAATACCTCTGCTCCCGGAGTGAAGACCCAGCATGGAAGCTGTGGTCTCGCTGGTTGAGCATCGGCAGGCTTTCTATGTGGCTGACCAGTTTTTGGAACTAAAAGTTTTGTTTTCCCCCACAATTTCCACCGAAAACGGTAAAAATCTCGATTTCGACAGATCAGCCACAGAAAATACCTCTGCTCCCGGAGTGAAGACCCAGCGTGGAAGCTGTGGTCTCGCTGGTTGAGCATCGGCAGGCTTTCTATGTGGCTGACCAGTTTTTGGAACGAAAAGTTTTGTTTTCCCCCACAATTTCCACCGAAAACGGTAAAAATCTCCATTCCGACAGAATTTCAGCCACAGAAAATACCTCTGCTCCCGGAGTGAAGACCCAGCGTGGAAGCTGTGCTCTCGCTGGTTCAGCATCGGCAGGCTTTCTATGTGGCTGACCAGTTTTTGGAACGAAAAGTTTTGTTTTCCCCCACAATTTCCACCGAAAACGGTAAAAATCTCGATTTCGACAGAATTTCAGCCACAGAAAATACCTCTGCTCCCGGAATGAAGACCCAGCATGGAAGCTGTGGTCTCGCTGGTTGAGCATCGGCAGGCTTTCTATGTGGCTGACCAGTTTTTGGAACGAAAAGTTTTGTTTTCTCCCACAATTTCCACCGAAAACGGTAAAAATCTCGATTCCGACAAAATTTCGGCCACAGAAAATACCTCTGCTCCCGGAGTGAAGACCCAGCATGGAAGCTGTGGCCTCGCTGTTTGAGCATCGGCAGGCTTTCTATGTGGCTGACCAGTTTTTGGAACTAAAAGTTTTGTTTTCCCCCACAATTTCCACCGAAAACGGTAAAAATCTCGATTTCGACAGATCAGCCACAGAAAATACCTCTGCTCCCGGAGTGAAGACCCAGCGTGGAAGCTGTGCTCTCGCTGGTTCAGCATCGGCAGGCTTTCTATGTGGCTGACCAGTTTTTGGAACTAAAAGTTTTGTTTTCCCCCACAATTTCCACCGAAAACGGTAAAAATCTCCATTCCGACAGAATTTCAGCCACAGAAAATACCTCTGCTCCCGGAGTGAAGACCCAGCATGGAAGCTGTGGTCTCGCTGGTTGAGCATCGGTAGGCTTTCTATGTGGCTGACCAGTTTTTGGAACTAAAAGTTTTGTTTTCCCCCACAATTTCCACCGAAAACGGTAAAAATCTCCATTCCGACAGAATTTCAGCCACAGAAAATACCTCTGCTCCCGGAGTGAAGACCCAGCGTGGAAGCTGTGGTCTCGCTGGTTGAGCATCGGCAGGCTTTCTATGTGGCTGACCAGTTTTTGGAACGAAAAGTTTTGTTTTCCCCCACAATTTCCACCGAAAACGGTAAAAATCTCGATTCCGAGAGAATTTCAGCCACAGAAAATACCTCTGCTCCCGGAGTGAAGACCCAGCGTGGAAGCTGTGGTCTCGCTGGTTGAGCATCGGCAGGCTTTCTATGTGGCTGACCAGTTTTTGGAACGAAAAGTTTTGTTTTCCCCCACAATTTCCACCGAAAACGGTAAAAATCTCGATTCCGAGAGAATTTCAGCCACAGAAAATACCTCTGCTCCCGGAGTGAAGACCCAGCGTGGAAGCTGTGGTCTCGCTGGTTGAGCATCGGCAGGCTTTCTATGTGGCTGACCAGTTTTTGGAACTAAAAGTTTTGTTTTCCCCCACAATTTCCACCGAAAACGGTAAAAATCTCGATTTCGACAGAATTTCAGCCACAGAAAATACCTCTGCTCCCGGAATGAAGACCCAGCATGGAAGCTGTGGCCTCGCTGTTTGAGCATCGGCAGGCTTTCTATGTGGCTGACCAGTTTTTGGAACGAAAAGTTTTGTTTTCCCCCACAATTTCCACCGAAAACGGTAAAAATATCGATTCCGACAAAATTTCGGCCACAGAAAATACCTCTGCTCCCGGAGTGAAGACCCAGCATGGAAGCTGTGGTCTCGCTGGTTGAGCATCGGCAGGCTTTCTATGTGGCTGACCAGTTTTTGGAACTAAAAGTTTTGTTTTCCCCCACAATTTCCACCGAAAACAGTAAAAATCTCGATTTCGACAGAATTTCAGCCACAGAAAATACCTCTGCTCCCGGAGTGAAGACCCAGCATGGAAGCTGTGGTCTCGCTGGTTGAGCATCGGCAGGCTTTCTATGTGGCTGACCAGTTTTTGGAACGAAAAGTTTTGCTTTCCCCCACAATTTCCACCGAAAACGGTAAAAATATCGATTCCGACAGAATTTCAGCCACAGAAAATACCTCTGCTCCCGGAGTGAAGACCCAGCGTGGAAGCTGTGGTCTCGCTGGTTGAGCATCGGCAGGCTTTCTGTGTGGCTGACCAGTTTTTGGAACGAAAAGTTTTGTTTTCCCAAACAATTTCCACCGAAAACGGTAAAAATCTCGATTCCGACAGAATTTCAGCCACAGAAAATACCTCTGCTCCCGGAATGAAGACCCAGCATGGAAGCTGTGGTCTCGCTGGTTGAGCATCGGTAGGCTTTCTGTGTGGCTGACCAGTTTTTGGAACGAAAAGTTTTGTTTTCCCCTTCAATTTCCACCGAAACGGTAAAAATCTCGATTTCGACAGAATTTCAGCCACAGAAAATACCTCTGCTCCCGGAGTGAAGACCCAGCATGGAAGCTGTGGTCTCGCTGGTTGAGCTTCGGCAGGCTTTCTATGTGGCTGACCAGTTTTTGGAACTAAAAGTTTTGTTTTCCCCCACATCTTCATGCAAAGCAGTGAAAACCTCGATTTCCCATTGTGGGATTTACGCCACATTGACCACGGCCTCCAACCATTTCAGCTTTTGTCAGACCCTGGGACTTTTACCTTATTGTTTGGTTTTCAACAGCCAATCATCTTTGCTTTGGAGTCATTTATTTTGCCCTTGCTTCCGAGGTGAAAACCCAGCATGCATTTGCATTGGTCAGCCTTTTAGGGAAGCGATTATGTTGATTTTAATTAAGCAACGAGAGAAGCATGCTGTATTAAATAACTGAGCTCTGGTGGTGGCATTTGGGAGGATCTGATATTCTTTGTGTCTACCTGCAAAGTTTGATTTGTTATTTACTTAGCTTCTCTAGAGAGGAGATGTGAACACCGTTCATAATTAGATGCAGTCCCAACTAAGCAAAAACCAATGTATCTGCCCCGACCCACTTACAGCGGCCCGTAGGGCCGCTAGTCCTATATATAGGACCAGTCCGAAGCGCCGCTTCGCGGCGCTCCGGACTGGCTGTGTGTGTGAAGTGGGATATGACTCTCAAAGTTAGAGCGTGGAAACCTTTTCTCCTCCAAAAGTATGATTTCTTAGGAACTCGGAGATCATCAAAGTTAAATGTCAGGATCTCCTGCTTTAAATGGTTTCCCAAGTTACATCATTAACCAAAGTGATAGATTGATCGCTTCCTCTCAGCTTTCTTTGCAACTCGCGTTTTATTGTCATTCCTGAGTTCTGAGCCAAACTGGCCTCCCCCCCCCCCTTTTCATCCAAATGTTTCCTTTATAAACTGCCCAAAACCGATCTTTTCTCGCATTTTCAAATCCTCTTGATCTTACTCAATCGCTTTCGAATCTAGCTCCAAAAATGCTGTTGAGAAAATGCGCCACCTTACACCTTTAAAGTCTGCACCGAATCAGGCCAAAATTGATATGATGAGCTGCGAACGCAAAGATTCTGCATCATGTCTGCGGCGTTAGGACTTGTCCGTTCCCAGCTTTTCTTTGAAACCTCCTGCAATGCGAAATGCAGCGCAAGCCCTAAGCGTTGGTGTGCCGTTTTGAACCAAAATTTCAGAGTTATCACCATAAACTGTAGCTGCCAAAGTTGCTCATCCCCACATTTGCGAAAATCCTCGGATGCTCTCCAATTTTCACATCCGAAAGTTTTCTGACCAAAGTGGCCGTCACAAACCCGGCAAGCTTTTCCCAGCTATGCACATTTTCATGGCTGTTTTCACCCGGACTCTGCTCTCCTCATCGACTGTCCCTACGAACTGCCTTAGAAGGCACATATGAAAGCTGGGGTGAACTAAGCGACGTCCCTTGTCATAAAAGGGCCGCGGGCGATCACTGCTATGACTTCTCAACATTGGGGACTCCGCTTCTTTTTTTGCCACTGGGAGGATTTTCATGCATATCGGCCTCAAAGTAACTATTCTGAATTCTTTGCGAGATTTCAGCAAGAGGATTCAACTCAACGCATTTGAATGCATTTAGCCAAAATTCTAACTTACTATTATGAAATTTCCTAAATGGAAAAACCTCCCTTCCTCTTCACGATATATGCTTAAAAAATTCTAATGCCAGAGCTCGCGTTCGCGTCCTATATGGGCTTTCCAGATTGTTCCATAATTTGGAAAGCCTTCCATAAAAGACGCCCTTATAGGACTATAACTTCCACCCGGAATGCTCTAAAGCGCACCCTTCCAACTCATCCTGGTAGGCTATTGACTCGAATTCCGTAAAGAGAGCTAGTATTGAAGCGTATATCCAATTTTAAGCTGTTCATTCAAGCAAATCACCGCTGTATATACGATTTTGAGGTAGTGCATTGTTCTGACAAAATTGCACTAAAAAGCTACATGTTCCTGAGGTTAGCAAGGGTTGAGTTGATGGTTAGTAAAGCGTCCCTTTCTTCCCATCTCTTTTGTTCACACTTGGTATACTGATAACAGACAGACAGCGTGTAGCTCTTTTCAAAACTTCTATCACGATCACAGTAACTTTTACAGTTTTTTTGAAATTTTCAGTCTTTGGATTAATTTAAAATCCTGAGATGAAGTGTTCTCTTAAAACCTGCGTTGCTTGCAAAGTGAGCTTTTTGTATAATGTGTGTTTTAGTGTTTCAAGGCAATTCGCATCACCATGTTTTTTTAATCACTTAGTGGATAACAATTTGGAAAGTTGGCACAGTATTGATGTTTGACTATTTTCTCAAAGAGGTTCGATTTTCACAGTGAGTTTAAGGAATTTTTCATGTGAAGATACGTTCAGCATGCTTCATTCGCTTCTTTTGCTTCATTCTTGTAGAAGGGTTTTTTCAGAGTAAGATTTGAAAATTGTTAATGAGATACGTTTGGTAATGAAGACAAAAATAGAATAGTGCACAATAGGAAAATGCACAATGAGTGATATGATTTTGCTTGATTTTTAAGGAAAGGTTCAATTTTGAGTTTTGTTTTTGCACGTAAAGATACGTTTAGTGGTAAAAAACAGTGATGATGTGGTGCACTGATTAAGAAAGAATTGAGGAGATGTAATGCGGATATCAATGTTAAGTATTATCACCGACCTGAAGATGCTATCCGACGTTTGCTTATTTTCACAAATGAATAAAGCAAAATGTAAAGCGGTTGAAATAAATCGACCGCTAACAGCGTTGTAGGCGACGGAATTGGGGTTGCATTTAGCTTGACGTCGAGATAAACATCACCGAAGCAGACGGAGCACCGAAGATAGTAGAAAACATCGTACCATTGATGACGTCATAGGTTGCACTTAGGTTGAGTCGTAACGGTAAACAGTATGGAAGCAAGTGAAAGTGCAAGAATTAACTCAGAGATCTGGGCAAACATTCTTCGCCGGTTGTTGACGTCGGATGGCCCCCCTGCGCTTTATTATAGGGTATGATATATATATTCGTACATTTAACACTTTATTTACAGCTACCGTGCGCGTACACAGCTACAGACTGCTGCACGACGAAGGCGCAGTATCTTTGGGCACGAATGCGACTTTATTAACCGCAGAGCGCAAAAGACGCAGAACATACAACTGGAGATACGCGCGCTACCTTGGCGCCCGCTCAATTAATTCTGCTTCTGCATCTTCGTCATGCAGTTGGCCTTAAAGGCACCGCCAACCCACATTCTCGTCTACCAGGTTGTCGTTTCAGGGCCCTCTCATGTTCCTGATTCCGAATATGAAGTCGAGAATCCGCGAAAACCCCGACAATCACCGTTCCGGAGAACCCACAGGTCGGCTTTCCGGAACGGTAATTGGATGGACGCGCACAAATGGGCGGGCATGGATGAGGGAGGGCGGGCATGGGTGGGGTCCTCGTACATCTTCGTTATTCCGTAGCGATTTTCTCGCTTCCGAAGCGACATTTTGCACTGCGACATGAATATTGGCTTGATAGGAGGCCCTACTATCATAAGCTGTCAAAAGCTCAAGATCCTCAAGTTAGAGTGGACGATGCCTTTAATTCTATGTCACGTTTCCTCCTGGGCGGTAGACAAGACGAGATTATCCCCAGTACAAGAAGTATTAGTCGATAAATTGCCGTGTAGTCTGTTTGAGCAGCAACGATGTCATAACTTTTATTCAACCCGCCCACCTTTTTTTTCTTTTTCGCCTTCATCAAAACCTGAAAAATCGAATGTATAAGAACACCCACTCATACGCTAATTTCAGGGCTCAGGAGAATATTCAATCGTGACTAGTATGAAAGCCAAAATAGAGTGGGTAGAGGAACGAAAACCCCAATTAGGCACTGTCTCCGCGGGCTGCTGGTTCTTTCGTCCTACTGTTACGCATTGCGTTAGGGCTAGCAGTCCGCGGAGGGGTGCTGAATTGAGGTGCTTCTCCTTTACCCAAATAGAGTGACGAACAGCCAGAACTTCCCTTAAAATTAGATGACACAACAGGAGATGCATTGGCATCGCACTGAAAGTAGGATGGTTTTTGAATAACCTCACGTTTGTGCAAGTTCATTTGAGCCGAGCAGTAGCTCTTTCCTGATAACTTACCCCAAAGCGATTTTCTAATCGTCATTTGCTATACGCATGCCGAACCCTTAAGAAGAATAAGTTGCTGACAAAGGAATGGTCAAAATTCAAGTGGCCAACCCCAGCAAGCCGTATACCCTTGAACACTCCATGGAGGGCTGATTACATATCCGCCTTCGGATCTACTTTCGGTCTCCTATGCGAAGTTATGGCCCTCGATCTCGCCGTGAGGTCGTCGCGCATCATAAATACTATCCGCTTCAACTAAGAAACAAGTTGGACGCATAGCGGAGTGGTAAGTGTGCAGACAGGAAGAAAACCCGATTTTTGTTTGCAAGCTCGATTCTTTTTGCTTGCTTCTCTTGCAACCCATCATTATCTATATTGTTGACGCGAAGTTCTTAACGCCGTTAAAAGGTAACTCAACATCTAAAGACATCGAAAACTCATACTTTTTACCTGTCAAACTCCTTTGAGAATTGAGAATGATTATGGTGAAAGCAAGAATGGAATTTTGCTTAGGAAAGCAAGAACGAACAGAAGAACATGACACCTCGACACACATCCAGGATATTTCCACACTTCATCTCAAAACTCTCACAATGCTTTCAACATTTCGTTTTTGCCTTCCATGACTACTCACAGTGATTTTTATGCAAATTTACTTGTACTCTCAAAATTCAACAGAATAAAATTTTCTTTCTTCTTTTCGTCTTTACATTAAACTACTTTTTAATGGTGTTAGGAATATCACGCTAACAATATGGATAATGGGGATGGGTTTCAAAAGAGAAGCAAGCAAAAGAAAGCGAACTTGCGAATAAAAATGTGGTTTTCCTAGGAGTCTGCACACTTACCAGTGCACATGCACCCAACTTGACTTCTGCCTGGGCGACGAGTATTTATGATGTGCGGCGGCCTCACGGCGGTATCAAGGACTATAACTTTGCGTAAGAGACCGACAAGCAGATAACGAAAACGAACATGTAACCAGCCTTTTATGGAGTGTTCAACGATATACGAAGGCTTGCCAGGATTGGCCATTTCGATTTGACCAATACCGCGATAGTCATTGTCACTTGTAAATCATGCACAGAGAAATTCTTTTGGGCATTTTAGATCTTACGCTAGGTTCTTCAGGATTGTGTTTAAGGGCCTTGTTCGCCGAAGTGATGTTCATGTACGCTGCCTGCGATTTCTGTTTGGTGGTCACAAAGATCTTTCGCTCACTGGAAATCTCGGAACTGACAATTGCCATAATATTCTATCAAGTATATGACTACGCTTACGCCATGATACTTCCTTTGCAACTATGCTGTCTCATAGAAAGATTCGCAGCGACACTATTTATTCGGACCTATGAGAAGAACCGGAAATGCCACTTGCTGTTCCTGTCGCAGCCATTTTGTTTTGCATTCATATTTGCAATGAATAACTTTGTGGAAGAAGGTAAATTTTTCGCAAAAAGTGGTTCGACAAACAGCAGGAGACTTTAATTCTTACATATTCAACCAGAATATGCAATTTCTACCACATGATGTTTGTCTTTTCTTTTTCAAAGTTTTTACTATTGTAGAGTCGGTTTATTTCTGCTATGTTTGTAAGCTTTGAAACCTTCTATAATTTCTCTCTTTAAAGAGAAAGATTGGCGTTATGTAGGTTGTGGTGTGGCTAAAAATCTGCCCAAATTAGTTCTCTTTTGAAGGCATGCGAGACTGCGCGTCTCCGAGGAATAGCAAAATTTCTGGCTTTATGTTCTTGGAAACTTTGAACTTGCTGCACCATTACTTGCATCATACCAATGAATTGTTAGAGATGCAAGACATTTACTCAAATATATATGACCCAAAGCTTTTGTTTTACGTATATTGCTAGGGATGTGTCGAATTTTCATACCACCGCTGGACAAAGTTTATGGCAGTACAGAATGGAAGTTTAGATCAAGCCTACAGTTTGTTTAGTCGACCTGCTTCAAATACTTAGCCGCTTTGAAAAGTAATGAAGCGGATGAAGGGACATATGATAACCTATTATGGTAAAGATACAGAGCTAAGTTACGAGTGACTTGTACTACCACGTCTTTACCTAGTTAATGCGTGTTATATAAGTTCCTGATATACTTACAGTTGCTGCTGAGGCTTGAACTTTAGGAGCAAACAACGAATCCAGTTGCATATCATTTCATTTTCTTTAATCAAAGACCGTCATACACCATGGTCGTGAACGATGGGCACTTGTTGAGTTTGTCACTTCAACTTTCCATCATCTACTCGAGGGATGCGTAGCAAGTTTTACTCAGGCAGCCGCCTGGTGCAGCAGCCAGCCCCAGAGCTGGCACCAACGCCACGGCTGAGCTACCGTAAGCGCGTTCTCGTCGTCCGCAACCTCTCGCAGAGAGATTTTCGCAGCAGCTTCGCACCTCATCGTGCTGAATTGCGAAAATTCGCTCAGAGGTCGCGCTACTGCCACATATTATATATTATCGATCAAGACAGCAGAAAATTTGTAGTTTATTAGTATTTATTAGTATTATTTATTAGTATTTATTAGTATATTAGTAAGATACGATACAAGAATACACAAAAACAAAAAAGTTCAGATTCAATAAAATTTTCAAGCAATAAAAAATACACAAAAAACGTCATCACCTTCTCATGGTCTAGAAATATTCTAAAATTTCCATCTAATTTCTCTTTCATGCAGTCAAAAATAAGCTTGTTAGTTTCGCGATTTTTCTTTTGTATGAGGCGAATAAAATGGAACTTTTAAAATTTTCCTTCATTCATTTTTAATTTTTTCACGAACTTCAAAACCTCCGCCACACATTGCGTGGACGGTTTACAATTGTTCTTTTTCTATCCCTGCTTAAATCGTTATGGGATTACTTGGATTACCTGTGGACGCCGTCCCCGATCAGCGCTTTTAGTCCGATTTCAATGACTGTCTTGATTTCTTAAAATTTAAAAGATTTGCAAAAATAATTTTGTGGGCATTTAACGCAATAATTACATCGGTGTAGTAGATAAGAATATTTGGCAATCGGACTTGTAAAAAATCCCCCCGATGTGGTAAAACCTTAACTCTTCAGTAATACAGTTCATTTTACTTTAGTGATTTGCGAGGATGCAGCTCTAAAAATAGGGAGTTCATTAATTTTGAGATTAAGAAAAGAAACGAGAAACTGCCTAGTAAAAATTCATTTCATAATATTACGCTTTTAATATAATATTATAATTATTCCATCAATACATTTTTTAAAACTTTTTTGTTTTTGTATATTTTTACATTGTATCTTACTGATAAACTAGATGTTTCCTGCCGTCTTGATCGATATATAATATGTGGCAGTAGCGCGACGTCTGAGGGAATTCTCGCACCTCAGCGCGATGAGGTGCGCGGCTGCTGCGAAAATCTCTCTGCGAGAAGTCGAGCACGACGAGAGCGCGCTTACGGTAGCTCAGCCGCGGCGTAGGTGCCAGCTTTGGCGGTTGGCTGCGGCACCAGGGGCTGCCTGGGTAACACTTGCACGCCTCCCACTCGTTAGTAGCGTCGCGTAAATCTCCAATGCTTTCAAAAATTTTGCTATTACTTGTTATAATCAAGCTCAACGTCCACAAGTTGAAAATCGTTTAACATGTTAGAACTTTTCTTATACATTTCCCGTCGTCATTGCAATGGATGATTAAGAGCTTCCATCTACCAAATATGATAAACACAGTAAGCGAAACGCTCAACACAGTGATAAGTCAGGTACAATATGATGCAAAGAAAAAACAATACAAGTATTTTTGGATTTTCAACCTAATGTTTTTCAATTTTTTGATAGCTTAGAGCAGCAAGAAGGACTGTGCAAGGCGGCTTACCTTATCGCCATCATTAGCAGCTGTGAATACTCCTGATAGAGCATTACAACATCGCAAGCAACTGTATATCAAGAATACATGATTTTGAAATGTTGTATCTGAGGTCGTTTGTTGTGATTCTTGAAACGATTAATATCACTATCTACTCCATTGATTATATAGAAAGGGCAAATATGCAAGGAACCACCCTCCTCTTCCACAATCCCTCGCAAGATTAGCTAACCCTTTTAAACCAAAAAAATATTTTTCAGAGTCATTATTTATCATGAAATTCTCTTTCAAATAAGAGATGGCTCAAAATTATCAAAGAAAGAAAAACACTCAAATTTCAGTTAGGCGATGAGGGTTTAACAACGACTCCTCGAGTTGCGAAAGGAGTTTCTAAGTTCCCTCGGTGCCTTCCAATGCGGTCCCATTTTTTCAACTGTTTGTGAGCTGCATATAGGGCTTATCAAACGCAGTGTCGCTTGCATCAGCATCTCCACCCCCGCACTCGACTCTGCGTCTCTTCGGCATACATGTTCACCATTCCCTATCGATTGAGGTTCCGCCCTTTCCCACGCTCGCCCTGGGAAAGTGCTCAGAGAGCATGTCCCGCTGAAGAGACGCAGAGTCTAGCACAAAGATGGAGATGCTGGTGTGCAAACGACACTGAATTTGATAAGCCTTATACGTCACATTCAAATGGTATTTACAGAATTTTTGATAATACAATACAATATACTTGGTAATACGATACATTATATCAGGTTGTCCCATAAGTTCCGTCCGTTTCAATTTTCAATCGCAATAAGTCATGAACTTCTTGGTCTTAGACAGATTTCAAGGTACCATTTGATAGAGCAAAGCAAGCTCTACAAGATAACTTTCTTGCTTTCGCACCAGTTTAAATCCATCACAAGTTTGAAGCCAAAAACCAAAAAGATCCAACCGCCCGAAAAATAAAGAAAAAATCGTAACTCCGTTTAGAAAAATCCTAGAAAATTCCTAACTGGCTCACAGATACCCTATCCACATCAGACGTTTATATATACTGTTGCTGTATTTTTTACTCAAATAGAAATCGAGAAAACGAAAATTTTCATGTTTTTGCCAAAGTGATGCTGTGCTGTTCTCACACAAGTAGTTGTATACTACAGACCAGTACAAGTACAGACACAAATTTTCAGCGCTCTAAAGGCTTTAGTTCTCGAGAAACATTGAATTTAGCTTCGTACAGTCGGGTGTTTCGTCTTAAAACGATTATTTCTCGAGAACTAAAGCCTTTAGAGCGCTGAAAATTTGTGTCTGTACTTGTACTGGTCTGTAGTATACAACTACTTGTGTGAGAACAGCACAGCATCACCTTGGCAAAAACATGAAAATTTTCGTTTTTTCGATTTCTATCTAAGTAAAAAATACAGCAACAGTATATATAAACGTCTGATGTGGATAGGGTATCTGTCAGCAAGTTAGGAATTTTCTAGGATTTTTCTAAACGAAGTTACGATTTTTCTTTATTTTTCGGGCGGTTGGATCTTTTTGGTTTTTGGCTTCAAACTTGAGATGGATTCAAACTAATGCGAAAGCAAGAGAGTTATCTTGTAGAGCTTGCTTTGCTCTATCAAATGGTACCTTGACGCCTGTCTAAAACCAAGAAGTTCATGACTTATTGTGATTGAAAGTTGAAACGGACGGAACTTATGGGACAACCTGATACATAATATAAAAATAATCCTCAATGTTTTTTCGGAACGCCTTCAAAGAATTTCTTTGGTATTTTGGGACAAATTTTCCTAACACCCTACAAAAACTAGTTTCGAATCTCAGAAATGCAATTATGACCCATTTGTCGAAAAAAATCCGGCTGTGAAAAGATTGTTTTCTCAAATTGGAAATGCGTTGCGATCCTGCGAAGGAAAGCTCTCTTGAAACGAATCGAAAAAGGGCTTGCAAAATCACAGAAAACTGTAGCTTTTTTTTGAACAAAACGTGTACAAAAGAAATAGTCAAGTCAAACTCTTAATCGAGGTACCCTATACACCCTTCCCCCCCCCCCCACCCCCAAGGCGGGACCGTAATAATCACGCTCTCAGCAGGTCATGCGTCCCGGGACCAGCGTGCGCTTTCCTCTGTGTCAAAAAGTTTCGTCGTTACTCGTGTGCACTTGAAACTTAAGTTGGACCATTCTTACGAATCAGATGTAATGAGCACAGAATGCTATCAAAGTTCAGGATGGTATCTAACTGCAGTCGACTAGATTTCTTCTCCACTCAATACGCTTAAACTTTTAAAAATTTTAAAAATTCAAATTAGCTTTGTAAAAAAAAATTTCGGGGGCGTGGCGACAGCCACGCCCCCTTTTTCTGGAATTTTGGGGTCAGGGGACCGCAAAAATTTTGGGAAACATCCCAAAAAATTTTCGGAGTGTGTGGCTAACGCCACGCACCTTCACTGAAAAAACTTTTTTGTCGCCCCCCCCCCCCGAGCCGAAATCCTGGGTACGCCAATGATAGGACCTATGGTGCTGAGAAGAGAAGTGTGAAAGAAAAGCAGGTCGAGTGACTGACGAGGAAAGAGGTTATGACAAAAATGGCACATTGTCCGCATTGCATCATTTAGCAGCCAAGATAGCTGGAGAAAACTCTCAGTCTAGGGAATGTTGCGCATGTCGCGAGTAGTTAGAATAACGATAGACTCGTTGAAGTTGACCATCACCAGAGCGCGCAGTTCAGAAACTATGCTTTGGATAGTACCGACTTTTCGAAGCGCAGGTTGATCTAGACCTCAACCCTTGCTTAGTTGCTCTGCAGTCTTCTTAGCCGTATTCATCAAAGATCAGAATGGAAGAAACGGCCGACGAGACCAGTGCTCACGAACCCTGTGGGTACTAAACCCACTGAGTCCCTGTAACAATAGAAAAGCCATCAAGCTGAATTGGAACCCAGTCAATTCGCAAAAGCAAGAGTCAAAACTACTGGGTCGCTGATGACACAGGGTTCGGATGCTTAAAGGCAGCGTCCCACCAGACTGGGGGTACCTGGCTCTCGTAATGATGTAATAGTAGACCCCCTACTTAATCGATGACTGAAGTTCGGAGCGAAAAAGGGGGTCTACCAAGCTTGAAATTTGCTCCGAAAGTGGGCCGAATCTTACGGAAGGCTCGGGCAAGTGCGAGGGCATGCAAGGTAGAGACGTAGAGTCGTTGCGGGTCCCTGCGCTCATGATGTGTGCGCTATACGCACTCTGGCCCTG
Source organism: Cylicocyclus nassatus (assembly GCA_958299035.1). Classification (NCBI taxonomy): domain Eukaryota; kingdom Metazoa; phylum Nematoda; class Chromadorea; order Rhabditida; family Strongylidae; genus Cylicocyclus; species Cylicocyclus nassatus. Next base: position 53,257,151 of record CATQJL010000001.1, read on the forward strand.
CTCGATATTGCAGGTGGCGGCTTCCGGGCCTACCATAAGATTCGGCCCACTTTCGGAGCAAATTTCAGGCTTGGTAGACCCCCTTTTTCGCTCCGAACTTCAGTCATCGCTTAGATAGGGATCTACTATCACATCATTACGAGAGCCAGATACCCCCAGTCTGGTAGGACACTGCCTTTAGAGGCAGTGTCCAAGCAAAAAGTCGATTTCGAAATTTCGTGCTTACCTGGGCCTATTCGCTATGCTGAATCCGAAAATCAACACTGGAGAGTGCAAAAACGGCAAAAAACTCTAACGGAGGAGGAAAATTGCAGGTGGGCAAGGCTGTTCACATAGTGGCATCACTCTCCCAGCTTCAGGAGCGATCCTCTCGCTCACGCTAATCGCCCTAACATCACCACCAGCCGACTGCGAAACGCATGACATAAAATCGGAACCGAGAAGATCGCTCCTAAAGCCTGGGAGAGTGACGCCACTATGTGAACAGCCTCGCCCACCTGCAACTTCCCTTCTCCGCTCTGCAGTGTTGATTTTCGGATACAGCGTAGCGAATAGGCCCAGGTAAGCACAAAATTTCGAAATCGACTTTTTGCATGGACACTGCCTTTAAAGGGCACTGGTTTGGTGACACAAAAAGCCTACCACTAACGAAGTGCACTATATTATGAGTAGATCACCAGTCAATGTACAGAACAGTGCTGGAATAGAAATAGATAAGTACACATATTTATGGCTAAAGTAATCCTGTGATAGTGTTGAAAACAAATCACAAGAAAGAAGCAAAAAAGAAAAAAATTGGCATGACACTGTTGACTGCCAGTTGCGGCCGAGGGGCTGGCGCGCTCAACGGTTAACGAGCCCCTCGGCGTTTGCCGCATACCGGATCTCCATCCCCTCTTAGATCGCCTCTCCTCCCCAGAGGGGATGTACGTGCATACGGGCCTAAGCGGCAATTTCAGCAACCTCGCCAACGCCGCCAACTCAAGTAACACTGGCAACAGTTGCCGGCAACTTGTAGTTGGGTAAGACTGCTCCGCGTGCACGCGGCATACGCGACATACGCAGCGTACGTCGCGTAGGTCGCATACGCAGCGCATTCTGGCCTAAAGCTATAAGCTTTATTGGCATAAATCTTAGGGTCAACAAACAGTTGTTTCCACACAAAGCGCAAAAAAACAGCAAATTTCCCCATCTGCTATCCTACCTCTTCACTTGATGTGAGCTGTAGAATCGGGAAAAAAGTGGGCTAAATAATCCATTGTTTATTAAGTGGCAATATATTAGGTGCGCCCGAAACTTTACAGTTTTTAGACCTATCCTCAAGTCTTTCAGAATAACGATAGACATACACTCTAAGCATTGCTATATTCAAAATCTTTCTTTTCAGCAATATCTTTCTTCGGATTCCTCCATATTCATAATAATCGCTACATTCTCCAAACCCAAACCCAAGTTTTATGTACCCTAAATTTAGGTACTTTTTGAAATTTCCATTTTGGACTCAAAAGTTTGAGTTAACATTCTATAGAGTAAACAATGCTACAAAACCCAATTTTTTGGCATTGATATCTGGCTTTTCAGCACTTTTCGCAAGTCCTAAAATATACAAACGCGACTATGAAATCTTCGCAAAATGAAACTTCCAAAAATCGATTACAATCAAACACTGATTTTTACAAGCAAATGAGTAGGTTTCACCCGCCTCATAATATTGATTTTTGGAGTTTTCGATGCAGTTTGGTATACTCCAAAAGACTAGAATTATGGCAATTTTTCCCTTAAGGCCTTCACGAACCAGGAAGAAAAAATACTTGACAAAAGCGGAGAAGAAGCTGCGTTGAATAACACCCTAGATGCTTGTCGTCTGATGTTCTGCGAGGTTTGACATAAACATATATCAAATATGGTAGCATCAAAATGATATTACATTGCATTTTGTTTACTCTATTTAACTGTTATTGACTCGTTTTCAGAAGTCTAGAACGAAGGCATAAGAAAATAGCAAAAGTTAGGGTAAGTGAAAACCATGGATTGGAGATTCTGACGATTTTTCGAGCCATTTTATAAATTCGAACAAAAGCTTAACTGTTGGAAAGAGGAAGAAATTCTGCATAGAACACTTCTTGAACTGTTTTGTGCAGAATTTGTGCAAAATTGTCTATCTTTACTCTGAGTGATTCAAGGGTAAGTTCAGACGACAAACATTCGGACTCTCCTAATAAAGTGCTGGCCAAAACTTTGCAGCCACTCTGCGATTTTGCTATATCTTACTCTGTTTCGAAGAGAATGAGTCCAAACTTTGATATTACATGCAAACCACACTGCTTAACACTATGTCAAGAAATTTTGAAGTTTCATGCCCATAGAAGGAGGCTTTGGTTGAAACGGCAAAATCAAGGTGGTCAAAACTTGCAGTCACTTTTTGCTGAACGTCTCTGGAAAAATTGTCACCTTCCAGTATCTGGAGTACGGAATGCACACCTAGGCCTTAAGATGTGTAGTGAATTTACCTTTTGGACGTTTAGTGGTGGTTTGCAAATGTGACAGAAAAAGCACTGATTGTCATGCTTCAGAAACTACCACCAAGACAACTCGGACCTGGAGCAATTTTCACCTGAATTCTAGGTCTATCGGTTCCCTGAGTTCCTTAACCTATTGAAAACCCAGGTTTTACAGAGGCCAGCATGGTCCTAAGTCGCACTGAAAACACTAGCTGCTGCTGCCAGAGAAAAGTTCTGCTATTTTCAAATCTACCAAACGTTCGATTTGCTAAGGGAATTTATCACTTGTAAAGACTACGCGAACTTTCCTTGGGCAGTAGCGGCTGCAAGTTTCCAGCGAAGCTCTGCGAGCTTTGGACCAGTGCTCGTCTTCGTAAAACTGGGGCTTCAACAGGTTTGAGAACTCCGGGGACCGCTAAGCCCAGTTTTTTTGGGGGAAAATTGCTCCAGATCTGAGTTGAAGTGATGGTAGTTTTTAAAGCATGACAATCAATCTTTCCGTCACAATCGCAAACCACCACTAAATGTCCAGAAGGTACAACATTTCCATAGGAGCATGAATCAGCCGATTACCACTCGACAATCTACCTGTTTATCCAATTTTTGCGGTCATTTGGCGTTGAAGCAAATTTAACTCGTAAAGTCTCTTTTTTCGGAGTTTGATGGATATTGGTTGAACTACGCATCTTAAAGCTTAAGTATGTATCTGTCCCCCAGATACTGGAAGATGAAAAGTTTTCCAGAGACGTTTAGCAAAAAGTGGCCGCAAGTTTTGACCAACCTTGAAATTGCGGTTTCCCCCAAAGCCTCTTTTCATAGGCCTGAAACTTCAAGATTTCTTGACGTAGTGTTAAGCAGTGTGATTTGCTATATGAATTCTCTTTGGAACAGAGTAGTGTATAGCAAAATCACATATTGGCTGCAAATTTTTGGCCAGCACTGTATATCCCGCCCGATTATTATCAGCATTATTCAAAAGCAGCGGCGCAGGTGTTTGAAGCAAACCGTGAAACTATAAGCATAACTCGAAAAATTCACCTTGAACTGCTTCATAAGATTTTGTTCACAGAGTGACATGATTCCGCACTTTCATAGCAAAAGTGCCCAACAAAACCTCTGTTAGGTTGTGCCTATTAAATTGTGCGGCATGTTCGTTTACTTTTCCCATTTATTATTCTTGATATGCAGATGCCCCATGATATATCGAGCATTTGATTTTTAGTAACTCTCTCCTATATAATTTTAACACGTTTCGGATCGCGAAATCGCACGCGGCGAAAAAGAGTGTACTTTCGGCCGTTAGCCAACAAAGGGACCTTATTTCGCAGACTGTGGACTTCATCTGTAATCAGCATGACCGATAAACTCCATACCCAAAATTCTGGGTGAATTCGAAGCGTTTGAATTTTGTCGCTTGAGCGGGACTTTTGTGCTTTCTTGAAAGATAGGCGAAAGAACTTAGTTTCAAATAGTGTCCAAAAGTATCTATGTTGTGGACGGTACACATCATTATTGAAACCACGGTTTTTCCCTTTGAAATCGAAGCAAGGAAAAGTTGCGACGTCGCACGCGTCGTTCGCGTTGCCGCACTTCGTTGCAACTCTTGTTCGTTTTGTTCTCATATCTCCTAAACAAATATCGGCGGCACAGCTCTACAAGGTTATTTGAAAATTAGGAGCTTAGACCTTTGACTCAATAACCGTGAACTAAAAGAAAACCTCCTGCAAACGTCAGAAAGATCCTCTAATGCAGCGTGCTGCACCATGTGCAGCACCGGTCCGAAACGTGTTAAAGTGGTCCCATAAGTTGTTGCCATAATTTGGGTGTCTACGCGTGGTACTTCTAGCAAGAACTTTCATGATATAGGAAATCACCATATAGACGACCATATTAACAAAAGCAAAAATCAAATTAGGTTCAAAACTTGATTTTTGTAACACCATCAAGTGAATTTGATTTTAGCAGTCGAGAATGAAATGTTAGCGTTCATATTCCTCTTTTACTACATCGTCCAGATCATGGTAATGTTTATTTCGTAGTCAATTGAATAGAGGTAATTATTGTTTCTTTCCAGGGAACACTAGCTCTTTTTTACATTAACCGACATATGATTATGAAACACGCAGGGCAGGGTGTACAGCTCTCCATGAGATATCAGCTTGCTGAAAATATCAGAACAATCAGGTGAGTAGATTTTCCTTTCATTATCAAATTGTAAAAATTATAGGATTAACTGAAGAGGTAACGATATCCTGGCTTAGGCTTGCTTACCTCGAATTTTCCGGTTTCCAGAGTCTTTTTTCCGATGATTACTTGTGACAGTTTGACATCACTATTTGACCTTGCCTACTTATACTTGAGATTTGATTATGTCTTTGAGCCCGAGCGTTGCGCGCAAGACCAGCTCTATCTTCATCTCTATGTCGTTGTTGTGGGAGTGGGTCTTGATTCCTAATAGATTCGCTAACAATTTTATTGCTCACCAATTTTAGATTGGCTCTGCGATTGAGTTGACAGGAGCAACATTCGTGACTCTTATGTATCCTGGCGTAAGACTCCCTTGCATTCGGAAAAAGAACACAGGTGACTAGTAACTCTGGCTTTTCGTTCCCGTTTTTCATTTGAAACGTCAGACTATTTTCACTCAGCAAAGAACTGTTAGGCAAATGGATGCACATAAGGGTGACAATTTTTACTATCAAGTTCTTTCACAGGTTTAACTTACCCTATCATTTTAGCATAATGAATGAGCGAATTGACATACAGACTGTCTTTTCCATATTTGTATGATTGCCTGAGGCATCTCATTCTTTTTTGAAGTCACTATTTTAAAGTTCCGAAAACTCAGTTCTAGTAAAAATTTGCTTAGGATTAATTCAACAATGCTAAGCTTGTTTTTGGTGGGAAGATGTGGAATGTGAAGATGACGAGATAACAATGTATCACAGCTTGCGGGTAGGGATAATTGTGACTCCACACTCCATTTTCAATCGGATATGTGTGATATATGTAGATCTCGAAGCTTCACAGCCTTTTTGTTAAGTTTTCAAAGGATAGAAATATTCTCCTTCCCACAACACCTATCTAAGTCATTTCCATGCCCAATAATTTGTATAATTTGTTTACTTGCTGAAGTGCAAAGCTAATCACTTCGACAAATCATCTTCGAGCACTATCTGCGCAATAAAATATGTGATTATCCAATGGACCACTGCCGCAATGGGTCATGGGACAGTTGTCAACTCACGCGGCTTGTTGGGCTCAGCGCTTAAAGTCAGGAGAAATGATCATTAGAAGTTTCGAGAACCAAGATAGGTATTATTCACCTGCAAATGAACCCATGTTTTTTGGTTACCTTGTGATGAAGCTCTTTACGCTCTATCCATCCATATGCAGTTTACCTCAATCTTCTGCTAACTTCGAAACTTATATGTTGAAACATAGATGCGATAGGTGGAAAAATTTCTTGATCCCCTTCACTTTAAAGCCGGTATCTGGCTGACCTCTTTGACTAGAGGTTGAGACTAAAATCAAGGCATAACGGCAGAATCCAGCTGTTACAATGGAAGTTTTTGTTTGGAAAGGAAACGCCAACTGCTCTTCTACTCAAACATCAAGACTGCTAGATAGTATCGAAGCAACAGCGTTTCGTTAAGAAAAAAACACATGCTTGAGACTTTTTGCTCACTCAAAGTGGCTTTGATAACGGAACATGTCAAAAATTGAAAGGATTTCTGATTCTTTGAATAATTAACATTGTATCAATGAATTCGCACTGTCGCAAGAAAGAGTTGAGCAAGAGTAGAAAATCTGGACTAGCTAGTGATGGGATGCACGTTCACTGACAGGAATCGTACCATATCTCCTTTCACTAGAGAGAATAATAATAAATGAAAAAGCAGTTAGATCACTCGTTTCTCAAGCTTTCGAACCATATATGAAAGTTCAAAAAAATTTCCTTGGTTTGAAAAGATGATTGCCCAGAATCGGCTGATATTGTAGCTAGATAAAAGTGCTCGTATTTTGCTTCACAGAAAAGGAAAAAAGAGACGGTCGATTTCTCGTGTTCTTAGCTATTGAATGGCTTACAAAGCGTTGGTGCACAAAGCTTTCTCAGTCCAAAAAAGTCTTGCCGGCGGCCATAGAAAACAAGAGCGGGGTGGAGCAAGTTAATACTAAATATCTCCACCTCATTTTTCAAAAGTCACGAATTTTTTGACGCAACCGCCTATATACCTTTAGAAAGCTCACGAAACAGGAATTCAACGTAGACCGTTTCTTTTTCTCTGATTCTCCTCTACTCAGAGATACATGGCATTTTAGCTAAAAACATGTGTTTTTGCGAAGAAATTTCTATGCAAAGAGTGATTGAAATTGCCCAGTTGTCTAATCCAATTACATAGCAAGACTTCGCCAATAAAAGTAGACTCTTTTTTTGCTTCTCTCTTTCTTTTAGAAATGAAGGGACAAGTGATTGCATAAAATCAGCTGCTGCTGAAACTAGGTATGGTTTTTCATATCTGAATTCACAGGAGGGTTGGAAAAAAGAGACAGAAAGAGGAAAAGAGGTCTATTTCGATTCTGTATGTTCCAAGCTTTCGATATGTCGACTGATGAAACATAAAGCTTTCCTGAGTCAAAAAAGTCTCTGTTGGATGACCTTCCAAAGCCTAAGCATTGAGGAAATCTTTATATTACACCTCTGTGCCACTTATTTTCCTTCTTTTCACTCCCTTTCAACCTGTCTAACGGGAGCTGGAGCTGTAAGCTTGCGTCAGCGTTCATCCCAGGCCCAGTTACCCCCTTCACTTTTCTAGGTCAGAAATAGCCAAAACTCGCTTCACTTGGAGGGGACCCCGCTCCCCGCACCTATGGGTTGAAACGTGATTTTTTTGGTTTTTATTGCTCCGAAGAATCGAGATTTACCAAGTTTTTTGCTTCTTTTTCTGGATTCAAAAGGAGGTCTTAATTATTCGATGGATCCTTCAAAAGAGCATAAAGAGCTCTTTCGAATGATCTGCCACTTACTTCATATTAGGTTGTTGCAAAAATAATGTCCGTTTTTTAAGGCGTATTTCCCAAATATTCTCCTCCGGACTTTCTTTTTCGATACAGATTCTGCACACCTTTGAAAAGCTTTCTTTATGTACTTTCTTACAGTGGTAAAATTAAGCTTTTATCTCATCTGTGAGAATTTCGCAAGCATTTTGCACAGCCGCACTCAAAATCGAAATTTCATTGCTGCAACTTTATTGGCTACAACTCAGGCGCGAACGCACAAATTCTTCTGAAAACATAGCTGACACATGGAATGAATATTGTTTACTTATTGCATGTTTGAATAGTTTTTTGAATATTCCTGGACTGAGAAATCGATGCCTCAAAAAAGATACTCGCTGCTTGAAACTCTATGGGTTCGAAATTTTTCCTGATTAGGGCAATCGCCGAAACTTCGCTCATTTCTGTAGGCTTAAGGTCAGGATATTTCACCTATAATTTGTGCAGAAAAACTTAGCTATTCCATGCATGAAGAATTCCAAGTTTTCATAGTTTGGAACTTCCTGGCCTATCACAGATAGACTCAGGAAAGTGAACAAATTTGAACTTCTATCTTTTTCTTTTCGCAGAACTCCTTCGTTAAAAACTTTTCTATACAAACGTATACTACTGGTTCGCGTCTACAAAATAAGCTGGTCAGCACCCATAACAACAAAACTTGAAGAGAGTTGTAATCTCTCGAATACGAGGTTTTCAAAATAAAAACTTTCGGTTTTTTGACGCATGGTTATCCTCCTAATTGCCATATCAGTATAAGCAGGTAAGCGCTCGATAACGAAAGGTTTACTGGTTCTGAGTCATGGTTGCATTCAAAAATATGAAAGCTGAACGAAGTTATAGCTTTTGAAAGTGAAATTTTGCAAAGCGGACATTATTTTTGCAGCAACCTATAACTTTACGATATAGCAGCGCAAAATTGAGAGATGTTCGAAAAACCCTGTTCGAGTTCTTCACAGCGTCAGCGTGGGGTTGCGAGAGAAGCGTTAAGACGTGACCAGAATAATAGGCGAAGGTCGTTTATGTAGCGACGTTTAAGTTGCAGCCTGCTTGATGTTGGTCGAAACAAAAAATTCAAAATAATAGAATTCAAGCCATTTTCCACCGTTCTCCCTAATATATTGAGTCGTATCAAAATTAATTTCGCCTTTTTTCAAATAAAAGCCACACTTCGTGGAACAAGGATTTTTGAGAGATCTTGGCAATGTTCGATGCAGCATCTCTTCTGAAAATCTTAAACTCACCACAGCACAATCGCTGAGCTCTCGGAAAAATTGCTAAGTTCGCCATTTTCCTGAAATTTTTACTAGGTCCCCGAAGAAGTGCATATAACTTGTATACATAAAGCAAACCTTACAGGATACAAAGCAATTTTCTACCCTTTATAGCTTTCTTCTCAATATTTTTAGATCCATTTCTTTGATGCTATCAAATTTGACATTTGGTCAACTCAATTCCATGCAACATCAACCTTTCAAATGAATTTTCTCCGATTTGTAAAGTATTCGCCAATATGAGCGTGCCCCCTGGTGGCAAACTTAAGATTCGATTTTTCGAGTCTGCAAGCGCTCATTTGCTTTTTTCGCTTAGTATTGAAACCTAGTTTTCGAAAGTAAGTTCGGATGATTTTTGGTGTTTGATGCGAAAGTGTCCGACGAAGACCTGCTGAAAGTCGATTTTGTTGGAATTTTTCTCTAAACTATTATAACAAATCATGGTTAGAGAAATAAATTGTTTTGTATCCTATAGGGTTTGCTCTGATCATCCATTACTTAAATTACTGCGAGGAATCACTAGCAAAGTTTAGAAAAATAGCGAAAGTTTACCATGGGAAAAAACCATAGGTCATGTTGTTTTCTAATTTTCTGGGAGCTCACTGATTGTGCTGCAACGAGTCTATAACCATTGAAGAGGGGGATGAATGCGACATCAAATGCTGCCAAGACTCTTACTAATCATGCTCCGCGAGAAGTGGCGGACATCTGAATAAAACATTGGGAACGACTTGATACATTATCTCAATCCTATGAACATCCATATGAATTTGCGTAGTCATTCATTATTCTGAGGTAACAAGGTTATAGGGCTTCCAAAATGAGTAGACAACGAGATATATACGGAGTTTTCCAAAAATGCCCTACTGGACCGTTGAAGTCTCTCTTGCTTTATGTCTTTCGCCAAACTCCCTGTGGAGCTGGCTTTTAACAGATTTACGGCATGTAACAATTAGCCCTTTCTTTTTTTGTTATTTAGGATAATAGAATCTTTAGCATATTGTACTCAAAATCAACTGCATTTTAAAATTTTTTTCTTGAGTACTGAAACTGAACCTTTACAGTTTGATTTTTGTATCGCTGATTTCAGCAAATGATAATGGGGAGCTTTGTGAAGCGGTTTGAATGGTGTACTCAAATTTTTGACAAATTTCGGAGCTGTCTTATGGTGTACTTGGCGCAACTCTAGATCACCTTGAGTTGATGTACTGAGATAATAATGTTATTCCTGTAATTGATAGATACTTAAATGGCCCATCTTCACGTGGCGTTGGGCTCCAGCACAAAAGTTTCCACTTTTCGAGAGTAGACGTCTTGGAATATCATTCTACAGTTTGCCACAAAATTACGTCTTAAAGAAAGTTCCCGGGCACTTGCCAAAATTTTTTTTCAAGTCGCTGTAACTTCAAGTAGATTGGTTTTTTATTGAAGCTACAAACTTCATTGCAAAGACAATTTCGTCTATATAGTAGACGTCATCCGTCTAGTCACCTCTCGGTGACGTGTGTGTTATTGCACACAATTTTGAAATCCCGGATGAGGTGCGGGGTTCGCGCCGTGCCGTACTTGCACCAGGTGCGCGTACGGCTAAGATTCGACGCCTAATTTTGCCCGTTTTTCTTCTCAGACAATTCTGCGTGCAAGCGGCGCGCATTCACGGCTAACAGGGCAGGCGGCGCGCCGTGATTTGTGGGCGTGGCCTTGCAGCGCACAGGCGGCGCGCGCTGATTTCAGCCAACAGGCGGCGCGCAACGCGTGTTCGCAAGCGGCGCGCAAACACAGCCTGATGCAGGCGGCGCGCATTGAATTTTCTGTAGCATCACGTAAGCGAAGGAGGACGCTGCTTTCGCGCAAATGCAGAATTTTTTGCAGATAGTCGTTTCTCCTCGTTCCTCCTTGTTTTTTTCGTACAAAGTATTGTGTTGTTTATTACCTCGCTTTTACTCTGCTGTTTCACATCTTTTTCTGTTTCTAAATTGTTTTGAAGTCAAGTATGCGATTTTTTTGCCTTTTTTAGCACGTCCTCTTTTATTTAATCCAAATTCACTCTTGTTTCTCAGTCAGTCTTCCATATCTTTTATCCTATCTCTGGTTCTTAATCATATTGACCCCGTGACACAGGGACGCTCATTTCAATCAATAACGCTTTCTTACGTCGTTGCGCCTCCTTCGTTTCTTTCCGTTGCCATTTCTTTCTCCTCTTTTTTCACAAGATAAAAGCATTGTTTAATTCAGGTCACAACTGCCTTAGTACAATGATGGCTATGTGCGAATGCCGAAGAAGAAGTCGACCGCAAAAGAGTAAGTCTTGCTTTTTGAAGCCAAAGTAGGCATTTTGTTTAAAAACATTATTGTGTTTCAGCCACCAATCTACAATGACCCCAATTACCAAGAATCAAGACAATTTATTGTCGTGAAACCTCAGCCCTGACTATTTATCTTGAAGAGGTGAAAAAATGCATTTTTTCCTGCATTCCTGCAACTCTTGATAGAACAAAAGCCAATACGAGAACTAACGAGGACGAGGCTGATCCAGATTATTTATGTCTCATCATTCATCCCAATTTTCATGCTTATACCCATCATATCCTCGTCATCCAACTGTGTTATTCCTGTAATTGAATTGGGTATATGAAGTCCTTGAGCATTTAATTCTGGCTGATCAAGCATGCCCGCGTTTTGTTCGTTGCTATCGCATTTTCATATTTTATCCTCTAAAACTGTACATATATTATGCATTTCTATGTATACATGTTCACTTTGTTTATCAAAGTACTTACGATTAGTGATTTTATTGGCAGTTATTTCAAGTTATCTCGTCATACTGTTGCATTCATTACTATCAACTTCATTGTATTCATTACTTCATACACACGTCTTGTTGATAACACATTTGAATGTAAATACCTTGTTGTTGTTGACTTTAAAATGTTTGTGAATTTTGTAAGTACTACCTAAGCTAATAGTATTAAATGCCAGCTGTCAAAGACAGCCTTATCCTGTAAATACTGTATTTTTGTTGCAATTTGTGTTAAAACCTGTCAAATTTGAAAATTGTAAATATTATTCGTTAATAAAACAGTTGTGAAACCATATTGTCCAACAAGCATAAGATATTCAGACCGACAACAAAAATCCGAGCAGATTCCTGCCAAAATTTTCCTCGTAGCGTGCAGGCGGCGGGCCTTCAATCCATAGGCGGCGCGCACTGCACACACAGGCGGCGGGAAGGTACATCGCTCGCTGATTTAGTGCGCGCCGCCTGCGCGCAGATTTGTCTGAGTTATTCCGGTGCTTTTTTTCTGTTTTTGGCTCCGCGGCGTCTGGTTTTTGATGATTTGTTACCTTTATACTGTGCGTTGCCGTCTTAGATCGCAAATTCCAAAATTTTTCACTTTTGATTCCAGGTGAGGGCGGCAAATGGGCAATCCTGCAGGATTTCAAGGTAAGTGTGCTTTCTTCAATATTGTCGGATGTAGAAAGAGTAGGCTATCTCTTAAGCAATGCGAGTTTCAACTTCCTTCTGACTAACATCGAAAATTTTGTTTCTTGTACCGATTTTACAATGCGAAGCTTTTTCTGAACTCGGTAGTAGCATTGCAGAGACGCTAGATGATAGTAAGGTGAGTATTTTACGTTCGTTTATGATGACTTTTCCTGTTTTGCTCGTACCCTCTCGGTTTTTTTTGCTACATTCAGTTTTTTTATTATATCAGTTTGTTTTATTATATCTTTCCTTGTTCCCTCTTCTTTCGCCATAGTGTTTCCGGCCAATCCAGTCGCAGCTACGAACTCTAATTGTACAGGGGCCCTCAACCTGATCACGGTCGGCGAGACTTTGGCGTTGCATCGTTGTTCTAGTTATTCGCTTTGTTGTTGCTGCGTTGTTTTGGGGTCCGCATCGTATGTTGTTGTTTTGTCGTGGCCCGCACCGTATGTTGTTGCTTAAGAGTGAACGCGGCGAGAAAGCGCGAGGCGGCTCGAGAGCGGTGCCGACCGTGACACTCAGGTTGAAAATCCCTGTAGATTAATGAGTGGAATGTATGTGGTAGACCTTCATCCCAAGTACAACTAAGTGTCTGTTGACGTGATTTATTGCGTTCTTGGCTTTGAAAGCCAACATAAGTGTACCGGGCATAATTATTACCTAGGTAATGATCAGTCTACAGCACTACTGAAAGTGACTATGACTCATGTATCAAATTGCAAGTGTCGGATAGTTCAAAGACCTAATTACAAGCGATACTTCTAAATTGTGAGAAAGATCTAATTACAAACGATACTTCTAAATTGTGAGAAAGACCTATTTACAAACAAGCGATACATCTAAATTGTGAGAAAAGTGAAATTAGGGGAGAAGTAATCAAAGCTCTAATGGACCGTGTTAGTCCTCATCCATACGGTGGCGCTCAGCAATGTCCTCTGCAATAGCAATGTCCTCTGCTAGGTTCGGATCATTCTCATCGTTCTCAGAAGAGAGATTTTCATCATCATCTGATGATGAAGACTCTTCTGAGCACAGAGTGTCTAATATGCTGCTGTTGTTGGCAAGGTCTACGGCAATCTTTAGTCTTGCCGCAGCTTCCTGACCAACAACATGTTGTGCCCAGCTATAGCACAGCGAGGGGGGCATTGTTTCCATCCATTCCAGCGTCCTAGTCTTTACCTGGAAATAGAATGCGTTTTCTTTTTAGCTTTTGTAGACATCAATACCAATTCCAGGGTGTCTCCCGGCTTCCCAATCCTTCTGAGGTGGACCTTCAGTTGGCTCCAGTAGAACTTAATCGGATTGAAGAAGCAGTGATTAGGCGGCAGCCTTATCACTGCTACTCCTCTCTCCTCACAGATCTTCTCGGCTGCATAGCACCATAGAGCTGCTATACCGCCTCGGCTCGAGATGTAAATACTGAGCTGAATTGATTCGTTTTCGATCGCGCAGACGATTTTGTTAACGTATTTAGAACCTCTTCCAAAAGATCAGCTTTTGTACTATTCTCTGCCACCACCACTTTACTCCTGAGGTAGTCCTCAATCTCAGCTTTTGTGGAGGATCTTGTTGGTACCTGTAAATCAGCGATCAGATCAAGCGGCAGTAGGGGTGGTCGGGACATTCTCCAGTTGACGAGAATGGTATGGAGCGTTGTCCATGACCAACGCTACTGGGCGACCAGCCGCGATACGTTGCATCTGCGGGATGGTATCTTACAGCCATTTCTCAAAAAGAAAGCTATCCATATCGCGGTGATAATCAGTATATACTGTCCGTCTTCCTGAACTGAAGACTACCTTCGTGCTTCCGGGAACAACACCCTCCTCTGTGATCGCCCCAATGACTATCGCCCTCCGCCCCTTGTCTTTCGCTGCGGTTTTGCCGCAAGAATATTCTTCCATCGTTGCTGCGGGGGTGAAACGGGAGATGGTGGTGTCCTTCCATCCCTTCTTTTTCGTCATCGAGTCGAACACCCAAGTCTCGTCCATGAAGACTAGGCAACGACCTTGACTCCTCGCCTCTTCCGTCCTATCCAGGTAAGAAGCTCTAAGCCGGACTAGGTCAGGTCGTTCGAATATGTGACGCTGACCGTCGTTGTTTCTATACGAAAAACCTATCCCATGCAGAAATTGACGTAATGTTGTCTCTGACATCGTGAACGAGGGGTAGGCTTCAGCCAGGCCACAACGAATGCCCTCGACCGTCACGTCCAGCTCCTCTCTTAGCTTGCTGTGGACGTATCGCCGAACAATTTGAGTCCATTCCTGCCCATACTTCTTCACTAAGGTCATCCTCATGTGATTCCTTGTGCCGACGCGTGCAGCTCTTTGCTGGATATGGCCTTGGACGATGTTCGGTCGAGTGCATCTGATCACCGTGCGCTGGTGAACCCCGCAGGCCAGCGCTGCCATTTTCACTGGGGCATCCAAGATGGTTCCGACGCAGTTGGAACCATCTTGGATGCCATTTACCCAGCTTCTGCTTTAACTCAGTGAAAAAAGTCCTGACTTTTCCAATGATTTCCGTGGCTTGTGGGTGTAACTTCCTCGCTATACGCTTCCTCAAACTCGTCCCTGCTTCTTCCTCCAGTAACTTCTGCTAAGATGTTGGAACGTATCAAAACGCAAACTGCGGAGTTTCACCCCTAGAATATCATTCTCCTAGAAAACCCAAATTAGCTGGAGCTAGCAAGAGGGTATCACAGAAGCAAAATTCATGATCTGACCACGGGGGCTGGTTGTGTCGGCGGTGGAGTAGGCCTTACGACATGTTCGGGATGCATTATCTGAAATTCTAGTCCATTCACCTACCGACGTTAAAAATAGGCTTGTTGTCGAATTACCGCGTATGCGTCCAGGTACATGCGCAGGAATGCTGTAGCATCTACATCGCGGGATGGAGCAGGCTAAATTTCGTATTTAAGGACGTGATTTTCACCGCTATTGTAGCTCTCAAAATCAGTCTGATTGCACTTCCATTGGTGACCCGTTTAAACTACTTTGGGGCGATTTTAGGAGCTTCAGAGCACAACACCTGCGCCGTTATTGTCCCTGTAGGGGTAGTCTCTCATTTGGTTACCCATTTTAACTCAGTTTAAGAGTTGCAACGTAGAATTTCCAAGTTGAAAACTTCCACATCACCTAGTTCTCGAAGATGTTACGACTAATATTATTAAGATAACCAACCAGCTGGAGAAGTTGTAGAGGCGGCTGCGAACCCGCATTTGCTCTCCTTGCGTCATTTAAATTAGCTTCCATCGCATTAAGCTGTCTAGAAAACGAAAGAATAAGTTGATATCCAGGGTGCCAATTTCGTACAGGTTTTAGGAGAGATAAAACAAATGGTTAGTAGTGTGACTATCGCGGTGCCCAACAGGCGTGCTTAATGGGGCTGAAAGACTCAAGAAACTTGTTCTCATCGTCAGAATGAAGTCCATTTTGGAAGGTATAAAGTGGGTACTGAGATAGTCAATCACAACACGACGAAACGATGGATGATAAATGGCCATCGGACTGCTCCCTGATTAGCTGCTACGTCAAGGAAATCACTTTCTTTTGAAAAGAAAAGTCCTAGACGGGAGCCAATATTTGGAGTTTCTCAGCTAACAAAACCTTTGAAAGATGATCACATGCCAATGCTCATGCAGAGAATTCGAAAAGTTTACGTAGACAATCAACTTAGAGGATCATACAAAGCCACCCTTTGTATTGCACGTGAAGCTTCAAGGCTCTTCAGTTGACAGCGATGGGTTCACTTTCTCACAAAGAAGTAAAACACCCTTGATGAGCAACCGGGAACCCTGCCATTGTGCGTAGGGGGCAATATGTGTTGTATGAGAAGGCAACTTAGATGAAGCTTTGAAAGAAGATGTTAAGCAGAGACTTGTGGCTCATATAGAAAGCTCATAGTGTGAAACTTGATGCAAAAGAAGTGATAACTCACGAGTGATTCAGTTGATTCACGATTCAGTCAAAGTTTTTGTGTTGAGGTCATTCCTGAGGTGTGAGCGAAATTGATGTATCACTAGCTCGCAGATTCGTGTGGAGGTGGAGGCTTGCCATCTCAAAGCGGGACGATTTTTGATAGCGAGAAAGTACGAAAAGTAATGTTATATTGCGGAGTTTCAACAAGTTTATCCTTCAAATCAGGAAAGGTTCACAGCCCGCCTCCACAAGGATCTGAGAGCCGATCAAACATACTACGGCCGGACAACCGAGGAGATAAGCGAACAGGACATATCAAAGGAACAAAGGAGATTCGCACTTAACTTACCATCCGTCCAAATATCTTTGCGATGCCGAATAAGATACATGCAATTCACAAACATCGCATTAACAGCAAAAATATCTGCTTAAAGATCCTATGTTTGAAAACAGCTTCTCATTGTAAAATCGGCACAAAAAACAAAATTTTCGATGTTAGTCAGAAGGAAATTGAAACTTGCATTGCCTAAGAGATAGTCTACTCTTTCTACATCCGACAATATTGAAGAAAGCACACTTACCTTGAAATCCTGCAGGATTGCCCATTTGCCGCCCTCACCTGGAATCAATAGTGAAAATCAACACCTCACTGCGGTCCACCAGCAAGCGCAGAAAGGAAAAAGGTCATCGCGAAAAGTGGCTTATTTGTGCAGGATTGTCTCAAGCAGGATGAGAGCTAGAAAGCTCAGATACTGTAGTTAATAGAGGTCTGCTGGAGCTGCTATGGGGACCATTCATGTTTTTGAAGGACAACATGCAAAAAAATTTTCCCCAGGAAGTTTGAAAATCGGCCATTTTTTGCCCCCAAAAATGCACCATTTTTCGGGTAACTGACTTTCAAGTCTTCTGGTTCTGCATAGAAAAGACCAAATCTTTGATTACTGGCAACATTGGTGGGCTAACGCCATGCACATCTTTTGGACCCATCATCCAGGCGTGGCGATCCCTGCAGAAGCGGCGCCAGCTGCGAAAAGAGTTGCAGTTAGAGGCAAGTTCAAAGCTGTAATTTCTGAGCGCAAATCGCAAAACTCGAGTGCACCTGCGGGTCAGTTGACAAGGTTCTCAATCAGATCACCCATGATTTGTACGAAATTCTTTGAATTGCACAAAAAATCGCCGTAGGAAGAAAAATTAAGAAGTTTTTATGGTGAAAAAATTTCCCTTCTTGATGTGCAGATCAAACATCTTGGCATTGATAAAATTCAGAAGGCGTATTGAAAACTTCAGGCTTTCCTCTACTGAACATTATAAAAACTTGGTGTCAAAATACAACCGAGCGCGAAAAAATGCGTTTGAAAATGGAATTTTCAAAAGTGCCCAGGAACTTTCTTTACAACCTAATATAACGGAAAACAAACTTGCGCTATCGAAATGAAGAAGTCTTAAAATTGAGCACGTTCCAACGAGAAGCTTGCTTGCGCCTAGCGAAAGACGATTCGCACATACTTACTCACTTAGACACTTGGATGACCCGTCCTCACGTGGTGTGCGGGCCCCAGTACAGAAGTTGCCATTGATCCCTGTCCCTGGCTTCAGACTTCCACGATCTTCTTGTTCGTCGTCGGTGGCTGCGACCACGAGTTCCAGGGGTGAAAGTTGTATCCAGCTGATTTCTCACCTGGTCCATCCATTCCACGTACGAGTCTGCCCATCTCGTTGGAGGTCATCCTCGGGGACGTGTTGATTCTGGAGGAATCCACTCCGATGTTCTTAGTGTCCATCCGTCGTCTGTTCTTCTCATAATGTGACCGGCCCATCGTGTTTCGCTTTCGCAACGTATTCCGCTGGGTCGGGAACAAACGGGACATTCTTCTCATGTCCCTACTGCGAGATCCAACTAGATGTTGCGTCGGGTCATCTTCAGACGGCTGGGCTCGAGCGCTATGTGGGTGGTCCGTAAAGCTTTCGACCTGGCTGCAGTGTCGGCCCAAGTCTCAGCTGCGTAATAGAGTGCCGGGAGAACGGTGTCGAACAGGTGGGCACGAAGCTTCAAGTCCATCAGTTGGTCGGTGGCTTCCTTCAGAGGCCCAAAGGCAGCCCAGGCTGCTCTTCTTCTCCTGTTGAGTTTTTCCCTCAAGTCGTTCTCCATGTTTATCGAACGTCCGAGATACAAGTAAGAGGACGTCTCCATGATAGAGTAGCCTTTCAATTCCATTTTTGCATCTTCGCAGAGGGCGTTCTTCATGAACTGAATGCGGTCGTAGTCGTACGTTGAATCCTCCTCGATGGGCCAGTCACAACTTGGTATGCGCTTTTCCGGCCTGTTACCGTCATAAACGACTTCTTTCCTTCTTGCGGCACTGTGACAGACTTTCTTTTCCAGCCTCCAACTGAATCGTATCTTCGCTCGAAAGAGACGTCGGAGCCACTGCAGAAGGATGGAACTACTGAGACATCAAGCAAGCTCCACCTTCGGTTGGTGAGAATGTGGTCGATCTCCGCATGAGTCGTTCCGTTGGGCGATTCCCAAGTCCACCGGCGATGTACTTTCTTCATGAAGATGGAATTTTCATGAAAAAGTCGTGGGTGGAGAGAAGCCCAACGAGACGGTTGCCGTTTTCATTTCGGAGCCCATATCCAAACTTCCCGATCCTATATTCCTCTTAGTGGCATCCCGATCTTCGCGTTGAAGTCGCCAACAACGAACTTGTAGAAGGACTTCTCGCTGCAGACAACGTGCTCCACGTCTTCGTAGAAAGCATCTAATTCTGAATCGTCAGCTGCTGATGTTGGTGAATAGCAGTTGATGATGCTGATGGTCTTCTGACGTGGAGGTCCTAGTCATAGGATGGCCAGTCGAGGTGACAGGATCTCATGCGAATCGACAAGATGGACGATAGATGGGTGGACGACAAAACCAACGCCTCCAACGTTTTGTGATGGAACCTTTTCACTACGAATGATGAGAGTCCCATCACTCATCTGTCGCACGTCCTTCTTCCTGGACTTCGTTTCCTGCAGAGCGATGATGTGGTACTTGATGTGCTCTGCAGCGTCGAGAAGAGCGTGGAGGTCGGCGTTTGTGAAGACTGTCCTGGCGTTGTAAGCGCAGAGCATAAGGCCGTCTCCATGGCGTGTCGTCCGGGCAGACGTGTCGTTTTTTGTCCAATCCGAAAGGCGCCCTGAGTACCCTGACATCGTCCTTGCTTCCACCCGGCGCCGTAGGCGGGATACGATGTGCAGGGTTAATTTCTCTTCTTTTTGCTGATCGAGTAATAAAAATGTTTTTCCTACAAGAGCAGACTTACTAGACCAACTCTTGATTTCCATGGGGCGATCGCTGATCCGGGTGTGGAGTTTGCCTAGCGGGGCGAACCGCCGAGCAACCGGAAGAAGTGAGACAGCTGGGGATCTGGCCTGGTCGGCTCTTACAAGGAATGGTCAGAAGTCGAAGTGGCAATCCATACAAGCTGCATACCATTAGATGCAGCATAAAACACTGACTCTAAATCTGTCTCCTTTATCTGCAGAGCACTTTTACAAACGAATTTATGAGCCGTTGATGGCCATTATTTTGCTAAGAAATTGTGCGTGTGAAATGCAAACTTGGTCGTACAAAGCCATTCTAGGCTCAGTGTTGGACAAAAATATGCAACTGGATCACTTCATATGACCCGTACCTAGAGTTGAGCTGAAAAAGCGATAATATAACTAATTTCGCAGTTTTTGTATACGGTTTTTTCGCCGTAAAGCTGCTCATAACTTCGCCTAGAAAGGCGCTCTGCAATTATGGAAGACAGATTTGAAATCAGCATTTTATGCTGCATCGAATGCTAAGCAGAGGTGCGATAGGGGGAGCCGGGTCCCCCAAAAGTGAAGGTGGTTTCAGCTACCACTGGCCGGCCAAAAGTGAAGGTGGTAGTGTCGGACACTCACCTCCCAAAAACGTCGACGGGGGGGGGGGGGGGAGGTGCGGGGGGAGGATAGAACGGACGAACGGAGCTATCTTTCTAGGTCTAACGTCGACCCAACGGCCCTCTTTAGGGCCACAGATACGATGAATATTAAAAATATCTATAAATTTTATTTATAAAAATTTAAAATAGACGTGTTTAGTAAATGGTGTATTTGGAAGTAGAAGTTTGTTGGACTGTACGGATTTTATTAAGCAAATTTTGTTATAACGTACAGCGAAGAAAGTAGATCGATCCAGGCAGTAACGGCCGAGAATCAGAATTTCGAATAAATAAATAGTGAAAAATCATGCAAAATTTCCACTGTTATAAATCTGTTGTTTGAAGATGTCAGCAGTTGCGACTTCATAGGTTTTAAAGAGTAAATGTTGCTCTATCAGCTAGTGAAGGAATCTGGTCGATTTAAGAGATAGTCGTTGAAAACCAGAGTTCTAAAACTTTACGCCATTTTTGCGTGTTTTTTGACTGTCGAGAGTTAAACTCTTATAAATCTTGAATGTGAAAGTGTGTGATGTTGCGACTTCATAGGTTTTATAGAGTAAGGTTTGCCTTATCAGAATATGTCTTGTCCGTTCCGATCCATTGAAACACCTCCGAGATCCAGGCTCTTGAAAAAGCAGGTAAAAAACAGCTTTTTGAACTTCAACAGCTCGTAACTTCTTCAGAACTGCATGAATCATGTTGCGACTTCATAGGTTAGATTCTTCTCATCAAGAGCTTTCAGATGATATATAATATGTGGGGGTTTAGAGCCTCCTACGAATTATGCCCGGGGGGGGAGACTTTTTAGGCCAAAGTCTCCCCCTCGCCCATCCAGCCAATACATTAAAATGGGCGAGGGGGAGACTTTGGCCTGAAAAGTCTCCCCCCCCCGGTCATAATTCGCAGGAGGCTCTAAACCCCCACATATTATATATCATCTGAAAGCTCTTGATGAGAAGAATCTAACCTATGAAGTCGCAACATGATTCATGCAGTTCTGAAGAAGTTACGAGCTGTTGAAGTTCAAAAAGCTGTTTTTTACCTGCTTTTTCAAGAGCCTGGATCTCGGAGGTGTTTCAATGGATCGGAACGGACAAGACATATTCTGATAAGGCAAACCTTACTCTATAAAACCTATGAAGTCGCAACATCACACACTTTCACATTCAAGATTTATAAGAGTTTAACTCTCAAAAGTCAAAAAACACGCAAAAATGGCGTAAAGTTTTAGGACTCTGGTTTTCAACGACTATCTCTTAAATCGACCCGATTCTTTCACTAGCTGATAGAGCAACATTTACTCTTCAAAACCTATGAAGTCGCAACTGCTGACTTCTTCAAACAACAGATTTATAACAGTGGAAATTTCGCATGATTTTTCACTTTTCAAATATTCAAAATTCTGGTTCTCGGCCGTTACTGCCTGGATCGACCTACTTCCTTCGCTATACGTTATAACATAATTTGCTTAATAAAATCCGTACAGTTTTGCTAAGCTTTACTTCCAAATACACCATTTACCAAAAACCTTTATTTTAAATATATATGCCGCCGTATACATAAATATATGCTTTCAATAATCTTTTTTGCGTTTGTTTTGCTTATTTTCCTTCTTTGTCGTCCAGCGAAAAATTTTTTATTCCAAAAGTGAAGGTGGTCACCCCGTACCAGCTCAAAAGTGAAGGTAGGGGGAGACTTGGCTCCCCCTATCGCACCTCTGATGCTAAGCAGCTTGTATGGATTGGCCACTTCGACTTCTGACCATTCCCTTGTTAGCTAGGCATCCGGCCGAAAAAACGTCGAACTCCTTCAGCTTGGGGAGGCCCTACCAGTGTATCACTCGGCTGTGCATCGCAGTTCGACACCCAGTGTCACCCTCACACCACGTTGAGGCGGTCGACCATTGTGGGGGTGCAGTGTAATGTGCAATGCCTATTTGTGCAATCAGCGACGTTATCCTATCTAGAAATAAACGAATATTTTTTTTATGTATTGTGTGTTCTTCTTGTGCCGGTTGGTAGGTGGTCCTTTATTAGTCAGTATCAACGGCCTTACGTTTCAACGCTTTCGTCTTCGTCAGAGGCCCTAGAATGGTTCTGAGCTTCATCAGTGAGTCCAGCCCACCAAATGCAAGAAGAACACACAATACATACGAAGGATGCCCAGGTTCAAAACAGACGGAACTTGGAAACTGTCGAACATTTTTGTCGGAATTTCTTGAATATATTTGTTTTCCAACGATGCCAGACCCTTTTCCTTTTCCTACAGTAACGAAGAGACACTGCAGAATTGCTCTACACTCTAGACCTAATTGATTACAAAGGGGTATGGCTCAAAAAGTCTCACAAGATATGTAGGTCTTAAAGGCAGCGGCTCGGCAGATTGACCTACCTCAGATTTTGACACAGATGGATAGGAGGCCCTCCAAGTGAACCAAAACAGCAACTCCGCGCCGAAAATGTGAACTCTGCAAGCCAGGGGGCGGCCCAAGCGCCGCTCCCCTTCCTCCTTTCGCTCCCCTAACACCTTGTTCGGACGAGTATTCTCCGCTAGACGGCGCGGGACCCCCCAACCGCTTCCCCTCATTGTGCATGCTATACAAAGCCAAAGTTACAGGCAGCAGGGTCTTCGTGCCAGGGCCTCCCGACTTTCCTGAAAATTCTCGTCCGAGCCACCTTTTGGAAATTGAAAAAAACGCCCCGAAAAAGGCCTTTTCACCGCTTTTAAAGCTCAGATTCGGGATCTACGGGTCGAGAAGGCCCAAAACACGCAAAAAGATGGAGATGCAAAATCTGTCGAGCCGCTGCCTTTAAAGGCACCGTCCACCCTAAGTTAGGTGTCTTGCGGTCTTGGCAGCTTACGATAGTAGGATCCGCTATCAAGCCAGTTCGCACAAATTGTAGCTTCGAGAGCGAGAAATTCGCTTTGGAACAGCGAAGAGCCATGAGGATCTCAAGTCGGCACCGCCCATCCAGAAATGTCCTCCTATCTATGCGCGCCCATCCAATCACCTTTCCGGAGAATCAGCCCGTGGGCTTTGCGGGACTTTGACTGCTGGGGTTTTGCGTATTCTTGAACTCAAGTTCGAATGAGGGACATGAGAAGGCTCCGGAACTACCAAACATAGAAGTCGAAAATTTGGGTGTCGACTACAGCTCAAAGTGAAGTCCTATAAGACGACAATACTCAAGCAGTGATTTTTGCTGCGGGATGGGGGATTTGCTGGAGTATCGCGTGTCACGTAGCTAAAAAAGTAGTTCAAAACTAGCTCAAAAGCGAATGACTTGCACTGTGTGTCTTAAGATCCAAACCAATCCAATCGGCGTCATTCGTAACAGTTCAGCATGCGTTCCCTCTACTGCTTCTGTGTCCGATAGTACGGCTACTCGTCTACAATTTTTCCACTTTCTAGAAGTTCCTGCTAAGCTCGAGAGTAGAGCTCTAATGAGCGAGAAATCATCCGACCGATAGAGAAAAGGTTCAGCGAAGATTAGCCAGTGTTAATAAAAACTCATGTTTTTGACTGCTGCTCTCAAAAAGAACTTTTACTGAAGCATACAATACTCCACAAATTGAAGTGTCTTCCTCTAGTAAAAGACCATTCTAATAGGATCATTCCAGGATCGATCCCAGTGATAAATGTGCTTGGCTCAGATCTGATGATGCAGCAGAAAAATCGAAATTACTTCGTTGATTTAAGCAAGTATTGGAACTGAATGCACAATTCGGAAATAATCTGCCATAAAAATCATTTGACAAGGGCGAATGTTTCGGTATCTAGAATATTGCTATACGCATGTTTTTTGTTTTAGTCAACAGTATTTTCCTAATTTGATCTTGTTCAGTACATATAGCCTTACACCCTGCAGTATGAAGGAGCGTTATTGATAGACTTGGTGCAGAAATAAATTTGTTCAAAGTCAACTTTTATATTGATGACGATTATGACCAAGCAAAATAAAATATTATTTGTCATTCACCGTTGTGCTTGTTTCGATTGAAAAAGGTGCGTGTCAATCATCGGTTGTCCTTTTTCGATAGAGAAAGGGCGAAAAATTAGCGAGTCCGCATTCAAGTACATTTCCGCTGGAATCTCGCTCTTGGAGCTAAGGTAGACATTTTGAAGACTTTTCTTAAAGCTTGAGGTACCATTTTGTGGAGCTGATTCAATTGTACATTATCAGCTATATCTTTTTAAAACTGCGACATGAACTTCAAACTGTAGCTAGTTGAAAGTGAAATCACAATTTCCCATATTATTGCTTTGATAGTTATGCGCCTGTAAAATTGCAAAAACTTTGCTCTCTAAAATCAGCTTGATTGACACGTTGACGACAATGTGCATACGCGCGTATGTAGGCCCTGACTCCCGTTCAGCACTTTCATGCACTAATATCTCATGTGTCAACGGTTCTAATGTAACTTCTATGCAGGAATAATGCTGGTAGCCTGATTGTCTTATAAAACACAGGGCATCGCGGCAGCTGTTCACGAGTCTAAACCACAGGTTTAGATATTTGATCCATTTTGATGTGGTCCGAAATGGCCGGGTCATCAACGTGTTAAGAACCTCATCAACAAAGGTTTGGTATCCGTGTTTTTAGCCCAGACAATGCATATTTCCTATTATTCTTGTGAATAACGTTCATATATATTGCGATCGCTTTTTTCAAAAGACTTTGCCGACAAGCTCTACAAATCGTCAGACGCATCCTTCGCGCGCAATTTCTGGCGCTGGAACGCAATTGGTTCAGTGTTAAAATTAAGCTTTGGATATACCAAATCGCGTCACTTACGAGGGATGGATGCTTGGTCGGAGGGGCGTTTCCATGCAAAATGTATACTGATAGAGCATGGAACACTGAGTTCAAACACACTTTCGGTATCCGCAAAGCTCTTCTGGGAGCGAAGTTATGGAAATTTTTGATGCAGAAATTTTGAAGCGCCGCTACATAAAGTCCTTGACCTCAAATAGGGCCATGATTACTACCAAGACGTTTTATGGAGTAAAGACCTTCAATCCGTTAAATACAGGGTGTCCCAAAAAATGTATCAAACGTTTGATCGTTAATATCTCTCTTCCCAAGAAGTCTTTTGCCTAGCTTCAAGTACCGTTTTGTAGAGCTGGCTTCAACTTAGATTTGCATTATAGAACGAATCATCCATCTCTCTTCATTACTGTAGGATTACGGTAGAAACTTGAAACATATGGTGTCAATGTGGAAAAAGCTGCCATTTCAAAATTTTTCAAAAAATGTAAAAACTTGTGTAATAGGGTTTTATGGACGCTTAGTTTAATAATCAACTATTTACGAGATCAGAAGCCTGTTAAACGGTGTAACCGCACTTTTTAGGAACATTGAAAAAATGGCCGCTACCTCTTACCTGGAATAACACTTCAATGAAGCATCATAATAAGTTGGGAACTTTACAGTTATAATCAGCAACTCTAATTAGCCCAGTGTAAAGTTTTGAGGCTGTTTTGTTTTTCTTTCTGAGGCAAAATATGGCCTTTCATTGCTTAAAACCCTCTTTGAAGTTTCTGCCGTAATCCTACAGTAAAGAAGAGAGATGAGTGATTCGTTTTATAATGTAAATCTAAGTTGAAGCCAGCTCTACAAAACGGTACCTGAAGCAAGGGAAAAGACTTCTTCAGAAGAGAGATATTAACGATCAAACGTTCGATACATTTTTTGGGACACCCTGTATATGTCAGTCATTACTCCTTTCAAGCGCCGAAAAGACCTCAACACCTATTTTTATTTCCGCCAAATCATTGAATTTCTATCTCAAAAAATTCCCAGAACTCCCTTCACAGAGGTGCTTTGCAGACACCGAAAACAAATGTGGAATCAGCGTTCAATGCTCTATAAGATAATATAAATCTTATATGGAAACGCCATTTCGACCAAATGTCCTTTCCTTGTTAGTAGTAAAAAACCACATCATCTATGTAACGAAATTTGAGCGACAAGAGAGCGGTCTAAACATGACCATAATATGGTGAGAATGTAGCCGTTCCAGAAACCCTCTATCGCCTAGATATGCGCCACGAAAGGGTTCCGGCGCCTTTGGTCGTTTTTTACAAATTGACGGGACCCTAAGCAATGAAAATATTGGAGCAAAATTGTCTGGAATGAGGACAAATCGTGAATCATTGCACCATTTTTCGTCAGTAAGAAAATCTTTTTGCCTAGAAAGTCTTCTAGGCAAAAGTAGAAGTAGTAGAGCACATAACCATTCTATTATAGTAATATGCTGTCATATGTGAATAATTACCTCCACGCTCTTCTCAACGCTGCAGAGCACATTAAGTACCACGTCATCGCTCTGCAGGAAACGAAGTCCAGGAAAAAGCACGAGCAACATATGAGTGATGGGACTCTCATCAGTGATGAAAAGGTTCCATTACGAAACGTTGGGGGTGTTGGCCTTGACGTTCACCCATCTATTGTCCATCTTGTCGATTCGCATGAGACCCTATCACCTCGAATAGCCATCCTACAACTACGACCTTCATGTCAGAAGACCATCAGCATCATCAACTGCTACTCATCAACATCAGAAGCTGACGATTCAGAACTAGATGCTTTCTACAAAGACGTAAAGCAGGTCGTCCGCAACGAGAAGTCCCTCTACATGTTTGTTGTGGGCGATGTCAACGCGAAGATTGGAATGCCCTTAGAAGAGAATATAGGATCGGGAAGCTTGCATATGGGCTCCCGAACAAAAACGGCAACCGTCTCGTTGGGCTTGTCTCCGCCGCACGACTTTTTCATGGAAGTTCTATAAGAAAAACATCGCCGGTGGACTTGGGAATCGCCCAACGGAACGACACCACATCCTCACCAACCGAAGGTGGAGCTTGCTTGATGTTTCAGTAGTTCCATCCTTCTACAGTGGCTCCGATCACCGCCTCCTTCGAGCGAAGATACAATCCAATCTAAGGCTGGAAAAGAAGGTGTGTCACAGTGCAGCAAGAAGGAAAGAACCATGGCAAAAACCATGGGTCGCGTTCTTTGGCAATTTTCCGGAAGCTCACTGATTGTGGTGCAATGAGTTTATAACCGTTAGAAAGAGGATGGAATGCGACATCAAATGCTGGCAAGACTCCTAGTAATCTTACTAATGTCTAACCTCGAGTCATTTGTGAGTTAATATGTGAGACTGCACACCAAGCCCTATTAACGACGGCACCCATGCTAATAATTTTCCAGTAAAACATTTTCTAGCCTAACAAAGTGTAGAAATGTGTTCTACTGACTGACATATAACCAACAAAAAGAAAAGAGACAAGGAAACAAGGAGCAATTACTGGAAATGAGCAGGTTCTAGTTTTGTAGTTCGTCAGTTAGCATGTATAGTGTGCACTACGCATATTAAGTTACAAATGACTTGACGATAAGTAATGTGACTTCATATTCGTCTAAATAAGCTCATCCATTTCTATCCCAAGTAAAATATCTTGCGGGCTAGATTTAAGCTGAATCAGTGGAGTGTTTGGCTGTTTTTGTTTTTTTTTTGTTGCTAGTTGAGGTGCTTCGTTCCATTAAAGGCAGTGTCCCGGCAGATTCGGGTCGTGGGAGATGTAGGTGTGGTGGGGTTCCTGGTCACCTCACCCACCTCCAGGCGCCGTCCGGCTGGGTGATGCTCCCCCTGGACCGGGAAATGGCCCTTGAACCGGCGCGCGCAACCCCAGTTGGCGCGCGCTCGGACGGCTCTCCTTGTCTGTTCGGCGCAGGACACCACGAGCGCTCTCCCTCATTGTGCATGCTATCTAAAGCAAAAATTACAGGCGGCAGGGTCTCCGTCTGAGGACCTCCCTACTTTTCATTAAAAATCTCGTCCGAGCTGCTTTTTTGGAATCAGGTAAACGCCTCCAAATCGGCCTTTTCAGCCCGTTCAATGCTCAAATTCGGGTTCTCCGTGGCGAAAAGGCCTAAAACATGCAGAAAGGAGGAAGTGCAAAATCTGCCGGGACACTGCCTTCAAGTGGGCAGGCCTTGTGCGTAATAAATAAAGAAATGAATACTCTGTTCCGCGGGAAGTGGCGTCCATGTGAATAAAGCGACATTACTTTCGGAACGACCTAATATATCTTATATCCTATGAACATATATGTGAATTTGCGTGGTCATTCATTATTCTAAGATAACAAGGTTATAAAGCTTCCAAAATGAGTAGACAACGAGAAATATACGGAGTTTTCCAAAAAATGTCCCCACTAGACCGTTGAAGTCTCTCTTGCTTTATGTCTTTCGCCAAACTTTAGGTACTCTGTAGAGCTGTCTTGCAGATTTACAGCATTGAACAACCGGCTGCTTCTTTTTTATTAATTAGGGTTGTAGGATCTTTAGCATATTGTACTCAAAAATCAACTGCATTTTGAAATTTTGCGGTTCAAATGGTGTATATAAATCTTTGACAACTTTTGAAAAAGTTATCTTGTTGTGTACTTGTGACGCAATTCTTAATCACTGTTTGAGGGGGTGTGCAATGCCTATATTTGCAATCAGCAAAATATGCAGCTCTTAGAAGCACCGTCCATCCTTGGTTGGGTGTCTTGAGCACTTGGCAGCTTACGGTAGTGGGACCTCCTATCGAGCCAACGGCTCGCGGAACAAAATGTAGCTACGGAAGCGAGAATTTCGCTTCGGATTAGCGAAGAGGCATGAGGATTCCAAGGCGGCACCGCCCCTCCAGTAATGCCCTCCCGTCCGTGCGCACCCTCTTAGTCACCGTTTCGGAAAAGCGGGCTCTGCGGAACGAGGATTGCAGGGGCTTCTTAATCTCGACATCATTTTCGGAATCAGGGACATGATACGGCCCCAGAACCACCAAAACATGGAATTCGAAAATATGGGTGGACGGTGCTTTTGACGTGCTGTATGATTACAGATTAAAGTGAGGTCCTATAAGGCCTCGGGCAGAGTTCGCGCGAATTGGTCGTCGCGATTTAATCGCCGCGATTTCCATTCATTTTCATTTTACATTCAAAAATTTCGAGCTGGAAAAGTATCACAACCGAAATGCAAGCTGATCGGCATGTGAAGCCGTAACAGTTTTCTTGTAGCGATTGAATCGCGATGATCAAATCGCGTGAACTCTGTCCGAGGCCTAAGACGGCAATACTCAGGCAGTAAATTTTCGCTTCGGGACTGCGGATTTGCTAGAGTATCGCGTGTCACTAAGCTAAATAAGTAGGTTCAGAACTAGCTCAAAAGCCTTGCAAAGAATTGCACTGCGCATCTTTAGCACCAGACCAATCCAATCGGCGTCAATCGTAACAGTTCAGCATGCGTTACCTTTCTTGCTTCTGTGTGTGTTCTAATAATACGGCTAGGCGCCTACAATTTCTCCATTTTGTAGAAGTTCCTGCCAAACTCAAGAG
Source organism: Cylicocyclus nassatus (assembly GCA_958299035.1). Classification (NCBI taxonomy): domain Eukaryota; kingdom Metazoa; phylum Nematoda; class Chromadorea; order Rhabditida; family Strongylidae; genus Cylicocyclus; species Cylicocyclus nassatus. The sequence goes on from CATQJL010000001.1 coordinate 53,286,741, forward strand.
TACAGCGCTAAGGAGCAAGAAATCGTCTAATCGATAGAAAGAAGCTTCAGCGAAGATGAGCAGTGTTCATGTGTCTTCATGTGTTTGACGTTCTCTGGAAAGAAAAAACTTTTACTGCATTTTTTAGGATCCGCAGTGATAAATGTGCTTGGCTCATATCTGATGCTGCAGCAGCAAAATCGAAATCATTTCGTTGACCTAAGCAAGTATTGGAATTGAATGCACAGTTCGGAAACAATTTGCATTCGTAAAAAATTGACAAGAGCGAATGTTTCGACATTCAGAATATTGCTATAGACGTCCTTTGATTTAGTTAACACTATTATCCTAATTTGATCTTGTCGAATACCCATAGCCTATGCACACCTTGCATTTGAAGGAGCGGTATTGACAGACTTGGTGCGGCTATCCAGTAGATTTGTTCAAACTCCAAGTTTTATATTGATGACCATTATAACAGCAAGCAGCAAGTAAAGTGGTGTTTGTCGTTCACCGGTTGTACTTGTTTCTTGAAAGGGCAAAAAATTAGCGAGGCCCGCATGCATGCACATTCCAGCTGGAGAGAAGAGAAGTGAAAAATACACAACGAAAATGCATTTGCTCCTGGAAAACTCAGCATGCAAATGGTCTCGCTCTCAGGTAGACTTTTTAAAGACTTTCTTAAAGCTTGAGGTACCATTCTGTGGAGCTGATTCCATTGTATACATTCACATTTAATCATCAGCTACACCTGTTGAAAGACCGTGATATGAACCTCAAAGAGTAGCCACTTGTGGATCCACAATCTTATATATAAAGCTGGATGTCTGTTTGTATGTTTGCCTGTCTGTCTGCCTGTCTGTACGTATGCTCCGAGTAGAAAAGCACACATACACTTCGGGCTCGGGCGGGTGTCATAGGCCTGTGCCGACTTTGTCGGCACCTTCCTTGCAACCATATCATTACTTCTGCCAGAGTACCGCATAGGTCATGCATAAGCATGACCTGCTGTGATTTATGCATCTTTACTGCCCAGACATTGTCGAGTAACTGTGCCACGCCTATTTATATCAGCATTCTACCACTGCACTAATACGTGCACGTCGTCTGACTCATAAAGCTTATTAGCTATGTGTTCTGTATAACACACTTCAACAGGCGCTATTACGCCTCAGGCTACAGTAAAGCCTACAACCACCGACACAAGGCCACTGTCATCGATCGATATCGATTTTATTGATCTTTATCGATTTTTGCAAAGTCCACCTACGGGGCTGGGTTTTGGCACAGGAGGGTAGTCGAGCATGCTGATTACGAATGCAATATTAGTCTTTAGAATTATCCGCTACTTTTATTGATTTTGCCGATTTTTTGCAAAGTTTGAGCTACGGGGCTGGGAGTTGGCACAGGGGGTAATCGAGCATGACGATTACGAATGCAATATTAGTCTTTAGAATTATCCGCTACTATTATCGATTTTATTGGTTTTTCGAAAAGTTTGAGCTACGGGATTGGGAGGTACAGGGGGGGGGTAAGTGAGCATGCTGATTACTAACACAGCGAGAATAGGGAATTACATGTAGAAGTGGGCACACGGAAAGGTTGTACAGGGAAGGAAGTGAAACTTCAATATAGTGTTTTGACAGTGCCGGGCGGAGCCGGGTAAGCCAGCTAGTTCCCTATATTTATCGCTAGACAGCGCGCCTGAAAAATTGCAAACAGTTTATTTTCTAAAATCAGCTTGTTTAATACCTCATCAACAAGGATTTGGTATCTCTAGACTGTTCAGCCCAGATAAAACATAAGTTTTCTTGTTAACTTTGTAAAGAACTTTCTTACTGCAAGTGGTTTTTCTTGAAAGGGTTTTGCCGAAAAGCTCAGCAAATCCTCAGACGCATCCCTCGCGTGTAATTTCTGGCGCCCGAGCGCATTTGTTAGTTCAACCTTTGAAGTGTTGGATCTACCAATTCACCTCAGTTAGTATTGTGAAAAGACAACACTTCTGTAATAAGATTTGACCGGCAAGTGCGCGGTCTAAACATGACCATGATATGGTGAAAATGTAGCCGTCCCAGAAAGGCTATAGTGCCCAGATATGCGCCGCGAAAGGGTTCCATCGCGTTTGGTCGTTTTTTGGCAAACTGATAAAGACCCTAAGCAGTAAAATTCTTGCATGAGAGTCATGTATGCATGAGTTCTCAACAACGTAGAAATGCACATGCAAGTCAAAGTACTAATCAGGGAAGGCACCTTGGTCGTGGCCATATGGGAAGTGATGCACATTGCTAGACTGCTAGTTCTTCAAACGCCGATCTCAAAACTGCTTTCATAATCTGATGAGTGTTTCTTTAAAAGGAGTACTAAGCCTTTGTTTTCCAAAAATGGGCTTCCCCCTCTATGAAGCGCGGCAAGGCACTCCCGTTGTGATGTAGTAGTGAGTGGCTGCGGTTCACGGGTTAGTGACACGGTTTTGTTCTGTGTCGCCCAGCAATTTTGCCCTTTCTAAATTTATTGCTTGCCTTTGAAAATGTCACATATGAACAGTTTATCGTAAATCTCGCTGCAAGTGATCAATTTTTGAATGCACACGCTGTGAAAAGCATTTTTGCTTCCAACACTTTGTGATTGATTACAATATTTGCTCAAAGTTTCGCAATCAAAGTTCATGTACACCTCTAATAGCGGTAACAACAAAATCCTCAGCTCTAGAGCAACTGTTCGTATGTGACATGTGGCAATTATTACATTCTCCAAATAAAAGATGATCACTTGTGGCGAGATTTACGATAAACTGTTTTTGGGGAAAACAAAGGCTCATAACTCCTTTAAACGCCCCGCAGATAGCGAAAGCAGTTTTGAGATCAGCTTTCAAAGAGCTGCCTACGCATATGCATCACTTCCCATATGGCCACTTCGACCAAGGTACCTTCTCTGGTAAGAAGAGTAGAAGTCTCAAATAATCTAGTCAATGCTGAAATGTGATTTTGCCAAGAAACATTCTCTCCGTGCATATTTCTAATTTCGCGAGGCTTGCTCGTTCATCAAAGTAGTAGCGATAACTAGTCAAAGCTTAACGAATGTGTTAAGCGAGTAAATTGGCTCTTCGAATGGATCATTGGTCCTTGTGTCTCACCCGGCTCAATCCAATCGTATTTACTACGACGAACTTTTGTCTGTGTCAGCGTCTCCATTCTTATAGATATAAGCAAAAAATAAAAAGCTATTATTGATCATCATTCTCTAAAAGCTGTTGGGCTTTGTAGAACCGAGATTGCAATTGTATTGAATAGGACTCAATATTCTACCCCTGCAGCATTTATTTGAATGTTGCTATCTACCAGTGGTGCTCTGAGTATTTTAGAAAGCAAAAATTCGAATAAAGAGCCTCACCCTCGAAAAAATTTTTTAGAAACCTCGAAAGATTTAAAAATTGGAAAAATTCTGGTAAGGTTTCCACAAGTTTGTCTTGTTGGATTCCTTGATCCACAGTGGTGTTAGCTAATTACTGATTCACCTGTACATAAAGTATTTTACAGTCTGAAGGGGCATTCGGGACTTATAAGTGAGGAAGTTCATTTCGTCTCTTTTGAAGTGGAGCAGGTAACTGGCAGCAGTCGCATTTCCTTGATTTTATCTAATAGCATTAGTTCGTCTCTACAAGTTCTGCCGACCCTTTCTCAAACATCCTTGCTATCCTTGTAGATCCATTCGATTTGATCTATTCTAGAGAGGGAATGCCGTTTCTGAAGCATCTTCTTGAGAGCTTTCCAACGAAGAGGGTCAGAGTCATAAAAGATAAATGAGATTGACATTTCATGACATTCAAAATTCAGATCTTAGTACTGGAGTCTCTAAAGATATTGAAGCTCGAATCCGCTTTTGCTATTGGGAAGACGGCTGGAAACTGACGCTTTTGAATTCCAACTTTTATGAAATGAAAGTAACCAAAATCTAAAGATTATCATAAGAAAAAGGCTCTCATAAAACTTGCGTGAAATTGAGATTTCACCCGTTCCAAATGTAGGTTGAAGCTTCTACTGATGGAGCCAGGCAAAATTTGTAACTTTTGGCCATTTAATTTCAAAACTATTAGCTGGGATGAGCTGACTCTTCACATGTTTTCCCCCTCGATAAGTATGTCCCCATAGAGCTCTGGGAGTACGGAATATCAAATGATTACCCAGTAAAATGCGGCGTCGGTGAGAGCAAACATATCTACTGAATTAAGTACATTAGGTATTTCTGCTGGCATCCTCATTTGGCCCTGAAAGTATCGTCTATTACATAGAGATAATAGGAAAGTTCAATAAGCCATATTCTCAGACGAAGATTTGAAGGAAAACTTGAGCAAAGCTCAGTAGTATCGCATGAATACTTCCTTGCGTGAATAAATGGACACTATTTTGCAGACACAAATAGAACTCAGAAATTCTGGTGGCTGGCTTTTACTGTCACGATAAAATTTGATAAGTAGTACACTCTTCAAAAAAATTATTCTGGAAAATCAAGTTTCAAGTAAAATAACAAGTTTTTCTATAGCTGGGAGCCGTTCCTTCTATTTGATGATGATAAGAAAGCAGATGACAGCTACATACCTCGTCGCCGCGCGATTTCTAATTGCTACGATTGTTCATAATCTTTCGAAGGCGCATACCCTATAGCCTAGGCACTTAAATTCCACACGCGGTAGATTCGCGAACATCTGGCAAATTGCCAGATCACGCACCGCCGCGATTTTGGAGAAATCGCGCGAGGTATATTCGAGGCCTAAAGCTACCGTAGATGTGATACAGTACATGCTTGCTAGGATCAAATATAATGTTTTTCACAGAAGAATGGGCTGTATCCACAGCCTATAAAAAGGGTTGTTTGCGATGCTAATTGCAATACTGATCAAGACCATTCATAACTGGGAAATTAACGAATTGCGAAGTTCTTACGGAGTAGTACTTTTACCTTCTCTGGATGCTATCCATCCCTAATTCATATGTCCAGTTATGGTAACCCTATGTGATTGGTTTTTCCTCTTGAGAACGAACTTCACTGTCGCTTAATAGCATCCTATAGCCGTACAATTAGAGCAATCTGTCTCAATCTTTGTTCTGCCAGGCATCGCAGTCGAATCTTGAGGAGGCTGATCATCAAAGTACTAGCTTATAGTGTATACTCAGCTCATGAACTCCAGCGAATGTTCGGCAGTTTGGACCATTATAATTCAGACTTATACGAGTTTGATCTACTCAGCAGTAATAGTGATGTTCTGTATAGCGCTGTGCTTGCAGTTTCGACTTCGAAATACATTCCATCCGTTTTTCAGGTGAGTCATTACTGTGAAGTGGAAGCAAAGGTACAAGAAAGATAGTGTTACGATCATTTTCGATTTTTCGTCAAAAAAAATTATATTTCTAAACTCTCAAAAATTCATGAAAAAGCACCTAAATCACCTAGTAGCCCCATGGGACTGTCATTGAAAGTTTCTTTTATTGTGCAACATTAAGGCATATATAGGAAACAAAAATGGTTAACGGTCTTGTTAGAAGTTAGATGTGTCAGGTTAGAATATAAGCCTCGCACCAAAAACTCGGGAAATTTGTTTTGGATCATATTATTTCAAAAATTGAAATTTTCTTACTACGTATATTAGGCTGGCGCAATGTTGTTCTTTCGTAATTCAAACGAAATTTGTGACTTTTTTAAACATTAAAATCAAATTCGTCATTTCATTTTTCAAGAATTGGCAGGAGATTACACTTCATGTCAAAGCGTAATTTCATTTTTGACTTTTCATAAGCTAGTAACCAAAAAAATCACAAAGATGACCTTTCAAATCCTGCGATGTTGAGTTTAGTCTCTCCAAAGCTGTTCACCGCAGTCACTGGGCTAAGACGAGAGAGCACACGAGTTTATGAATTCCTGTCGTACTTTCGTTTTGCGGACGACACCGCTTTCTATTCGAGCAGTATCATTGAAGCAAATAAGTCGGAAGAAGAATCAGTTTACGAAGAGCGCCTTTGCGAATATGCAGAAATGGAATTGGAAGGCACCTCTAAGACGTCTTCTTACTTGTATCTACGTTCGATGAACATGGAGAACGACTCGACGGAAGAGCTTGACAGGAGAAGAAGAGCAGCCTGGGCCGCCTTCGTGCCTCTGAAGGAAGCCACCGACCAACTAACGGACCCGGAGCTTCCTGCCCACCTGTTTGACTCAACCGTTCCCCTGGCGCACTGTTACGCAGCTGAGACTTGGGCCGACATGTAACCACGTCGGAAGCCTTACGGACCACCCACAGAGCGCTCGAGCGCAGCCGTCTGAAGATAACTCGACGCAACATCTAGTTGGACTTCGCAGTACGGATATGAGGAGAATGTCCCGTTGTTTGTTCCCGATCCAGCGGAATACGTTGCGAAAGCGAAACACGATGGGCCGGTCACATCATGAGAAGAACAGACGACAGATGGACACTAAGGACATCGGAGTGGATTCCTCGCGATGCGAAACGTCGCCGAGGACGACCTCCAACGAGATGGGCAGACGTGTTATGGAACGGGTGAACTAGCTGAAAAATCAGCTGGGCACGATTTTCGACCCTGGAAGAACTCGTGGCCGCACATCACGTGAGGATGGGCCATCTATGTAAGTAAGTAAGTGAGTTTGATGACACAAAATTGCGGAAGGCCGCTAGCTAGTCCTCCAAAAAAATTGTAAAAATATCGTACATAACAGTAGCCCATATATTGTAGCAGGAGTCTTGCATGGAAATGCAAATCCGAAAATACGATGCCATTTTGCAGAGATACAATACCGCTCGTAGTTTTTTTGAAAGAAAAACGACGCACAGTCGCTCGATTCATATGACATCACCGCGGGGTAGCCATATCTCGCTTCAGTGCGGACAAATTCTTAATCCAGTGGCACCACTCGACTCAGTTCTGGACATCGCATTTTCCGACGCTTAGAAATGCTCGCTTGGACACAGCAGGAGGCCGGATTTCTCGAGTCGTTTCGGATTTTTGCTTGGTAGCTTACTCAGGGTGCTTATTCACTGCACTCGCTGGGCAACCTACCGTAAGCAAAAATCTGAAACGATTTGTGATATCTGGCCTCCTATTGTACCCAAGCTGGCACTTCTATATATTAGAAAATGCGCCGCGCCGGAGTGCCCTTGGATTAAGAATTCAAGCGAGATATGGCCACGCTGCGGTGATGTCACATAAATCGGACGACTGTGCCTCGTTTTTTCAAAAGTAACGAGCAGTATTGTAAATCCCCTTATTACTGCATTTTCTTCATCAAAACAAATTTCGATAACGGAAATATCATTTAGTGCATAGCCAAAACACTGTGACGTTTTCTTGGGATGTCAAGCAGTGTTTTTGCTGAAAAATGCAGTAATAAGGAGACTTTTAGTGCAAAATGGCATCTTTATGAGATTTTTGTTTCGCATTTCCATGACCGAAGCCTGCCGCTGTAATGCATGGATTACTACTATGTAAGATTTTTTTTTCAGATTTTCCGGAGCTAGCTAGCAGCTCTCCGAAATTTTATGACACTAGACTCATATAAGCAAAATAATAAGCTCCATGATTGAAAGTTCTTCTCGGTAGCTGACTGTTGAAAAGCTGCGCTTTAACATTTATTATTTAGCGCACACGGTGCACTAGTTTCAAAAAAAATAAATTTAGATTATATGGAAAGTTATAGAATCTCCTTCAAATTACACAACAACTTTCGCGCCAACCCAATATATGTACCGTTTCAATGAATGTAATACTTGGAAAGGGTTTATCATAATTCAAACCAAAAACAAAAAGTTGTAGGACTTTTTGGCAACTTTAGACAGATTTCAAGGAAATATCCAAGTGTTTCTCTTTAGCTTTTTTACCGTAATATAACAATAGTAATTTTTTGCTGAGCACTACTAGTAAATGCACTGTTTCTCCTTTCAGTCATATCTCTCAGAACTTTTCATTGAATTTAGAGGAAATTACGCTGTTTACAAGTCATGGTGCAAAACATGTGTTCCACTCCTATGAAGACAGAACAACAAATTTACTTATCTTAGATGATCGATTGATAAGGTCAGAAAGAAAGATAAAGAAAAAAGGACCATTGTGAGAAGATGTGTAAAACTATTTTGAACACCGGCATTCTTCCTCTGGCTCCTCAAGACCATGCTTAAGCCTCCTGTTCGCCGAAGCGCTGTTCACGTACGCGGCCTGCGATTTTTGCGTGGTGACGCTAAAGATTATCTACTCACTGGAGCTCTCGGAGCTGCCAATTGCCTACGTACTCGATCAAATATATAGCTATACTTACGCCATGATCATGCCTCTGCAACTATGCTGCCTTATGGAAAGGCTTGCAGCGACAATATTTATTAAGTCCTATGAAGACAACCGGAAATGGCTCTTGCTAATTTTATCGCAGCCGTTCTGTATTGCATTCATATTGGCAAACAATTATATCAAAGAAGGTGATTTTTCGACCCTTCAATTATGCAGAATACTAGCTCAATTCTACAAAGAACTGAGCTCTGAGATACCAGATTGATTTGTTGATTTGTTGCTTAGTGAAGCCGGAAAAGACCGCACACAACGTTCCCAAAGTTCTTATCGCCCAGTGAGCACCTCATCCCCGCTAACAATGCACAAATACGACTAATCCATTCTCTTTGCACAATAATTATTTTTATGGTGCTACGTTTTACTTTCAGCGCAGTGGAGCGGGTGGAGACTAGTAAATCCCTTTAAAAGCCAGCCGCCAGCAATTGCTTAGCTATGCTTTGTTCTTCGCCTTACAGCATGTCTAGAAACGTTGAAGGCATCGTCCACCCTAAGTTGGGGGTCTTGAGCTTCAGCAGCTTACAATAGTAGGACCCCTATAAAGTCAACGCCTGAGCCGCGGTGCAAAATGTCCCTTCGGAAGCGGGAAAATCGCTTTGGAATAGCGAAGATGCATGGGGGACCCAAATTTTTACCGCCCCTCCAGTAATGCCCGCCCATCCGTGAGCACTACCCATCACCGTTCAGCAGTACCGGCCTACGGGTTCTGCGGAGCGAGGAATGCTGGGGTTTTCCTGATTTTCGACTTCATACTCCGAATCGAGGACATGAAAAGACCCCAGAACGACCAGAACACGGAAGTCGAAGATCTAGATGGACGGCGTCTCTAACGTCCTTTTCTGGCACTCTCTGCCAGTAGTATAGCCTGCCAAATCGACCCAAGCTGCACGATTTGGCATCATTGCACATGAATAAAATGGATTCAGCAGACGACTTGGGATTTACCTCTGATAGTGCTGCCCGTTCATATGGGTTACGCGCGACTTCCAATGACCGTAATCATCAACGAATCCAGTGAGATCCGCCATCCAGTGAGTTCCCGAATCCAGAGAATAAGATCGGTATTCACAAGTGCTCCGCTGGGTTCCCTAACCCTTTACATCAGCACTGTGTGCTTCTCTATTTATACATAGATAAAAAGAGGTTGTCCCTGTAGTCGCAGTGGTATATGAAAATCTCTGAGTTAGCATTGGCACACATCAAAAAGTGCTTAAGCTCTTTACAAATTGACGCTACAAACTTTTAAAAGAATTGTTGGTGACTTTTCTGACTTTGCCAAGTCGTAATGCACTAATGCACCAATTCGACCTGCCCTCGCTGTGAGAATATTTTCAAGTTTATCTGCAAATTCTTGAAAGTCTAAATAGGTATTGAAAGCGTTCCCAGTACATAGTGTTACTTACAGCTACCATCACTGCTCACAAGAGTCTTTTGATATTCAGTAAAGGGACGTTTCGCAAGTAACCCATCGCGAAATTTGTATTACTCTTGGGGTCGCGAACCCAATGCTCGGTTTTTTAGGCAACAACCCAACGGTTTTTTAGGCAGATACCCGTTAGATGGCTTTTTGTGGGTTCCAGAACCCACTAGTTTTGTGAATACCGTTCTCGTGGGTTAAGCCTATCTAGTGGGTTCCATAACCCATCGGTTCGTTGATGAATGCGGCCACTGTGGCGTAGTATAACGGGAGGAACATTGAAGACCTCTATTTTGAGCACTGCTTTTGTACTCTCTTACTATCAGACTGACGCGCATCTACAGGGTGCGGAAAAAGTGCTGTCCCTCAAAATAAAGTCAAAAAAATCGGCGCAATTTCCAGGTTTCTGATGAACATGACATAAAACTTAAGATGTGAATGTGTTCTACGAAAACTTGCTAAAAAATTCTGCAATCTCATACGGCGGCGGATCCTTTTCGCAGCGCGTCCCATATCAAATCTTGCAATTCTTTATTACAAGAAGAAAGCTCAAGTTTTTGTGGATTCTTTTGTTTCCAAAAAAAATCTTCTATTGCTTAAGAAGTGTTGTAGTGTCTTCAATATATGCTAGAAGTAGGCCAGAATTGCAGTAGGAGAAAAGTTGGGAAATCTTCCAACAAAATAGCGTGTGCGTTGCAACAAGTTGCGGTCAGAAAACATGGAACAGAAACTAAGCACAATCGTTTACTGACTCAAAATCATGATGTAGACAAAGCCCGAAGCTCTTTACGTTATTCCTGTTACTTGTTGGAATCTGGAATTTTGAACCATAGTTTGGGCCCACTTCATTGAGCAAGAGCAGATCTGATTAGCCTCTTTTCGAGAATTTTTGGTCACTTGGGATATAATTTTTCCTGTTTAGCCCCACCCCAAGTCACTGATTCATAATACAATACCGCTCACATAATGTGCAAAATTTCCGTAAATGTCGCGGTATTCCGAAAATTCCGCGGAAGTCCGCGTCAGAATTCCCAGAATTCGAGAAATTCCCTTAATTTCGAAGCACGCGAATCACGCGAACTACGCAGCGCCATAGCTTCCTTCGAAATGAATATATTCTCAATCCGGAAGCAGCATTGTGTTCAAATCATCAAGGTGAATGTTCTGATTTACAGCATGCCTCCAATATTCCGTTTCCAGTTTTCTCAAAATCTTCTGTGGAGGTCGTTTCGCAAGGATGTAACGCAGTGTCTATCCAACTTAAATGATAACAGCAAGTAATATTCGATAGAACTTCTCCTACTGATGATTGTGCGCTAGAAACTAGCCGCAGACTTCTTTTCAAAAGAGAGAGGAGAGTTGGTGAATTCCGAAAGAATCACGCGTTCCAAGTAACTTCTTCTTTCATGTCCTTGATATTCCGATTTAAGCATTCTTGAATTTTTCTACGGATGTCTCTTCGCAAAGGTATAAGGCAGCGCGCATTGCCCCAGTAGATTCCAGCAAGGCCTTTCGATAGTACTTCTTCTGTAGATTACGGAGCGCTAAAAATAACCGCAGACTTTGTAAAGAAAATAGAAGGGCTGGTAAATCCTGGAATAATCACGTCGTTCTAAATTTCACTTAACCTCAAAATATGAAGCTTTCCTGCTAAGAAATTGTGAATTTCATAATCGGCAAATCGGATAACCTTTAAAAACAAGTTTTCCGAGATGTTCGGGTTATTTCGTTTTTTTCTCGTTTGACGCTCTCAAGCTCGCCAATTGATTTTGATCGAAATGTTTAACTTGGATTATAAGGAAATTTCGCTTATAGAGGATTTCGAACACGATGTACGAAATCGTGGTCTTTGAGGAACACAGGGTCTATTTGAAGAGATATGGTGAGGCGTTTGTAAATGAGTCACGAAAGTTTGTAACTTCGCCTAAACTTCTCGCGTTTCTGTCAAAAAACTAGCCTGCTTGCTTTAATAGGTTGAAAGTACTAGGAACTGTGCCATCGAATGGTGCATGTCTCAGTCTCCATTCTATAAAAATCGCCGAGTTAAGAGCCTACGAACATACGTCCTCCTAAATTTTGTCCAAAACATAAAGATCGCATACGCCGTGACTGGTTATAGAAAACGCTGATCAAATCTGCTCACCTTGCTCAATGGATCTTCCTGTGTTGGATTTGATAGTTAGATAGATCTGAACTCTAGCTACGAAACTGCTTTGATATTCAATTATGCAGCTGAAGCACACGAAACCATCATATTCAGTACAGTGGGATACTTTGGGCGAAGTGAACATAATTATCAGAATGTCATACAACCACTCACGATTTAAGCCTTGGCCACACCACACGCGATTTCACTAGCGACGCGATTTGGCAATACCGCAATCGTCCATAACTTATCATGCACGCATTCGGAATGTGGAGGACAGGGCAATTTTCCAGCCTACGAAAGTTGTGCAGACTATGCACTTCCGGTCTGCCAGTCAATACTGGAGACATCTGGCAACTTGCCAGATCGCGTGGCGACTGAAATCGCGTGAGATATAGCCAAGACTTTAGACGAAGCATGTGATCTTTACAAACTAAGGAAATTTATGAGGACGTGCTTTCACAGGCTCGTAACTGGCAACTTTTATAGAATGAAGCCTGAGAGATGCATCATTCGATGGCACAGTTCCTAGTAATTTCAACCTATCAAAGCAAGCAGGCTAGTTTTTTGACAGAAACCGAGAAGTGCAGGCGAAATTACAAACTTTTGTGACTCATTTATAGTTACCTCACATATCTCTGCAAATTGACCTGTATTCCTCAAAGACCACGATTTTCATGAACATCGTGTCCGAAATCCTCTGTAAGCGAAATTTCCTTACAATCCAAGATCAACATTTTGACCAAAATCAATCGGTGAGCTTCAGAGCGTCAAACGAGAAAATACGAATTAACCCGAACATCTCGGAAAACTTGCTTTTAAAGATTACCCGAGCTGCCGATTACGAAAATCACACTTGCTTAGCAGGAAAGCTTCATATTTTAGGGCTATGGTAAGTGAAATTTAGGACGATGTGATTTTTCCAGGATTCACCAGCCTTTATTTCTTAGAAAGTTTGCGGCTACTTTTTAGCGCTCCATAATCCACAGAAGAAGTACTATCGAAATGCCTTGTTGGAATCTACTGAGGGCAATGCGCACTGCTTTACATCTTCGCGAAGAGACGTTCGCAGAAAGATTCAAGAGTGTTTAAATTGGAATATCAAGGACATGAGGGAAGAAGTTACGGCAAGTAGAATTTGAAAACGCGATTTTTTCGGAATTCACCAACTCTTCTCTCTCTTGAAAAGAAGTCTGCGGCTAGTTTCTAGTTCACTATCATCAGTAAGAGAAGTACTACCGAATATTACTTACTGTTATTATTTAAGTTAGATAGGCGCTGCGTTACATCCTTGCGAAACGACCACAGAAGAATTTGAGAAAACTGGAAACGACATATTGGACACATGCTGTAAATCAGAACATTCACCTAGACGATTTGAACACAATGCTGCTTCCGGATTGAGAACATATTCATTTCGGAGGAAGCTATGGCGCTGCATAGTTTGCGTGATTCGCGTGATTCGGCAAAATTCCCGGAACATCGCGAATTCCGGGAATGTCGCTGATTTCTACGGAATTCCCGGAATTCCGCGACATTCAGGGAAATTTTGCACATTCTTGAGCGGTATTATAAGTATAGAATTTTGGAGAGGAGATAATGCTCTAAAAACTACCTGAATTTGAAATTGATATCACTCTTGGTGGTATAGTTACGATCCAAAATTACGGCAAAACGCTGAGGCGCATCGTCGATAATTCTGCTCGCTATTATCACTCGTTTAAGTAGCCATAAGGAGACCGTTTCGCGTCAAGCTATCATATTCTAATATCCAAAGTCTCGCCTACATGTAGAAATCATGAAACTATAGTTTTTCTCCATCTGAGATTTTTTAGCGGGCAAACTGAGGGACAATACTTTTTCCGCACTTTATACATTACCTTGCAATGGTTGCAACGCCCCGTCCACTACTCAGATAATCGCTGGGGGCAGGCGGCCATGCGAAATAATTCGTTGATTCCTTGTGGTCCGCTTGCAAAAAATTTGGGAGAATGTTGGCCAATTTTTAGATTATCTTAGTACAGGGTGTCCAAAAAGTCGGCTTAGTATGTTTTTGATAAAAACAGAAGAAAAATACATGAGATATAAATTTAAGTGCACACATTACTCAAATAGTGACGAATACCAATAGCAGTTGAATTCAGTGATACTAATTTTTTTTTGTTGCTGAAGGCCTTTGAACTGTTGACGACTGCCGCTATTGTAGCAAGCAGGCTGCCATCGTCAATTTCATTCTAAAATGTGCATTACGATAGAGCAAACTTCCAATTACAACATACTACGGCAAATGCTTCACTTCTACAATTTTGGAAAAGAATTTTATAGAGGCTCGGAATTCCCACATTTCTTCTCGCCTTTCTCTATGGCTCCCGCCAGAGTGCCGAAGTTATGCCAGCGCTACGCCAACATTTCGATCGATACACGTGTATTTCGTTGGGGCGGGGCTAGCTGACGTCCCCAACGAAATACACGTGTATCGATCGAAATGCTGGCGTAGCGCTGGCATAACTTCGGCACTCTGGCGGGAGCCTATGAAATAAAATTTTATATGCTGCAACCGTAGTGATAGTGGTGAAAAGCCTCTTTTATATCGTACACATAAAATTGCACCATGATGTTTCAAATTTATTTAGTAGCAGAATAAATTGTGAATCCCGCGAGACTAGATTTTTGCTTTTTCACCAGGTAATGGTCCGATAATTCCATTCCTTTAAATTACATATGAAGATCATTTTGGACTTGTAAAAATATCTTTGATAAAATATGACTGCAGCATCCTGTGATATGATTTTGAAAATAGAAACACTAGTGCTCCATAAGTTCCAGAGATGCAAACTTGAACTACAACACTCTTGAGACGCCCTGTATACTGAGAGTCAATATCTCATAATTCTGCTTGGCATACTGAACTATATATACCCTTTGCTCCCTGCCCCTAACACAAACTCTAGTTGCTTTCACGACTTTTGCACAAGACATGCGCGAATGAAAATGTCGATTCGGTAAAAGCGTCTAGCAACATTTGAGTAGTTCCGATTGAGATTACCGATTACTGATTTTACTTTTCATAGGTTGCTTCCACACTTGAACAGATGAACACAATCATAACTAACTGAGAGTAGTAGATTGAATCATCGGCATCTAATAAGGTGCCTTCATACCCCGCTGGCAGCCGCCGATAGCAGCCCGTAGCAGCCGCCAGCAGCTTGTAGCAGCCGGTAGCCGCTTCTGACCGCTTTGTCACAGAAGCGCAAAGTCATCAAATTCTTGCTACTTTGAGTACATCCGCCCTCGCTTTCCAGCTTCACGCTTTTTACTCATATTGCCGATGTGCATTCAACTCTCACACATTACAGAGATATTCAAGATAAACACCGATAGCCGAGAATATTTGAAGCAGAACCATACTTACAAAAATAAATAAATAACACGCCTGCAGAAACTTGACGCAGCCAAAGTCAGAAAAAATCACACCGCGAAGAAGCTTCGGCGAACCATGGTACGATTGCAGTAGGGAAATTGAGCACCAATAGGATAATTAATCTACGGCAACAAGATGATACATTCACTCGTTCATTCTTCATTCTTCATTTGAGAAAAAACTTTTGCCACCAATCCTCCCTCCGGACGGAAATCCTGGGACCGCCACTGATGGACACAAGTATGATATATGAGATCGAATTGCATAGATCGCCATCAATTGATCGCCAGCGGCTGTTATGAGCTTCTAGCAGCGGCTGCCGGCGCGGTATAAAGGCACTGGTTGTAACGAAAGTTCCCGGACACTTTTGGAAACTTCATTTTCAGACTCATTTTTTTCGCACTCGGTCGAATCTTAACGACAGATATTTTGAATGATTCTCTAGAAAAGTCTGGGCTTTCCAGACTCGCTTCCAGTTCTTATCGATATCAAGCACTGATCCATACTCCAACCAAGGAAGTCTGTGCCACGACGAAAATCCAATTTTTCTTATTGCTGACATTTTTTTCATAGTGAACAAAGAAAACCATCAAAGGGTTGGTCAGTATGGATAAGCAGACTGTCCATTTCAAAAATGCAGCTGTCCTCGGATTCCACAATAGGCACGCCAAAACAACAAGCTCGAACTCATTTATTTTTTAAGAATAGGGCATTTTCAGTGCAATAATGGCCAATTTTTCAAATTTTCTAAAAAAAAATTTCTACATTCAGGTCTGTAGAATTATGACACAGTCTACGAATAGCCCCGACAGAGTTCTACAGTCGAGTAGATTTCCCGCTTAATATAGTGTGCTTGCACAGAAGGTGAAATGCGGTGAAATTTTCGCGTGAACAAATAGCTTCGACTGTGACGCCGGTCAATCGCGCGGGCAAAATGCCGGCAATACTTGCATGGCTACTCTGACATTCGGTGCGTGCGGCGCGCGCTTGTTAATGGCCAGCAGTGCGGCGCGCGCGCCTAGATTTACGGGCGGGTTCATGTACCGTGCAGCCCGCGCGCCTTGAATCCTTAGCGCACGGCCCGCGCGCACTACTCTCACCGTGCCGCCCACGCGCCTCCATTTCTCACACGCTATAAGCGTAATAGGTACCCGCGTGGGGTACGACGCTGTGATTAGGCTGCTCCATTACTTGTGGGGTTGGCTTATTATTTGGCATTCGAGTAATCGGAGGAACATGAGAGGTTTTTTGCTTCTACGAAGGTTATCCCTCGACAGCGTCCCGAATGGGTGCTAAATTTGAATTTTTGAATTCTATGAATTCAAATTCAAATTTTCGAATTTTTTAAATTCGGATTTTTTTGGACTGCGAAGTTGAGAACGCTCACGGCACGACAAAAGAAGAAAAAGAAGCTCTATGAAAGACTTATTCTTTAGTAGCTTGCGGACGGAGCGCTTTCGATACCGTGCGGCCCGCGCGCATTCATCGTCCGGCCGCGCGCATTCATCGTCCGGCCCGCGCGCATTCATCGTTCGGCCCGCGCGCACCACAAACCGCCGCACGAGGAGCGCGCGCGCGCCGCACGCACCGAACGTCAGAGCATTTATTCATGCGCAAATTTTACCGCATTTCACCTTCTGTGCAAGCATACTATATTAAGCGGAAAATCTACTCGAGTGTACATAACTATCGCTGGATATGAGCTCTGCAGCTTTCTTTGGCCCGGAGAATTTCCTCATCAGGCCGAACTTCAAGTCGACCTTTTTCCCTACTGCGCGTGCTGGTGGCCCGAAGTGAAGGACTGGGGACCCAACAAAATGAGCATATCTCGTAGACAACATTTTCTTTGCAAGTTTGCAGCTTTCAAAAATATCAACCTGCTTGAAGTTACAGCAGTTTGCAAAAAAAAGTGCCCGGGAACTATCGTTACAACCTAATGGAGTAATGGATTCGTTTAACTCACTGCAATCAGGTAGTACAGCTTCATGAAGTTTTTCAAAGAGTCGTCCTCAGTGACAACAGCATTTTTCATCATTAGAACACTCTACTTCCACAATCCATGCCCTTCACTTTCAATTTTATTTATGCCCGAAACAAAACAAAAACTGAACAATTAGTTCTGAAAGAGTTATTATGTTGCCTTACACTACACCTTATTGTTGTTATTGTTTTATACGCAATCACAAACGGCATTTCGACAAATAAATCACAACAATAAAACTACGTCAAACACAAGCGCACACTCACTCAGACAACAACGGCATACCTCCGCAGCGAAATTGGAAGGGTGCCGGCGTCTGCCCAACAGGGGTTTGCCACTCGTGCTCCGGAGCCCTTCCATTTTACCCATTTTGGTGCTCTGGGGCTCCTCCAAATCTGGCGCACCTTCGGAGTTTGCGAGCCCCGGGAAGGAGTCCCATTCGCCTTCTTGTGGCGTCACGGTGACGTCATCGTCACAGTCTCTGCTCCGAGTTTGCGAGCCCCGGGGAGGAGTCCCATCCGCCTCCTTGTGGCGTTACGGTGACGTCACCGTCACCGTCTCTGCTCCGGAGGTGCCCCAGATTTGGAGGAGCCCCGGAGCACCATAATGGGTAAAATGGGGGGCTCCGCGCGAGCGGCAAACTCCCGTGGGCAGACGCCAGCGTCCTCACACTTTCGCTCCGGAGGTATGCCGTCGATTGTCTGAGCAAGTACAAGGCTTATCAAACGCAGTGTCGCTTGCATCAGCATCTCCACTCCCGCGCTGGATTCTGCATCTCTTCCGCGAACATGCTCTCTGATCACTCTCCCAGGGCGAGTGTGAGAAAGGCGGAGCCTCAATCGATTGGAAGTGATTAGAGAGCATGTTAGTCCAGCGCGGGATTGAAGATGCTGATGCAAGCGACACTGCGTTCGAATAGCCCTGTAGATAAATAAGTCGTGTAAACAACTCAAAGTATTGTTTTTAGTGCTTAAAAATGAAACGCTTGCATTATTCTTCCTTTCATACTACTCCATTCAAATCATGGTAATGTTGGTTTTTCTCTATACAGTGATGAGTTTAGCAGATTACATATATTTTAGGGATTGTTGGCCCTTTTCCAAATCAATAGATTTATGATTAAAAGGTACACAGGTTATGGGGTGAAGCTTTCCGTGAGATATCAACTTTCCGAAAATATTAGAACAATCAGGTGAATTGATGAATATAATCTTCCGAATAACTTTCTTATTACTGGATCTGAAAACCGTAAAGCGAATCTGCATGCGAGAACCAAAACTTTCTCAACCCTGATAAAGTTGCTCAAATGTGATTCATTTTGAATTTTCAGAGTTTTCCTTCCAATGATTACTAGTGACAGTTTCATATCATTAGTTGACATTGTCTACCATTACTTAAACCTTGATTACGTCTTCGAGCCCGAGCGCTGTCAGCAAGATCCTCTCTACTTACGCCTATATGTTGTTATCGTTGGAGTGAGTTTGAATTCTAAATCGGTGAGCTTTTTTCAATTCCGAAGTTCAGATTGCCTCTGCAATAGAACTGGTTGGAGCAACATCAGTAACATTTATGTATCCGAGCATAAAACTTCCTTGCAGAAGAAAAAAGAATTTAGGTGAGAAATATACCGCTCTAGCTTGAAGGATTACATCCATCATGTAAATATAAGTGTGCCTAACAGACCAGACTGCAAAAGAACAAATGAAACGTGTAAGTTTTCCATTGTAACACTCCGCATTAGGCCCTGGTCAGACTTCACGCGACTTAATTGTCGCGATCTAATCGCCAAGATTTCCATTCATTTTCATTTCACATTCAAAAATATCAGGCTGGAAAAGTATCACAACCGAATGCAAGTTGATCGGCATGGAATGATGTTGTAACAGTTGTCTCGTCGCGATTCAGTCGCGACGATCAAATCGCGTGAAGTGAAGTGCCCGGGGCCTTAAGCAGAAGACGTTGCTTGCAGCAACCCCTCCCCCCTAGCAAAACTTATGATGATTGGAACACCAGAGGCGCATTCGTTATTGATACCTTGAGGTAAATCCTACTTCCAGGTAGTTTTATCACTCATTATCAGTGATAAAACTATATGATAATGAGTGATAGATCTACTGGAAGTAGGATTTACCTCAAGATATCAATGGCCTCAGAAGAGTGGGGTACCTGTGGTTAGATCGTGAACACATGAAATGTTTGCAGAATTTATGTGAACAAAGCAACAAAATTATTCTTCTTCGGCCAGCATGCTTTCTGAAAACTGCAAAGATTGTGCTAGCACAATATGCGTTCAAATAATCGCGTTGATATCACAGCATCGGTGCAGCTAGCAATTCAGGACTTTCACTCTGAGTTACGTAAGGAGTTATGCTGCACACAAAGCTAGCACCATTCCTGACTCGACAGTAAGAATTAATCCCAATATTGTGGGTCTAGTTCAACCACAAATCTTGAACAGATCTTTGTGCATTATCATAATGTGACGCTGCTTTCGAGAAGCACTAATGAAGTGGAATGGTGCAAAAATAAAATTAGCAGCTTAGAGGAAAAATAGCCGAGGTTCAGTGCTTAAAAAACGGTTTGAAAAATATTTTGACTCAGTATGCCGAACTTGTTTATAAATGTAGTCAGATTACCGCGAGCACAATTTCTCTACGTCACGACGCTTTCTAGCAAACGTATTAGGCAGAGGTAAGCAAAACTCATCAAAATGAAAACTTGGCAATAAAGAAAGAAATGATATTGAGTTATTTTTGCGAAATTCAAGTTTTCTGGACGAAGAGTTTCTAACCAAGGTTGTTTCAGAGTCTGTTCCAGTGATTAATGTGCTAGGATCAGATTTGATGGTTAAGCAGAAAGAGCGTAATCACTTCGTCGACCTGGACAAATTGTGGGAGTTGAGGACACGGTTCGGACCTATAGCCGTCATACAATAGAATTTACTGGTGGAATAAATCATGATGTATTGTCCATTTTTACACAGGTCCAAATTTCAGATTGAGAGCTTCAAAAAGGCTATTTTTGGCATTTTCCCACTCCCCAAGCTACATTATTGGCAGCAGTACGGATAAGTGCTGGTAAGAGGAAAATATTCGGACAGACTTTTCATCTCCTTTTAAGACTGCGTACAGAATTGCCTATACACGGGTAGAGGACACTAGTGCGCCGAAAAGAGAGGTTCTATGCGGACATTTGCAACACACCGCGATCCTTCACCGTTACTGCCTTTGCTATGGTAGGCGCCAGACAAAGCGACTGTTTGGTTCAGCTGCAGTAGGCGTGCAGAATTAACATTAATTGGGTACAGATTTGACGTTAAATCTGCACAGGATTGTCTGCTTCAGCTGCAGGACCGCGCAAAATTAATGTTAATTCTGCGCGCCTTCTGCAGCTGAACATGACAGCCGCTTAGTCTGACGCCTACATATCTGTTCGTGTGGGGTGCCTATTGGCGACCTATTGTCCTCAACCCCCCTACACCGGTACCGCGGCGTGTGTGCCCATCCCGTGCTGAGCATGCGGGCATACGGGCAACCTAGGCGCAGCTAAGACAGTAACGCGCATTTTCCGGTGCTGCTCATCCGGGCGATTGTCTGAATTACCGTGTGCGATAGTAAGATAGTCAAGAACCGAACTTGCGGGTCAGGTGAAGCGCATGCTGCGATCAACTCCTACCCAGAAAGAGAGTCCTGAACAATCTAACACAACTCTATTTGATGAAAATTTGTTCAAAGGTCAAAAACGTTTCTGCGAAAGAAAAATATTATAGCTAGAGAGTCTCTCGTGCTCAGCCTTGAACATGAAAACCGTGGTATTCAAAAGACAGAATACATTATACATGCTTCACCTATTGATTGCAAAAGTTGAAAGTGTGCGCTTTCCTCTTAAGCATCCCTCAAACCGCGCCGGTACCAGTAACCCATGATCTGTTCGGATCTGCCCGAACCTGCCTGAACCCGTCCATTGAACTACACTCTCCCCCCCCCCTAAAATCCCGCAGATAAGTCCGCCTTTTTGACACGAAAAATCGATGAAAAATCGCCCCTCGCGCCTCTCGCAGATAAGTCCGCCATCAGATAAGTCCTGCCTTGAGCATAAACAAGCGCGACCTATGAGCACAGACGCGCGCGACCACCCGCGTAGCTTGCCGGTGTAGATTTAAACAAGGCCGCGACATCGCTTGAAAGAAACAGCTCGACAAGCCGTGCAGACTACTTGCTGACAGTATCGTCGCAGATTCGTCATCGCATAGGATAGGTGAGTTCTTTTCCTAGATATGACACTTGTACGAAATTGAGCGATTTCTGCCGATGAAAAGAATCATAATAGGTATCATTATTGTATCATTGTAATCATCTCATCTCACATTGGTAGCATTAATTTTGAAAGCGACAATGTTCTCAACACATCGTTTGAACCTGTACAGGCTACAACAATTGAACCTGACTGCCTATACTTTTTGCTTCCTCTGTTGTTTACCATTTGATTCAACTGGCTTGGCATCTGCAAAGGTGGGGCTTCGTGACTTAATTAAGGCTAGGTAATGATCAGAGAGCACTCGCGCGAGAGAGACGCATGTGCGTCGCGGGCGCGAGCGGCCTCAATTAGATCACAAAACCCCGCCCTAATGGTGCCAAGCCAGTTGAATCAAAGGTTACATGGTCTGAACGTAGTCTCTGTTGACCCACGCCATACGGCTTTTGTCAAATGCTTTAATGAACGGAAGAGTGATAGCCTGAAAACGCCTAACAAAGCATTAGACTTCCTTGTGGGAGGCGGTCGATTGAGACCCGGACAGCCTTTTGCAGCTGCACCGGGTGGTAATTAGCAAAAGCGACGCAAGCTTACTTGCGTTGCGCTACGCGGCAGCCCGAATCTCGTGCCATTCACTCACCACACTGGGGTTATGGCGCAGCCAATACAATTAAATTAGAAATAGCTGGAATATGTATATGACATGACGAGTCAGCGAATCAGATCCCTACTAGCAAATCAGTCAAGACTTTGGAACAAAAATCAAATCTTTTTCTTTTTTTCCTACTAATCATCTTGTATTCCAATAATTTTTGGAGATAAGTTGCTTTTCACTTTTCAACCCGTTGTCAGATTTTCTAACTTGAATTTTTCTCGCTTTCCGAAAACTTGAGCGTCTTGTAAAAATTCCGGAGAAGCTGCACCAAAACCGTCTAAATTGTTTATTCTTTACTATGAGTTCTATAAAAATACTCAAAGCTGATTTCTAGACATTCGAGTTAAAATTTCAAAAACCGAATCAAATTATTTTCAAATCTAGGTTTGATTTCGAATAAATTATTCGACCATTCCCAAATATTTTCTTTCTCAAAAATCCCATTTCTGAAACGTGTTACTATTCGATGGACTTCAAAAAATTTTGAAAACCTTAAGTCGGATGGTCCAATCGTCTAAATATTTCTAATCATTGTTGAATCTCTGTTCGTTTGAATATTTTTAGAATCCTTTGTTGAAGTTGTTTCATTGAAACCTTCATTCAAGACAAATTTTTGGCTGTCACAACTGTATAACCCAGGTCATTTCGCACCTCAGAGCGTGGTGGCGAGAGACCGTAACTAAGAGAGAGAGGCATCAGAGAGGCGAGAGGGACTGCAGCGTAGCGCAGCGCAATAAGGGTTGCGTCGCACCTCAGTTGAGTATCCATTGATACGGATCCCTTCCTTGTTCTTTTCCTCAATTCTTGCTTCTGTTGCTTTCTCAATTCAATTCTGTTGCTTGATTCATTTGAGACCAAAAAAGGCAGCGCAACTGCGCATCCTTCTGTTTTTCATCTGAGAAAAGAAGCGGACTTATCTGTGGGTTCTTGGCGGTGCGAGAGTGCATTTTCATCGATTTTCCTTGTCAAAAAAGCGGACTTATCTGCAGGCGGACTTATCTGTGGGCGGACTAAGATGGCGGACTTATCTGCAGGATTTTAGGGTAGTAGTAAATCAGACGTACGCAAAGCGTAGCCGCGTCCCTCACTCAAAGAAAGAATGATATGTACCAGTGCAATTTATGCCTTTTTACGACCCTACAGAATGCTACGATGCTTCTATTCTCGTCAAGAACTTTATGAGGATCTTTGATACAGATGCCGATACAGAATACGAAGCTACTGTGCATCATGACTATAAAACAAGAACATAAAGTCTATGAGATACGAATACAGAGAGATGAGATCATATGCGGAGGTAGAAACTAATGCGAGATCAGAAACTGGCGCGACTTTTGCAAACAACAAACAGCGATAGCAATGATAAGAGCTAAAATCAGACAAAGGACTATATATACATCAGAAACTATCCGGAAAGGAGCCGCGTCTTAACAAAATGTCTATAACGAAAGCAACTTCTGAAGACGATCTTCCAACTCACGGTTCTCCTTTTTCAATGTTTTTACTTTACTTCTGAATGATAATCTCTTCTTCAAAGAAAAAGTGGAAGAAGACGATTAACTTACTTATTCTCTTTCCTTTCCGTTGCTAGCTGATGTAGAAGCAACTTTCCTTCTTCTTTCAAAGCGGCTATCAAATGGCTTTGATCTTCCAGAATTTTCTGGATCTCTGAATTATCCACATACTGATTAAGAGGGAACAGAATATATATAGGGAGAGGGAGACGAAACTTACGATTTGTATCCAATTCGTCTGCTGATCCGCTCACAGTCTGAAAAAGTTGCCCATCAAAGGAATTTGCTTAAGTTTCATAGTACTCCGACTTTCGTTGCGTACCAGCGGCGTTCGACTGTCCTCTGAGCGCAGCACGCAAACGCCGCTGGTAGGGCAGTCGCACGCCGCTGGTACGCTGTGGAACTCCGCTGGCAGGAGAATGGTACGCCGCTGGTACGCCAAGAGGGTACGCCTTCGGACCGCATGTTCACCCGATTTTTGATTACGTACTAATTGCAGCATTAGTTGGTTTGAAAATTGCTATATCGTCATATTTTATGAAGCCGAAATCGCCGCAAAATTTCCTGCTATTCCGATCGATGGACTTCATTGAATCGAAATTGGGGGATTGTGGGCCACCCCTACAACACCCAGCTGAGGTGTTACCGGGTCACTCAATGAGAACAACAACTCAATCTCATTTTTTTTGTCAAGTGCCGAGAAGTGTTAGCTAACCACTAAAATGCTGAGGCGGCCCAACCACTGCGTCGTATCCCATACGGGTACGGCTTACGCTTACAGCGTGGGGTAATGTGATGGGACGCCGCTCGCTTGCTTGGGTTGATGGAACGCCGCTCGCCAAAAGACGGTACGCCGCTGGTAGGGCGCATTAAGGAACGCCGTTGGTACGTTAATCGCACTCCGCTGGTACGCAAAGCCATTTAGGTACGCCGCTGGTACGCAACGAAAGTCTGAGTAGTTATCAAAAACACTAGACGGCAATAGACTACGAAAAAGACAAAAAAATATTTTGTGGCATTATTTTGTGTTACTCCAGACAATAATGTTTTGGAGATACTTACAGTGACTTCAACTCATATAGCACTACTAATCGACAGTACCATATTGGAAATAGCTGATACTCACCTTTCCTCTGAGCAAGGCGTTCTCTTCAATCAGAGCAGATAGACGGCATTCCGCCACTTTGCATTCTTTGCGGAGTTTGGTCAATTCATTTGATAGACGATCACAATGTGTTCTTAGATGCACACAACGTTGATTTACAACTTTGAGTTCCGAATCTAACTCAGACTCAACTCGTTCGCGATCGTCCAGTAGAGCTTAATCCAAATAGTTTACATAGTCGAAATTATAAACAAAACACAAAGTAAACTATGGGGGACACTCACACTGACACTTGAGCCGAAGTTCTGCTGTATCGCGTAGAGCTTCTTCCATTTTTGCAGAAAGTGAAGCCACTACCAGTTTCTTTGAGTTATTTGCTTCATCGACCGCACTCTGCAACTGTAAATGGGATCGCTAAGCAAACAGGAAAAAATATGCCAATGAAACAAAACAGAAGAAAAATTTGTGACAGCAGTTTTTTAAATCATATTACCTGCTCATTTCTAGATTTCTGAAAATCCAAGGCTACTTGGAGGGCATTAGACGAGCGCTGTTCACGCTGCAGATCGAATTCGAGCTAAACATGGTGAATCACTTACAGAATCAGCTTTAGTAAATTTACCTCTTTCACTCTGTTCCGAAGCTGGATAATGGATGTGACTGGTTTTTCTTCAGCTTTCTCACGAGCTTCATCTAACTCTTTCTCCAATTTCTCTTTTTCAGCCTAAAATCCATAAGTAAAAGCTGTTCAAAGAACTAATTATTACCTGAAGAAGCTCCACAGCGGCAAGCGCGTTGGCAATCTTTTGTTGAGTAGTTGCAACCAGAGCATTTGCTTCATTTTGTGAATCTTGCTGAAAGACAATATTTCGCTAGTTCTCCAACCAGGTAAATCTTGCGGCGACAGTACTTGTTGAGGACACCCATCAGTATACAAAATAACCTCTTGTTATGCGATTTCCATAACTGTCATAGCAACGATCAATTTATGAGAACTTTGTCACTCCTAATGGCTCTGTTCAGAAGGGCCTGAGGTGAAGAACAAGCACGTAGACAATACAGTCCTGCTTCACTAGGTGACTATCAACATAAGCAACATATGGGAAAACACTGAACAAACATTATCAAAGGCGGATAATAGGTCCGCAAAACTACTCAGTGAAGTGATTTGAATTATTTACATGTGCATTTGCACAAGAAGTGTAAGTATTTTCCGCGTAAGGCGAAAACAAAAAGAGACCCTCATTCACCAGAATGCACGAAGTCCAACCATTTCAAAAGTAAACATGGCTGAGAGTGGCAGAGTTGGTGGAGACCGTTTTCTTTTGTGACACTCACACTAGAATTCACCTCTAACAACGAAGTGTTTTGAGTAGAAGTGACTCCTCTGCACGAAGTTTAGCGATGAAGATCATTGAAAAACAATTCCAAACTATATTCCTTATCTGCCCACCTTTGGAAGCCGAGCGAGCGCTTTTGAGTCAAAAAAAAACAAATGCGTTACTGAAAAGAATTTGTTCAGAACAGCTCAAACTGTCCAATGTTGATTATTAGAGCACTTCTTGACAGAAATATATTATGTGTGATATAGTAATACTCAACACTGCTCAATTTAAACACTGAAAAAAATGTAACTACGGATTTTACCTGGATCCTCGTCCCAGGTAAAACACTGATACTCAACGTGAGAGGCATTAACAGATAACAAGGATAGATATATCAGCGTTCTGTGTTTTTTGAAGCGGTATACGACTCATTTAGAAAGCTTACTTTGATCAAAAATACTTCCATTGTAAGTTATGTTTTCCATATCCTTCTCGGTATCAAACTTACTCTTTCTGAGAAAAAACACTCTAAGGGCCGCATGCACTAACATCCCTGCGGCGAGGGGAGCGGCGTCCCCAATGATGAAAAAGCCGCAGCGGCGTCCGCACGCGGTCCCTTCATAACGGGGGACGCCGCTCCCCTCGCCGCAAAAATGTTAGTGCATACGGGCCTAAGACTGAAAACAATCTAACCACACTCAAAATATGCAAAGCATTATGGAACTAAATCGGCAGACACAGCTATCGAAAGGCATTTCACACTCAACGCACAAAGCATTCCAAACCATTTATCAAGCTCACTCAAGTCAGAGCCAAGTATAAAAATTTGTTGTATAACTTTTACCCACCCTTTTTTCATTGGCTTCCTGGAGTAACCTTATTTTATTCTGACACATTTCCAATTTCTCCATTAAACATTCCATTACTGAATCCTGTTTTTCAACCAACTCCAAAAGCTCTTCGGCGGCTGGAGCTAAAGCAACGCAAACTTGTTAATCCAGAATTCACATATTTTGCACAGAATATTTACCACTGCTCGCGTTTTCCATTGCAAACCAGGGTTTCAGATCTGATCCTCTTATCAGTACATTACATCATTCTCGGCACCACAGCAACAGATTTGACTTACGAGAAGTGAAGTGGTTTGCAGGACTCGGCTGATATGATAAGCGCACGAACACGCATTTAGAACACTCAAGTACTGACAACTAATATATTTATTCTCTACATATCACAAGACTTCAAGATGTACAATAACATAACATTTGGATCGCACATCGCAAAAGGCTACAAAGAAAAATGAACGAAACTGAACTGCAATATATAGATAACACAAAACCACCCCGACGATTGCTCCTTTGACTTCAATGCCAATCAAACACAACAGCAATGCACATTTAGTAGAATTATGCTCGTTTCAGAATGGAACGGAACATGAGGGTTGATGGATAGAGTACCATGATGCCGCATTTGGGGATCTTAAGGAAAACCCTATGCGAAAGACCAAATTACACAGCACAACGGAATCCCTATTCATATTACATTTCTTAATCGCATGTCTTCGCAAAAGGAGATTACAGAAAAGAAAAGGGGTGATGCGATTGAAGCAAAGAGTACGCGATACATTCAAAGTGAATCAAGTAAAAGCGGAATAAACGGGAATTTGCATAGTGTATATATAGAATCTCATCGTAAAAGTTATTTAGCTTCATAATAAATAGAAATTAAAGTAGACCGAAATCCATTACATGCATGTTTACTTCTGATTCTGGTCTTTAAGATGAAGCAACAAACTCTTTAGGCGGCTGACGTCCTTTCCTCCTTTTTGTTGAGCTTTTGCTTCACACAGCCGTGCAATCTCATCCCACTGCGCACCTTCTCCTTGTTCACGACCAAATGCGGCTAGGTGCTCTTCTTCAGCTTTTCTGAAACAAACTGCATACGCAAACTACATTTATCACATTCATGACAATGCCGATTCTTCGATAATTGCCATTCCGCACCAGAGCCTTTTTCGCTTCGTCAAACTTACAACCCACGGGTGGGTCATGTTGTCCTAAACGGTAGTCTTTTTAAAGAAAAAACAGGAGATGCCTCCAAGAATTGCCTCAGAGGGGTTATCCAAGGCTCTGTTCATCAAAATATGATATATTTCTGTTTGGGTATTATACGGTAAGGTTACGGTAGTCATTCTGTACGAAACCAACACCAGGGAATTTCATGAAAAATAGTGTTTTGGGGTTACTTCATGAACACGGTTATATTGTTCACTTCGTTCACTAATGTCCCACAGTGGAGGTACGATAGCAGTACGGTAGAAACTTCGTAAAACTCAAGAAACTGACGTAGGAAGTCGGCATGAGAACTTGAGGTTATCACTTACGTAATCAGCATGCTACAAAACCTAATGTGTAAGATCTGAGCTTCTGGGACGATACTGCAAAAAATCAATCAAAACGGTAAAAACAAATCCTACGACCCACCGGTGGGCCATATTGCGTGAATGCTTTGAAAACGCAACGAACTTGAAAACTTGTTCGACGAATATAGAAGCTTGTCATGTGGGTTTCGATCCGACTTACTTACAATAATAAGCTAACATAAAAACAAACTGCATAAGAACAAACTTGATAGGCACAACATGCCACAGACAGTAACAACCTGAGTTAAACCACTCAATTTTATTAAGCAGCTTTGAACAAAATCACTTCATTTGTGTACACATTTTAGGTAGAGCGTCAAGCTGTTGTAGGAAAAACGCGTGATACTGGGAGTCGTAGTGCTTTAACTCAAAAAAGTAGACCAGCGTTCGTAGAAATTTGAGCCCGCAAGCAGAATGCATAAAGGGCATTCGAAAAATCGTGACGATGGCTCGACCGCTCGCGACACGATCTGCTCTCTCTCTCTCTCTTTCTGCTTGCATATGATAGTAACTGGACATAGAAAGTAACTGGTTGTGAGTTATAATTTGAGGTGATGCTTTTTAATATGAGTGTTTTTTGCTCCTGTGGGGGCAAAGACCGCGTCAAATCCGTCGTCACGATTTTATGAATGGCCTATACTATGGGCAATATCTATGATGTCCCGCCTGCATTTTTCTTCATTGAACAACCCCTAAACATGATTGTGCACAACGCTGAACAAAATCAGACGCAATCTTACCGATATATAATCCACCTTATTAATGGCTTTGATTTGTACTGACAAAAATTGACCACTGGCTAAGATTATAGAACTCCTACGCTTGGGATTCTTGAGATCATTGGGGAAAACTTTGCGATGAGAATGAGAAAAAAAACTTCCGTGAGCAAAAATTTGTTCAAATCTTAAATCTATTTTCAGGGAGCAGTAGACTGGACGTAAATAGGTCGTACTCAACGTTATGATATTTTTGCAGAGTTTAGGCGCAATATGACGGCACAAGAACAAGATCAGAAAGTTGCAACGCACCGTCTGACAGCGTAAGGTGAAAGAATAATCACATGGCCATGGAAGAAAAATTTTTTCTCGATAAGCATAATGTGCAAGATCCGCTCACTCATGGGCGTGAACTGCCTCAGGTTGAAAAGGACAAATATTTTTATACTATAACAAGATTTTGTAAACCTAGAACTGAACGACGCAAACAAAATGATAACGAGTACATTTTAGACTCTTCTAAAAAGCACAACTATTCAGAACAATAGGTCAAAATTGAGGTAAAGCTGTCATATATGTTTAGCTTCGAATTCGTTTCTCACCACACCTGTTCGCTTCCTTTGTTAGTTTGAGGGCAGCCTCTCGCTGTTTGTACCAATCTTCCAATTCTTTTTTCGCTGCAGCACGCAGCTCGTTCTTTTTCTTCTCCTCGGCCTCATCTAAATTTGAAGTATTGTTATGCAGCACTGCCGAGTGTTTTTAACAGAGAACCAAAACGGCATACACATACTTTCAGAAAACTATCACCTAACACAATAGCGGTCTGAATTCCGGAAGTATTGTACTACTTTGCGCCTTTGCTAATATACTTTGCATCGACCTAGTTCTTGTAAGCTTTTGTTAAGAAAAAGAGCTAGCCTTTCAATGAGATGAACTCAAAAACGTAAATAACAAGCGGTCCGCCATTTCGGATAATCTTACGAAGTCATAAGCAGCATACAAGATGAAAGCTCAACAGCAAGGTGTGGCGCGCAAACTCAAACAACCAACTGACCATACAGGCAAGGAATGCGCGAATGGATCGATGCTTTCAAAATGTACACCACGAAAATTTTGCTTCAAGGCTAATGAAGGAAGCAGTATTAATCAAAGTGGCCAAGTAATTAGATGTATATCGCTGTGCGTAGTAACGAATGACATGCTCGGGTATCTGGATTAAACGAGCACTCAGACCACTCGAACGTATTGCACTCGTTGCAGCGCTTATTCGGCTGACACGACAAACTTTCAAAATCCTGAGAAAGCGTTCTGCACAAAAATTTGCAGTTTTGAGACCAGCACTTATCATTAATTTCAGCAACAGACATCTCACCTTATATCGCCACTTCAGCCAGCTATACCAAAGCCGTTTATGGAAATTATTTACCTTCAGGGTTTAGTGCAGTGATCAATCGAAAACACTACCTTAGCTTTCGCTTTCGCTAGTGCACGCCTTTTACCTGGAGAAGTTCGCACACTTTCTTTACTTTGCTTGAGTGCGATACATAAATCTACGCTGATACCGCAACTAGGCTGTTTATGGAACATCTTCCCGAAAAAATAAATAAGCAACACGTGTCTAGACAAGCGCCCACGTTCAAGAATTCCACATGTGTAAATGACGCCACTAGAACCAGAAAAAAACACACAGCATGGACAATGCAATTAACACATTACCTTTTTTTTCCAGGAGTACTTTTTGTTGCTCCCGCCACCTACGGATATTCTCGGCCTCGATGCGTGGGACGGGTACAGGTGACGGACCTTTGGAGCTCGCAGCCGACTGGTGGCTATTGACGCCATTTCCGTTAACAAGCGGGACTGAATGGAGATATGTAAAACCGCTCTCGAAATCACCCATGAGATAAGTGAGAGTTGCACTACTTGATCAACAATTAAAATAAAGCAAACATGTTCGCTTACCTGGTGGCGTTGGTTGATAGTCCATCCCAGCTAAGTCAACACCAGAATCTCCACCTCCAACTGATGGGGGATCTATCAACGCCGCGATATCATCAGCTGCAGGAGCAGGCGGTGGTTCTGCAGCAGCTAAAATCTAATACACTCCATTTCGCAGACTGACTGACTTCAATAGAGCAACTGCCTGAACTTCTAATTCATGCGCAAAAACCAACGAAACATACCGGGTGGGGCGGCCGCAGCTCCTCCAACTGGTGCACCATCGATTTCCGCGAATAAATCTTGTTCCCTAGCCAAAAAATCTGCTACTGGATCCGCCATTTCGCTACAAAACAGAAATGGTTACTTTCGAAACAGGACACTAGCACGACAGCTGAGAGGCACTACAGGAAGAAGGCATGTTGTAAAGCACCCCATACAGAGCTAAGAGATACAGAGACCACAAAAAGATCAGAGGCGGAACATTAAGTTGTCAAAATCCGGAAACCACGAGGATGACGGCGCAACCGCGCCGCGGCCGCTGTGCATCTTCGTCCTGATTCAGGGATATCGCCGCCAAAGCGTGCATTTGAATTTGACGTCAGGTCACTGAAGGCCCTGCACAATTGAACTGTTTCAGGCTTTGAAAGTTTCAACATGGCGAAGAATTATAACCAGGGTGAGCAAGAGGTGTGGCCCACAACCTCCGGATACAATCCCCGCCTCCCTCTCCCCTAAATTCTGTCTCAATCTCTCTCTCCCTCCCCCCCCCCTCCCCCGGCAATATCGTTTGCTTACCGTAGGCATGACAGAGGCTCTACCAAGCATGATTAGCAGCAGTATTCGTAATTATCATGTCAAGTAACCCCAGTGGCCCAAGTTTTAGCGATTTCTGAAGGTTTCCAATATTGAGCCAGCCAAGTGAGATGATCATCTTCAAACAGAGTTGACTATGTTTAAAAAGTGAATTAGCTACCTCTTTTGTGCTCAATACAAAGCGCTAAACCCTCTTTGCCCAGAATTCTGCTTCATATTGCCATCAAACTATGACTTAGGAGCCAGCCAAAATCTCATTTGTCCCATTTTTCCGTCTACAGTGGTTATTGTGCTTCTAGCAACGACTGCTCAAATGAAAAAAGACAAATTCAGCTCTAATCCATATAAAAATACGAGGTATTTGCTATCAATTTTATTTAGTAAGTTCTGTTCGCCAAAATTCTCTAGGGAGGTAAGTTAGTGGGGTTGGCACAATTCCAAAAAGGGGTTGTTTGCCATACCTTTTAGGGCTTGCGCGCAAATTTTTTGCAGCATTTTCAAGCAGATAACTTGGAAGTTCCTACCATAGTCTTGCGATGATGAAAAAAATCGGTACTTTGGCCTGCTTAATCCAAGCTGAGGGCTACCCTACAGAATGGTATGTGAAGTTATTTAGAAAGAAAAAACACTATAAGAATGGAGAAATTTCATATTAAAGTGCAGAGAGGAGGGGCTCAAGATGACCTGCTTATAAACACTAGTTTCAGTTTGGAGGCCAGAAACTTTCCAGAAATCAAACTGCTTTGAGCAAAAAGAGTAGAAATAGACTCCAAAATGAAATATGCCAAAGCCTCTAAAAACTAATTCAAGGTGTTAGGGGCAGAATGTGATTTCATGAATGTTTTGCTATTCCCGCAGCTATACTTTATGGACTGATTTGGACGCCATTGAACAGTGCTCAAATTTCTTATCATAGAACTTCCCTTTTGTTGGATTCGAACGTTTCGCACGGAAATCCTGGCATCTTCATTATAGGTAGGGCACGATTGCAAATTCAAAAATCTGATGTATACAGAAATCTAAAATTTTTGGACGAACATAATCTTCATGAAAAGGTTATTATGTAATCTTTACACGTTTCTGTGTTGCAAGATAAGAGAAAAAAAAAAACTACTGACATTCATATAATATTCTAGGAACTTATAGCTAGTGTCCGACTCGGGACTTGGATGCTTTGAGTTGTTTCAACGTTCACATCCAGATTCAGACACACAACCTGCGTTCCTTCTAGAGTCCAGGACAAAAATGTCGGTGCCAAACGCCGATAGATAGTAGAATATGCTTCACAGTTGACGCTTGATTGTTAATGAATGACAAAGAATGTTTTTGAAGTAAAAGGCTGCGAGGGAACGTTTGGTATTTTTCCGTTATCCGGACCCATTTTTTCAAAAGGCTCTCATAACATACGTTCTTAGTTAGCAATAATTTTTTGTAAATTTTACGAAGACTGCCTCCTCGCCACATGTCAGGAAAAATTTAACACGTTTAGTCCGTTTTGACTTGTTTTTTTTCCTCGAAATCATTTCCCGTGAGGTAAAAAAACGTTTGTGACCACCTAAAGGTCTTTCAACTGTTTTCTATAGAAGCGAAACTGTCTAGAACTTATCGCAGACATCTTAATTGCTTTCAGCAATAATTCAAACTTGTCTTTCGCTTCAAACTTTCGGCCATGCGAATTTAGTCAGAGAGACTATAAATGATACCTTGCGGTATCTCTGTGCTGCTTGTTTCGCCTCGTGGATAATGGAATCCTAGCACACTTCTCCATTTTGGGCAAATCTGATCCGTTCAAGGATAACAGGATGAAGTTATTATTATACCAGTGCTTCACCTCCGCTTCGCGGAGGTTCGCACTGGCTCCCTGTCCTTATGCCTTTCTCATGTTCGCATGAGAATGGCTTTGAAACTCACCACGCGATGCTGAGAATCACAAATGAATCGTAAACAACCGTTCATTCATGAAGCATTTCCATGTAAGATCGGTAATTTTAAGAAAAAAAAACTTTGTTGCGAGGAAACAAATGCGAATTTGAACGGATTACTAAATTTACTTTACTTTGATAATCGTCTCAAGGATAATAGTCACCTTGGGCTACATTCCAGTGCAAAAATCGTTTCAGTCTTTTCAGATAAAACCTTGCCAAATCGACTATCTACGCATTCATCACTTTTTGGCGCTGTTTTCGCAAAAAAGCAAACTTTTTGAGCACTTTTTGGGCTTGAATTCATGGCGCGCAGAGTTACTTGTCAGGCAAATCATAACTTTGCAAAAAGTCGAATTAGCGACCCAGTTTTGCATGCCAAAAGGCGAGTGGACCCATTTGACGCGCAAATTTTGAGGGACCCGCTTATCGAACCGGGTCCTCCTTGTGCATGGTGGGCCTACACGCTGGCACGGTATGTTATGCAAAATTGCAGCGCGATAGCTTAGTTGCAGCTTCCTCTATGAATTTCGTGACAGACAGATTTTCACACAGACACACAGACAGACACACAAAAAAACAGACGTCCTTAGCGCGTTATTATATAAACCAGTGCGTCACCTCTGCTTCGCAGAGGCTCGCACTGGTCTTACTTCATATGTCTTACTCATTCTTGACTAATGGTGGCAATGAAACTCACCGGGCAGTGCCGATTATCGCGACTAAAATGTAAACAACTACCCATTCCAAATGCTATTTCATGTAAGATCGGTGATTTCGCGTGGATGAAACTTTTCGCAAAAGAACAAATACAAATTTGAATAGGTTTTAGGACTCTTTCTGGCTTGGTAACTGCCATAAGGACAGTGGGCGACGTGAGCTACATCTCTGTGCAAAATTTTTCTCAAATGCTCAGGTAAAACCATGGCAAATTGACCATTTACGCAACAATTTCTTTTTGGCGTCGTTCTCGTGAAGTAGTGAACTTTTGTCCACTTTTTTGGACTAAAATCCATGGCCTGCACATTAGCATGCCAAACACATCCCCGACTTTGCAAAAATTGGTGATACGGAAACAATTTTGCTGGCAAGAACCCAAGTGGCTCTGTTTGACGCGCAGTTTCTGAGGGATCCGCCCAACAAAATTACTCGTGCTTTTGCATGGTAGGCTCTTATGTTGGTCGCATGCGATGTGCAAAATTTGGGCTCAGGACGTTGGCTGGAACTCGCTCCATGAATTTCGTTACAGACAGACACACAGACATACATACACACACACAAAAACACGTAAACAACCTTAGCCCGTTATTATAAGTTATGATAGTAGGATCAGTGTTCATTTCTGAGATCCTTTATTTGAAAATGGGGTCATTATTGACTTAAATACAGGATCAATTCACGTCGCTAGGTAGTTCAAAACAAAACCTTGGTAAGACCTGTTTAACATATAGATGACATGTCAAATTTTTTTTGACACGTGGCAGAAGGTTGGCACTCCAGAACCACTTTATTTTGCCCATTAGTGCATAAGTTTTTATGTAAGATTATCCATTAGAAAATTTACTGAAATTTTTTGAATCAAAGGTTTATACTTCGCTCTCGACCCGTTGTAATATACTGGGTTATACCAAAAGCTTTACCCATTTTTTGAGCAAAATTGATTTACCATACCATATTTACCATAACTCTTTTCAGAGGTGATCGTTGTAAACGTAATGAATTGTACTACAATCAGCACGACCTTTACATTATGATTTTACCTTATCTGAGCTAAAACAAGAAATATTTTTCAGGCTGGAGATAGCCCACTCTCTTTCGGAGCTTTACTTTAGGAAACTATAACCCAATCTGGAATGCGCTAGAATGGCATAAACTTTGCTTATTGTGTAGCCAATGGTCGGCTAAGCAGTAACACTAAATTTGGCGAACTTCTTCAAGAAGAATTTCTGCAAAATATCAAACGAGATCGCTTAACTGTTCCCTCCAAAAAGCACTAACTCAGTACAATCATTCGTTTCCTAAAAGCACGCTGCATTTCGGTCCTTTACCACCAAAGTTTATTTTACTGTGCTTCTTGATCAATTCTGGGACTGCAGCAAATGTTGAACAAAGTAAGCATGGTACCTTCAAATGGGCGTTCTTCGACGCAACTAGCTAGTCGCCAGAAAGGAACAGTTCTTAAATTTCCATTTCTTCATCAGTTCACGCAGTGTATACTCGCCCTCACCCCACTAGTCGGTCGGTGGACGAATTCAAATTTGAATTGGAGCAGGCCTGTCACGGCAGAGCGCGGCAGAAAACAACGCTCAGCAATTACAAAAACTCAGTATAGGTCAAAAACGTTGCAACAATACAAAAACTACTAAGCAATGGCGAAGAAATACGCAAAGTGAATGCGTGAATTTGAACGGAGAGCTAAGGTGCCGTGCTCTGCCGCGACCTGCCTGCTTCAGTTCGAGTTCGAATTCGTTCACCGACCGACTAGTGGGGTGAGGACGACTATATGACCAATGCATGGGTAGCACTCTTAGGTTTGCCTTTTGGTACTTTCCTCTTATTCGGATCCATTTTTTCACCGAAACATATTTCCTTTTTCTTTGTGCTACATTCTATTCCAAATTCATCGAAGGAGGGAAGTGTTAACCTTCGGCTTTCCGTCCATTATGGATTTCAACAGCAATATGTAAGTCATAAACCTCTCGTTTCTAGATAGATTGCAAAGTATCATTTATGGCATGCTCTACAAGATGGCAGTTTCGGTTTGGACCTTCTCTGATTCTTCTCGAGTTTCAAGCCGAAAACTAAAAAGATTTAACTACTTAAAATACCAAGAAAAAAAACGTAACTCCGTCCAAGAAAATCCTACAAAAATTTTAACTTGCTCACGTTTACACTTCCGCACAAGCCACTTATATACGCCACTGCAGATTTACTTATATACGCCACTGCAGTATTTCTTCTTCCGTTAGAAATCAAGAAAACGAAGATTTTTATGCTTTGGGCAAAGTCATGTTGTGCTGTTCCCACATAATTAGTTGTATACTACTAGCCTGTATAAGTACGAACACGAATTTTCAGCTCTCTACAAGCTTCAGTTTTCGAGATATCGAATATAGCTTCTCTTATTCGAGTGACTTACGCTAATCTATACTTTTCAAAAACTAGAGCTTATGGAGAGCTGGAAATTTGTGTTTGTGCTTCTACAGGCTAGTAGTACAGGATTACTTATGTGGGAACAGCACAAAATGACTTTGCCCAAGGCATGAAAATCTTCGTTTTCTTAATTGCTAACCGAGGAAGAAATACTGCAGTAGCATATATAAGTGTTTTGTGTGGAAGTGCCAACGTGAGCAAGCTAAAATTTTCGTAGGATTTTCTTGGACGGAGTTACCATTTTTTCTTGATTTTTCGAGTAGTTTTCTTTAGTTTTTTTTTAGTTTTTTAGCTTTTTCGGCTTGAAACTCGTGAAGGATCAGAGCTGATGTAAGACAGAAATTGCCATCTTATAGAGCTTGCTTTGCTTTTTCTATCAAATGGTACTTTGTTACCCATTTGATGTCAAGTGGTTTATGACTTATTGCTGTTGAAATTCAAAACCAGTGGAACTTATGAGACGAACTTGATATCTGTTCACGCGCAAATTTCAACGCATTTCACCTGCAGTGCAAGCACACTACATTGAGCAGAAAATCTACTTGACTTAATCACAAAAAATCTTTAAAAGAACGTTCCAAACTGAAATAATACGCGTCAGATTTTTGCCACGTGGCAAGTAGGCAGTCCTTATTGAATACACTGAAAAAAAAATTTTTTTTAGACTAAAGTATGTATGATCGGTTTCCAGATTCGTGTGGAGGTGTATTGCAGACTATGCCTGATAACACAGGTAAACTTGTTAAACCTCCACGTCAAAGCATTGCTTTTCGTACTCTCTCGCTAGCAAAAACCGCCACGCGCTGAGTTGGCAAGACTCCAGCTCCACACGAATCTGGAAGCCGATGATACTTTAGGAGGTCCTCGGGAATAGTTAACGGGTAAGTGCGGTTTTTTAAGCGCTTCATTGGCATCAATACAGCGTTCCTTCAGCTAGGAGATCTCTTACGCAGTTTGTAAAACTCTTACTCAGAATATTTCTAATGAATTCACAGTTTATGACATTTTTTTTTTGATTACAAGTTATTTGATGAATGCAGTTTTTACGAGAATTTTTCGAAGTACTAAAACTTCTGATATACTAGGAAGTTTTAGTACTTCGAAAAATTCTCGTAAAAAGTCCTCTTTGCTAGAAACCGCAAAAACTGCCCAAAATTCGGGATTTATGTGCTGAGCAGATAGCTTTACTGATTACTAGCTAATCACAAGCTATCCAAGCTCTACGTGAAATAATCGTAATTTATGCTGTTTGTCAATATAACATTTACTTAACGAGGATAAGTACTCACTGAGAGTATCTTTTTTATTCCAGCTGAGATGTACATTTTTGAAATTTTTGTAGTGTTACATTAATGCTGTCGTAATTGTTTTTATTGAAGTACAGGTACAAAATTCACAAACAAAACCTTGATAAATACTGCCGGAATGATTGTAATGGAAATGGTGTAAACCCTAACTCTGAATTGTGTGAAAATTTATGCAGATCCTACATCTATGCATCAATCCTATGTGACCGAAATGAAGTAACAACACGAAAAGTAGAAACCCGTAAAGAAAATCCAGGATGAATCTGTTAAACTTAGTTGTGCATTTCAATGTCCATCATTGAAGTCACGAAGTGAAGGCCTCCTCTCTGATAAGGTTGAATGCGATTCGTGACGATCCACTCGCGATTTGCACTCGACGAGAGCAGTAGTCATCGCTGACGAAGATGGTCATTCCAGAGATCGACATGAGCGACAGAAGTTGACCGTCAACACCATCTCGCGGCAGTATACGACCGAAATCCCAGTCGACAAACTCGTTGCGTGGGAGTTCCTGCAATGATAAGGACTTTGAAACAAAAAATCTGTGATTGCAAACAATGTGAGAAGTCGACAAGAAGGATAGCTGCCGGAAATTGTTGAAATTTCACTGTTTCCAACATTGCCTAGGCTGTTTGGTTTAGTTTGTAGAGAGCTTCTGTGGTACAATTTTGATCATCTCAAAATTGTGCACGGTGCACATTCAGGTCCCGGCGATGGACTGAGGTCAAACTGTACTTCGTTTTTTGAGCTAAATGGCACGGAATATCGTATATGCAGGGTCCGGGGTGGAGCCCAGGAAAAAATTGGCAAACATGTCAATTTTTACGCTTCAAAGATATCGCGCTCCAATCATATGCATGTGAGGGCGTCCTTTGGACTATGTGGAGGATAACATTGCCAAACTGTTGTAGGCTACAGATTTGGTTGAATGCTGGCTTGAGGAACTTTCGACATATTGACACCAAAATGATACCATTCTCAATAACAGAACCTTTAGCCGACTTAAAATATGTTTTTTTGCTTTTTTGTTGTATTAATTATATCAAGATGTGCTTCTTTTGCTCTTATTGTTACGTAGATTAGATAAAGGCTTTCATTCTGATGCTGACTCCAAAGGGGACTTCGTAAAAATTATGCAAATCCGTGGACTACTTCGTTTTCAGAAATTCTTCAAACCAGCGCGTGCCGAATCCTCTACTCATTCCGCCGCGTGTCTCCAAAGAATGGCCGAGTTACATCACATGGTGAGTGGAAAGGGTCATTGTTTGCAGGGCAGATGTACAGAAGTGAAGAGCATGTTTGTGACACAACTTGTTCTCTGCTCCGCCCTTGCTCCGTCTTGCATGAAATCTGGCCAATCGAACCGATGTGCTGACCAATCAGGGGCGCGGCGCCACGGCGAGCGGTTCAAAAAACAATTCTGCTGCTCAGATGTCCGATGCCTTTGTACTAGCGATGACGCTAGCAGAAAAAAATGTAAATAAGACGCTCGATTTTTAAAGTTTGCCTATAGCTGTTCTGTGCTCCTCGCAAATATGTGATTATACAGCTTATTTACTCAGAAACGCTGCCACAAATTTTCAGCTTTGTAGGTGCCTTAGTTTCGGAGAGATATGAATTTGAAAGTTCGAATATGAAAGGCTTTTGAGACAACCTAAGAACTGCTAGCCACACCTATCAGGTGCCCACTTGTTTATACAATTTTATATCATTGCAGAAAATTCCAGAATGTTTCAAAGAACATTACACTTGGGGATTAGAAATGCTTTGCTGTCACTCAATTACAAGGAAGTAAACATGCTTTTTTTTAAATGATAATGTTTCTTGCACTACAATTACTTCGACTTATTTAATGTGCTTTATGACGCTAAGCTGACAGTTCGGCGTTGCACTTTTAGTTGACGAAAGCGGCAACCCGTCAATTACGACACAACAACATAACCAAGTTATGCTTTGAGATAGGGGTATCTACGGTTACTGTAATGTAATAAAGTATCATCATTCTGAGACTAGAAGACTCGGCACCGCTTTGCACACAATGTTCAAACAAGCTCAAATTTGTCCTTCCCTGTTTCACATGGTAAATAAACTAA
This sequence comes from Cylicocyclus nassatus, assembly GCA_958299035.1. Taxonomy (NCBI): domain Eukaryota; kingdom Metazoa; phylum Nematoda; class Chromadorea; order Rhabditida; family Strongylidae; genus Cylicocyclus; species Cylicocyclus nassatus. Next base: position 53,327,250 of record CATQJL010000001.1, read on the forward strand.
TAATTACAAGTATAGACTTGTTAAACACAAGATCGAGCTTGTTCAAACATTGTGTGTAAGACCTCGGGCATACTTCACGCGATTTCGTTTGCTATGCGATCTGGCAACCATCCAGGTATCCTGAAATTCAATTTTGCGGAATTCAAACTCACGGTATGTATGACTTTCGCAGATTGACAAAATGCTCTATCTTCTGTACATTCATAATGAGATTACGATAAATTATAAACAATTGAAACATTGCCAAATCGCATCGCGACTGAATCGCGTGAAGTCTGCCCGAGGCCTGAAGCGGTCTTGAGTCTCTCACAAGTCATACTAAAATAGATTTTATTGCGAATGTGTGCAACTGCACATTTCAGAGTTGGAACGACCATGCAACCAAATACACTCTTTTAGGTAATTCTTCGAGACTTTCTTTGTTGTTTAGGCATAGTTATGTTTAGGAAAACACCTAAAACCTTCGCCAGGATTCTAAAAAAGGATCATGGATACAACATCTCCCGTCGCTCTTTCTTAGCGTAGGATTACCGTAAGAACTTTTAGCACGATAGCAAATCAGTTATGTTCAAAAATCCAAAACGTTTGGAAGCTTTTGTGATTATAATTGTAGACCCAATGAAACAAGTGAATAGCTTTTCACTTGTTTGTTATTTTCAGTATTTAGCTTTTTGGAAATTACTGAGGAGGTACCCGTCACAGTAAATCTGTCGTGACTTACGCTACGAATAAGCTCGTTTTGAAATCAACACTGCTGATTAACCTGGTGACAAAGGTTTCGGTGAATTTTTTGGTGGCATTGTATGCTCTCATCAACGCGATTTATCAAAAGTTGCTACTGTAAACCTACAGTAATGAGGAGGGACCGATAGCGCATTCTAAAACACAAATCTCGAACGTTGGATACATATTTTTGGGATATATATGGCACACTAGGAACCTTTGACTATTGCTGTTTTTTTTTGAAAAATAAACTTACTTTGATCATTTCGACAATGCCTTGAAGAGTGAAGTTGCTCGCACAATTGTAAAGAGCTATCGTAGATGGTGGAGACGAGCTCCAATTCTTCAGCGTAGCATCCGTCAGTTGGTGCAAGTAGACGGTAGAACGTGGTTGGATGCGCAAGCACTGCACCCGCGCCATGGCATTGATCACCTGTAATTTTTTCAATTTTCAAGGGCTTTATTTCTCTTTTAAGACAAATCCAGATAAAGTTGTGTATGCCGCGTGTGACGCGAAAATTTTCTGTCGCCTGGCTGTCGCGCATGCCACACACCGGCCGACGTGATGACAGTCTGTCCTACGGCCGTAGACACATATGTGATGTGTTTTCGTACTGACAAGCCATTGACAGCCATCAGAACCCCCATCAATCCACGATCACTGCGCTTTACCTAGCCTCGAATAACATTTTCAGATTCTCCCACCCACAGACATTTGGACTTTTGCAAAATCACACACTGCTGTCCTTCAAACATGCGTACTGTGAAGCAGCTGCAGACAAAATGCTAAAAACTACACGTCTTATCTTATATCAAATTGAGTCTCTAACGCATAAAAGTGGTGCTACTTATACATCAAAAATGACAATGAGGTGTTTTATGTTTTTCTAGTAAGCATACAATCTTTTTGTAGCAGATTGTTATAAATGGTCGCGATTTATTGCAGAAGGATTAGGTCAAAATACAAAGTGTCCGAAATGTCCATGTTGTTTGACGCCCGCTATACGGTATGGAACAAAGTACCGTCGCCATACGTAGATTACGGTAGGAACTTTCAGCATTAAGACGTGTCGCAAATTCGGCAATACAGAAAATACGCAATACACTTGAAATCTTTTCTACCGAAGTTTTTTAGTGGTGATGATTTCAGTAGATAACTTCGTGAGGGTTTGTGAAAGATGTAAAAGATTTTAGATGACATCATGTCCTTGACTATAGGGATACCGTTTTGAGTATACCAGAAGTAACATTAGTGCGGTGATCTGCAGTAAGGCTCACTGCTTATAACTGAGGTGTCAGCGTCCCTAATTTGCTAGTGACAAGATTTTCAGCTTTTTCGGAATTTTCTAAGGCGAGACTCCTAGTTGTGCAAACTCTGTTCGTAGTTTCTGGTAAATCGGTGATTCGCTTTAGGCCTAAGGCATACCTCACGCGATTCCAGTCGCTGCGCGATTTAGCACCGCAGCGACTCTTCATATCTGGCCGTAAGCGCGCTTTGCATGAGTCAGACTTGGTAGTTTTGCTAAAACTTACGGAAGCTACGCGCCTATGCATTCGAGATCCGCGCACGGTTGGTTTGTAGAAATCTGGCAATCCGCCAAGTCGCGTGAATGTAGCCATTTGACGAAGTCGCGAGGTATGCCTTAGGCCTTATACCGTAAATCTAAGGAACGCTGCTCTACAGAATGGTGAGTATTGGCAAGATATTCTGGCTTACGGGGAATATAACCGACTAAAGGATAGGCTTTCTTTGGGACATCCTTTACACAATGACCCTATATGACACTAAAGGTGCACGCAAAATAGGCGCAAGCAATGTTGTGAAAATAAGTTTTACAATTATTAGGTTGGTAGCGATAAGTTGAACACTAACACAAAGAGGTTCATGGTTGTCCACTTCATAAACGATATTTGAATCTTTTTAGTCAAATGGTAACTTCGGTATTAGCATTTGCTGACTGAGGCACTCTCGGTAAAGCTACCTTCCGAACTAGCAAGGGAAGCGTGTATAGTCGAAGTGGCCTTTTCAGATGAGTCCCATACTCCTTTGGAGAGTATTGCACAGTGATTCCAAATCTGCCTTCATTATCTCCCAAGCGCCTCTGGAGGCAGTGTTATAGGCGTTTTTCGGGTCAAAAAATTGAACGCAAAACTGGAGCAAAATCGCCCAAATTTGCTTAAATGGTTCTGTGTCGATTTTCAGAGCAGTTCATACGTTTTGTCTAATATGCTGGTACTCAATATTGCTTTGTCTGAGCGTTGGGAAGATTGTAAGTAACAATTCTTTTACCTAAATTTTTTCATTTTTCGTTCCAAAAAACGGTCATAACTCGGCGTCCAAAGGCGCTTGGCAGATAATGAAGGCAGACTTGAAGCCATCGTGTAATGCTCTTCAAAGTGGTAGGATTCTCAGTTAGAAATGCCACTTCGACTAAACAAGCTTCCTTTGTAAGCAGAAGCAAATGCGAAATTTTTTTATCTTCAACTTTATTACTGTAAGTCTATTCTTGGTTTTCGATCTTCACAAGATCTCCGTCCGACAACTACGCTATCCATCAAAGTTTTCATTTCAGAACTCTCTCCGCTCAGCGGTCTTGAGCGATAGACATCTCGAAATTTTTGACGCAGCTCTTTTCCACTCCACATAATTCATTGACATTTATCGTTCACGACCTACCTTGTCACTAATGATGTCTTGCTCGAAGTGACAGAAGTCGAGCGTAAGCGAACGACAGGCGGTCCGTGTCAGTAGCGATAGCATCTGTTCTTCAGAGAATTTCAGATGACACAGAGTGAACGACAAGCTTTGAACACGACTGAAAGTAAAAAAAGTTGGAAACATGAGCAGAGGTGTCGTGGAAATGTGGAAACATTTGTGAGCAAGGACAAACAAAAGATATCTGAGGGCATAAAGGTTGCAGTCGTCGCTCATTTTTGGGAAATTCCATAATATTCTTGACTATTGCCTTATGGAGGTCGAAAAATTTCAAAGACATACATCTTCAAAATTCAATAGGTAAAATATGGGCAAATTGTGCCCAACAAAATACCATAAAACAATTAAAAATTAGCTGTGACCTATAGAACCTATAGCCCGTAGTAAGCTCGATATAGTGTTCTTGCGTCGCCGACAGCATTTGCGCGTGAGCATTTGCAGTCTGCGTTCTATGGCCATTTTTACGCGCACGTCGCAAGCAGGTTGTCGGCGTTCACCAGCAAGGCATTTACTTTCGCACTAATGTTGTCGTCAGCGCAAAGGAACGATATCAAGCGTCACCTACTAGACTGTGAGCCTACGCAATTTTATCACAGTTAAAAAAAAACAAAGTACACCAACACACCTTAGATCATTCCATTTAGCAGTGAGCATGTTAAAGAAATCTGTATCAGCGGTAACTCCATCAAATGAGAGTCTTTCGTAAAGATGCACCTAAACGCAGTTTATTCGTATTGCCCATTATTAGCCATAAACAGAGGCAATTGCTTTAACATACGGTTACATTGATACAGTAAACGCAATAGAGGCCACCGTACCTTCTTCATTTCTTCCATGATGACACTGGAACCATTGCTGCAGCTTGGTCCTTCCACGCCTTCCTCTATCACTTGTCGACTCTTTTGTTTTCGCTTCATCGTCACAACGATCCTTCTATGCATTTTACCGGTATTTTTTAGTTGTAATCTGCCGACAGGACGAGTTCTTCCCAGAATTGTGCGCATTTCAACACTGCAAAATTTTCCGAAATGCATCAGAGAAATTTTTTTAAGGTGCTGGCTCACTTGAAGTCGTCGACGAGCGGTTTGCCTAGATGGTTTCGTTCCACAATACGGTTGAGCTTCTTGTTGAGCCTTTTGGCCATAGTTACTGTAGTTGGAGATGACATTTTGAGCACATTGACTAGTACCTCTTCAGGAAGAAGCGAGAAGTCCATCTGGAAAGCATTGTTCAGAAAAAGATAACTAAAGCTTTAACGAACAAATATACAAGGATTACGTAGAGTAGAAAAGGATATAAAAAAATTTTCACAACTATATAAGGCGCGTGCGGATCTGACCAAATCCTGAGAATATACCACTAGCACACCTGCCCAACATCAATTAGCGCTTGGATACATAACTGATGTGAAAGTTACATCAGAAAGTACATGATGAGGCGTGAAGTATTAGCCTGAGGAGAGCACGACGTAATAGTGAAGTGATCCATGATGCTTAATGACTATCATTGAAGGTAATTACAAGCGTTGAGTGCCAGCTGTCATAAATCGAGTACAATTATCATGGTTGTGAAATTGGCACTGACAGCGATACGTCGGTAAACACTTGAGTAATGCAAGGAATGGAAAAAGTGCAGACATTTCTGACTGAGCAGAGGAGGAGTGTGTCATAGGAAAGATACAAATCAGAAGAAGTTGCAGAGAGGAGGAAATAAAGTTGAGTCGGACAATCAAACTTTTCCGATGTTCACAAAGCATAACGACAAGAAAAAATCGTTGACTAAATAAAAATGGGGATGGTCAACGACGAAAAAAGAGACAAATTTGGATTTTGAATGTAGAAAAAAGCAAAGAGCCCACTGAAATTCGTATTTTCCAGAAAAAAACTGAAGATAGACAACCCTGTACCACTTTGGACATAAGCAAGTTTTTGTAAAAAAGAAATTTTCCTTCCATATTTTTCCTAACATACATGCATGTAAGTAAATGGTGAATAATATGATCTCCACAATCTACGTGTTGTTGTTTCTTGATGATTTGTTCTTCCAATAGTTGATTTTGTAGACATGGTGTAATGCTTATGACTATATGAAATGAAATGAAATTATTCGCTGTTGAGAAAGAGAACTTTTCTCATATTTTTCATAATTTGTATGCACATAAGTGACATTGGTAGAGTTTAAAACCTTTGGGTCATAGTCTATTTCCTACTCTAAATTTTGGCGAACCAAATGACTTCCAGATTATCTACGCTAGATCAGTTTAAGCTCAATGCAGGACCAATAAGCCCATTGCTTGCAAAACTTATATTGCAAAGAATAGTCCATGAATAGTCTCTGGTCTCTGACGAAAAAGGGTCAAGAAGCATTGCACAAAATGGTCATAAAAACAGTTAATGGATTTCCTTACACATAACAAAAGATTCTGATGCATGTTAGCAGGAAACAATAAACTCCCACCTTGGCTATTATCACTCACTAACAGCAAAGGACGAAAAGGGACAGATGAATGACATGAAGTGAAGACAACGTCACCGCCTCGTGACAGAATTCGACATTAAGCCGCAGAAGCCAGACTGACAGTCGGGTGAATGAAAGAGGATACTGTGATGACGGGCCGAGCCCAGGAGCTGCCAATCGACGACGATCCGCTGACTGTTCGAAAGTGCTTTTCCAAGCCTGGAAGGGGTGGGGCTATAGGAAACACGTTCTTGTTTATGCGCTACTTTGTTGCAAAATGCGGAGATCAAATGAGAACATCTTCAGCCGACGTCGACCGCCTTGTCAACGTGTTTCCTGGAGGTGAGAGAGGGCGTGGAGCGGGCGGAGTCCAGCGCCCGCCCATCCCGTTCCCTCCCTTACCCCCTATCTAACCGAACTCGAGTGAAAGGCAGGCGCAGAGTTCATGACAGATGATTGACTAAGGAGCTACGATACATACGTGTAAATGACAGCCGATTCGCTTGCAAATGATGTGTCACTCAGTGCTCCACACAAAGACGCCTGATAAACCAACCACGCCAAATCTCCCCCTCAGAGCTTTACTACTAGTACTCAAAGAAAAGAAAGGGAGAAAGGTGACAGAGATGAGCAAAAATTTTAAAGCAGTCGTTGCAGAACGGGCTCTTCTCTAATGTGCGAAAGTAGAGCTCCAAAGATGTTGAATACTTTTTAAAACCACTTGCAGAACCTGAGGATGTCACCAGCATATTGTTGTAGTTCCTTGCCATCTATGCTTTGTAGATTCGGTTTACAAAAATTTCGGAGCAAGTGCTGGCTTTTTTTAATTTCCTAACTTTGTAAGTCGCATTTGGAATAAGGACTGAAAGCGTTACTAGCTCATCATAGAAATTATCTTCGATTAGATAGGCGAATCTGAGGGAGTCTTCGAATGGTGCTGGTAATGGTCTTTGAAATGACGGCCTACTCGAATTATGTGATGCCATATCATGTAATCCTACTTATCATTCTTGGGGAAAGTATTTCTGTCAGTTTCAAATCACTGCAATGTTTCGCTTTACATTACGTCTAACTGATAATAATTAAACAGATTCTTAATACAGTAGTATAATACACTTCTGCCTATTTTTACAATGGATAAAAATCAGAGCATAAAGAGTCGGGAAGTGAAAAGAACTTCAACAGTGATTTGAGCTTTACAGTGAAAATAGACTAGATAGGGGAATAGGCCAAGTGTTTGAGGTTTATTGCATTAGGAGTTTGAAAGCTTGTATGCAGAAGTTGAGAAGTAAGTGAGTGATGGAGCACCTTTGTGTTTGGATAAAAAGAATTCGTTAGAGGTGACATTTCGGTAAAAATGCTGACTGAACATTAAGTGAAAGTTAAAGAAATTCGCTTTGTTTACGGTGGGGTATATATGAAAGAGTTAAAGAAAAGTATTTAGTGAATTGAGGAGAAGGTCAGCTCGGAGCTAAAATGCACACTATAAGATATAATATCTACTGCTTACACTAGCCCCTTTGAGATCCAAAAGATATTATCACATTATTTATATTATCCAAAAGATATTTTATAGGAAAGTGAAGACGCTTTGCACGCTTTGCACACGCTCAAAAATGTTCCCTCCTTTCGTTTACTTTGATGACAGATTGAGAATCAAGTGGTGCACAAGTCTTGATTTGCGGGGTTCAAACGCACAAAGCAGTGTCTAGTCCCTCAGCCTCAAAATGGATGTTCACCTATTCCACAAAAGGGAGATAAGTACACGTTTGACATTTACGGACAGCCGTTCTATAAATCTATAAAAGACATTGATATCAATATTGATATTACTAATATTAATGATATCTGTGATCTATAAAAGACATTTTTTGCGGTGGGACATCTCATCACCAAAACAACTAAGTAATCAAAAAAGCGGCCAGTGTGTTGCAGACAGACGGGGGGTAACAAGTGTTCGGCGGGGCGGGGCGGGGGTCGGGGGGTGCGCATATTCGCATGTGCAGTGCGGGGGGTGCGGCCGGGTGATGTCTTATCCGAGTCGGCAGAGTGTCAGGTTCGCTAGCTGCGTTCATCCGTCTGTGCGTGTCGTTGCCAATCACTCCCGTGTCACACGCAATTCGTCCACGTCCGCGCACCGACAGACGACACCGCCGCTGCGCATCTGACGGACATGGCTGAAGCCCCAAGCCTACTTCACTTCATGTCACCTTTTTTGCACGGCTCTGGGGCCACAAAACCTCGCACCTGCCATTTCTACTTGGGACGTTAGCCTTAGCTCCACTTACAATTTGAAAAATGAAGTATAACAAAAAAACGGTCAGAAAAATTTGCACCTGCCATTTGTGTTTGGGAAGCTATAATACTTTTCTTTTAGTCACTGGAAAGCAATTCACAACCAAATATCAAGAAGTCAATCCCTAAGTCATAGCAATATGCTGAGACAAGTACAGTAAGGAGGATAAAGAGAGCCCCGTTGCTAATTAAATCAATTAAAAAAAGATGGAATCAGATTTAGAAAATTTGCTTCATGACAGCCTTTCAATAGAAGCTTCAAATTTTCTGATTTCTCGAGGGAGCTACTCTTGTGATCAATCGTGCTAACATCAAAAACAAGTGTGGTAATTCAACTTATCTGGGTAGACCGTTTTTTTTATTGTTGGAGCTGCCAGTGTAAGCTTATTCATCCACCTATCTAACATGCAAAAAATGTATTTTTTTAAATTCTTGCTCCACTCAAATGCGCATAAAACGATTGTTTTTGATGGAATAATCAGTTGCAAACTTTCGAACCCCTTATGACTCCCTAGCTCCTTTTCGAGATTGGATCTCAAAATTTTTCTGCGGTCTACATGAGTTACGAAGTAATAATGCTGTTTGTTCCTATGTATTTAAACACTTAAAAACATCAACATGTTTATAAACCCAAGTTGGCTTTGTAAAGTTGTTGCCCGAGTCCCATCCATGATCTTTCTAAGAAATGGCAAGATTGTCAAAGTACCAAAGAAAAACTGTTTTCCAAGAAACGGGGACGGAGTTGATGACCCCATGGTACCATAATTCTGAGAGAAAATTTCTGTCGAGTCCTCACTTGAAAAAATCTCGGCGTCTGCACTATTTACTTCTACATGTTTTATAAAGGTATGCTAGACTAGTCATCTGAATCAGTTAATAATTTCGCGTCATCATCACTTTCTTGTTTAATATGGTTACTTGTCATCGGCGACTTCCTCAAAATTTCAGAGCTGTGCAGTAATCAAAAATTTGAGGATTTCAATGAGATGATTTACGAAATGGCTAACGCTACTTATATTTGTTCAACAACTACAATCTCTTAGAGGGAGTTTCTTTCACTCTACCTCTCGAAAAACATTTATGTGCTTGATCTACCCTGTGGTATTTCTGCTGAAAAGTCTAGATTTCGAAATTATACAAATCCTTCGGTAAATCAGATAGACTTATCAGGACCAATATTACTTTATGGATAATTAATACAATATCAGTCAGCATTAGTTACTTCGTCTAACTAATATTTGACAATAGGTTTGAAAGTGTTTGTCACCCTGACGCCTTTCTAGATAACAGATATTTGATGGTCGTAGATTTTCGTAGTCAGTCAAAAATCATTTTTTGGGTAACCTAGTTGTGATGCAGCTTGAACGCATTCGGTCACACACAGATTGCAGCATTTGAATCATAATTTTCCTCTCACATAGACAAAGAACTCATTAGTGCGCCAAAGTACCGTATGTTCACACCCCCGTCGCCCGTCTAAAAGGATGCGAATGGACCGTAATTGGGTACGGGTCGGCGGTCCGCATGCGCCATAAATGATAATTGTTGAATCAGATAACAGGAGTCGAGACGACAAACGTGGACTGGCAGGTTTCCACCTGATTGAACACGAGAGGTTCTCGCACCCCCCGCTGTCGCCACTCACCGGCGACGGCGTCGCAGGTGATTTAGAAAGGGCTGGTACTGTAATTTGATGGCAAAAATTGAATCAGTGCCAAGAAGGACACAAAAATTCTTTACTCACGTAGTAAAGCGAGCAAAAAGTTTGAAGAAATGAATTAGTTTCCTCAAATAACTTCTATCTTCGATGTGACCAAGTTGAGACAGCTTGGAGCAGCCGTATGCGTTGCGTAAATTATAACGTCTCAAAATCTATTTATTTATTTCTTTATTTTATCAGTACATCGCCTAAAACGAATGCCAAAAAATACAATTAAAACATATACTGTATAAAAGTAAGTTGATTTGAAGATGGAGGAAAAAGGCAGTAATAAGTTTTTTTGCTCCATGTTTTGCGTTGTATCAACAAAAATTCTAGGGAAATTTCAAATAACCAGAAATCCTCGAAAACTGCTATCTCTAAGTTATAGAATGCAAAAACTGCGAAAGCGTTGGGAATAGGCCTCAATTCTTACTTTTTGTCCCTTTTCTTCTTAAGGTAAGGATAATGTGTACGGCTTATTAAGAATCTTAGATGTACAGTATGACTTTTACTGCTATCTTCCATCTTGGCCCTCACCACCATCTAGTCTACAAAAATGGTTTTCTTGGCATAGACATGAAGATACTAAATAATTCATTTCTTATGTGGAAAAAGCGACCCAAACAAAAGTTAAAATACTTGGGCAAAAAAAAATGACAAAATTCATCAATTATTTTATTTTATTTTATTTTATTTTATGTTTATTTATTTATTTTTATTTTTTTATTTTTTAATTATGCTAACTGAAGAGGAGTGACTGGAAAACGCAAATGCGGGCGATGACGGGCGTAAAATAACAACTAGGTAACCAAAACTACTCATTTTTATGGCAAGATTAGCCTCTCTAATTTACAACCAGCGACATAACCTACATCAAGCATAAGAGTAAACGATGAATTTGTTAAAAATAAAGTTCAAGCGATGTTACCGCAGCAGTAGTTTTGTTGCAGGCTTACTCGCTCTGAGCATGGGCTGTAGAATCGGGCAAAATATTCCAACGTATCGTATGGTATTTATTTAGAACGTAAAAATTTTTTCGCGTAAGCGGTACATTCATTCTAAAAGGTATGTTCCGAAGATCTTTTTTGAAAAACAGACTGAAACATACGCTACTTCTTTTATTTCTGGATGGTGTGCTGAAGCGTGAAAGCATAACGAAAGCGTGTATATTTCATAAGTTAATAATGATTAACTTTTCTATAAAGGAGATCATAAGCAAAGTCTATTACTGTCAGGGGAGATCAGGATCTGCAGTAGACAAGTAGGAATTTTAGTCCCTTGAGATCCCCAAATAGACATTCGCAGTACTCAAGGTTGAAAAAGTAATGTCTTTGACAAGATTCTAATAAGATCTCAACAGCGCGACATGAAGGGGAATGAGAGTCGTTAGTCTAATGGAATTCGTGATTTTCTATTCGTGTGTCACAGAAGGTTTTGTGGCGAAAGTAGGACTAAAGTTAATTGAATTGTGCTGCTGACAATTACATTCGGCTTTTTCGCTGGCAGTGGGGAGGTAGAGGAATGTTGTCACGGTGCATCTTGGTAGAGTCATGCTGGAGTAATGATTGTTATGGAATTATCTTATAAAATTCAAATGTTACAGAGCTGAAAACAAAATGCATTGCAAAAATGTTTTGTATGCTAGAGAAAGTACATCCCAAAATGTCACCCTTATGAGAGATGTAAGCTGCTAAAGAGGAGTAAAGCAACGAGCTGCAGAGCAAATCACTTCATTTATTCGGCGGAGTAAATCTTGTAATTCAAGCTCGTTTGCAAGGTTTTTGAAATCGTTGACCAACAATTCGCAAACGACAATCTTTCGAACAAACAGAAATTCTTAGAACAATATTTTTGAATGGTTTTCCCACTCTTATTCCTCTCTTGATAGTAACATTTGCACTGCTAGATAGAATTTACTAGCCGGTACTATTTCATGCCGTTGAGCTTATCAATAAATAAATAGATAAATAAATAAATAAATATACAAAACAAAACATGGTGCACTGGTGCACTTGTTTTGATGCGAAGATGGTTTTTCTGAAAGTGCTTTGTGAGCTGAAGACTTGTTCGCATCTCTGATCCTCTTCGCACATCTGGTATTACTTTTGATTAGGACACTTCCGTGTCTCAAAGGCAGCGCCCCGGCAAAAAGATGGGTGCCGGATTTTTGTGACGATGTTAAAGTAGACTCTCCTACCTAAGTGATGACTGGAGTTCGGAGCTAATAAATAATCATGAACGAAAAGCTGTTGTGAGTAGGAAACTCAAACTATGTGCACCTGAGGTCCAACAAGTTCGACACTATGGCATTGCAGTGAAACAAGTATCAACTTGTCAACCACATGTACTCAAAGCCTTTTCAAAAATCCCACTCTCAGAATGGGTTATAAATGTTTTACAAGTATTTAGCGAACTGAAATCGCGAGCAGAGACCATAATCTCCAATCTACGCGACATTAGTATATTGCGGATGAGGTTTAGTGAGTTATTTCCTGAAGGATGTGGGAGTATCATCCAAGCCATGGCCTGTCTCACTCATATTAATCACCCTGAGCTCAGCTCTCGATCTTGATACATCAACCGTGGCCCAAACAGCATGTGAAGTGGCTCGACCAGCCGTTAGTGCTAACATTCAGGGGCTTCGAAGCATTAGGGGCATCAATCAGGTGACAAACAGCAATGCATCACAGAGTGGAGCGGTGTGCGGAAATACACCGATGCGCAGCGCGTTGACAGCGATAAACTATCATTTTTGCAAGGCCTATGGCTCGTTACATTTGAAATGAAAGCAAGGGAAGAAGGATGGATGGTAAGCACACGAAGAGTAGCCGGAGCAGATGAGAGCCCATGCTCCGAATGTGTCACCGGAGATGTTGTCGCCTAGTGTGGAAGGACATAAAAAGACAGCTGTACTCTCGACGGCAGGTGGTCGTCATGTCCGACGACCTGCGCATGCGTACAAACGAATGCGTCATCGCGGTAAACACTCCAGCGGATTAGCTGACGGAAATGACCAGTTCGGCTCGAATTACACTGTATCAAACATCATCAAGAGATGTCAAAAAACTCCTCTTTCTTTTAAAATCCTTCAAATGCATAATTCTACTGGGTTGGTCCATGCTGTGGACCAATCGTCTGAAAAATCGTAATTTTTCTACTAGTATGCCGCTCAATAGATTAAGATAGGTTAGGAAGACAAACGACTAAGATCCAGACTGGGCGCAGATACACAAATAAATAATAATTAGCACACATTGTACTTTTCATGATTTTAAATAAAACATCATGGAAAAAAAGATCTTTTGATGCAACATTTATGCAAAAATTCAATATAACCTCAGGATTCGCAAGATGAGGATTTTCTCAACAGGCGAATTATTTTTGGGTCAAATTAACCGAATTTTTATCCTTGAATACCAAACAAGTGATATTTTCGATGGAATCATATTTGTTTACTCTAGTTCTCAAGTATATGCAATATCTCTGATTCCCTACTTTTGCCAAAAGAGCTCATTTTTTTCGAGATGATAGATTTTTTGACGTAAAAAACGCTTTCTACTATGTACTATTCTTCAAGCTCCCTCTCTACTGGTTATTGTAAAATTCTATCATTATTTGAACGTTAGGAAAGCATTTTTGAGTGTTGAGCTTATACAATGTCCTCTCTACACATCCGCTAATTTTGAATGACTTTAGTCGTGTAGACACTCCTAGATGTAACAAGCTGCATCTTTCTGCTTCATTGAAATAAAAATCTCCTCACGATAGCTGATCGGTTGATTCCCAATGACGGGCGTAAACGTTGAGACCTACAGTCAGTTTGTCAGTTCAATTTAACTGTAAAGTCACTTTCAAAGATAAAAGGCTAGTTGCATCCCAGAGTCGTGTGAGTGGCCTTCCATCAGTTACTATTATACTTTAGCCAAAACGAAAAACAAATTATGTTTCTATAAGTTGAGAATTTGATTTCGCTATCAACGGAAGCGGCACGAAAGAAGGAAAGCAAAAAAATCAGATCTGTAACTTCTCAAGCCTCAAAATATTACAAATTTGTTATTAAATTATTAAGTCTGAAACACTGTTATTAGTGATCAAAATGATCGAAGTGTGTAAAATAATTGTAAGATGAAGAATTAGAAATCTGCATTCAATATAAGGGGGCCATAAACCGAGAGACCGATAGCATCACTAGAGCGTAAACTCACTAAAATTGGTACTAAGCACTAAATGGGAAATGTTGATAGCATTTGGAATGTCTCGATGCCGTGGAAAAGCATGAGCTAGCTTTGCAAAAAGGCAATGACTGTGATAATTGGTCATTCCCCTTACTGATAATTTCAACATGCAAAATCCACAGCATTTCGTGAAACGGAAACAGTTTCACTAAAGTATGCGAAGAATGGTTGAATTATTGCCATGTTAGTCCTTTACCGTCGAAAATGTTATTTGCCGACTTTCCCTGCTGTTTATAGGGTCATATAGTGATAATGCCCCTCGTTAAAATTGCAGGTCTGGGAATGTTCCGGAAAAAGTTTGTTTGTTTTTAGAGCTGCAGATTTCTAGTCATTCTTTGCTGTAAGGCAGAGCTCGAGTAAACCGAGCAAGAGCAATTTGAATCTTTTCTTTCAAATTGTAAGCACAAAGTCCAACGAGGAATTATTCGCGAAATCCCAGAGTGACTGAACTGGTCATTCTTCAGAAGGTTCAAAGTGTATAATTTGGAGTTAGAGATAAAAGCGAAATAAAAAATATTGCATAGCACAGACACGTTAGGGTTATGCGTGCATCTATTACTTCAATTTGTGCTCGTGAAAGTCTAATAAATCAAGAAGGAAGATCCTTGTATATTTAGAAAAACCAAGCTTAAATGATTACTTTTTGTACCCTCAAATTTGACGCACTATGTACTAGTGACTTAGCGAAATCAGAACATCGTGGAAGCTCTTCAAATAGTTTAGGTTTCTGTTTGCACTTCTTGTGCTTAGATTAGAATAGATTGTTCAGACTGGGAGAAAAAGTATAGAAAAGGGTGTGTTATATTAGGTCATTCCACAATTCTTGCATTAGAAAATCTAAAAAACTCGCTGTATAAATACTTGTTTGCATTTATAAACTGAAATATGCTTCTTATCATGTTTACAAATGTAGTATTATAAATCCAAAAGATGAAATTGAAGCAAGATTTTACACTGGAACAGATATTTTGAAAGTTATAACTTCTAAAAAAGAGGACCGATCACCACAGACTTCTCTTAGATTAGAAAGGAAGGGTCTGACTAGAGCCAAAACCGATATAAATTTAGCTTCCAGCAGAAGTCTCAGCAATTTTAGCAATTTTACCAATCACTATTTTTTAAGTGTCTAATCAGTTCGTATCGTTGCCACATGCCAGAAGGTTTCCATCTGAAAAGCACAAGTCTTTATCTATTAGTGGCGGATCGAAGGATGTCCTCAAATTTCAAGAGTACTACAAATTTTCAAAAATTTTTGCGCAAAAATTAATCATCAAGGTAATATACGTTTTATTCCGGTAAAAAGCTCATAAAAAATGAAGGGAAATATAACGAGGATGGTCTGTTTCTCGAGATTTGCAGAAGCAAAGCTTACAGTACTCTGAATCTTTGAGGATAAAGGCCAGAATAGGGTTCACAAGAGCAGCACCGGATTAGTCGTCCGCGAAAGGACGAGAAGCGCGGCGCGGCGGCGACGGGGCGCGATGGCCTGTCAGGGCGGTGCACGGGGTTGCGAGTTTGCTGGCCACGAGCGACGACTAATGCGATGCGACTCATCAAGATCTGATTCGATCGAAATTGCTTCGTCCGGATAGCGAACATACAACACACATACGCAAATACAGAGAGACATGCACCACTCACACACACTCAACTGCTTCCTCGTGCACCGAACTTGTCAGTCATTGCGTCAGCTCGCGATTATCGTCGTTGACAGCGTTTTAGTGTTAAATCATTTGTGACAAAGCACACGTCACGCACGCCGCACACCCGCACTCCACACGCAGCCAGTGGCCTGGCTGGCAGAAGACGTGGACGGAAACTAAGCGGTGATGACGGCGAAAACACGATTGAAGTGACCGCCTTCATGCCCACTGCTGAAAAAGCCGCGGGGCATACGGTAGCGCCGCTAGATCTTATCAAACTTATGAGAGGATGTAGTGAGTCTGTCGCCCTGTTTGACCGGAAGATGAGGGGGGGGCGTTGGGAGTGTACAGCTATTCGAGTTACTTTATTTCTTACAATAATGATAAAGGATTCGACGCCTTCCATACCTTCTGCGGGCATGCGCCGAACGCACACTTCTTGGTCGAAGAGGCTACTGAATCATGCGAGCCTTTCTAGTGACTTGCAGGGCCAGCCGGTTACCAAGTCAATGCTTTTATCCTCCCAGATTACCCTGCTACCAACTTACAAGCTCCGAAGGGTAGAGGGTTTGGTTGCCAGGGGTGGGATCGAACGAATCCGACTTGGCCTAGCGGCGCCTCATACCACTACGCCATTGTCCCCCAATTTATCATATATGGTCATGAAATATACTTGACTATTTTGTCATATAAATTCCGAAAATATACTCATACTAAGGGTCTCAGGGATTTTTTTGTTTCACTTTTTTTGAAAAAATCTTTGACACTGCCACTAAAGACAGATGCATGTTTCATACAGCGACTCTAACACCTCCCATTCCGCACTCAACATGAAGACAATCATTTAGAATGCAAATTATTTTTACAAAAGCTCGAGATATGTATAATAGATCTTGCAAGATAAACAAATTTTGTTTTATTTAAAAGTAAACGTATTATTATGGGGCTCCAGTCCCCTACATCCTATTATATAGAACATACACGAAACATTCACCTTCACTGCTGTCCGGTTTAAAAAAGTGACAAAATTAGGGAATTCGTTTTATTGCAGACCATAGTCACTGATAACTTTTTGCAACTTGCGTAAAGCATTTTTGCTAAATTGCCTTTTTTTTGCGAGATTGCTCAGTGCAAAATGAATTATCTCGTTATTTTGGTGATTCAACAATCATGAGTCAGAAGTGTCAGCAGGTGCACATCAATCCTGAAAGGTTTAGTGCAATATGATACGTCAGCATTTGGAGACAACTCGTTGTGATTCGTGCATTTGAAGGAATCATCATCAAAAAAATCATAGAGGAAAAAAAATGAAAAAAAACTGCTGGTTATGTTTTTTCTCGTTCTCATAGACCAATACAGAACCTCGAGAGATTGGAAACGGTTCCAAATAAGAAAAGCAAAGAGTTTACAGTTAAGCCGACCAAACCCACACGTTTCCGAATACACTCAACACTCTCCAACTTACTTGCATTCCAGCACTCGACTCGTTAATGGAGATCTCTTTCGAAAGAAGTTTAAGACACACTATAAAACTGGTCCTCACTCATCTCCGCAGCATCTGTTCGCATAATCTGGGACTTCGCTGAGACAAGGACCTGTCATTGTGCTACTTATTTGATGGATATTGTCAAACAGTTGTTCGAACGGTGTAGGCTTGGAGAGGTGGTTTGAGAGTTTCTGAAAGCAAATGATTCAGAAGCTCTTGGTGCCCTAAAATATTCGGCTGCCTACGTACAAGTCCAAAAGCTTGATTTCCCCCTTCAAGATGAGATTTTCATCTTGAAGTTTCATGTTCATTTTTGAAGTTTCAAAAAACAACAAGAGCATGGACTAGACTTGTATTAGTTAAAAGCCTTTGGAGAACCTTTTCAAAAGAAACCCACTGTCAATAATGCAAAGAAGCGGAAACCTTTTCGAGGCAGCGGTAAAGTGAGACATAGAGAAGTCGGAAAAAAGGAAAGGAAGGGAGATTTAACCAACACTTCGCTATCTTCAAAATGAACTTCTCCGGAGCTTCGGATTGCAGAATTTTGAAGTAAAGATCCAAGCCTTCGAATAACGGATATACACAAGTTAAGTGGTAAGTATTAGGGAATCGTATATTTGGTGGCTACAAGAGATTATGTAGATAAAGCCTGTGATGAAACTACAAAAAAATGTGGAGTTCTCATTTGCACAATATCGACTAATAATCTTTAGTCCTGTTATTCCTTGTACCCATAAATCAGAGCATTGACTCGGTTTTACTTTTTGTGGTTGTGTAAACTATCCAATTGCGCCTGGAAACTGTTAGGGTAGCCCGTAAGTCTTGCACTGAATTTGTGAAAATCAGTACATTCAAAGAAAAACCAATGTACCCATCATGGTGATGCAAGGTGCTGAAATTCTCATATAATTTTTGAATTTTGGTGATCAAAAACTGAAAGCAGAACAACCTAATTTATTTTTGATCTTAAGATTTACTTCTTTTGAGTGAAAAGACTTTTTTGAGACTGTATGCTTCTACTGTTATGTCCAGCTTTTATAATCCGACAGTTTGATTTGTTTCGATTGAAGTCATGACAAAATCAATAACTTATGTGTTGCATAAAATGTGTACCTTAAATAAAATACAAACATTTCTAAGCAGGGTTTTGGTTTTTTTTGGCGCACGATCTAGAAATTTATAGAAATCTGCAAAACTTTTAGTGGCTTCATCAGCCATGTCAACGTCTACTAATTCCTTCAATAATACAATGGGAAAAGGCGCTGTAAGCATAAACTGGCAGTTTTCTCGTAATTAAACGGAACATCATAGTAATGGCTGGGCGACCAGACATTCGCGCGAGCCTGAAGGTCGCTCGTACTCGCGCATTCGTTTATGTTCGACGACAAGTTCTGTGCATTCGTTTATAATTAGCGGTTACCGTAATTTCAGGAAATGTCGTCGTTTGTCGCGCGCTCGCTCTGCACTACAAAAACCCGACGCAATGGCTGTGTACATCGAGCGGCATCGTTTGAAGATGACATTTACATATCTCGTTCATGTTATGGGGAGTGATTGCTGCAGCTACTGAGAATGCAGTCATTCACTCGAAGACGTGGATTCACTAGCTTTAAGTGCATGGAGACTGTAAGTAGAGAAATCACAACGCTGGTTGGGCAGAAATCGGCGCTAATTGCCGTTAGACGCGATTTGTCGAACAATTATCGCGATAAACGTATCATATGCTGAAGCGATTGATGACATTTAGCCGCAAATTGTGACAAACGAAAGGTGCGCATAAGACTCGCAGGTGCAACGAACATTGGGGTCCAAACAACGAAAATTTTTGTCCTTCAACCTTACTACAATTTGTGTAGATTAATTTCATGTACTTCAAAAGCATTCAACACAAATTTTCTTCATCTTTTTATGACTATAACGAAAGACTAATTTATTGCACAATCAAAAATCCTCAAAATTTTGAGTTCGTCCTTTTTGTCAGGTGTAACTTCAGTCAACTTTTGAAAAATTTCAAGTTAGAGACTTCAGAAAGGTACGATAAAGCTAATTTTTTGAAAACCCAATTTTCGAGGTTTTAGAATGCCGCGGATATTCTCAGAATAATTAGATAGAACGAAGCTTCTGTAGATAACTCTTTTCTAAATCTTTCCCAAATGGCCTTTCAGGCATTCCAAATGACTTCTCTAGACTCCTTATTTTCTCAAGAATTTGGAAAGATAACTGAATTAAACACTGAGCTCTAGGTCTGGAACTGGTTGGAAAATGGTTTGGGATTCGATCACTGTCAAACCTTGATTTTGCAATGCAAATGCGCAGGAGCAACAGTAGCACGTTTAGAGTTGAGAAAAAAAATGATGGTTCCGAAACTTTGTCATTATTGCGATTATTGAATCATAAGCGATGAAAGGATGAAAAGCTGCCTCTGGTACGCTATAGAACACCTCTCTACCAATATTTGTCCTATTTGAGGGTAAGCTGAAAAAGATAAAAAACCTTTTTCTCATCCAGGATACTGTTGTTGGTGCTTCATTCATTTCTCTGCGATAACGAGGTCATCAAAGGCCTTCGTCACTGAATACACAAAATAACTCTGTGATGGCCCATCATGATTAACTCTTCAAATAGCCTGAACTCCAGAGTCATGACGTGAACGTCAAAAACAGTTGGTTTATGACTATATCCAGAAATAGTCGTCAGCATCTTACTAAGTGTACAAAAAGACACCTGTGTCACCTCTGCTTTTCGTCATCTGAGTCACTTAATGGATGTCAAAGCTCTCCTTTGCTGTCTAAAACCATTAATCTTTGGAAAGTGGAGACACTCTCATACTGTAAAACGTAACGCTTTTATATTGTGATAGTAAATTCAATCGAAGCAGTTCATCAAAACACATATGTACTGCTAGCTGCTGCGAATTGCAGTGCAACAAATCGAGAAAATGGAGGAGAAAGACGTTTCCGATTTTTGATAACAGACTTTTATTTCTTGGGAGATAGGTATTTATATTTGTAGGTGCTGCACTATTATTTACGCTTTTCTTTTGTCAACAAAACCTAGCTGATGTGCACTAAGTACTAACGATTAGCTGATATGATTTATAGTACAGTTGAGCTCTTAAGTCGCGAAAGATAAGAGTTTGCGATAGTTTTCTTTCGACACAGAGTGTCTAGTGTCTACCTTTTTGATAGTAGGTTTAAGATAACTAGCATCACTGAACTGCTGATATTCTAGCAATATTATTCAACTTCATTTCTTTGTTTACGCTGTCGCGATGTATTATCGTTACAGAAATGCCGCATTGCTACAAATTCCTACAGCACAAGCTCCAATTTGCGAAAACAACGTGGATTTTCGAAGAATTACTGACACTTTTATAACGTCCAAATAAGGGCTCGCGCAAAGCCTTTAGTGATTACAGTTCTTACTAAATTTTAGCCAAAATTAATGAACACGGACAAACAAGAAGAAGACAATTACGGCGAGCTGAAAAAGGCCTCAATTAGAAGCTCCAAGCAGTGCAATAAAGCTTTATATGCCTAAGTAAAAAACATCACAATTGACAGAGTCTATCTAAATTAAGAGTTTAATCGCAGCGTCGCCTTGATTATACGATGAAGTATTATAGTTCAGAAGCATATGCAAGAGTTTAATGATTTTGAAATCCGCTATTCCCGTGTGAAGGCAACGGCGTTATGAGACTCAATACCTTCAATAGAAGGCGACATTCCGCTATCAACTCAAAACGTTCACAATTTCATAGTTTTTTGTTATAACCACTCGAAAGTGCAGCACTTTGAAGGATCATCACCTCTATGAAAAAGCTGTTTGCGAAACGGCAAGATAAGGTGGACATCTCAACTCGGCCTGGCACAGACTCCAGTCTGACATCTGACAAAGTGTCAATGTGCACAAAATAGATGACAGATTCTTAAGCGACCATATGGTAAATATTTTCATGGATTCCTAAAGTGCATCTGTCTTGCAGTGGCAAATGTTAATGCAACGCAAACAAAAGCCATCAATTTGTTGTTCATATTGTGGAAGTCCTAGCATGAAATTTTCAATACAGTAAACGATGCCGTTTTTTGTGAGCACAATGACTCGTGACAAAATTCGAATCAGAGTGGGTCGACCAATTTGAATTTCCTCTCTACGTTTTCTCATAGTTATGGCGCAACACTTTAATGGGAGAGTGTGCGAACATCTCGCACCTGTCTCCTCAAGCCTCTCAATCACAGCGCTTGTTACCCAACTCAACTACAAAGGAGTCACCGCTAATCAAGTAGCGACGCTGAAGAGCTCTCCATTGAGAGTGGCCTGAGTAGCCGAGCTGAACACCGACTGCGCAACAGCTATACTACAATGCTACCACCTCCAGGTAAGAGTATGGATGGGACTGCTCAATTAACCAAATGTGGACGGTAGGCAGCGCTACATTTAGAAAAATTGGTTTCAGCGAGAGAATAATTTCGCATAGGTTGGCATATAAATTTTGCAGCTTAGTCTACAACTTTTCTCTTCTTGGATGTAGCGCTCTCATTTTCTTGATATGATGTAGATTAGATAGTGAGCTACAAATCTGCGCAAACCCTTTTGTCTCTGGTAGGAAAATTTTGCGCATTTTCCGAAAGCTGGTCAAATTAGTTTTGTTGCGCGAAAAACAAAAATCAAGTCGTTTTCAGCCTGCATCATACGCATCGAGCCGGAACTGTCAGCTTCTTGGAGTTCATGTTGCAACTATATTTGTATAGTTTCCTCTTGATATGGTCGATTTAGGCTGAGAACGGCTTCATTTTTTTGGCACATTGAATTGATTTCACCAACTCTCGGAAAACGATTAGAACTTCGCCAAATCACCAGAAACAAAACGGTTTGCGCGGATTCGTAGCATGCCTTTCAAGTCTATGATATGTCGAAAAATGAGATCGCCACATTAAACAACTGAAAAGTTGTGAAACAAGTTGCAAAACTTATGTGCCAATCTAATAAAAACTAGCTTACAGGGCCGGAACTCATGGAGAGCAGTTGGCATATATCTCATAAGATTTTTGAGTTGTTCTTCATTTAGTTGAATAAGTCGTAAGTTACGATGATAGCAAATCAAGTGAAAATTCTTCCAATTTATGAGTGCTATGGTCATGAAATAAAATATTTACTTCTGTACCCACTAAGGCGACGTCAATATTTTAGCTAGTCCTGGTAAGTTGCCTGCCAGGCAACTCTTTCAGTGAACAATAGTGTTTTAACACACTGTAATTGACTTTTGCGGAGTTTGAGAGAAAAATAAGTTTAGATATGACACAGCCCACTCGTCAGCTGCATTATGGAAATATTTACATATTCTCCAGTGCAAATTGACAAACAATCTACTTGTTTTTGATGATTATACGTAGAAAATCTAATGTTTTCTAATGGACAAACTGGGTGTAGTTTTGTTTTTTCATTTCAGTACATTATGCAGGGATTCTTGTATGTCCTTTGAAGTTGTTAGCATAATTTCAAAGTAGCGCCTATCTATCGTTAGATTTCACATTTTTACAGAGCCTGACACCTAAGACTGCCATCAATCGTTGAATACCAGAACAGTGTTGTTATTCAGGAATGTAAGAGCACCTCTGAATAGTAAGAAGATTATTTTCATGTCAACTTTTCCGTATCATTAACGCCATTGATTATTTTTGTTTCGAGAGTATATTGCCACGACTTGGTCTTGAAAAGTAGTAAGCTGATTATTACAAGGTAAATTTGGAAGCGGTTATCAAAGACTCCCGTCAGCTTTACATTGCTATATCTCTAAAAGCCTAATTTATAGCGATTTGCTTGCAGCACATAAAACGGCGATCGGAAAAGCTCAGGAATTCCCATAAATGGCATTACGAATCAATCCTAGCAGTTTCGTGGCTTAATTTTCCACATTCAATAGAAGCCTCGGATAACGTAGTCTACGTCGAATGCTTTTTTTTGCGGCCAATAGAGGGATTCATCATTCGCAGTATTATTTCTATAAGGTAGGTCTGGAACAGTTGTAGTCTGGGGATAATCATAAGCGACACAAGAAAAAAAGCATTATGTTGGGTTGGCTAATAAATTTTTCGTTTCGACATGCAAAAACAAAACTCCATAACATAGAAGCTGTTATTTAGCCAAGTTTTTTATAGGGGACAAAATCAACCCTTTACTTTCGTATGTCGAATATTTAGGGCCGCATGCACTACCCCGCTGGGGAGGGGATCGCAGCTTAAAAGAAAGCTTTATATTTCGAAACTCCAGATACCTGGATTTCACGTTGTGTACCTATCCGTAAGTATTCCTACTACCCTTTACTATGAACATGTTGAAGAGGAGCGAGAAGCTGCACGAACCGCATTCTCCAGCTTTTGTGTGATCCCTGATGATCCCCGGCGCTTTTCTTTAAAGTCATTTTTCTTTCTCCGAAGTTAACGAAAACCTTCCAAAGTTGTACTGAACATCTAACACAACAGTGTTAAGCATGTTGCTGATGAGAACAAATGAGTTTTCGAAAAGTCGAATTTTTCGGTAAACCTCAAATTTCGACCTGTGGATCATGGAAAATTTCATGACTTCAAAACATCATTTGTTCTTATCACGAACATGCTTAGCACTGTCGGGTTGGATAATCTGCACAACCTTGGAGGTTTTTCGTTAACTTCGGAAAAAGAAAAATGACTTCAAAGAAAAGCGCCGGGGATCATCAGGGATCATACAAAAGCTGGAAAAAGCGGTTCGTACAGCTTCTCGCTTCTCTTCAACATGTTCATAGTGAAGGGTAGTAGGAATACTTACGGATAGGTACACAGCGTGAAATCCAGGTATCTGGAGTTTCGAAATATAAAGCTTTGTTTTAAGCTGCGATCCCCTCCACGCGGGGAGGTTAGTGCATGCGGCCCTTAGAATTTTGCCTAATCAATAAATCACAATTACGCCCTTACATGGCTAGTCTTCAAAAAAAGCCTTCTATAATTTTTTTGAGTTTCGTTTTTTGAGTGCACAGATGAGAATGGATACAATCAACCTTTGGCTACTTGGCGAGCTACACGAAGCCTGCAACGAATTTTTATAGTCGAAGATTTCTGACATTTGTGAGGGAAAGTCAACTTCGCGATGTGATCGCTCGTGTTTGTCCATCTATGCCCATGTAAATGGCTGCAAATATCGAAATGGTATTTGCACTTATTGTACATCTTACGTCCAATTTCAGCTTAGTTCTAATTGCAAGATTTTTTGGAGATTTGATGAAAAAGTCTGTTTTCACTTTCCTGCACCTTTTTGTCATCTGCAAAATAATTTGTCAAGCAATATTAACCATTCGGTTTTCCTTGGATTACTCTTTTTAGGGCGAACGTTCATTTAGAAAATATCTGTACATTTCTGCATACCGACCGAAAACGACCGAAATTGTTAGGTGGCCCTATTAGCTTGGCTAAAAAATCGTTCTAGCATCAACTCGCCATAAAGAATTTTTTTGATTTTTTTATTCGTGAATTTTTGATAGGAAATTTACGGATAAAAAAGAGCACGGATAAATAGAAAGTACTTCAGAGCTTCTACTACCATACACCAACTCAGGATTTTCTACTAACAGTAGAGGCCAATTAACCTCAATATGACTAAATCTCCAAAAGCTCAATTCCTTGATTTTCTAAGCTTCGCTTTCACGATGTGATGGATGTAGAAATGAGTAACTTTGTAACTGGATAGCACATTTCTCTATGTTCTTCACAGCGAACAACAAAAATTGTGATCTGCCATTTTGTCTCAGAAAAAAAAAGAAATTTCCGCACATCTGCGCACAATGAGAAAATGGGCTCTCACATCTGCGCCTTTCCTTCACAAAAAGAATTTTACTCAGACAGGAACTATACTCGCTTTCCATCAAAACTCCCTTTCCAGCGATACCAAGCATCGGACAGAAATTTGTTAGCAGCATTTGTAGAAGCCGCAAAAGCGACCGTAATTATTATATATCTACAAGCTGGCATGCCCGGCTCCACCCGCACCATGTTTTCAACTAGAGCAAATTTGGTGTTCAACTCTGAAAACTCAACTTATCTGCGTTTCGGCTTTCTTCTACTCCCACAACGCAGGGCAAATACTCTTAGATCTCTTAGATCTTTCACTTACTGCCGTCTTTCATCATAGAATGGAAATGAGTTCTACCGCTATTGTTTACACGAAAGCTGGAATCGGTTGAATATCAATTGATAAGAGTTCGTTTTTCCTCAAAATCCATAAATCAATAGAAGGAGTGAAAAATTTCGCTGCGAAAAGTAGCCTACAGGGTGGAGCGGTGTCGAAAACATATGTTTGCAAAGTTTGGCGCTGATTGGTCCACACACAAAAATTTCTGTACAGAACACACTAAATAACAATTTACCAGCATTCGGTTTTATATTCGGTTATCCGGAAAATAATGTCGCATGGCATCCTACCGCAACAGAATGACTATAAAAAATAGCGAATGGGGTATCATTTGATAGAGCAAAGCAAGCTCTACAAGATAGTTTACAAACCTACGCGGAACATGCTCCACCTGAAGTTCCAATGCAGAATTTAAAAAATTTTAGATATCCGAAAAGTCGTATCTCGGTTCATAGACGTCTTATGGATCTCCAGTTTGCACAGGCATGTAATCTCTACACTAGACATTCACCTGTATAGTTTGTGATTTTTAGGCTACAGTAGGAGAAATAAAAATAAGTCAAAAGTGCGAATATGTCGCGTTTTTCGCGTTTTTTGCAAACAATTGGATTTTTCCCGAAAATCAGTTCTCTAAAGCTGAAAATCCATGGTTAGACTCCCAAAGGTTCGTGCTACAGAATCACCCATGTGAGAGAAGCTCAGGATGTTTTGGCAAAAATGTGTCGAATTTCGTCCTCTCAATTTTCAGCCAAGGAAAAACCGCGAAAATGTGCATACGAGTGTCTCGTATAGTGAGTCCATGCGTGAGCAAGTTAGGGGTTCCCAGGACTTTTCTAAACAGAGGTACGATTTTTTTCGTTTTTTTTAGATCTTTAGTGCATTGTGAAATTTGGCTCCAATCATCACGCAAATCAAACCTGGCGCAAAGACTCGAGCTTCATTTTGTAGAGCTTGTTTTGATCTATCGGTTGCTACCCCATTTACTTACTTTCGTGCTCACCTCACCCTGCCGCGATTTTGCATGTTAAAATAAAAAGCGACATTATTTTCTGGACAACCTAATATATGTTTAGATTAGCCAACCCAATATTATTTTCAACTGCTGGAATATGTAAACTGGTACAGAAAAAAGTTTTTTTGCAGTACCTTTTCCTCGAAAATATTTTCGAAAAACAACTTGCAGGATGACATTTGCGCATAGATATCATGCGAAGAGCTAGATATACAGACGTCGTGGAGAGTTTAAAACTGGGTGTTGTGGCTGAAGAAGCAGCTCACATTTCATCGCCACATCTGCTTGCTTTACAACTCTCCAAATAGTCTCAATCTCACTGTAATGGCTATTTCTTGCTTGGATGACATTCAATCTTTCCTGCGCTGTCAGGAAGTGCCGTTCAAATCGGGGAGGGAGCCCAACATCAATGCAGATTCATTATAGCAAACAGATTTACGGACAATAAAACTTGCTCGTTTGTTTAGTCCTCAGAAATTGAGATCATCACAGAGTTATGCTGTTTGCCATTTAAATGGAGTACAAGCTCTCGAACCTCAAACTCCAAGACAAATTTGGTTCCAAAAACTATGGAAGATGTGCACCATGCATTTACCAGCATTGTCCTCCACCATAATTAATTAGTAATCATTTACATTTATACTTGATCTGTGCCCAAGAGAAATCTCCACAGCTTGCGTAATGCAGCTTACTCGATGTCTCTGGTGAGTTTGTACAAAAGCGTAGAGCTTCAAAGTAAGGGTAGAGTTATGAGTGCTTTCACGAGAATAGGGATTTTACACGGATTTTTGCGAGACCAATATACAACCATATACGGCAATGCTTAACTTTGCGAGCTAAGCTTTCCAAAATATGATTTCTCTTTTTGATTTGCTTCAGTAACTTTTGCTAGACTCTCAATTTTTGATGATTCTCGGTTGGAATAATAGATTTTGCATCAATGAAACAGGACTCTGATCCCTCTGTGGATGACAGAGTCGTCTTCTGCAAATAATTGTAACTTACACAGCTTATCTTGCTGCATTATGAAACTAATTCCATTGTCAAAAAATTAGAGTTCTCTAACGATATGATTCAGAGAGCTTCTTCTGAATAGCAGCAACCTAATCAATTGCTACGTCTGTAAAGGCACGGGCAGAATGACCGTAAAAAGCAGATTATCATGCGTGGAAATCCTGCTTCAATTTCATGTCCATTTCTATTCAGTTATTAGTAAGAAATCTGATGATTTTTTTCGGTCTTGCTCTTAACGTCTTTTTTTTTGGTGAATTTGCTAATGTATGGATAGCTGTACTTATGCAGAGTGCTGAGGTAGGAGATCAAAGGCTGTGTGCTACTCGAGTGAATTGGTCAAGACTACATTTCACTTTGCCAACGGAAAGAGTCCATTATCAAAGCGGCGCAAAAGTTAAAGCGTTTTTCCAGGCCTTGTTCTGGGGCAACTTTTTCTCATCAAACTTCCTTCCTTAACAGACATTTAGCCCACTGTTGAAAGTTCTTCTTATGCTCTGTCCAATGGTGCTGAATAAGGTTCAAGCCTCATTTGTTAAAAATTTCCTGAGCTCTACATAACCGAACTCAGAACCAGAATTTCATTGCACTTAGTTTTCTTTCCAGAATCAATGCGCGAATGATAGCATTTATAATTCAGCTGCTGCAAGTGATAGAAATTCTCTACATAATCCCTTTCAACCATATTTTGTGATATCATCTAAGCTGAGAGAGCAGCTTAGATACACCTCAACATGGGTAGTGTTGCGTCCTCTGTGGTCTAAGGATTTCTGAAAAAAGCAATTGCCAAACTTCGCTCACTTCTGTAAGCGTAATACGGCCTCTTTTTGAAGCTTTCTGCAAAAACTTAGCGGTTCAGTGCACAAAAAATCAAAACAACTCCATAGTTTGGGACTACTCAGCCCTACGAAAAAATGCTGAAAAAAGATGACGGTTTTGCAATTCGATTTTTTTGGACCTTAGCTGTACTATTGACTTGCGGCTACATGATAGGCTAATCATAATATTATAAAAGTTTGAAAGAATTATGATTCGTCAAAGACGAGGTTTTAAGGGGAAAAACTCTTAGTTCTTGAATCTATAGCCCATTTATGATATTAGCGCAGGTAAATGTGCGCTGTATTGCGGAAGGTTTGCTGTTTTTTTGGTCTTCGAAGCAATGAGAAGTACATGAAAGATTTTTTTAGAAAGTCATAGTAGGTAAAAGTGAAAATTCGCAAAACTCTTTTCATTTTTGCACCAACCTAATACTTATAAAGGCCTCAGTTACAAGTCTAGCCTTAACGTATAAAAGAGACAGAGCTGCCACAAGTTACATAAATCAAGTGATAATGTTAGTTGATACAAATGAGAGCTAACTGATTTGTCAGAGATCGACTATAAAAGTATATTTTGGGAGAGCCGTACAGTATACAACCGCAGTCGATAAGTTTTGAACAAGTTACAGTTTTTAACACTAGAAACTTATCATACCATGAGTACCTCTCGAATAAGAATAAAATAATCAGCAGCGCATGTTCCACAAACAAGAATCGTAAAAACAGCTATAATACGTAGTCAAATAGATATTGCATTGTCACCCTTATTTTGTATCTTGTACATCTTCATCTGACCAAGTTCGCGTCAATCGAGAGGCAAATTTGTAGAGGAATTGCAAATGATCTCGGCGTAATTCTTCCACGTCTTTTCTCCGTCGTTCTAAGTGCAAATTAATGAGCTGTTTATCCGTAATTAAAGCTATTTCGTGGTTCCACACTTCTTTCCCTTAAAAATTTATTATGATTATGATTAACGGAAGAAAATATTTAGCAAATCCTAAAAAGCGTTTTTCTCTTCAATTCTCACGAGATCAGAGGCAGAATATACTCGATCATGTAAGAGGAAGATGGCGGAAGCGCATATGCAAATGAACCCTCATTCAATATTTTTTTTGAAATATTTGAAGATTTGAAAGGGATACTATCCCAATTTTCCTTACATGGAGAACAAGAAAAAATACGAAAACACCTGCTGGATTGATTCATGGTAAGATTAGCACGAATCTGTGTTTCGAGGGCTCTTGCCTTGCAATAAAAGATTGTTTTTTAATTCCTTGAGCACTTTTATCGCGGTGTCTCAAACTCGAAAAAGTTGGCTCAAAGTTCGCGCGAGATTCCATTCCCGCGAAGCGTTGCCGCTCCGCGACAGTCAGCAGTCCTAGAGCCTGGCCCCTTCAGCACTCCTTGTGCAATATTCCTTACCAGTCCAAAGCGCCGCTTCGCGGCGCTTTGGACTGGCTGTGTGCGAAGTGGGATATGCTCAAAAGTTAGAAGCTTTAAGGTTTTCTGGTGTGCCTTTTCCCCTCAGGATATATGAATAATAGACTGTGCCGCTTGCGCACTATCATTTGGCGCATGCGTGAAGTTCTTCATAACTTTTTGCTCGTAAACAGAATGTGTGCAAGGATTTTTGATTGGAAGTCTGGCTAATCTTGTTCATATCTTGTAAGTTTCGTAACATTTATAGTCATGCTATGATGATCTCAAGCTGCCTAAAAATCTCAACTGATAATGACTTGAGCATGGAAATTGTGGAATTGGAGTTTACAGTATAGAAAACAACAGTAACAAAAATACGGCATGAACAGGGAAAAAAGCATTGGAGCGAATAAGTGGTTATGTCGATTGACAACATTAGTGCGGGTACCTTAAACATAAACGCAGAAGTACATTTTTATAGAGATGTCCAGTATTTTACCATTTACGTAAAGAAGCAGTCAGTATTTAGGTAACAACAGCAACAGAAGTAGTAGTAACATGTGAGAGATAATAGCAAGTCTTAGGGTAAATAAGTAGCTGTGACAGGTCATTTTATAATGGTAACTATCCTGTAGCGATTACTGAGCAATTTCCGTTTTTGCAAGCGCATTGATACAAAGTATTTCAGAAATGTGCAAGGACGCAACCGCATCTAGAATGATTTTCTTATGGCCAAGGCAGGTGCTCATTTCAGTGGGGTACGCTACTATCCAATCCATCCACTCCGCAATTGATAATTTAGTAAAAACTCGTGTTGCTTGGAGCGAAATGAGTGGAGCGGATAGAGCGAACAATTATAGCACGCGTCAAACCAAAGTTGTCTCATACTAAGGCACATTTCATTTGTAGGAGCCATAACATCTCGGCCTATTTGTAAGGTGTACTTCTATACAGATAAGTGTTATCATTTGAGAACCGCTCTGATCACAACATTTTTCACTCTTTCCTGTTTTTTGTAGACTCTAATTCCTTCCATTCGTCGGGCTCTAGATAGGGCCACATATAGCTGACCGTGCGAAAATACCTCAGACTCAAGGGAGATGCCCACGCTAGTGAAGGTCTGTCCTTGAGCCTTATTGATCGTCATAGCGAATGATAAACGGACAGGGAATTGTCTTCTTCGCAATCGGAAAGGTACTCCTACTTCAGTGAAGATGTCTATGCGTGGTATCAGCACTAATTTTCCTTTCCTATCCCCTGATGCGAACCGACATCCTAGGATAAAACGCCCAAAATGAGTGACGATCAGTCTTGTCCCATTGCATAGCCCATTTCTAATATCGAGATTTCTCAAAAGCATGACTATCGAGCCCTCTTTCATCCGAAGATTATGAGGAGGCATCCCAGCAGGTGCTAAGCTGTTGAGAAATTCGGTCGTATATTCGTTCTGTGCAGGGTCAAGCGTGTGATGCGACTGTCGCAACGGGGGGTCGTAAGCGGGTATCTGCGGTGAGGGGGGGGGTCGTAAAGGGAGGTAGTTTGGATCAAATAACCGTAAGCATGGAAGGAAATCGGATGGCAAATAATTATTACATGTTCTTAACAATAAATTCATGGAATGCCGTGTCCAATGTATCAAATAAAAACGTAAACAATAATTTGAAAACACTTGCAAACGTAGAAATTTGCTTCATTTGCTGCACTTTTGAAAGATTATGACTTAGTTCATTTTTTTTATGGGAATCACTATTTCTCCCGCAAAATATTGTCGCAAACGGGGATCGCTGGCAACCTGCTGGCATGACTAAAATTAAAAAATAAAAACTTTTAGGAGCTCAAAGGCTGCTAAAGACATGTATGTGTGATAAAGACGTTGGATTTACTGATTGGTGTAGACATCCTGCTTCCGAAGGCTCACTGAAGACTCGCACGCTCGTCAAAAGCGCATATCTCTATCAACGCTAATTATCAATAATTTGTAAATCTATTTGTAATGCATTTAATACGGCCCTTACAATTTATCTGTACTTAAGAGGTGCTCTACTACACTTGTGCAAAATTTGGTCCTACTTTATGGCCTTCGGATTTTCTTATGATTTTATGTATGGTGGCAAAAAATGACAAAAGGGGGGTCGTATCTGGGTCGCATCTAGATTTTTCCGGAGCTATTGAAGCTTGTTGGCTGCAATTTTGCTGTAATACGAGGCCATCTTCCTACTTTATATCCTAAATATTTCAGGCCGTTTCATAATTTCTCCGATGAGTTACAAAATTTTAAGCTCAAAAATCCCAGTTTTTGCTTTTTAGGATCGCATCTAAAATCGCGAGAGTCGCATCTAAATTTTTTCAAGCTCACTGCTCCTCAAGGGCTGAAACTTCTTCTATGAATAGTCTGGGCACTATGCTACAGAACCTGTTCTTTGCAGCCTCTCAGTCTTTTCCTGGCCTTAGTTACGAATTTTCAAATTACCGTGCTCATGCATGTTTTTGACGTCGTTCTGGACGGCGCTAAAGCGTTTTTTTTTCGCTGGAAAAAATGTGGAAGAGGTAGGAAGTAAGCTTCTTAGTCGAAAACTTCTTTTGTTGTTCAAAAATGTCATTTTCTTCTCCGTGCAAAAATTTGTTTCGCCTACGGGAACCGAATTTGCTGGCCTGAAGTATGCCTGAAAATTCAAAAAAAAACTTGTAGAGTCTCAAACACTACTGAAGGTGTGTATGTGCGCTACACATGCTGGGTGCACCTATTGGCTTAGAAATTATGCTTCCGAAACCTCACTGAAGTTTTTCACGCAGATGTTTTTTGAGATTGACATTCGTTTAACAGGTTTCCGCGAGGAATGTGGGCAGGGGAGATAAGGGGGTAAATGGGGGGGGGGGGGGTAGATGGGGGGCGGGGGGTCGTACGGATGGGTACCTTCAAGGGGGAGGGGTCGTAAATGGGGGTCTCGGATCGCATCAACACGCTTGACCCTGGTTCTGTGGTTCATCGCTAATCACATCGTCAACGCTCTTATACTCGTAAATTCGTCCGGGGAGTTTCTCCAGTGCTTCTTCATTGATCCGATATGCTTCGATATTCCGAGGTGCTAGTATTGCTCGTTCACTCAAGGTATTGAAATCAGTCAACAAATCACCGAATACTTCACTGATAAGATCGCCTTTAGAGAGGATTTCAGCTGGAAGCTCTATGCGGCCCATCTCATCTTCTTCTGCTGTTCCGTTCCCAATTCGCATCAAAAGATCACACCAAGTTGAGCCAGATTCTGCAGCTCTAATATTGACAGAGAGCCGATGCATAGTGAAGCAGCTCCACAGGTCGCTGTTCTTTACACATGCATCAATCATATCTCCTTCGCTTCCTCGCTCTACAATTGGCAGCACTTGCCGAAAATCACCACCCAATACCACTGTTTTCCCACCAAGAGGTGCTTTATTGCACATCAAATCCTTCAGAAAAAGATCAATAGCTTCGAGTGAGGACTTCGAAACCATGCTCACTTCGTCACAAATAATAACATCTGCTTCTTTGAGTGGGACGGCATCCTTGTCTTCACGTCGTAATGAGCACTGACGATTTCCGGACTTCATGTTGAGCTTGAAAGTCGAACTGAGTGTTTTACCTTCAGGCAATAAGTTTGCAGCTATGCCAGTCCATGCTACACATATGACACGTTTGTGTTGGCCCTTCAAGATGTGGTAAACGGCATTATAAAGGTAGGTCTTTCCGCTACCGCCTGGACCATCAACAAAATGCAGCTTGGAACGGTCATTTTCAAAAGATGCCAAGATATCATCTGCTGTTAACCTCTGCTGCTCATTGAGGTGCTCGTACATCTCACTGCCTTTCCGCTCATGGGAGGCGTAATCAGTGTGATCCACCAAAACCGGCCTATTTTGTGAGGGTGGCGTGACTGTGACAGAAAGATCGTAGCGTAAAAGTTGCAATTTATCGTAAAGCTCGAAGTATGCGAGTGCTTCAGCGTCAGCAACTGTATATCCTTTGTGAATAAAATCTTCGGCCATATAACTTTTGAAGCGGTCATATAAATGCCTTGGATTAGACGTTTCACAAAAAGCCAGCATGTAAGTGAATAACGCCCGCAGTTCCGCAGGCATCTGAAAGTGAACTGCCTCTTCTAAGCAACTTTCATAGTGGGAATCGTCATGCAACAGTCCCAAAGCGCGCGCTGCATCCAAAAATGTTGAATGCACATTACCTTCGACTGTGCGGAGATCTTCGAAAGAACGCATGTTCTTCCGGTTAAGCAATAAAATACGTAAACTGAATCTCTCTGGATCAGTGGGTGTGACCATGTACATGCGACCAATTTGGCGACTGCCCCTCTTTCTTCTACTCCACTTTCTTTCTTTACCAAACGTAAAATGTTCTGGCAGCTGATGATAATAGAGCGTTCGAGGATCCAGAAGTCCAGCTACTCCATTTTCGCTCTCCATAAGATCATACTCTTCATTCAATTTAAACCATGCTGTTAACATGGAATCTCTAGTTGCCTCACGTACAGCCGCCTCACGTTCTTCACCTGATCGAAACGTGACCGACTGGAAGTCGGGGAGGTGGACAGCCAGACGGTATACAGCAGCAGATTTGTATTGACATTCAAACATAAAAATGTGATGAAGTGCTTCCGGTGAGCACATATATCGTGCATCGAGATGAGCCCGAATCTCGTCAGTTCGTTGCGCTTGACCCTGTTGAAGTAGACGTAAAGATGCTCGATCTGGTCCTTTGTATACATATTTATATAGGTACTTGACTGCATGTATGTAGCCGCAGATTTCCAAATTTATGTGCGCATTGAGAAGGAGAAGGAGGAATCGGTTATAGGGCACAACATGTCTGTTATCATACACCTCGACTCCACTCGTTACGGTGCGGCCGTCGTCAGGTCTTTTGTATTTAGGGTAACCATCGACATCGATATCCGTTGTTTCCCGAAACTCCTTAGGATAACGCTTTGAGCACTCCCCATTTACCATGCATGGAGCAGTCGGATTGGTTGCTCCACATCGACGGTGAATCATATTTCGCGCGACTATGCTCAGAAGACGTGGATCTTCGGAACTGCTGGGAAGATATGCCTGAACAGCTGCATTAACAGCCTCAGGGGTCCTTGGTTTCGCATCTGCTGCCATTATCAGAAGCATATGGCAGTGAGGAAGGCCTCGCTTTTGCCACTCTACGATCCCCACATAAGCTGCAACACATCCCAGAATTTTTTTCTCGAAAAGATACTTCTGCAGCACTTCCAGCTTTTGATGGAACACGCGAGTCACCAAATCGGGTCGGTCTGAAGCGGACTGGCCAGGGTACAGGTTTTCGGCGATTTCCCTCCATTGAGGGTTGCAAGTAAAGGTAAGAAAGTAATCGGGTTTTCCGTACCTTGCAACAATAGCCATCGCGTCTTGATAAGATTGATGCATAGCACGTGGGCTCCCACGAAATGAAGAAGGTAAAATTATACGCTGTCCCGGAGGCCCGTCTACACCATCACTGGCCAGATGATCTGTAAGACCTTTATAACTATCAATTCGAAGTTCTTTTTGATGAGTCCGGGTATAATTCAGCCGATTCTGCTCTATTTTAACGTATGCATCGACCACAAATT
This sequence comes from Cylicocyclus nassatus, assembly GCA_958299035.1. NCBI lineage: Eukaryota > Metazoa > Nematoda > Chromadorea > Rhabditida > Strongylidae > Cylicocyclus > Cylicocyclus nassatus. Next base: position 53,362,554 of record CATQJL010000001.1, read on the forward strand.
GCTGCATAAGTTTTCCAGCATGGTGAAGCGGATTGAAGGAATGACGTACAGCTAGCATGTTGGAGTAGTACTCGCGTTGTGATATTCTCGTGCGAATGCGAGAGCTAGGATTCTTTTTCAGATCAACGTGCCACCCTTTTCCTCCCCTAGGGAATAGCAGGGGATAAGTCAACGGATCACAGCAGGCATCGATGTCCCGAATGATCTGCAGATTACCTCCTTTATGATGAATGGCAAAGGAGCGACTTGCTGGTACATCATCGTCCTCGCCTACATAGACAACGGCAACTTCGTTGGCAACGGGAACATTGTAGCGACGATGATCTACGTTCCGGGCATCATGAAAAACCATTCGGATTGTTGGCACTTGCCTGTTCTCCCTAAGGGCTCGACGCTCTTCCTCTGCAGCTACATCACCCATCATTTTCAATGAAGCCGCATAACTATTGTTCGAATGCAACCATAATGTCAGTTGCTGCATTACGGTGGCATCACACTGTGCATTCAGCGGATTTCCGCTTCTTTCAGCCGCTGCGTCATCAGTGTCTAGTATATACACTTGTCCAAATTGTCGACGAACACCTGGCTCTGGTGTAATGGGACCTACATAATGATACACTTGTCCGTGAATCCTGTAACAGTATGGTCCAGCACCACGTGGCGTATCCACTTGAGCCCCCATCGAAGCCATAGCAAGTGCGCTATTAAATGAGCGGATGTGACTGCGAAAATTTTTGCAAAGTTGGCTAGTTCCAAGGTAAAATGACCGGAAGAGCTCGGGAAAATCAGAAAACAAATCCAGAGAAACATTTCCAAAGTTACAGCAAACATTAAAACGTCCATTGACAGATGTACCCTCGCCAGGAAAGTACAGAGCTCCACAGTGAGCGCACCTGACGTTTAGGCGTCCTAGATAGTTCTCTTCTGTGACATTCATACTTAGCGCTATACCAAGATTAGCGGGTGTTCTTCGCTGCAAATGCACATTTCCAACTGAACTCATCTGCAAGTTAATGCTTAAATGCCTCGCAAAACAGAGTGGTTATTTATTCGATATACCTGAGTAACCGCTTCTTCTCTCAACTCCTCGTTCTCGTTGTGATGCGAGAGAACTTCATGGTTATTTAGCTTAAAAAATACGGTTGCCCAAGAAGTATGGTTTCAAGATAAAATACCGTTTGATCAGATTCGAGCGGATCTTGAATCATTCTGGCTACTGAACTTGCATCTGATCGTCTCTCCACTTCAACCATTCTTCTTGTTCTCGCCCTTTTTGCATCATTCGCAAGGCGTTTTGACCTTTCCTGTTCATTTTCCAGTAATCGTTTCAATCTAGCCCTTTCCACCAATGAGGCGAGGCGATGTTTCCGCTCATCTTCAGTTTCACTGGATCTCCTAGACGCCACTCGTCTCGCATCAATCGCAAGACGTGATTGGTGTTCATGATCAGTCTCTTCAAGTCGACAACCTGATTGCTCAGTAGTGCTGAGTAAGTCTGTGGCGGTGAGTTGTCCTGATTCCCCATGGTATTCTTGTGTACTGGAAATCAGAACCTCGGATATGCGAGGTTCGTTTGAATTTCCTCTATTCTGCCCGTTTGGGTCAGACTAAATCATGATAATGATCAATAAGAAATTCCAACAAATGACAGGCTGACCATTAGTTGAGTATCAATCGAAGCAACCGCACTGGTGGCTTCGAAGTAGTGCGAGAGTGGTAATTGTTGGCTGTCCTACATAGAAAACATGCGAATTAGTGAAACCACTGAAAGTGCAATCTTACCAAAGCTTCCGATCCATAAGCACGAGATGTGCTTGGAAATTGACTATGTACATAGCCTTCTCCACGGTCGTGCTGTACCGAACTTTCTTGGGAATTCTGCTCGATCTTATCGCTCTTGGTAAATCTAGTTCGTTCTTTTAGTACAGCCGATCGTCTTGCTCTCGCCCTTTCCGCATCTTTCGCGAGACGGACTGACTTCTCCTCTTCAGATTCAACTGATCTTTTGAGCTTAGCCCTCTTAGCTAGAGCTGCAAGTCGTAACCTACGCTCGTGATCAGTCTCACTGGCTCTTTCAGATGCTGCTCGTTTGGCATGCGCCGCTAGACGTTGTCGGCGTCTGTCAGCATGAGTTTCAGAACTTCGCGGAGATGCTAAGTCCGCATCATTTTCTTGCTGAATTTCACTCGATGAGTTCGACGCAAGCTAAAGTCATAATTCTAAATGCTTCTATCAAAAAGGAATTTGTATGTTGTAAACTGTTCACCATTTCGTTTTCATCTAAGTAGGCGGCATTCAAAGGAGAGCATTGTTGACTTTCCTCAAGCTCGCCAGATAAGGCCTGGGTATGCGAGGAACTCAATGAATTGTATGTGTCAACGGTGTTTATTGCCAGATCTTGTTCAAAAGCCGGTGTTGCTCCTTCAGTATTTGAGGAATGCGTATTCATCTGTAGCACAACTTGTAGCGAAATAAGCAGTGTACGATACGCGTAGAGTTACGAAACGTCACCTACTTAAAAGGTGATGTGAATCGGCACATAAATAGGATTAAAAGCTTGAAGTATTCGGCGTTTACTTGTGAAGAAGAAGTGGTTTCAAATCGCCTCTATATGCTAAGTTCTTTAAGCATTTTCTACACAGCATCTTTCACAATAAACCCGACTGCATAGAGTACATTGATGACCATGCCTCAGTGAATATGCAGCCGTCCAGCGAATGTTTCCGCTAAGTCAAAAGCTGGAACCTGGTGCCCCTCATTTCTCAAAAACTGCAAATACTGTTCTTTCATCTACTGATACTGGAGTACTGATACTGGAGTCAACCAATGTGAACATTTGCACAATATGAAATCAATCAACATTTGGTTCCAGATTGGTACAATATTCGAGAAGTTTAAAAGTGCATATGCGAATATGGACGCGCATTCAAAACCTAGGATCCGTTCCAGCGAAGTCTGCCTAAAATGAAAAAACTCCACTCGCAATGCTATTGTTTATCGACATATCTCGAAATGGAACCTAGTTATTATTGAAGCACACAGATTGTTTTATATAGCTTCTTCTTCTTCTTCTTCAAAAAAAAAAAGAATCGGCAGAGTGATGTGGATGTCTCAAAACAATTATCGATGAACAGAGTAGACTTGCTTAGAATAGAAAATTGCGCTAGAATTCCGTCGTTCAGGCGACATAAGCAGTAGCAGCAGCAGCAGCAGCAGCAGCAAGGTTTTTCAAACCATCATCTTCCTTTCTGGTTGAGTACACAAAAAGGGTTCGAAGAGGAAAATAGCATTTTTTAAATCCCTGCTGAAGGCAATGAAGATGTTTTAAAGTAAGTCCAGGATTGTTGCTTTTTGAAAAACAGCTCTTAGGTGATTACGAATACTCTTCCCCAGCGAAAGTGATTTCGAAAGAAACATGTCAAAATAAAACACAATCTGTCAATTTTTGTGACACGTGGCAAGGACCTAGTCCTCGTAGAATCTATGTTATTACTATAAGTTCAAAAGTCCAGCTTTACACAGAGAACAAATCTTTGTAGAAGCATACTTGCAGAAAACACCGTAGATAATTTGATTTAGAACCTAATAATCGATGCAGGTTAATTGTTTGAAACATATGACAGAATTGATTTACACATGGTAGTGCAACGGCCAAGAAGCATTTTGCAAATGGGAGTTCCAAGAAAGCATAAAATTGAAAAAAACTAGAGCAAAAGGGGCCAAAAATTCAACTGAAATGAACGCAGACTTTTTTCGATTTGCTTAATTGCATGAATTCGGTTGACGAAGCAAGGATCAAAACATTGACTTTTGCACTCAAAACCTTAACATACATTTGTTGAATTTGTATGTCATTTTGAAAGCGAAATTGAAACATTAAATGGTGCGTGCGCGTTGATGCCAGAGCAAGTGAAAAACTGTAGCAAATCGGCAGAAGATTCTGACAAATTTGAAATCGTGAGTGAAAAAACTGGAGCAAATCGGCAGAAGATTCTGACAAATTTGAAATCGTGTGTGTCGATGGTTTAGAAGCCTAACTGGAATAATGTAGAGAGAGACTGATCAGTCAACATGTTAGACTGTACTTTTGTACCTACAACCATGTTACCGTCTTGAATTTTCTGGAAGCTCTTAAATGTTTGCGCAGTATAAGGCCTGGCGAATGCCAAGGATCACTTCTCGATCGCTCTTTGGAGTCAACATCAGTCGTTTGCGTATATATGGCCTGGCGAATGCCAAAGATCACTCCTTGATCGCTCTTTGGAGTCGGCATCAGTTGTTTACGCAGTATATGGCCGTCTGGCGAATGCCAAGGATCACTTCTTGATCGCTCTTTGGGGCGCATATACAGACATGTTTACGTGGACATACAGACGCGCTGACTCACATGGGGGTGCTTGCGCTTTATATAGAGTAGGATGGCGCCGAGTCATGTATCTGCCCCAACCCCCAACCTCTACTCCCCCCCCCCCCGTGCCACCGAAGAGTTTCGCAGTGCCCAGAATTTTTTTCAGTCTTGCATTTTCCTGTTCACACGGGGTCGATTACTCTACTCTTGAGAGTCTCTTCCATTCTTCTCGGTTCGATGTTTAATTCACCTAATCCAATCCTAGGTCTAATTTGATCTTGTACATCCATCTCATTCTAGGTCTGTCTCCTGGCCCCTTTCCGGGAACATTCAGTGACATGGCGAGTCTTTTCATGTAGCTTTCTTATCCCCTACTTACAAGTCCGTACTATCGTAGGCGCTTCTCTTGCAGCTTCTCAATGATCGGAGCAACTTTCACTGTACTTCCGATGGTATCGTTCGAGACATGTTCTAGCATGTTCTCTGGCCCATCGCAGCATTCTCGCCCCAATTATTTTTCGAAAATATGTGAAGCGAGAAAATGACGCCCCAAATAGATACTCGCTGCTGGCATTCTATGAGTCCAAAGTTTCTCATGATTACGGCAATCGCCGATGCTTCGCTCATTTCTGCATGCCTTGAGCTCAGAACATGTTTCGTATAATTTTTACAGAAAAATTTAGCTATTCAGTGTATAAAGAATTTATAATTTCCATAGTTCGGGAGTTTGTGGCCTATTACAAATAAGTTTAATGGACAATTTTGGGTTTCTAACTTTACTATCGCTTCTTACTATAGAACTTCTCGCAAAACTCCTTCATTGAAGTTTTTCCTGAGCAGATGTTTACTACTGGCTTGCGTCTACAAAATAGCAGATAAGAACAAAACTTGAAGGGAGTTATAATCTCTCAAATACGCGATTTTTAAGATCTTTTGGTTTTTTTACGCATGGTTCTTTTCCCGTTTGCGATATCAGTAAATGCAGATGCGCGTTAGGTTACGAAAGGTTTACTGCTTCAGAATGTTTTGACAGCATTCAAAAATATGGAGACTGAACAAACAACCTTTCAAATCAAAACTTTGCAAAACGGACATTATTTTTCAACAACACCTAATATTTATATTGAGGATATACAGTTGTGCTCATGAGTGTAATTCACTAGATTGGAGATAGTCGAGGTCGATGGTACATAGATATTCATCCGACAATATGAGCTCTACGTCTTCTTGAAGGATCAACCGATTCGCGAGTCTTGTCGCGAGTGATGCTGCAATGATGGTGGTTAGACGTAACGTTGAGGACTTGAACACTCGCCGATGGTGAGCTAGCTCCTTTAGCTGTCCCCTTTTGCCAAAGCGATAATCCTAGCATACTGTTCGCACTCGTCGAGCTCAAATGCTCCTCGCCACCTGGGAACCCCCTAGCTTTTACTCGAGATTTTTAATGAGACTTACTAAAGCATCTAATGCCAAGGGGTTTCTACTTCAGCCGGCTTGTCGCTTGCTTCCTTTGGGCGAGCTGGAGACGCTGTAATTGTGGGCAGAGCTTTACCAAAGAAATTAGGCCCGCTGCGGATTCGAATCTGCTACCTTCCTCGTCGTAGTCAAGGGCACTACACTCTTGGCCAACTCTGCGGTGCACAAAATATGTGCGCGGTATCCTCGGCGAAGCGGCCGTCATGCGCGGTGCAACTCCTCACGTGTGGCCACCTAACTGCTATGGTGAATCAGTGGTATCGCGAATTTAAAATGCAGTTTGATTGTGATATTTGAAGTCATTATACAAAAAGAAGCCTAAGTATGCTTGTAATTATCAAAAACCTCTCGGCAGAATTGCAAAATCTAAGAGCAGAAAAACAAGTTTTGAGATGTGCTGCGAAGTTGAGCTGGTAAGGATCAAAGATCGTGACTAAATAGCAGTTCTGGACTGCTCTCAAATACCTTTGTTCGTTGGTAATATTTTTGAATGAGCTATGCAGACTATTTTCCACCTCTTAACAAACTATAACGGAGTATGATTATAATTAGTCAGGAGAATGTTTACCTCTTCTGCATTTATCGAGGTCTAATGGCGAAGTTAATGTGTCACACCAATCAAATCTAGGGCCTTGAAGTACTCTGAAAAATATGGCTTAAGGAGCAGTGATGATGACATGTTCAAAACTTACTTTATTTGAGTCACATTAAACTGCTTCTTCCATTTTTCTTTCCTGTGATGGAACATAAAATCTATTTCAGGACTCCAGTGACTGTTCGTCAGCCAAGAATCTCTTAGCCATCCTTCTCCCTAGAGGGAATGCTCTGCTTTCAACAGATATTATACAATCAATTCAAAAGAAGTCTCAGTGAATGTGCAAACAGTAATGCCTCAAAGATAATACAGGGTGTCCCAAAAGTATGTATGCACTGTTTGATCGTTAATATCTCTCTTCCCAAAAAGTCTTGCCTTGCTTCAGGTACAGTTTTGTAGAACTGGCTTCATCTTAGATTTCCAGTATAGAGCGAATCACCCATCTCTCTTCGTTACTGTAGGATTACGCTAGAAACTTCAAAGAGGGTTTTGAGCCATGAAAGGCCATATTTTGCCTCAGAAAAGAAACAAAACAGCCTGAAAACTTCTACACAAGGCTAATTAGAGCTGCTAATTTTAACTGTAGAGTTTCCAGCTTATTATGATGCTTCATTGAAGAGTTATGCCAGGTAAGAGGTAGCGGCCATTTTTCAATGTTCCTAAAAAGTGCGGTTACACCATTTAGAAAGCTTCTCAATTTTGTGAATAATTAAGTATTGAACTCAGCATCCATAAAAATCCTATTATATAAGTTCTAACGATTTTTTGAAAATTTTTGAAACGGCAGCTTTTTCCACAATGAAACCATATGTCTTAAGTTTCTACCGTATTCCTACAGTAATGAAGATGGGTGATTCGTTCTATAATGCAAATCTAAGTTGAAGCTAGCTCTACAAAACGGTACCTGAAGAAAGGCAAAAGACTTCTTGGGAAGAGAGATATTAACGATCAAACAGTGCATACATACTTTTATACATACACCCTGTATAAGATGCAATTACTGCACTAAAGTACAGTAATTGCATTGTTATGTGCAGTAGCATCTTTGTGTCATCCAAACATGTCAATGGCGGCAGCAGGATTTCGGTCCGGGGGAGGGGGGGGGGGGGGCGGAGGAAGGGCAAATTATTTTCCACTGACTCGTGAGAGTGCGCACTCGGAAAATTTCTTTGGGATGCCCCATCTTTGTGGTCCTACAACCCTTAAAATCAAAGAAAAAGGAAGCGCAGCTTACATTTCGGACGGAATCGAATGGTTGTTCGATTATTCGGATGAATCGTTCGACCGCGAATGATTCAGAAATTCGAATATTTGAAAATCCAAAAATCCCGAATAGTGGTTGATAGTCGAATAGAAAATTTGCATCTCCGGATACTTTTGAAAGTCGAATATTTGAAAACAACATTTGAATGTTATTCGTACTCAAATAATCGATGGTCATAATTCGATCCGAGGTCCATCGAACATTCGAATATTCCATTAGCACCGAATACTCGAAAATTCGACATACTAACAATTGATAACAATAGCGTATGCGGGATGCCTCAAAATTATCTAGGCACTGTTCCAGCGCTAATCCTCTCACGAAGTATTTTGCCAAGCTTTGGGTAACATTCCTGTAGGGATGGCTTCGGCTTACATACACAGCAAAAAGCGAATTTGGCATGCTTTTCTTAATGTGGAATCACGGTAGGAACTTCGAGCATGTAATAAGAGAAACTGCGAAATAAGACATCCAAAAGAATTCCCCCCAAAATCTAAAATCCGTGAAACAGAGTTTTTACGTATGCTGAATTCACTACGCACAAGTTTTCACGCTTTTCACATGTGTAATCGTGTTTTGTAAAGCGTTGAAGAACATTTGTTACGGTGTAGCTGGCATAAGCTGAAAACCATTACGGTTGAGTACAAATCTTGAATTTAGTGAGTGTATCTAAAGTCTGCAAGATTTTCGGCCTTTTTCGTTTCATTTCTTGGGCAAAAACGGCTCTTGATATCTCAAAACCCTTTACAATTTTTCTACGGTAAATTCAGAATAGTGAAGAGCGATCGATGAGTTCCTCCGCACTGTGAGGCTGAGTTGATGTCAGCCTACAATCTACATAGTTTTGGACCTCTGTATATCAATCCACAACTCGAAGGGCATATAATCTTCTTAGAAGTCTTAAAAATCTCTTCACAACCGTCATAAAAGTACGCTTTTTCCATCAGTAACATAAAGTGTCAATTTGTAATACTTTCTAATGGTTGAATGTTTTGGTCTCTCATAGGCAGTCATCCACTGACACTGCTTATCCGAGTAGTATTCGAAAATCGAATGATAGCGGCTTGTTTACGCGTCCAGTACGGTCGATGTTATGAAAACATAAATCGATATGTTGACTGTTCAAAACCACTCCGACAAAACGGATGGTCAGACATCCGCTTTTTGGAGCTCAAACCTATACACACTTAAAAAAGAACGAGTATGCATGCCAGGTCTACACTATTCTAAGCATTTTGTACCCTATATTTTAGATATAGAGGCCGTTAGATAGCTATCAATGAACAACCGAATTTCCAAAGAGTGTCTATTGTTATGGCAAAACAGTATGTATATGTACAGTCTAGAGATTACGGTGTGCGTGCGGTAGATTGAGAAACAATTTGAACCAATTCCAGAAAATTTGTGGGCGAAATGAATTGTAGAAGAGGACATGCGATTCAAACATCCCATGTCTGCGATCTTTACGCGTGCGAGCCAAAAAGCTGCTTAACCCGATAAAGCTAAGACCATGTATGATTCATAAAACTGCAGCACAATTGTGAAAATCCAAAAGAAACAGAAATTTCAAAAAACCCCTCATTGAGCATAACACAAGTACTTTAACTTAAAGACGCTCATAACCGCAACTGTACCTATCTTCTAAACACAACAACGCAGCCGCAAAAAAAGCTGTCACTTTCTGCAAAGGTTGCTACTGTTGCTCTAGTCATGAGCTGACATAAGTACTGAATGGAAAAGACATGAAGCACAGTATGAAACACACCTTTCTGTATATAAATACACGGGAAAGTGTAGCGTTCCTGAGCACTTCTCTACAGCATAAAGTGTAGGAAGGCCAAGTGTATTTGAATTTCACTAAACTTTTCCACAGTACTCCTTGCCATAGTGTCCAGCAGGGGGTGTGAACGGCGCATTGGGGGCGAATAGTTCAACCAACCACATCTACAGTCATGTAGAACTTATAATCCCTTACGATTCACAGCAATCTCTTACATGCAATGCTGCATTGTCTGAGTGAAAGTGCTGTGGTAGACGAAAAGAGTAATCGGCCCAACCGCGAAGAAATATTTTAGAAAAGTCTGATTTTCTGGCGAAATACGAGGCTGACAAAGATATTGGGAATGTAGAGCATAGGTTTTGAGTATTCATGCGGAACATATCTGTAAGAAAAACCCACCTGCTCCCACCTCAAAATTAAAAAATCTTTCATGAAAGATTATGTCAAGGTCTTCTTTGATATATTCCTCTAAACGTCTGCAAGAAAGGAGATTGTAGAAACTAAGAAGGATCAGCCGTTTTACCTTCTTTCATTAACGACACCAACATCAGCGTCCACGTGCAACACCCAGGTGAAATTGTAGCTTTTGAGAATGTGAGCAACAATACAGTGACGTTGAAAATTAATCTTCAGAAGTTAGCCTCTGTGAGCTCTAGTAGTAAATTGACTTTAAACTTACATGATTTTGCTCACAAATTTCCTTGAAATCTGCGCCAATCAACCGCAAGTATGTGTAGTTGTTTTGTAGGGCGTAGCACTCCATTGAATCCATCGCTGTTTTGTACATCTTTTTACTAGACTGACTATCCATTACACTCAATATCGCGATATTTTCTTTCTTGGTCATATTCAAAGTGTTCAAATGATAGCTCTGAACGAAAAGATCGTTTTTCTGCGCTGGTGAAGCTTGAAACTGCTTTCCCAGCAAATGTGTTCCGTACTGACAAGGAATGTCACTCAGGACCGCATGCATTAACATCTCAGGGAGGGGATCACAGCTTTGAAAGAAAGCTTCATATCCTGAATTCGGAAGAAAGCTTCGTATCCTGAAGCTCCAGATATCTGGATTTTACGCTGTCTACCTATCCGTTAGTGCTCCAACCATCCTTTACTATGAACATCTTGAACAGAGAAGCCGTACATGCCGCATATTCTATTACGGTGATCCAAAAGTAATGGGGCACCTTGATTTTTTTAACATTCTTCAAGATTTCTTTCTGATTAGCTATGAACGCCCAGCATTTTTAACGCCTTTGTATAAAGTGACCTTCGCAGGTTATCTTGACAGCACCTTGCAGCACCTCACCGACAATTCTTCGAGTGACGCTTCAAAGAAGTCAGACAGACTTTTTTGAACGCCATCCGTTGGGCCGCTGCGCCTGATAGTCCCTCGACATATGGCATACCATTCGAAAGAGCTTTCCAAACTCTTTCTAATGATACTTGAATAATCAAAAATTGCACATTATTTTATGCAAAAAAGGCACTTTATTCGAAAAAGTGCGGTGTTTGGCGCAGATTTTCAGACTAAAATTCATCTTTTGGACCACAATTTTTGGAAAATGAGAAAAGTCAAAGTAATTCGCATATGTATGGATAGAGCTTAAAAAGCACTATCAGAAAGCAGCTGCTAAGTTTGGGCTTATTTGATTACCTTGATGAAAGAATAAGTAATATGTTTCCTGATACCCGATGCTATATCTTCTGTTCTAAAGTCTTGGGACCACCAAGCTACTGTGGGTTTGGTGACAGTCCCTTCACCTATTGCTGCGCACTTATCTCTGGTAGGCTCACTTGTTTTACTGCGGCGCTGCTGCTCAAAGTTCAAAATTACTCAAAGTGATGAGCTTTGATTTTAAGCGCTTATAGAATTAACGCCATGTGACGGTGCGCAACTATAGACCTCGATCAGAAGGTTTCGTTATGTACTAGCATCTGCCAAAACTTGGACTTCCAATTAGCTTTTCTATTTGAGAAAACTGCATTTATTCTCTAGCTGCCCCATTACTTTTGGATCACCCTAATAGCTTTTGTATGATCAACTAATGGTCCCCGTGTAATATAATAATCATTGACCCCTGTTAGAGATTACTTAAGAGTGACTTTGAATCAGTAACGACAATGTCGGACCTTTTTATATGGGCATTCTTCCCTACTTACAGTAACATCTTTCTTTTACTAAAGGTTTATTAACAAGAAGAGCATTATAGGACAGGAGTACTACAAGACAGGAGTACTATAAGAGAGGAGTATTATAAGACAAGGGTAATGTAAAGCACAAAGGGTGCAGAACTGAATACAAAGAAGAGATTAGGATATCAATACGAACCATGCTATATCAATAGAAACTAGAGGGTACAGAGAATTTATGGGGAGGAAAGAGGATAATAGATAAAGCGAGCACATATAAGATAGGTGTGTAAATGAGTGGTCGATTATCTCCTATTGCCAAGGCCAGCTGAGCCGGCGGAGCCGGCGAGCTCGTTGACTCTCTCTCTCTCTTTGAGGGCGGGACTTAGTTGCTTATATAGTTAGCGAGGGGCGGGGCAAGAGTGCAGAGACCAATAGCGCATTACTCTATTTAGCGCTTTTCCTACATGATTTTCTTTCGGAAAGTCCCGGTCCCCGGGACTAAAAGAATTTCACAGGTGCATCTTGGCAAATGGCGGTAACATGGCCGATGGCATTGCAACGGAAGCAGGTTGGGTTCTCTGTGCATTCTTTTAGAGGATGGTCTTTGAGGATTTTTTTTAATTTGTTGATTTAGATGTGGCAGTCAGTCGATAAAAGTTTTTGCACAGATCGCTGTAGTGAAAAAGGAGTGTGTTTCGGTCTGGATGGCAATGAATTCAAGTGTGTATGCTATGAAGTGGATGACTACTCTACTAACTGTAATGGAGTCACAATCGCATCGCCAGCGGAAGTGGACAGAGTGGATTGGGAATTGATAGCAGCATTGTCTATCGGTAAGACTTAAATTTAGATATGTTTTTGTTTTTGTTTTTTTTTTCTTTGTTTCTTTTATTTTTGGTTTTTTTTCATATGCATAGTATTCTCAGCACTCATCGTACTGATGAGTTTTCTGGCCGTATGCTGCGGCTTTTGGAGACGCCGATGCCGCGAGTGCATTGATGGCGGCGTTCGAGCAGTACTCCGCGAGGCGGCTAACAAGGGAAGGATACCAATATAAGTTGGCAATTGAAGATGAGATGTATATCATTAGATGCGCCTTTAAACGCTGATTCCAAATCTGCTTTCCTTTTTTGCGGAATATGTTTCCGAAAGAAGTTACGAGCTTTTGAATGTCCAGATTTGCCACGCATTGAGTGGCTTATAATCAGCGCAAGGCTCTATAACAACACTTATGCGAATTTCACCGGCTTTGTTCCTTCCTTGCAAACAATATACTCGATACAAAAAGGTTTTCCACTTTCTGGTGTTTTTGCACAGCTTTCCGCCAATTTTAGGCCACCTAAATCTTTACAAATTTGAACTTTTGAACGCCCACAACTTCTTTTGGAAACTTGTTCCGCAAAAAAGGAAAGCAGATTTGGAATCAGCATTCAAATGCGCGTCTAATGATATACATCTCATCTACAGTCGCCGACTAATGTTGGTATCCTTCCCCTGTAAGAGGTGCGGCGAGGCGTCTCCTGGGCCACTGGCAGGGGAGGAGAGGGGGGAGATGCCGGCATGCGGTTAGAGTTTTTTTTCTTTTCTTGTAAATAGGTTGCTGTGAATGTGTATATATATCTGTTGTACATATGTCTGTTATATCTGTATATGTATATCTATATATACATCGGTTATAGCTGCATATCTTTATATCTGTTATATATATGTTGCCTGTTATCTGTTTTATTTCTTGTATAGTTAGTCATTGTTGTGTATAGTGTAGAGGTTTTTTTTATGTATAGTGTAAAAATGAATTATATTTTGATACCCTTGCTGATAGTCATTCCTAGTTTCATATGATTCGTTATTGTAGCTAGTCCTCTGTTGTTATTTTGTTATGTTGTATATTATGTGATTAAAGATTTCTTTAACTGTAGTTGATAGTGAACAAGGTTTAACCTTGTAATATATATTTGTGCGTCACTCAATTTGCAGGATTGTAAGGCTTCAAGTGGTTCATATGGATTATGCGGAGGCGACGTCCGTCCTGAACTGTGACGTTCGGGCGCTCAATATCGACGATAGGAAAGGGACCTTCAAACTTAGTTGCTTATATAGTTGGCGAGGGGCGGGGCAAGAGTGTAGGGACCAATAGCGCATTACCCTATTTAGCGCTTTTCCTACACAAACAAAAAAAAAACACTTACCCGCAATCAGCACTGCCAATATCAAATAATAGACATAAGGCTCTAGCGTAGTCGAGCCACCAGTAGGAATAGTAGCACAATCAGCAGAATAAACGTCCATGTCGTAACAAACACAGACGTAGGTGGGCCCCTTAGAGAAGCAAACCCCTCGCTCAAAACAACGCGAGGGGCAAAAGCTTCGATCAACAGAGTGGGCCATCTGAAAAAAAAAACAATCGATAAGATCAAAAGAATTACTATTACGTACAAGACATAACGAGTTCAGCGCACAAACAATCATATTATTGCGAAATTAAGCGACAACGAGAAAAAGGGATACTAGATTAACCTAATCAAAGTTACCAAGGCAGAAATGTGGACGAATCGGCAAAAACTAATGCAGAAACAGGTAAATAAGGAATAACATGCAACAGCAGCGAACGTACAGTCTGCCCCAATCGGGATTAGGCCGAACCGTCAGCTGAATTTGTGCGCTCGCAGCGCTAGGGGATTGCGCTGCATACGCGCGCTGTCGCAGGGCCATGCCGATTTTGGCCTGGTTAGGACCCCTGCCACGCTATTGCCCAGAATAGCGTGTTAAACACGTTAAACGCACAAAATCAAGGATTTCCATAGGAAAACAGTTCCAGATGTCGACAAATACGATTCCTGCCGCCTCCGAACGTTTCAGTCGCAAGAGATCCCGCTCGTCATCGTCATCCCGCTCTCGTCACAATCACCTACGCTATCGTACTATCTCTCTTCTTCCTCTCCTTCTTCTTCTCCTTCCACCTCTCCATCCCCTTCCCTAACTCGTTATCTTCTTTCTACTCCCACTCCTCCTTCTGATATCGCTATTACTTTAGATGTAACACCTTCAAATAATAATCTCTCTCCTGAGATCCTTCTCGTTGTACCCGCAAAATCTGATTTGAATTCGATTGTATCCTATCCTGTTTTATCTCCTTCCCAAGTTAACGATTCTAATAATACCATAAACCCCTTGGAAGGCATCAATCCTCCCCAAGTCAACGACACTAATAATACCATAAACCCTTTGGAAGGCATCAATCCTCCCCATGTAAACGATTCTAACCATACAGCTACTTCTCCAGAAAGCCACAACTCTTTCCCCAGTTAGCGATTCTGGCGTTACCACAAATCCTCCGGAAAACGCCACATCTTCCACAATAACTATCCATGTGCCAACACCAGCCTCCCAAAGATTTTTACGCCGTAGGGTACTACTTACTGCGCCCAAACCTCCACGTAAATTGCGCACTATCGCACCACCACAACCACGCAATTGGGAGAAACCTCCTGGAGCCCTCCCTAGCTTACTCAAAATATGTCTCTCTCCCAGTCCAGAGCCACACGACCCCCACTACTACTATCGCTTAAAACATGATTATCGCGGACCTACTCAGCGACGCTGTTTTAACCCAATTCCGACACCTCTATGCCTTCTCTGCAGCCAAAGTACTCATCTTACCCGGTACTGTCAATCACCCATGCCATTTCATAAAAGAGCGCGCATACTCCTTCAAAGATACAGGCTCTGTCCTCGCAGCCTCGAAGACCATCCTCTAAAAGAATGCACAGAGAACCGAACCTGCTTCCGTTGCAATGCCATCGGCCATGTTACCGCCATTTGCCAAGATGCACCTGTGAAATTCTTTTAGTCCCGGGGACCGGGACTTTCCGAAAGAAAATCATGTAGGAAAAGCGCTAAATAGGGTAATGCGCTATTGGTCCCTGCACTCTTGCCCCGCCCCCGCCAACTATATAAGCAACTAAGTCCCGCCCTCATAGGGGAGAGAGAGTCAACGAGCTTGCCGGCTCCGGCCGGCTCAGCTGGCCTTGGCAATAGGAGATAATCGACCACTCATTTACACACCTATCTTATATGTGCTCGCTTTATCTATTATCTTCTTTCCTCCCCATAAATTCTCTGTACCCTCTAGTTTCTATTGATATAGCATGGTTCCTATTTATATCCTAATCTCTTCTTTGTATTCAGTTCTGCACCCTTTGTGCTTTACATTACCCTTGTCTTATAATACTCCTCTCTTATAGTACTCCTGTCTTGTAGTACTCCTGTCCTATAATGCTCTTCTTGTTAATAAACATTAGTAAAAGAAAGTTGTTTCTATGAGTTGGGGAGAATGCCCATATAAGTAAGCCTGACAGTGTCGTTACTGATTCAAAGCCTCTAAGTAATTTCTAACAGGGGTAAAACATTATTATATTACACCCGCACCGGACGTCTTTTCTTCAAAGTAATTTTTCTTCCTTCAAAGTTAACGAAAACCTTCCAAGGTTGTACTGATTGTCTAACTCAACAGCGCTAAGCATGTTGCTGATAAGAACAAATGAGTTTTTGGCCGATTTCTATAAAATCGATTTCTATAAAATCCAACTTTCGACTTGTGGTTCATCGCAAATTTCATGATTTCGGAACATCACTTGTTCTTACCAGAAACATGATTAGCACTGTTGAGTTCAATAAACAGCACAACTTTATGTATTTACTAGCTGGCTTACCCGGCTCCGCCGTATCCGGACCAAACTTGGCACACATACACTTCGGGCCCCGGCGGGTGTCACAGTCCACTTTTCGTTATCGATGATGTCGATTTTACCGATTTTTATCGATTTTTTTGCAGAGTTCACCTACAGGGCTAGGAGTTGGCACAGGGGGGGAAGTGAGCATGGCGATTTCGAATACAATATTAGTTTTCAGGATCGTCCATTACTTTTATCGATTTTATCGATTTTTTTTGTGAAGTTTGACCTGCGGGGCTGGGAGTTTGCACAGGGGGGTAATCGAGCATGCTGATTACGAACACAATATTAGTTTTCAGGATCGTCCATTACTTTTATCGATTTTATCGATTTTTTGAAAATTTGAGCTAGGGGGCTGGAATTTGGCAAGGGGTGTAATCGAGCATGCTGATCATCCCCCTTGGGGGTGATCAGCATGCTCGATTACCCCCCTGTGCCAACTCCCAGCCCCCTAGCTCAAACTTTGCAAAAAAATCGATAAAATCGATAATAGTAATCGATAATCCCGAAAACCAATATTGTATTCGGAATCCCCATGCTCGATTACCCCCCTGTGCGAACTCCCAGCCCCGTAGCTCAAACTTTGCAAAAAAATCGATAAAATCGATAAAAGTAATCGATAATCCTGAAAACCAATATTGTATTCGGAATCCCCATGCTCGATTACCCCCCTATGCCAACTCCCAGCCCCGTAGGTGAACTCAGCAAAAAAATCGATAAAAATCGATAAAATCGATATGATCGATAACGAAAAGTGGACTGTGACACCCGCCGGGGCCCGAAGTGTATGTGTGCCAAGTTTGGTCCGGATCGGTTCAGAAATGGAATTTTCTATTCGGAACATACGTACATACAGACAGACATACAGACAGACAAACAGACATTCAGCTTTATATATAAGATTAGATTGGACCAAAAGTTCGTTCGCACCAATTTCAAAAATTCATAACTTCTGGTTTTCAAAACGGATTTGCATGTTTTTATTTTTATCTGAAAGAGCAATTCATTCTCTTCGTAGCGATGTCTTAGCGGCGTTCTATCGAGCATACACTGCATAGATATAAGCGGTAGAAAAAAATTACTCAAATTTTCGATTTTTTGTGTTGGGTCATAAAAAATCTGAAACTTGCAGTAAAAATCGGAGCAGTCGGTATTATAGGTTCTATAACCAGCTCTTTCTACTGTTCAAAGTTTGTGTTGATTGAGCGTTTCCATGAAAAGTTATGATTTTCGAGCAAGCAATACAAAAGGGCGAGTTTGATTTATTTTGGCATTTCGCTCAATCGGCGCAAACTTAGCACTGTTAGGAAGGGCTGGTGAAGGAACCTACAATACCGACTGCTCCGATTTTTGTTGCAGGTTTCCGATTTTTTATGACCCTAAACAGAAAATTTGAATTTTGACTAATTTTCTTCTATCGCTCCTATCTATGCAGCAGATGATCATTAGCAAGCAGCCAAGATGTCTTTATAAAGAGCTTGTTTACTCTTTCAACGGCCCGCTGAACCTTCTAATGAATTAATATTCAGTACACGGCAGTGCGGCAGTGGAATGATCAGTTGCAAGCAAGTTGACTACTCACTGCTCTACCTTTAAGTTTGTGTGAATAGTAGTAGGGCTCAAATTAACGGGCTTCGAAGAAATGGGACGGTCCTTTTGAGCCAGGAGAAATATAAAACACTTCTGTGAGAGGCAACTTTATGAACCATGTTTTTGGTGCTGGATAGATTTATGCAAAAATGAGTAGATAACTGAATCTGCAAAAACCCGTAAGCAACAGAGTTTGAAGGTTACCTGCACAGGTCTACTCCTCTCCCCAGTGGAGTGCGTCGGGCCTCAGTTTCTGTCGTGTACTAACGAGTGAAGAATACCAATATTAGTTGGCGACTGAAGATGAGATGTAAATCGGTAGACGCGCTTTTGGACGCTGATTCCAAATCTGCTTTTCTTTTTTGCGGGATAGGCTTCCGAAAGAAGTTGTGAGCATTTGAATATCCAAATTTCTTAAGGTTTAGGTGGCCTAAAATTGGCGAATAGTTGTAGAAAAACACCGATAAGTGAGAAATTTGTTTTGTATCGAGTATCGTTTGCAAGGAAGGAAAAAAGCCGGTGAAAAATGCATAGGTATTGTCTAGGAGCTTTTCGCTAATTTTAGTCACTTAATGCTTGGCAAATTTGGACATTCAAAAGCTCATATTCCTTCGTAGAGCTGTTCCGCAAAAAAGGAAAGCAAAATTAGAATCAGCGTTCAAAGGCGCATCTACTGACATACATGTCATCGTTACCGCCAACTAATGCTGGTATCCTTCCCTTGTAAGCTTTGGCAACCTCACCCTAATTGAGGATGTGAGAATTTGATGCACTGGAACTTCTATTATCGCCCAATCCTGCTGCAAAAGATGATTCCATAAGCGAAAAAATGCTTCGAAAGATAGAAGCGGCCAAAGTGGCTCCGCCCGTCTGTGGATAGCCCAGAGATAACAGGATCCAAAATTGTGCTTCAAGTCTAGATCAAAAAACAGACAATAAGCCTCAAGCATTTCAAAATCTGTCCTCATAAGTATTTCTTCACCAAAACCTCTGGAACTGGAGATATTTCTAGCAAAGAGCTCGTTATAGCGCAGATAAATAAGAGCTGGTCGTAAGACTTCAAGTAACTGCTTGTTTGTCAGCGAGAGGAACTGACATTCGCGGCTGGAGTTAAACGTCATGGCAGATCACAGCATATCAACTTCCTCGTTTATGCAAGTCAGCCTAGATATTTTTATTTAGTGTTTTATTATTAAAGACCAGATTGTTATAGCAACCCGGAGAATTTTTTTTGAATTCCCAGTTTGATTAATGTGCGAAATTGGCTAATCTAATCTTTTTACTTTCTACAAACTCAAACGGGTGATGTTGATCTTTATTCATATTTATTACTTCACGACAAAAACATACCACACTATCTTCACTGCGGATATGTAGCACAAATGTGTTCGTGACGATTATAATGAAGTAGATCACAAAGAAACCTGGAACGCCAGACTTTTTGTCTATGAATAAAAACCTCAGGGCAATCATTTTTTGCCCTGCTGACTTCCCGAGTAGATAATCCCAGAGAGGGTTCCAGTAATTTGCTTGATCAGATTTTCACTTTGCCGGATAGTCATCGAAGAATTGTACTGCTTGCCTCGGCAGATGCAAGCTTGCGCATGTAAAATTACAGTAAAAAAATTTTTTGAGCATCGCTTCGGCGCCAAGAGATGCGAGATACTTTATGATGTTGCTAATTAACCACCAAAACGCATAAAAATGATGTCTCAATGCAGCAGTTCATTTCGTAATGCCTGTGGACTTGCATAGTCCTCATTCTTACTTCTGATAAGTGCACTCGATCTTGACTTACTACTTTGCAGATCACTATACCATTGCTAAGATGGGGTGTTGATTGTAGTCTCTCCATACAAAACTTCCATGCCTTTGTATTGGATGGATTGCAGAATAATGACAAAGCCCATTTCAAGATTTGTAACTTCTATACACCTAAGAATGCCATTTGATAGTTTAATCAGGTATCTGAGGGTAAATTTGGAGAAAACTCAAGGGTTCAGCGCAAGCGGACTGCGTCACCTTTAATTACAAAAATGGCTTAGGAATGCTTTCTGTGCTGCGCATCAATATCACAAGGAAAGCATATGATATGATATTGATATGCTCAAACACCGTGTGATATGCGCATATGCATAGACGTAAATACCGGGTTTTAAAAGCGATAACTTATCCATTTAATCACTCGTAAGTTCACAGCGTATTTCATTTCAATTCATTCGTACGCTCAAGGCGTTCCATAAAAAAAAGACATATCAAGAAGTTAGTAATACAGCGGAAACGAACAAGACATGTAAACAAATGCATACATCATCATGTCAGTCCGAGTTAGTTATTTACTAATCACTATGAAAGTCTTTAACCAAAAACACAAACACAAACATAGCGTATTCTTCCCCAAATCTCACGCATTCCCGCAAATGCGCCGTCTAAAAGGAGCCATACTATAAAACTTATCAGATAGGGCTAAGTAGACATCTTGCATTTACAATGCATGAATCCACACGATATAAGTCGTCAAGACTGTCCTACCTATCTTATTAGCAACATATTAGCCTACAGTCAGGGCTTGCCTTGATGACCCACAGATTTCCAGTTTGGACTTTTCTGCAACTTTTGGTTTTCGTCGCCTTGAACTCGAATAAGGGCTGACGGCGATGTTTAATTGTGAAATATTGTAATACTTGCATGTTGATCGGGACTATATACTTATCGACGCCAGAGTCGAATATTTCGAATTCGATACTTTACATAATATGAATGCCCTATTGTGAACAATCTTCAAAGCTTGAAATGTGGCTCAACAGTCCTAGTGTTGCAAGGATCAAATATGATAAGTCAGCTCCTGGTCTGAATAATGGCCCAGACATGTTTGGCTAGCCCAGTCCTAGCGTACCCTGAAGAAAGGCGCAATAAGCATGCTGTGATCGACGCTTGAATAATGGTAGTGTACCAAGAATCCCAAAGCAGCAGGGTTGAACACCATACTCTCAAGATTTTTGGTACCGTGAGGAATTTTGCTGCTGTACAGATCAAAACGAGTATGAGAGTAATCATGCAAATATAGCCCGCTAACAAATTATCGAAAAAAAAATTCACAACACAATCTTACGGGTAGCGTTTTGAGGACAAAGCATCAAAGGCACACCGGTTCACTTGTTCACTTGTTCACTTTAGGAAGCAAAATGATTTTAGAAGCAAGAAGTGTAGTATGAAGGCTGTCCATTGACGTATCATGTCAGACTAAAAAGCTTCAACCTCCGCAACCTACCAAGGTAGGGGCGTTGTATTGAATGGCTTGCATAATGATTACGCATGATTATCAGTAAGTAACAAACAAGAGCATCTGCGGAGTTCCGAATGGGCATCATTCCATGCAACAAAGAAAAATGCAAACAATGTCAAGGCTACCGACAACAGCATTGAATTTGCACAGTTTGTGTATGTAGGAAAAAACGGAAAAATGTATATTACTCCCGCTTTTCGTTGAGATGCCGAGCTCGTGCAATGAACGTGAGGATCGTGTCAGCAAACGAGCCTCCAATTCACAATTCTGCAAGATCACACCCAATTTTGCAGTCGCGCTCCTCGCTTAGTACATTTCACTATTCGTAACTAACGCCCACTCAGACGTCCCTGTTTTACTGTATTATGAGTGCACTGTTATCTATGTATGTATGATAGATTAGGGCCAAATTTTCCTTGCGAAGGAATGGTCAAAAGTCGAAGTGGCCAATCCAAACAAGCTGCACACTATTCAATGCAGAATAGAATGCTGATTTCAAATCTGCCTTCCATATCTGCAGAGCGCCTCTGTAGGCGAAGTTTTGAGCAGCTTTACTGCGAAAGCATCGTACACGTAAATTGCTAAATTAGGCACATTGTCGCTCTTTTAGCTCACCTTCATATATGGGCCCATGAAGCGACCTAGTTGCGTGTTTTGATCCAGCAATGATCCGAGAATGGCTTTGTACGGCCAAGTTTGTACTTTACTTTGTACTTGAAGGCAGTGTCTCACCAAATTTAGTTGCCGAGTTTTTTACATTTTGCAAGCCTATGGGACCCTGTATAGCACTGTATGGGCCTAAAATCGCACGAAGTTCCCAAAAACCCCGTTTTCTAGAGGCCCCGCGGAAGCAACGTGGACGAGTTGTGCCTTTCAACTTCAGCCTCAAGCACAGTGACAGCAACACAGGGGAAGTGGACGCCAAGTGGAGGGACATGTTCAAACGCGTAAGGGTGGAGACAGAAGGAGTCGTCTGCGCGTACCAAGTCGCTCTCCGCGTACCACTTTGAGCGAATTTTTCTTAGCGTGGAGGGGGTCAAATTGAGTGGGACTTGTTGCAATGGCCTATTTAGAGGTCGCTATAATAGAATATGTGAAAATCCGCGCGACCTCAACTTTGGTGAGACAATGCTTTTAACACGCACAAATTCTTAGAGAAATAATGGACTTTAACGGCTCACGATTTCATGCACAAAAGTGGTCTGCAGATAAGGAAGACAGATTTAGAGTCAGTGTTTTATGGCATCTAATGGTATGCAGTTTGCTTGATTTGGCCACTTCGATTTCTGACCATTCCCCTGTTAGCGCGTGTGTTTTTTTGGATGGTTACATGAACTTTGCTACTGCTAAGGGGGAGACCCATCCACTCACAGCGATATGCGCATCATATCATAAAATGTTTCGTACATAAACATACCCTCAAAAACTCAAAATATGATTGGTTACTTACCTGCGCATATGCGGCATAACATCCTCATATTAAGGGCCTGAAAAATGTTTTTTTCAAAATATAAGATATTTATCGCAGTATCCGACTTACAAGTACGATTCATAATTGCACGAACGCCCCACATTTTGGAAGTTTCGAAACTTTTTGAGAGACACTCAAAAAAGTTAGTGCTGCGTGAAAGAGCACACCCGAAAACGTTCACGCGACATAAGAATGAAAATGTTGTCGATTCATTGTTGTTCATTCTGGTTCATTTCTGCAACAGTGAGCGATTGTTTTAGTCACGCAGTTGTCATGTAACCAAACTTTTGCTTCAAACTTTTCTTGTCCTTTTAGATTTGAAGACACGAGATTAGTCCTATAAAAATTCCACATGTTCCAGCACGGGTACATCAACACACAAGCAATGCACTTGTTTCATCGCATCTCCTTGCGATGAGACAAGTGCTTCGACGCGAGACAGAAAGTGGGTTCTAACACTCGAAAATGTGATAACTCTAGAGTAAGGTTGGAGATTGGTTGAAAAACGCAATGAGTACGCAGGAAATTTCAGGAACAAAATTTATCGAACGTAATATACAAAAACATTCCAAGATAGACACTGACTTTCATTCTTGTGCAGCGTATCCCGTTTTCGGCTATGCTTTTTACATAGTACCAACAGTTTTTTGGGTTTCTTTCAAAAGTTTCGAGACTATCAGAATGTGGAGTATTCGTTTAATCATTAATCGCTTCGTATTTGTGCGTAATTTCAATAAAGAGCTTGCTTGAACTAATTTTCTAGATAGAGTATATCTAACATAAAAGGCCCATAAAAGACGGCATTTTTGTATTTTTGGCCTATTTTATTTCTTGAGTTTTAGACATGGAAAAATAGCAAATGAATATGCGGACTAAAAAAAGATGTACTGTTTGACTGGTAACTCTCTTGTAATGAAGTCTTTCGAGAAGCTTTATGTACCATTTTGTAGAGCTGGCTCCAGCTTAGATTTACAGTGTGGAGCAAATCACCGATCGCTCTTCGTGACTATAACATTAGGCAAGAGATTTTGGCACATGGCGTCACCGTGAAAAAACTACCATTTTTTTGATTTCAAAAAACCCTTAAAAGCTTGAGTAGTGGGTTTTTCAAAGACGCCGTGTTTGATACTCAACCTTGTACAAGACAACATTGAAAAAAAGGGCTGCTACTGCTTGCCTTTCATAAATTCTTAAGGGAGAATTATAATGTGATGGAAACTTCAAATTTAGAATTAGCAACTCTAGTTAATCTAGTGCAAGGGTTTTCAGATCGTTTTCTTTCCTTTTTGAGGCAAAATATGACGCTCTATCGCTTGAAACCCTCTTCAAAGTATCTGCCGTAATCCTACAGTAATGAAGAGTGATGGGGGATTCGCTCTATAACAGCGGCATACCCACGATTTCCGCTCGGGGGGGGGGGGGACAAAAGTTTTTTGAGTAAAGTTGCGTGGCGTTAGCCACGCACTTCGAAAAACTTTTTTGAGTTGCCTCCGAAAATTTTTGCTGCCCCATGAGTCGAAATTCTAGAGAAAAGGGGAAAAATTTTTTTACAAGGCCAGTTTAGATTTTTAGAAATTTTAAAAAAATTATTTAAAGTATTTACAAGTACAAAGAATCACCTACACATTCTTATAATTCATGTAGGTAACTCTTAAAAATTTCGTGAATTATTCTCGGGGGGAGGGGGAGGGGGGGGGGGGGGGGGGGAGAGGGGTATAAATCTAATAAGGGAGATCTGTGTGGGTCGAAGTGACTTTTTCACATAAAATTGATAGGACCATAACCATCGATCGCTACTTCCAAATCCCTCCTCGTCGTCTGCCGAACGCCTCTGGACGTCGAGTTATGAGCGTTTTTTTAGTTGAAAATTGAGTTTGTAATTAGAACAAAATTCGTCAAAATTGCTAAAATGGTCCAATGTTGATTATCAAAGCACTCTATTTGAACAGTACCTTCTGTCCAGAACACTCATACTTAACACTGCTCTATTTGAGCGCTCAAAAAACCGTACGATTTTGCTTGGATTATTCGTTCATTTTTCGCACCAAGAAAAAATTCATGACTCGGCATGCAAAGGCGCTCAGCAGATAATGGAATCAGGTTTGGAACCATCGTCGATGCTCTTCAAAGTGCTATAAGACGCATTTGGAAAGGCCACTTCGACTAATCAGATCTCCCGTAAGTTGATGCCGGCTCTACAAAGTACCTAAACTTTCTCCAGAAGCCTTATGTCAAGAGCTTTATTAACAATATAACAGCAGGCACATTTTTGGGACACCATATGTAGATATGTACTTGATGTGGAGAGCACAAGGTGAGCCAATACAAGTGGCACAATATTTGCAGCAGTATTTGCAGCACCGCCAATGAACCACTGAGAAGCTCAAATTCAAGCCATGAAATTTTTTCCCTTGCATCCTTCCCTCAAACAGGGTCTTTCAAATTTCAGTCATAGAATACTCTAGTCAAACTATACAAAAGGCACGTGGTTCTTCTAAAAAACCAGAATGAATTTCTTCACCTTCATTTTGCTCTGCAGCTGAATGAACTCAACCTCTTGTTCATCCCAAACTGAAAGCTTTGGAGCACACTTTGTACTATCAGTACTAATTGCATTTGCAAAGAGCTTGTTATTTTACGAAATTTGAAGATGTATTAGGTTGTAAAGAAAGGTCTCGGGCACTTTTATAAATTTCATTTTTAAACGCATTTTTTCGGCGCTCGGTCAGACTTTGACACCAAGTTTTTTACACTGTTCGGTAGAGGGAAGCTTGAAGTTTTCAATACCCCTTCTGACTCCTATCGATGCCCAGACGTGTTTGATCTGCACATCAAGAAGAGCAATCTTTCCAACCACAAAAATTTCACAATTTTTCTTCCTACGGCGATTTTTTTGTGCAATTCAAAGAATTTCGTCCAAATCACTGGTGATCTGATTGAGAAGCCTGTTAACTTCTGACCCGCCGGTGCACACAAGTTTTGCGTTTTGTGCTCAGAAATTACATGCTGTCGAACTTGCCTCTGACTGCAACTCTTTTCGCAGCTGACGTCGCTTCTGCAGGATTCGCCACGCCTGGATGATGGGTCCAAAACATGTGCAAGGCATTAACTCAACAACATTTCGAGTATCAAAGATTTGGTCTCTTCTGTGCAGAACTAGGCTTCAAAGTCACTTACTCAAAAAATGGTGCATTTTTAGAGGCAAAAAATGATCGATTTTTCAAACTTTCTGAAGAAAATTTTTTGCAGGTGTCCTGCAAAAACATGAATGGTCCCCATAAGCCTCTTTAAATAACTACAGCATCTGGGCTCTCCAGCTCTCATCCTCCTTGAGATAATCCTGCACAAACAGGTTAGTTTTAGCGACGACCTTTTTCCCTTCTGCGCATGCTGGTGGACCGCAGTGAGGTGCTGAAAAGTGAGAAAGACAAATATACGTTGTGGACAAAATTGTCTTTGCAATGAAGTTTATAGCTTCAAAAAGAATCAATCTGCTTGAAGTTACAGCGATGAAAAAAATATTTGCAAATGCCCGCTAACTTTCTCTACAACCTAATATTTACGAAAGGATTCGCGTACGAGTAACGGTTCTGTGACCAAAATCAGTCGTAAGATCTCCGACATGCAAATCTTCAATAAAAAGCAGCTCCAGGTCTGTATTCTTCAGATATGTAGAATATACATAGCAGTGGCGGTTCCACGATTTTCGTTGGTGGAGGGGGGGGAGGGGATTTCAACTGAAGGTGCGTGACGTTAGCTACGCACTCCGAGAAAATCTTTGGGCTGCTTAAATTCTTGCGGGCCCATAGCCCCTAAACCCTAGAAAAAGGAAGCGTGGCGCCAGCCATGCACCAAAAAAAATTTTCACAAGGCTTATTTATATTTTTAAAACTTCAAGAATTATTTTGATAACTTGCAAAAACAAGCAAGTTGCTTGCACATTTCATAACTATGTAAGTAAATTTCAAAATATGCGCGACCCAATCTCGGAGGGAGAGGGTAGGTACGGAATATTTAAAGCTATTGTTCC
Organism: Cylicocyclus nassatus; assembly: GCA_958299035.1. Taxonomy (NCBI): domain Eukaryota; kingdom Metazoa; phylum Nematoda; class Chromadorea; order Rhabditida; family Strongylidae; genus Cylicocyclus; species Cylicocyclus nassatus. Next base: position 53,389,260 of record CATQJL010000001.1, read on the forward strand.
CTTTTAAGAATATTGTATAAGCCATTTCAAGATACAGTGACCGCCAAAAAGTTGCGGACAAGCCTCCCTACCTTTTTCATCGCTCTTTTTCAGAGAGAAAACAAGGATGAAAAAAATGTAATAATTGCATGAGAGATAGAACCTCTTCAAGACCTGCAATCTGCACTTTAAGTTTTTTGAGAAACATGTGTTCTAAAAATTTTAAGAACCTTTTTCTAAAAAAAAGTCCTATAATGGTCGCGTCACAATGTCGCGGACAATAATTCTTCAAACGCAAAAATTTTCTTTTGAGTCCTATTTAAAGCGGAAACACAAGTTATCCGGACGGGTAAGCACACAGACTATACAGAGCTCGTCAAGAACTACACACTGGTTATGGTTGCTTCCCCAGAAAACGCAAGCTTGAGTTTTTTTAGTTTTTTCAAAAAACAACTTCTAATTTCCTTTATCAAGCCAAATTTCACACGAAAACCTGTTCAAGACATCCCAGCAAAGCCGTCTAGATAAAATAAATGCTTTTTGCCATCCTCTATGCATCGGACGTGTGCTGATGAGTTTCTTTGCTGAAAATGGCCCTTGGCAGTGCTTGCACATGACCCCACCTGCACCTCACCACTGACTTGTACCGCTTTGCAGGCTTGTAACTCGGCCTGCAGTCAATATTTGAGCCAGCATTTAGGCTCGTTCGAAAGAACGAGACTTTCTCTACACGATAGTATGCAAATAAGTTCAGTTTGAGTAATCCCAGAGATTTGGCGGATGGGGTAGTAGAGGGCAGCTTCAGTTGTAGTCTAAGCACTTTTCAGCTAAAGATGAGAGCTCCTTTCGCTACCAATTTCATCCGGAAGTTCATAACTGTCAATTTTCTTGTAATAGATCCATTTCGAAGCTCTAAGACTGTTCTGGTGTTCATAAGAGCTTTCACTCCAATCACCTCTAAGGCTGCACTTTTTCACCTCATCCGCCAAATCTCTGAAATTTCTCAATCTCAACTCATTTGCACATCATCGTGTCCAGGAACTCACGCTCTTTCGAATGTGTCTACTTGCAGACTTTTATATCATCTGGCGGCCGAGTTACAAGCCTGCAAAGCGGTACAAATCAGTGGTGAGGTGCAGGTGGGGTCATGTGCAAGCACTGCCAAGGGCCATTTTCAGCAAAGAAACTCATCAGTACACGTCCAATGCATAGAGAATGGCAAAAAGCATTCATTTTATCTAGATGGCTTTGTTGGGATGTCTTGAAAAGGTTTCCATGTGAAGAAATTTGGCTTGATAAAGGAAATTAGAAGTTGTTTTTTTTTTTGAAAAAAGTAAAATAAAACTCAAGCTTGCGTTTTCTGGGGAAGCAACCATAACCAGTGTGTAGTTCTTGACGAGCTCTGTATAGTAGTATGCTTACCGTCCGGATGACTTGTGTTTCCGCTTTAAAATAGGACTCAAAAGAAAATTTTTGCGTTTGAAGAATTATTGTCCGCGACATTGTGACGCGACCATTATAGGACTTTTTTTTAGAAAAAGGTTCTTAAAATTTTTAGAACACATGTTTCTCAAAAAACTTAAAGTGCAGATTGTAGATCTTGAAGAGCTCTATCATCTCATGCAATTATTGCATTTTTTCATCCTTGTTTTCTCTCTGAAAAAGAGCGATGAAAAAGGGAGGGAGGCTTGTCCGCAACTTTTTGGCGGTCACTGTATATGGTAGAAAAGTATACGAAACTACAATAAATTCGAAAGTATGCCCTATCTACAAGTTAATAAAGCTTGTTCAAAACTTCATGAAAACTTTGAAATTAGTAAAAGATAGCCAAGATAACAAAAAAGGTGAAACTCCGGCTATCACCTTAGTACTCATTGGACATGACACTTCGTAATCACAGTTTAAAAAGAGGAAAAAACTAGGATTCTCAAAGAATGTGTTCAAATACATTTACGGTATTTGCGGCTAAGACCAACAAATGAGGGAACTTCGTGACAGCTAACTAACACCATAGTCACACTTTACATAGCCATTCTAATATTTAGGTACGTTAGTCAACAAAAATGATTACAGTTTTATTATATTTAGAGACTTCGAAAAAAAAAATCAAAACAGTACCATGTGCAATGCTCCGTTTACAATGTGGATTGCGCCGTTCGCTATCGCTTTGACAAATTGGTATTGAGTTTTGTAAAAGACGCAAGCGTTGAACCGTTGGAGTTACGATAACACAGGATGATTCTAGGAGGCCTATGCGCAAATCATCATTACGTGAAATTCCAGACCGATGCGAAATGGACAAACGTTTGGGATTCGCTCACAAAAAAAGTGCTTGCGACTTCAGTGGATGTGAAGCAAAGATTGTTTGGGGGTCACGGTCGAAAGTGCAAGATCATCGACATTTCTAGAGCTGTGGAAACCAAATTTGTGAGAAAATTTCGCACTTACGAAAAATCTTGCAAGTTCCTGTAATGTAGATAATAATCATTGAGAGTGTCAAATTTAGCTGCAAAACAAGACCTAGAAATACTTACCTTATTGACTTCCCACAGATCCAGAGTCACTAGCATACAAAGAGGAAAAAGGTAGAATTGGAATAAACATCACTTTATCAAGAAGTAGTGATTTGAAAACTTACTGTAACTGTCGTAAAAACAAATGTAAAAACAGATGAGTTAGACTATTCGTGCACTGTACACCATAAAACCCGAAAAGAAAAGTCTTATCGGATCTACGTCACTTCGCTGTCTTTTTGCACAAAGTGAGCCAAAACTTGATTTCTGCGAACAAATAGATAATATCTTTCGGATGCATCAATAAATCTTGGCTATTCCACGCAGTTGACGCTTGCTGTCCGTAAAGTTCCCCTTTGAGAAACTTGAGAATTTCTGATTTCTCTGTTCGCTCACGCAACGTCTACGAATGAAAGCAGATTCACTGTAGGCAAACTCTTCATTTCGTTATTACCTTAGGCGGTTCTCTCAACAGGAGAATTGTTCTCTTTATGTAAATTTTATGTGCAAACAGTCATGATCCATCTCTATGCGAAGCTTATTGAAAAGAACCAAAATGATGGAAGTCGTAAGTTCTTACTTGAAAGTGACGTCTTAGCCCTCGGAGACCATGAAGCTGTGCGACGCCTGATCCTCCAAGACTTATGGCGTCACGCAAAGAAATGTTGTGAAGCTGTTTTTACGGTATAAACTAAATTCTCCATAATTCATTAAACAGCTATCTCCTCGCTGTATTGGGTCACGGTCATGTCTGGACACTCCGTCTCTCAATAACCATCTACATGCCGCTCATAATCCGTCAAAAAATCACGACCTCCACCGGAGTTCATCAAAGTCCGCGTTGCATCTTTCTGGTCCAGCGTGGACGGTCTCTGAATCCAAAGCTGGAAAATTTGCCTTTCTAGAAAAATAATAAATCAATCAGTTTTCGTCCCGAGGTGCGGTAAAATTCGTAGTTCTGTGGAGTAGAACTTCATCCTGGGAAGTTTATCGCACTGATCGCAAGGGCCGCAGAGATCGCTGCATCCTTTCGTGAAGGTGGAAAAGATAAATAGTCGTACCCTAAACGATAATCAGTAATATATGCCTAGACCCAAAAGACAACGCGAACGAGAAAAACAGCTATATGCAATAACAGGAGGAATCAAAACAAATATAAGCATACCAAAGAAAAACAATCGCCAAAATTCAATTGGGAAGAGTAGGTCAAAACCTATGAGCTTCCTGCTTCAAAACGGTGTTTTGACGTAATTGCAAATATTCTTCTCTTTTACAAAAGCATGCAGCGATCTGTGCGGCCGTTGTGGTCAGTGCGGTCAGCTGCAGTCTGCTGCAGTTTGCTGCGGTCCGTGCAGTCAGTGCGGCAGTATGAAACAACGCTTTAACGGATCGCTGATTAAGTTTTGACTCTCCCAGGCATAGATGCGATAGGTGGGAAAAATTCTCTAACTCCCTTCACTTTAGGGCCGGCATCTGGCTGAGCCCTTTCATCTGAAGTTGAGACTAGAATCAAGGCGTAACGGCAGAATCAAACAGCTGTTACAATGGCACTTTTTGTTTGGAAAGGAAACGCCACGTGCACTTCTCCTCAGACATCAAAACTGCAAGGGAGTATCCAAGCAATGATAAAAAACGCATGCTTGAGACCTTCTGCACACTCAAAGTGGCGTCGATAACGAAACATAATCAAAAATTGAAAGGATTCTGATTTGTTGAATGATAACACTGTATCAATGAATACACACTGCCGCAAGAAAGAGTTTAGCAAAAGTAGAAAGGCTGGATTAGCTAGTGATGGATGCATTTTTGCTAACGAGAATCGTACCATATCTCCTTTCACTAAGGAGAATAATAACAAATAAAAGAGCAGTTAGATTACTCGTTACTCAAGCTTTCGAATCATATATAAAAGTTCAAAAAAGATTTTCTTGGTTTGAAAAGATAATTACCCATTGGCTGATATTGTACCTAGATAGAACTGCTCGTATCTTGCTTCACAAAAAAGCTAAAAAAAAGATGGTCTATGTCGACTCCTCGTGTTCTTAATTATCTATAGACAATGTAGGTGCACAGAGCTTTTCCAGTCCAAAAAAGTCTTGCTCCGGCGATTCTTAGAAAGCAAGAGCGGGGTGGAGCAAGTTAATACTAAATATCTCCACCTCATTTTTGAAAAGCCACGAGTTTTTTTTGCCCAATGATCTATATACCTTTAGAAAGCTCACAAAATAGGGATTCGACGTAAACCGTCTCTTTTTCTCTAGCTCCCCTTTACTCAGAGATGCATGGCATTTTAGCTAAAAACATCTGTGTTTTTGTGAAGAAATTTTTATGCACAGAGTGATGAAAATGTCCAGTCATCTAACCCTGTTACAGAACAATACTTCGCCAGTAAACGCAGATCGTCTCTTTTTTCTGGCTTTCCTCTTTCTTCCAAAAATGGAGGTCAAAGTGATTGCTTAAAATCAGATGATGCTGGAGCTAAATATGGTTTTTTATACCTGAATTCACAGGAGAGCTGGAAAAAAGGAGACGGTCTACGTTGATTCTGTATGTTTAAAGCTTTAAATGGTATGTCGACTGATGAAACATAAAGCAGTGAAAAAAGTCTCTATGACCTTCCAAAGCTTAGCATTGAGGAAATCTTTACATTACACCTCTGTACCACTTATTTTCCTTCTTTTCACTCATGCTCCCGTTAAACATGTAAGCTTGGGTCAGTATTCATCTCAGGCCCAATTACCCCCTTCACTTTTCTAGGTCAGATAGCGAAAACCCCTTCACCTGGAGGGGAGTCTGCTAGCCCTATCACACCCATGCTCCCAGGATACCTTGCACTCTCCAAATTTTGGCTCAATTTGTCTTTCTTTTTACAAACTACTAATTTAGGAAATACCGCAGCAAATAGCCAAAGCGGAAACAGTCATCCTCCCTTCACCGTACATGAACGACTGGAGCCTGCAAGTGCAGCACGGACTGAATGACCTTCCTCTCATTTGATATGAAGCACTCGATTTTTGGCTATGTTGTTTATAACGTTGCTACAAGCATAGCTGCAGTTCCGCCAAATTCTAACGTCGCAGTGAGGCTTACGGTAGGTGTATGGTATGGGGAATTGCAAATCATTACGGATTTGGCTAAAACTTAGCGTAGGGGGGTTTTCCGACATGCTGAGCACGAATAACGTGTGAATTTGCATGGTAAGGGCTTTTTTGTAAAATTACTGTAGTTTAACGGTATGAGGTCTGGCCTTAAACAGAAGAAAAGACTTTAATTTAACAAACGAAAATGACATTCGTGTTTAGCAAGTCAAATAACCTCACTATGTGAAGCCTGCGCGGATTCTGACGTTCCCACTTTTCTTAGTCATTGATGGTTGCTCACCAGCCTTATGTACTTCAACTTTGTGACGGCGCTAGAATTCGACTTGTCTCTAAAATCTATTCCTTTCCTACTGGGCCAAATGAGTCAACCTCAAACAACAATTCACATACAGTTTCGAATCGTTATGCAGGAATGTGAGCCGCAAACGCCTTCATTTTCGCAAAACCGCATAAATCCTCGAAGTTTACTATTTTTGAAAAAATGCTTGTAATTTTTTTTATCTTGTTACCAAAAATTAAACAGTATGTGCACTGTTGTAGCACACATTGAGATCTACATATACATCTACACATCAAACTTTGAGTGCAACATGTTCAAAGCAAGTTAAGTTATGGAAGCAGTTGCAAAACTTAGCTTCCAACCTAACATCATAATTCCTATGTAAATTTGGCTGTTTGAGCACGATTCTTCTGCTGGCATTGCTTAAGTCCGTGAGCGTGGGCTGACGCCAAAGGGGAAGTAGGCAAATGGAAAAGTACTCCAAACTCAAAGCAAAAGAAAAAAGGAGGAAATCAAGAAAAGATAGAAGGGAAAAGGATCTCGACTACCTTCGATATTCTCAATCGTCCTGCTTGGATTTGAACTGTACTGCTTTCGGGATCCCTACCTTTTCCCGTCAACAAATATGTCATGCGAGTCCTGTTGCATCTTCTAACGTAGACATCAGATAGCAGAAGAGACAGAATCGGAGAATGCAGTTGATGATTGCGGATTGAGCAGCTTGATCGATCACCGACACCTCAAAGCTGGGTAATTAAACCTTTATTTAGCAAATTTGAACGATTAAATGAAGCAAGCGAACATCAATATAATGTATATAATAAATAACCTAAGATAGCTTTTTCATTGGTAACCTCGGTATGGCGAGTATCGGAATAAGAATCAACCACGAGTTTTCAGAGCAAATGGACAAAATAACGTGGCAAAACAAAAATGGAATCGCATATATGGGAACGTAATGTAATGTAATGAAAATAATGACAATACAATGACAAGATAACAAAAACGAGTAGATTGAGTGTATCGGAATAGGTAATATGGCAATGCGATCAATCATCGTACAATGGCCGGAGTTCAATCTCAATATCTTTACATTGGCGCGTGTATCGATCCAGTGGTGCTGAATCCGGTGGTCAGGACCGGCCTCAGCACAGCACGATCCTGATAGTAAGAGCTTGATTAATAAGGTGAGTCTATCAAAATGACACCTCATCAACGCTGTTTAATCGCAGTTATTAAGCTATCAAGAGGAACATTCTTCAAACTTAGAATGCAAAGCGCTGTAAGTGAATCACAGCACTAGTATGGAGAGCGGAAGTCTGTAAGTAAAGGTGAACAAAATGAAAAAGCGCGAATGAACACAACGAGGAGAAAAACAAATGTAAATTGCTAGAGGTTATCAGTGTATCAAACGGTAGTGCGAATCGAGTATGGAAGTGTGGAAAGCGACATCTAGTTGCAAAGAAAGACAAAGGAGACATGTGCGAATAAAATTGCTGCGAAAATAAATGACGATTGACAATTGAGCGGAAGCTTTACTGAGAGCTTGTAAGAAAAGATGAAGAATATACACGAGGAAAGGTGTGCAATTTGAAAAGATGCCGAAAGAAGGAAAAGCTGGCTAGATTCGGGCTGCGATAGTATGAGAATGGAAAGAGAAAGTTTTCTAGAAAGTCTGTATGGAAATTTTGCATGGAAAAACAGAATGATAAAGTGAGATTTCAATAACAACAAATTCTGGTAGATTTCGGGCAAATCACCATATAGGGAATCATAAAACAAAAGAAATTGTAGTTGTGCTTAAAGCTGTAACTTGCTTGCTCATACATTAACATTTGAATGCTACCCATGCTTGAAATAAAGCGACATTGTGCGCAATTCATATTTATACTTCATATCTTCTATTTCATCACAAGATAAATACCACGCTATTATGCAAAATAGCGAAGGGAGTTGGCCTGGAGTCGGAGAGTATAATTTAGTTATAAGGATGAAAAGAAGCGAAATTGTATGAGTAAGCAGTGATCTCTGCGAGATCTAATGTCCACCGCGCTCAAACTGTCAACTTCTCTACCAACGCTGAAAGGGAGCGTCGGGATGGAAGACGAAGGGGCATTTTGCTGTTTCCAGATTGTTCAGATTTTTTTCCAGATCGATTGTTTGCAGATTACATGTAAGGAAGATCAGCATGTTGAATGACTCTCATAGAGTTTGAGAGAGATTCTCCGAAATTTTGGGGCCCAGATGGTGGAATACCGCCAAAACTTCTGTGGTCCTGCTGTTGAAATCGATTTTGGATCAAAAGATACAAAGGGAAACACTGCTGAAGTACAAACTGAGATCTGCAAATGGAGAGCAATCGGGGAATGTAATACAAATATTTGTAGTTTGAAAACGTGAATCATGTGCGCTCGCGTGAGAATACACGATGTCGTGAAGGTATGCTTATGACCAGGGTCGAGAGTGGGGTGTGGCACGCCACACCGGTCGTATTGAGGAGTCAAAAGGGGAGGGGGTCGTAGTTGGGTGATCTGATAATAGTGATAACATGATATTCGCACCATATCTTTAATTAGCATGTCAATTAACCCCTGTAGACAAAGTTCGAGCCAATTCTGAAGATTCAAGATACTAAACCACCTGAGTGAAATGATCATTTTCAACATGATTAACTTTGTTTTAAAAGTGAATTAACTATCCGTTCTTGCAGTCAAGACAAAGAACTACTCCTTCTTTGTCCACCTCAGAAATCCCGCTTCAAAAGACCTTCAAACTGTGGAATTAGAGGCCAACCAAAATTACATTTTTCCCATTTTCTGTTATTGATGGCTGCGTTTCACCAAATATTACTCAGAGCTAAGAGGACGAATCAGGCTCAAAACATTCCTATGGAAACTACTAGGTATAGACTATCGATTCATATAAATACGGTTTGCTAAAAATGTTTTTATAACTTATTTAATGGGGTGTGGCACACCCCCTAAAAGCTGTGGCGGCCACAGCTTTTAGGGGATGTGCCACACCCCATTAAATATGTCATAAAAAGCCAGCCATCAATTACAAAAAATGGGAAAAATGTAATTTTGGTTGGCTTCTAGTTCCACAGTTTGGAGGTCTTTTGAAGCGGGATTTCTGAGGTGAAGTGAAGGAGTAGTTCTTTGTTTGAGTTCAAGAACGGATAATTAATTCACCTTTAAAACAAAGTTAATCATGTTGAAAATGATCATTTCACTCAGGTGGCTTAGTATCTTGATACTTCAGAATTGGCTCGAACTTTGTCTACAGGGGTTAATTGACACGCTAATTATGGATATGTTGCCCATTATTTTTGACAGGGCCTTCAAGTAATGCTATCTTAGGTATATAGTTCAGAGGGGGTCTTATCAAGACAGCAATCAGGGGGGGGGGGGATCGTAACCAGCGATCGTGTGCCATACCCCTTGCTTGAGCCTTCTTATGACCAAGTACAGCCTGCCCTAGTTGGGGTCAGGCGGACCCCTTGCTAAATTTGCGCTCACGCAGCGCTAATAGTTTGCGCTGCATATGCGCTCGGAGAGGGTGAAGAGATTGAAGAGAGAGCAGGAAAGGCCGTAGGCGTGACACGAGACTCTAGCAACACGGATTCCGGCCATTCCGATTTTAGCCTGATCGGTTAGAGGCACTCAGATAATCGCCGGGGGCAAGCGGCGATGCGATTTATGGGCAGGCGGGCACCGGAAAAATAGTTCGTTGATTTTTTGCGGCCCGCTTGCAGAAATTTGGAAGAAAGTTGGCGAAATTAAAGACGAAAGCTTGAAGAACAATCGCGGTTTCTTTATGGATTAGCTGCGGCGCAGTGGCCGCATTCTCGCGGACTTTCCGCGAGAATATGCAAAAATTTCGAGAACCGCACGGTCCTTTGTGGAGGACCGCTCAACCCTCAGGTACTTTCCGCTAAGAGAAAGTACCTCAAACTTGAGTAACTAAACCAACGGTGACACCTCTGCCACACAGAGTCTTACCTGCGCTCGACGTACGCCCGAAAATGCCTAAAAAGAGTCCGAGCGCTTGCTGAAAATTTGGCTAGCGCTCGCTGAAAGAAATTATTTGCGGAGCGCTTGCAGGAAATTTTGTATTGCTGCCCGCTGGCAGAAGACGAAAGTACCACCCCGCTGAAGGTTTGGCCACGTCCCAAAATTCTGCTGACCGCCTGCAGAAAAGCGCGAGTTTGCGGACCGCCTGCCCCCGGCGATTATCTGAGCAGGTGTATTTGTACAATGCGTTTGATGGCACCAGAGCCGCGTAGTGCAGCATATCTACGCGGAGCGCTACCGTATGGGCAGCGTGCAGGGACCATGCTGCGCACAACATCGCGGACCTTGTTTTTGTCGTTGTATCTCGTAATATTCCGTTTCCGTAACAGCGGATTTTTCTTACGTCTATGCTCATAGGTGATCTGCTTTGATACTGGGTACGGATTTTTCGCAGCAAAGGAAAGAGGTATCAATTTTTGAGCCTTTTTCTTAACAGAATCTTTCAATTTATCCAGGCTTCTTCGGATGGCTGATTTCGGATGTCCTAATTCATTATATCGACTCGTATTCCAGCAGACATAACCGTATAACGGTTAGGTTTGAGGGAACAGCGCCAGCGCACTATTCACTCTCTCAAAATGTACGATATGCGATTACACCTCAAATATTCACCTTAGCTTTAAGGCTGCGTTCATACTGATTCTGAAATCCGGGAAGTTCCAGCACAATGCTCGAGTTGAGCGCTGTGCTGGAACTGTTTCCGGACTTTGGGATCAGTATGAACGCATCCTAAGGTGGAAGGGCATCAGTCGTTCTTAGAATTCTCAAACAAAGTAATTTAAATTACATCTTCTTTCAGTCTGTTTTTTTTTCTTTTAGTCTTTTAGTCTTTCTTTCGTTCCTCAGACCTCTACTTTGTCTTCCATTCACGCGGTGATACTTTGAGAGGTCTCAGGGAGTATTGAAGTAAACTTTCAAACAGAATGTTCAGAAATTTGAAAGCAGGACAGCGAATAAGCTAAGAAAGAAGCAGGAAAATAGCTAAAACAAGGACCACGCCGCTTTGCGTGGCATGGTCCCTGCACGCTGCAGCACATAGTAGCGCTTGCGCGCAGGTGTGTGACTGCACTACGCTGCGCTGGCCTCGTTGAACGCATTGTAATTAACGATTTAGTTGTCGCAATAGTCGCTACTCGATTCGAATTGCGACAAGTAGAAATCACATGGTGTCTCTTCGAGCAAAATATGTGATCACTGAGGAATCTTGAGGAACATTTCTACTAGCGTGTTTCACCAGATTTTGAATAAATCTGGAACAAATGGTTAAGAATATTCCACTGTGCGCCATTGGAGCGGGATGCACGGTCATTATAGACTTAACATTTTTAAATACACATACAGATGTCGTGCAAAGTCAATGAAAGAACGGATTTCACTGTAGATTGAGCTAACTGGGACTGGGGTTATAAGAGTCATAAGTAACAAACAAGTCACTGGATCAGAGTCTAAGAAAATATCAAGGTACTACTCAGAAACATAATCTATATGAATGTTCATATCCGAAACTGACCTTTCTGTTGTAATTTCATGCCGACTCAACAGCTTCCAATTCTAGCTTGTACATCTAGCTCTTATAATCCCAGTCTTTATTTAGTCAAACTTGCACGGCCGACATATATGCACATTTATAAACTGCTATCCCTCCTATATTTTATTAAAAGATGGAAGACTGCTGACATAGTAGTCACCACACTGTGGGAAAAAAGGGGAGAATTGAGAAGACGATGTGGGAAGAGCAGCAGGATACGGTTTAGAAAATTAGGGCGTATGTTCAGTAATTCAAATGGATGAGCTTGTAATATGTGCTCGTGAAAGCATTACAATACATCATGAAATGGTAGCCCAAGCTGTGAAAAAAGTGGCATGGGCTTCTAGAACATTCTTGGTGTGTGATTCTTGAGGCAACTGCATGGGATCATATCAATCACACTTCCAATCAAATTTATTTTTGCTTCGTAGCGTTAATCGTTCGCTCAACCTGGATAAGATAACGTGTTAATGCAAAAGTGACTGGTTGGCTTGATTGAGCTCCCTAGAATGGTCTGTAAGGCCCCGGTCAGACTTCACGCGACTTAATCGTCGCGATCTAATCGCCAAGATTTCCATTCATTTTCATTTCACATTCAAAAATGTCGGCCTGGAAAAGTATCACAACCGAATGCAAGTTGATCGGCATGGAATGATGTTGTAACAGTTGTCTCATCGCGACTCAGTCGCGACGATCAAATCGCGTGAAGTCTGCCCGGGGCCTAATGTACACGTGTAGTCGAATGGGTTAACATGCTGACTCTCGTTGGATAGAGCAGAGTTCCATCCCAGCAGGTGCAATGGTTTTGCGGTCGACCTTTCATTGCATGTGATTGGCTGTAAAATTGAAAGGCTGTAGAAACTCGCAAACCTCACGCCCAAAACATGAGCTTGTCATGAGGTTCGCGAGGTCGCCGTCATGTCTTATGCCATCATGTCGGGTGGATTACTACGGGCCCTAATGTCCATCGTAGCATCCTTGTTTCCATGACACTGAGTTGCGCTCCTCGTTCCGCGTACAGGGCCAGCATTCACTGCCATACAATGCTGCTGGCCGGATGATGGTGCGGTACAGTTGGGACTTAAGTTGCACTGCCATTCTAGGCGTGTTAGCGTAACCTAGTACTTTCGCAGCATTTCCCATTTGCATAGGTGAGGAAAAACGACTGTATATTCCCCTAGAAGAAACGATTTCACATGATTTTGTTATTGTATGAACACGAAGGTTGAGAATAGCGACGATATAAAAACGCAGGTATTCGAATGGTATGAAGGTAAGTTAATGGGGTGTTCTCTTTCTCAAACTTCTTTTTGGAGGGAAGTTAATGGGGTGCGGCTGTGACAGCCACAGCTTTTCTGGGGTTGTGCTGCACCCCATTAACTTCCCTTTAAAGAGAACTTTAACACATTGACGACCAAAGCCTTTCCCGGACCAGCCAACATTTTTCAGATAAAATCACGCACAAGCACATTCCATTTACGGTATATCTACAGTAGCGTTGGAATGCTGGCAAAAACAGTAGAGGTTGTATCTAGGTTCAACATAAAAAAACTCCCAGAGTTGATTTGAAACAAATTAGTAGCCATTTCGATGAGAGTCACGGTTGACACACATGATGTGTCAAGGCTTGACACACCATGTGTCTCAAGCGGTCGTCAATGTGTTAAGAAACAAATTATATGCAGTTCTATAGCCAAAATGTCGTAGTTATTTGTAAAAAGTGATTAGAGCTAAATTCGTCCTTTTCTTTGAGCAATAGTTGCTAAAAGCTCAACCACGGCGAGGGAAAAATGGGAGAAATGAGATTTTGGCTGGCTTCTAATTCCGTATTTGATGGCCATTTGAAGCAGAATTCATGGTATGGGCAAAAGGGGAATATTACTTCGTGTTGAATATAAAAGAGGTAGCTAACTCACTTTTGAAATATATTTAATCATGTTTGAATATGCCCACTTCATTTGAGTGTCCAAATATTGGGAAACCCCAGGATTCGCTAAAACTGGGCCCTCAGGGTTACTTGACATGAAGATCATAAATATGTCACTAATTATGCTTGCTAAAGCTTTTATGTCATGCGCACGGTAGGCTAACGAAAATAGTGGGGGGAGGGATCAAGGCAGAATTTAGAAGGAGGGGGTCTTATCCATCCTTTGTGTGCCACACCTCTTGCTCGATCCTGATATCATCCCAGAACATGTGTTGGAAGCATTTGCAAATGGAATTCTTCTTGATCTCAAGGAAGGATTTCCTAACAAGGGAAGTTCACTTAGTCGAAGTGACGATTCGGAAGGAGATCTATACCATTAGATAGAGCTTGAAAGGCTGATCTCAGATATATCTTCTATATCTGCGATGCGTCCTTCTTAAAAAAGTTATGAGCTTTTCTAAAGCCCAATTTTCGTGCATTTTGAGTCGAAAAATCATGATAATCGCTACACAATAGTGTGCAAGCTTAAGCAAACCACCTAGTAAGCATTGTAGGTCTAATTCGAGTTTATCCGAACGTTTTCGAGTGTTTCCCGACCATACTGTTTATCCACAGGTCGTCATTTCCTACCTAAATCACACTTCATTATATATACAAAAAATCCCATAACCTCCATCTAAAAGGACGCGTTGCAGATATTGAAGATATATTTGAGAACATCGTTTTACGTTCTATCCACTGGTAGTTTCCAAAAAGTTTCCGACGCGACGCGTTTTTCTAGATGGAGGTTATAGGGCTTTTTTGTATACATAATGTAAGTGTGATCTAGGAATGAAATGACGACCTGTGGATGAACAACATGGTCGAAAAACACTCGAAAGCGTTTGGATGAACTCAAAATAGATCTAAAATGCTTATTAGGTGATTTGCTTGAACTTGAGCACTATTGTGTAGCGTTTATCACGATTTTGCGACTCAAAATGCATGAAGATTTGGCTTTAGAAAAGCTCATAACTTTTTTCAGAACGACGCATCGCAGATATAGAAGGTATATCTGAGATCAGCTTTCTGAGCTCTATCCACTGGTATAGATCCCCTTCCGATTCGCCACTTCGAATAAGTGAACTTCCCTTGTAAGACCTATGTGCACAAAGTAAATCCTAATCGACCATACCGAAAAATTGCTATCAATGCCTCGGTTTCATTAACAAGGTTATTAAAGGATTACACGCGTACTCTTCGTCAATTTTGCCTAATATGCGCATCTATCTAGATTCTTAATAGTACGATATAAGACGACTACATTAAAGTAGCTTCAAAAAAATGAAACAGAGTGAACTGAAAGGAAACAAGCAGCCTTCAGTGAAAATTATGCCTTTACGTAACCTTTGCTTTCGTTTTACGTGGTGACCAGGGTAAGGCGTGAGCTGAGGCTCCCCTTCAAAGGCAGTGTCCGGGCAAAAATTCGATTTTGAGATTTTGTGCTTACCCGAGCCTCCCCAAACTGAATCCGAAACACACTGAAGAGTGCAAATACGACGAACAAGGGATCTAGCGCAGGAGGGAAAGCGCGGTGGGCGGATCTTCCCCGCTGTGAATTTATGCTCCCAGCTTCCGAAACGATCTCGATCCCGTTAGCCGCCATGACATCGCTAACGAGCAAGTGCGAATCTGGCAGCGTGAATCCACAGTGGGGAAGACCCCGCTCATCAACGATTTTCCTTCTGCGTAAGAGCTTTTTTGTCGTTTTCGGGTTCCCCAATGTGGATTTGTGGATTCAGCATAGCGAATAGGCCCAGATAAGCACAAAATTTCGAAATCGACTTTTTTCCCGGATACCATCAAAAAATGACCCGCCCCCTTGCGCACCTAGAAGTTACTGCATAACGAAACCGCAGAAGCTGTGTTTAAATCCTGCGCCTCATGCGCTCTACGGCTTAATAAAGCCGCTACGCACTCGAAGATATTGCGCCTTCGTCATACAAAAGCCAATATGTGAACGACCTCAGCACTCATCCTCAGTATTGCATCGCAAAGAAAAAATAATGCGAAGGTTTTTGATTTTCAAAGTCTGTACGCTTGATTCACTGGACACGACTAGCGATATCTAAGCAAAGGTTCCCAAAGTCATGGTTTTCTCACAAAAGGAGGGTTTGGGTCAGGTTACGACTGCGGCAAGACAGGTTCTTGGCATTCTATTCGCAGCAATAATAGAGCTAGCGGACTTTGAAGGTAATTTATTAGGCTGCTGCATAAGTTCTGTCCGATTTGAATTTTTTGAGTTCAAAGTGTCATAACTTATTTCAAAGTCAATAATTCTCCAAGATCTTAGTTTCTTTTGTTGAGCAGCTCCTTGGCTATCTGACACATATTGAGGTTTGCGAAAATCCTTGTTAAGGAAGAAGCAAAAACTTCACAGCGTTTTTCTTCAAACCTGTCTTTTTTGACATGCCAATGCTCCCTTATGAGAATTGATAGGCATTCTATCCAACATTAATAGATAATTTTTGTAGATTATCTTGCAACATAAAGGAGCCCATAGGGTATGCCCATAGGGTTGCCGGGAGATTTTTTTGACCGAGCAAAAGGAAGCCATTTTTTGACCTCGCTTCAGCGTATGTGTGCATGCCTATTTACGAAAATTTTGCAGTTGGCGTGAGGCCGAAAAAAGAATTGGTGGATGTGCCCTGCTAGTTCTTGCTTTATCCTAGCACCTTCAACTCTGAACTCATCGATTACTTCTATTCGCGGAAAGTTATTGCTTGTAAAACATCTATACAAAAATCAATGTCCGACATTAAATTTTACTAGCAAAACGTTTTCTTCATGGAACTGAGCTTCTGTATACACTAACCTTCTCCACCCTTATTCAGCAACCAATGAAAATACTCGACTTGAAGGGCGAATTGTGGAGATTTGCTTGCAAGGACATATTTCTAGGGTGAGAACGTATCTCGGCTACTTGAAAATTTAAGGTCTAAAATCATCTTACAATAAGAAATTTACTGAAATTTAGTATGCATTGAAAATTCGGACAGAACTTATGCAGCAGCCTAAAAATGAAGTCATACACAAGGCTACAAAAGCGCAGCCAGCCTGACCTCTTAGATTGTAATGCCTGACCTCATTACGTTTATCTCAGGTAAGCTTTTTCACCAGAGTTTTATGTCGTTCATTAGCACATCCTCTTAGATTACATGCTGCGTGTATGAGCTGATTTTGATTGTTTTGGCTCTACGGTAGTCCGTGGAGCTAAGTAATCAATGTGAAAAAAACGTGGTTGAAATTTGGGAGCACTTCTAAACTTCCTGGCGTTATCAACAAAAATTGCGAGCGTAGCTTGGCAGAAGTGCTGACTTTATTCGTTTTTGAAACCAATTTGAAATGTTCCAAAATAAAAGCGCTTTTCAGGTTTTAGGTGTTACCGAAAATTGTAGCAGAGAAGGTTTCGAAGCTTATACGGATGTGACATTTGCTGATTAAGGGTATTATATACAACCATTCCACATGGTAGGTCCTTTTTGGTAGCTCATCTTGAATCTTATATATAAAGCTGAATGTGTGTCTGTATGTATGTATGTACAGTCGAGTAGAATTCCTGCTTAATATAGTGTCCCTGCAGACGCGACAACGCTGGGGCGTCAATAATTGCCTGACGAGTTCCCGAGCTAGTGTTTTCCAGTGTTTTCTTTGCTTATTCTATGCTTTTTAGGTGATTCGTCGCTGATAAAGAAGAAAAGAATAAGTTAGAGAGTAGTTTCTGTTTTCTGAGAAGTTCTATCATCGCATATTCACAGATGTCCACATGGAAGCAGTTCGCGTCAGCTTCTTGTCTATTTTTTGTCACTTCATGTCTCTTTCTTCTTGTGAGGTACTTCTTTGAACGCTAGTGGGTTTTTGCGATTGACTTATTGTCTTTATCACATGAAGTACTTGATTGAAATGCTATTTCTTATGGATGAAAACCGGAGTTGCTGCAAGACAAGCCAACTAGCGTTCAAAGAAACGCCTCACAAGAAGGAGGAAGTTTGAAAGAAGAAGTGACAGAAGAAAAGGAAATGACAAAAAAATGGACAAGAAGATGACGCGAAATGCTTCCACGTGGATATCTGTGAATATGGATGATAGAACTTTTCAAAAAACTGAAGCTACTCTTTAACTTACCCTTTTCCTCTTTATCAGCAACGAATCAACTAAAAAGCATGAAACAAGCAAAGGAAACACTGGAAAACACTAGCTCGGAAACTCGCAAGGCATTTATTGACGCCCTAGCGTTGTCGCGTCTGCAGGGACACTATGATAAGCAGGAAATCTACTCGACTGTATGTATGTATGTATGTATGTATCAGTGGCGTACCGAGGGGGGGGGGGCGGGGGGGGGGGGGGGGGGCGCGCGCCCCCCCCCCCCGAGAATGGATCGCGAAATTTTTGAAAGTTACCTATATGGGTTATAAAAATGTGCAAACGACTTGTTTATTTTTGTAAATAATTAAAATATTTTTTAAAATTTTTTAAAAATTCATTAGCCTTATAAAAAAATTTTTTTCGGGGGCGTGGCGTCAGCCACGCCCCCCTTTTTCCAGATTTTAGGGGTTGGGGAAATTTTGAGAAGCACCCCAAAAATTTTTTTGGAGTGCGTGGCTGACGCCACGCACCTTCATTAGAAAATTTTTTTTCGCGCCCCCCCCCCCGAGCCGAAATCCTGGGTACGCCACTGGTATGTATGTATGTATGTATGTATGTATGTATGTATGTACGTATGTGCGGAATAGAAATTTTTATTTCTGTACCGATTTGGACCAAACTTGGCACACATACACTTCGGGGTGGGGAGCGTGTCATAGGCAACTTTTCATTATCGATGGATGTCGATTTTATTGATTTTTGTCGATTTTTTGCAAAGTTTGAGCTACAGGGCTGGGAGTTGGCATAGGGGGGTAAGTGAGCATGGCGATTCCGAATACAATATTGGTTTCCAGAATTATCGATTACTTTTATTGATTGTATCGGTTTTTTGCAAAGTCTGAGCTACGCGGCTAGGAGTTGGCACAGGGGGATAATCGAGCATGCTGATTACGAATACAATATTAGTTTTCAAAATCGTCCATTACTTTTATCGATTTTATCAATTTTTTGCAAAGTTTGAGCTACACGGCTGAGAATTGGCACAGGGGGGTAAGTGGGCATGCTGATTTCGAAAACAACACAGGGAACGGGAAATGAAGTGTAGAAGTGGGCACAGGGAAAGGCTGCGCAGGGATAGGGATGGGACCTTTATTACAGTGTTTTGAAGGCCCGAGCGGAGCCGGGTAAGCAAGCTAGTCTAATATATAAAGAACTGTTAGCGCAATTCAAAAATCTGCAAGTACTCAGACAATCGCGCCGGCCGGCGACCGTTCCACGAAGGCCTTCCGGCTGGCGGCCGTTCTATCAATTTGGGCGGAGCCAAACGCCGGCCGGCGGCCGTTCCACTGTGCAAAAGCTCGGAGAGCGCACAAGATTGCGCGTACAGTAAGAGAATATTTTCAAACATTGGACGCTTGTGCCTTCTACGCAGAAAATTTTTCTTTATCAATTTTCCTTTGTTATTGTTGGGGTTTTCCACCGATTGAGTTACTTTCTATGTCCGAATTTCATAGCAGATGTAGCCCATTATGATGATTCTGCTCATTCCACTCCTTTCAGATATGATCAAACTCCATGGTGTTCATTATCTCTTCTTCCTATATTTCTGCTTACTTTGACTTGGATGGCGAAAAACCGAACGTCACTGAGTCATGCCTATTTGCTGTGACGTAATTTTTAAGTTTCGCATCACCTTTTGAGTACGAATCAAAGAGGTACAGACTGGACACAAATTTTTCAGGAGACAGCTGCAATATGCGTGGTGGTTCTGTTCTCGCTCTTCTGATGGAACTACAGCGAATGATTGACTGCTAACGGTGTAGCACTGTTATTCGTGACTCGAATATGGCTTCTTAAGAATGCTCCTTTATATACTCTCAGTGCATCTATTTCTGGACTATTCCTGCTTTGCTGAGTAATCTAATTTCTCTAAAAATCGTTGTTCTGTCTGTTTCTGCTCCGCGGAGAACATAATTGGATGTGTCGGTCTATTTAATATTCTACTGCATTTCTCTAATCTGATGCTTACGGCTGGACGCACTCCAAAAGACGTAAGTTCTCCCTAACTACCGATTGAACCTACCTTGGCGGTGTTCGAATTCTCACTTTTCAGGAGACAGGTGCAACATACATTGTATTCGGGTTCTTGCTTTTTGATGGAACTACAATGATTTCTTGATTGCTGTCAGATTAACAATGTTATTTGCGAGTATGACTCCTATTCGATGCTCCATACATATTCCCAATGGTTGGACTAGACTATTCATGCTCCTGAGTATTCTAAACTTATCTGGGTGTCGTTGATCTGCCGGCTGCTACTATGTTGAATATCTACGGGTTCGGAAGCCATTCAATAATCTACCGCATTTCTGCTAGTCTGATGCTCACTGCTGCTAGACGCATTCCGAAAGGTGTAAGTTCTTCTTGAATATCATTTGAAACTAGTCTTGCAGTGTTTTCAGAGATTGATACAATCCTCTATTCTACCCGTCTGTACATGCTTATGTTTTTGGTGTTGCTTCGTTAGCAGGCATACGTTATCGCACCTCTATGCATAGTATGTAAGTTCTAGTATGTCAGTAAAAATTGACAATAGTTTGTTCCAATGCAGGTGTTCGAAAGCAGCTTATCACTGCTTATGTGTGACATTCAACAGTACGAAAATGGAACATTCTGTAATCTACCGGCGCATTCGAGACGGTTGTTTGACGATACGATGTTTGTGGACCCGGTTTCGTAAATGATCTTACCGTATATTCAAAAAAGGAGCTTTGTAGCTTCAAATGTATTTCTCATAGATATGTGTGCAACATTCTTCTTTGTCAATGTTTCCTTGCAATGCGTCTTGTGGTTATAATAAATGCATATGTTGTCATGGATTTGTACCACCTTAC
The DNA here is from genome assembly GCA_958299035.1 of Cylicocyclus nassatus. NCBI lineage: Eukaryota > Metazoa > Nematoda > Chromadorea > Rhabditida > Strongylidae > Cylicocyclus > Cylicocyclus nassatus. The sequence goes on from CATQJL010000001.1 coordinate 53,409,680, forward strand.
ATAGATTACATGAGCATACATGAACAAGCCAGCCCGTACTGAACGAAAGCTAGAATGTAGAGAAAGAAATGCTGTGGCCCAATGCCAATTCATTGCGCCACTGACGCATACTGGCCGGCAGCAGTACGGGTACCGGCTGGAGGCCGTTCGAGTACCGGCTGGCAGCCGGCTGGCGACCGTCCCGGCCGAAATGTCGGTGAGGACCGGCCGGCCGTCGAACGGTCGCCAGCCGGTGCGAGTGTCTGACAGGGAGATGATACTTGGTCGAAAGCAACAATCCAGATGAGACATATATCATCTCAAAGCGCTTAAAACGTTGCCAAATCTGTAGTTTCTAGCTACGGAGCGGTTCTGTAGAAGGAGTTATGAGGGTGTTTCCCTCTGGGGTTGAGGCGCCCTCCAGCAGATCTCCCCCTATCTATGAGCACTGTGGAGGAGAACCAAATGGTGGCAACTGGCCTAGTGGTAAGTAATTTAAATGAAGATTACAATAAGGATTATAATACTCGTATTACTTTGGTTTTTTTAACACTTCCAACTTCGATTAGCATGAATATCATCAGAAATTTCAGGCTTTAGGGCTCTAAAGTCATTTGGAAGCTCAATTTTGCAAAGATTGCGATAAAGCTGCGCGCGAAGGAGATTAAAACCTTGACACTCTCTTTATAAAGCAAATCACCACTAGACCAGTTGCCATCAGTTGGTACTCCTATACATACCTTCGATAGTCAAGAGACAGAGGCTAGAAAGTGATAGTTGTTTGAGTTCCTGCCCCTATAAAAAGTGAAGGTTGTTTCAGAAAGATAGATGGAAATTTAGAGATATGAATTAAACCAGGAAATTTTTAAAATTCATATAAAGCAGAGGTTAGCACATCACCAAATTTGAAATCTTAACTTGGTGGTCACAGTTTTGTCTTCAGGATTACCGGTTAAGTTAGGTGGCAACAAGAACAAAGTTCATTTTCAAATAAAAAATACGCTGTTTCTGTGGCGGTAGTTGGGAGACCGAAAGAAGGAAAACTTGTCAACAACTGAATTGAACATGTTAAACATGTATGAAAAGTTATGTTGCACATCGACGCCAATCTGATTTTTGATGCGTCCTTCAAATTTTCACCCCCGCATAGTCGTTTCGTATTCTGCGACGTTGTCTAGATTCTTCTGCTCATCACTCGAAGCAAGTATCGTCCAAGCTGGAGAAAATTCCTTGCGAAAGCACTGAAAGAGATCAGAGTAAAGAAAAACCCACTTTTTAGTAATTTTCACAAAAAAACCGGCATAAGCAAAGAAGTAAGCTCGGCGACGTTGTTTACGTTATAAACATAAATAAGACCTATCGAATACACAAAAAAAACCGAATGAAAAGAGTTAAATTGAAGAAAAAACAAGAGGTTTTTAAAAAGGCCGTTTTCCCCAGATTTCTCGTTTAAATCATAAAAGGAGTCTTGCGACGCTGTCAGCGTAAAAATAGAGATCAAGAGCTTTAATATGATATATAGATTGTCGAAATTGGGCTCCGAACAACGAAGAAAAGGTACCAGAGCCAAATGCCCCGCGCCCCGCGTTTGAGGTAGCGAGGTAGCGCGCAGCGCGGGGAGACGCAGACGAGCAGCGGAGACAGACCAGAGCCGACGGGGCATTTGGCTCTGGTAGTAGATCTCCGCGGGGTCTCAACGAAACCCTACAACATTACATCTCATTCTGATCGTCATGACACGACGAGGAGCACTGACAACGTCGCGGGCCTTGAAAATCACTCCATAACGCGATAGACCAGCATTTATGTGGCGACTCTCTGCGCAAGATTTGAGCGCAGTTTCTCGTTTTTATTGAACTTCAGCGGCTTTCATGAACTACCAACGCTCAACCGCAGTCTAGAGTAAGGATGATTGAGAAATTTTGTCCTAGTTTTTAATTGAATTTTTGAATAAAAACTTTCTTTTCAGCAAAAAAGGCCATAAAAACGCAATCCTTCATTTTTAAGCTTCTTTTTTTAATGTCAATAACTATATTTGCCTCAGTCACATTCATCCCTATATGGTTATGCCATTACTTATGTCATTTATCCGGGGCTTCGCCCCAAATGACTTCTGTACTTCTCTCCAGGTGAGGGTTGTGTTCTATCATGACGGTCAAAGTGAAGGTTACCAGAGTACATGGCTCTATGTATCGAAGGTATGCTCCTATACATTGCTTATAGATAGGGGAGATCTGCTGAAGGGCGCATCATCCCCAGAGGGAAACACCCTTCATAACTCCTTCTACAAACCCGCTCCGCAGCTAGAAACTACAGATTTGGAATCAGCGTTTCAAGCGCTTTAAGATGATATATGTCCCACCTGGATTGGTGCTTTCGACTAAGTATCCTTTCCTTGTGAGTAGCGAAAAACCGATATGCGGTCCCGAAGCGCGCGAATGCAATCTAGCCCCTTTAACTACTGGTCCACTTGTAATACGAAAAAGTTTGACGTGGTACACTAGTGTAAGGAACGAAGGATATGTATATGCGAAACTCCGATAGTAAAGTCGTCAGGGTTGTTCTCAACCGTATTCAATTTTTCAAATAATCATGAACTTACGATGGTGAGCGTATGATATTCATCAGTCTACAACTTTGTTCTTCATCTTTCGCAGTATTTTCTCGTTTCGAGACGGAATCGGATTTTGATTACAACCCTTCCCCTTAGTCACTCCCAATTACGATCCCATATATGCCGCTTCTGGGCTTACGCTTGACCCTGGTAGTGAGTGATGACGAAAATTGATAAGACACCTGTACAAAGAGTCACAGTGTTTCATTTTGTTGTTCTTTTATATTATCAAAATCCTACCTCCTCATAATGGTCACTGATCGAAAGATTAACGCACTCTTCCGTTACTTCAAGTCAGATGCATTGCTAACACTGCAAATCAACTACTTCTACATAGTGGCTTCATCCTACTACGTTCAAAACGACGTAGACAATACTTGCTCAAAGGTCCATGATTTTCTCTCAGCTGGATCGCATCGTAGCAGGGCAATCGCTTGAATGTACGCCGGGTCGAGTAAAAATCAGGAATGTAAGACTCCCAATTATGCAAGTTGAAACTTTCATCGGTATTCAACATAAAGTTTTCGATGCGAAATGGTTCATAAGATGCAAGCATGAAGGATTCCGAAGCCTTATTGTGCACATGGAAAGGATTAGTAGCTAGCGAAACCATCGTCGATTGCATTCAGCAGGAGTCACTAAGCTGCATTATGCTTCTATAAATCACTCAGTTATAAAGCTTCCTACTCTAGGTCCCCTCTTCTATTTAACAAGCCTGGTTAAGCAGCCAGGAAGGTCTAATTATTTGCTAGCAATAATGATTTATATCATCAATTTGATGATTAAGTCTCACATGAACATTCCTAGGAACAGCCTGTTTCTGACCGTTCAAGACTTTGAGTTAAAGCTTTCTGATACTTGACGCAAATAATTACAACTACGATTCATGGTACTCAGTTCCAAAACTTATCTTATTTGCAAAACATGATGCTTCTCTTTACTGCCCTCGATCACACTCCATAAACCACTCAGTTTTGCTCCCCTTGTCAAAGAAATGGAAGTGGAAGCTTTTTAATGCAATATAATATGCATAAACCAGTTCAAGTTCATAGTGCGATTCTGCTACACAATTATTTTGCAATCAAAAATTTTGTAAATTTCACTGAGCTCTGCGGTTGAGCATTTTTTAAGCGTTTAACTTTTCCACCAGGCGCTCTGGCACTAGATCGCATTACAAACTCAACAAAAAATACTTGTTAGACTATATAAATGTTTGATTTTAGTAGAGTTGAATGCTACTTCAAGTGCTTCGCTTGGTAATTGTTCACATAAGCATACAAGAATTGCAATCTATACAATTCACCTTCACATTCTGAAAAGGAGCAGTCAAGACGAGAGATAAGATTATTCTTATTTTATCCTTTGCTGTTTTAACCAAAAGTCCCGCGGGTACCTGATTAGTTTGTAGGGTCGGTCACTTTCGCATAAAAAAATCTTTCGAGGTAGTTTTTAGATGAAAATCGAGGACAGTGGAAAACTCTACTTCTGCTCCCATAGCTCCGCCGCTTGCAAACTTTGGTCCGCGAGTACTTGAATAGTTTGTAGGGTCGGCCACTTTCACAAAAAAATCTTTCGCGGTAAATTTTCATGCGTATCGAAGACATGACATTCTAGTAGATTGGCAAATAAATAAGTTCTATCGCATTTGCGGCTCCTACATATGCTGTAGACAAATATTTGTCCAGTTCTTGATATTTTTGGAAAGAGCACTGCAATGGAAATTGGAATATGAACTCTGTTCAAATAGAAGTTATCTTCCAAAGAGGAAAACAAGGAATTGAGAAATTTCAACTCTCTCATAGTGCACAAATATGGGAAAATTTGGTTTTTTTGGTAAAAGATTTTCAAAGTGGCAGATCACAATTTTCATTGATAATCACTAAATAGGAAAAGTCCTTTGTAACCAAATACCAAACTGCTGTTTTCTATAGTCATCAGCATGAAAACGAAGCTTAGGAAGTCAAAGAAGAGCTTTTGATTCCATGTTAAGGCATAGCCGCCGTTACTGATGGTAGAAAATTTTTAGTATTGGATATATGATAGAGAAAGCTCTAAGCTACCCTCCTATAATAAATCGTAGATAGAAAACGACAAGAAAATTTTTATGGAGATTTGCACGCCAAAGCAAACCTATTCCTTTATAAAAAAAAAAGAAACGCAACAAACAACAACAAACACTTCCTTGCTCCCGAAAATCCAATGTGCTTTTTTCGCTGGAAAAAAACCTGGCCAATTTTTATGGCCACATTTAACAAAATATCTTTCGTACTTTTCATGAATTTTTTCGAATAGTTCGAATGAATCCTCCTTATCCGTTCAAAGCTGCAAATTGCATACTTTGATCTCTCTGGACATTTGACTCTGTAGTTTTTGAAACAAATAACGCTGCAAAAACTAACAGAGACTAGACTGATTTTTGCACGAGCTTTCAATAAATTTATTGGGAAGACTCGCTCCCACGAGCGTTTATATTGGGTAGACCTTAATTTTACACTCAGCAGTGAGCATACTTTGATCTAGAATAACGTCATAATAACGAGGCAGGACACTGTTACAGAGAACATTTTAGTCGGCAGTTTTCAGAAAAATGTCTAAAATTATCTTGAAGCTTTCTGTGCCACGCAGGTTTGTTAAGAAAGAAACCAGGTTTTAAAAAACGAAGAACATACGATACGAAATATAAAATTAGTCTTTGAAAGAATTTACATTCTAACAATGAGCAGCTATAGAAGAGGCGATTTGCAAGCTTCAGTCTCCTAAATATGAAGCTTAACGCTTTTCCAGGTTGAGAGGCAAACCATTATAAGATGAGCCTGAGTTTCGGCCTGGATTACATGTTTTAAATAATAGATGATTCGTGGTGATTTCAAAATAGAAAAAAAAAATGGGAACATGTTCTCGCTACGATGTTATTGCAGTGAGAACAATAAAGGTCAAATTACAGCTATTCGCTCATAGCTCAATGCTTGTTTCTTTGAAAGTACGGAATTGTGGTATCAGTCTGTCTCAAACTGCTGTTTTATCATATTAGGTAAAAACGAACGTCAAATTGTTAGTTCGATTTCTTGATATCCACGTCGCAAGAATGCAGCATCAAATGTATTTGCCCCAACCCACTTGCTAGCGACCCGTAGGGTCGCAATTTCCAATATAGAAGAACAGCGCAGTGAATGCAACTTCTAAAGCCAATTATTGTATTGTGGCAACATAAATCATGCAGCTCATGACGATTTAAACTGATTGTAGCCATTGTAGGAGCATTAAACTCATTTTTTCTCTCAAGAATATGACATCGAACTTGAAAGTTGCGAATTTTGCACCTGATAAAAGCGACTAAGCATTTTTTCCATTGTACCTTGCAAATCTGAATTTATGCATACGACAGAGCGAAATTTCAAGTAATTTTAGGGACATCAAGCTAAAGTGTACAGTCTTGCATTTAATTTAATTCATGCAAGCAAATGTATCACAGATTGTTACGAATATAGGAACCTAGGCCCGTAGTAAACCCCCTTCAGGGCATCTCTCTCGAGGCGGACCGGAGCTGATCTCATCGCACCTCAGCACATTGCCAGGGGAGCGATTGATTTGGAGCAGATCACTTACTGGACGTTCGCGTTCTCAAAGGTTAAACGTTCCTGCCGTTTGTGTACTACTAGTCAAATGGATAAGAGTGTTGCGGCAAGCGGCAGAGCCGTGGTTCGAGTGCGGCTAGCGGCACTATTATTGATATTTGGCCTGGCGACCATTGACAGCGGCCGTTATCGAAAAATCGATGATAGCAGCTATCACAGATTTCACCTAGCAAACAACGATATAAAACAGATACACAATAATTTGGCACTTATAGGAAGAAGAACTACACTCAGCGAAAAACGAATAAAAAGATAATTTCACCTTCTTGTTGTAGGGAGCGGTTTTTTAAGAAAAAAAGCAAAAACTACAACAAAAATGCAAAAAAAAAACATTTTTTCCGAATTCTTCGCGCAATCAGCTGTTCATCGATCCTCACTCACTTAGGCGCCCGAAAATGTGCAGTTTTGGGAGTTTTGCACCGCGAAAGAACGTCAGCTGCGGTGTGTCGTAAGTTACAGGGGAGCAACTTACGGAGGTTTTCTCTGTGCTCTCCCCTTTAGCACAGTATTTACCTAATGTCGTCGCCCGGCTCATCTCCGATGACTCGGCAGGGAGCTGATCTCCCTGCCGGGCTTCATCTGAAGCTCACCTGTCAAGTGACCTTGCATACTTACACCACGGAAAAGTGGGCAGCCCTCATCTCACCCGATAAAGCCTCATATGAGGGCCTCGGGGGAGATCATCTCCCGTGACCGAGCTTTACTACGGGCCCTAATGTTTAGGTCACATCGCTGATAAAGACGTTTCTAGAAATAGGGTTGTCTAATTGTAAGTCCCTTTTTATTGTGCTACTAGCTGGCATACCCGGCTCCGCCGTATGTTCAGAATAGAAAATTCCATTTCTTAACCGATCCGAACCAAACTTGGCACACATACACTTCGGACCCCGGCGGGTGTCACAATTTTAAAAATTGTTACTACTAATTATGTTAATGCTGACTTTGTTGCTACAAAGAAATATGATTCCGTTTGCAAAATCTTATACAGTGCTGGACATAATTACAGGGACACTCTAGAGATCGTCGTAATTTTCATTCTTGTCAGTGAATCTGTCTGAAACTTTGCTGTATGGTGCGCATGTAAGCCTACCATAACTCCTCAGAACGGCTTCCAATCCCGTTGATCTCGAACGGAGAAAAATGGAAAAATTCGAAAAAGCTTGTTTTGCAGGCTGGACATAATTATAAGGACACCTGGCCTTTTTAAGCATTATCGCATTCCTTGACTCCCAAATTTTTTGTAGAGTTACATCCCAGAATATGAAACTTTTGCAGCACCTAGGACCTGTCATGCTACTCAAGGAAAGATGATCCTTGCATTTTTCGTTTCCAAAGGCATCAGAAGTCAAACTGCTTCAGTAAACAACTGGTTTGAAGAGTTTTCAAGCCCTTGTTCATTTCAAATGATAATCATGGAGTCTACTGATCCTTCTGGATAGATGAGGTGAAGAGCGCTTTCGTAAACTCTGCGTAATCGCTGATTTTGACGAACAGACTTCAACCTCACCATAGGGTTGTCGCGCTTTTGCACCACAAAACTCACTTTCCAATGGTCGTGAAGTGATGGACTCGATTCATTACATTGTCTACGTGGAGATGCATCTTCTGCAACAACTTTTAGATTTTTTCTAGTGCTGCAGTTGCCATTTAGATCTGAAATACTTCCAACGAAAATTCTATGCGAGCAGTAGATTCAACATAATCACAAATCTCACTATTTTATTCTCTGTTTCATGTCGCATTTTGCGCGGTAGCTGAGATTAGCAAGATTTTGAAGTTTCAAGCGGTCCCCTGTTCGATTTCTTGATTTGAGTTGGATATGATTGTGCAGGGTGCTCGACTCAACTCTCAACGGATGACAACTGCGGCTGAACCAGAATGTACAACCCCGAAATTTTTTCCTGACTAGGCACAAGTTTATTGTTGCGGCTACATTGCAGCGTTTTCTGTAACTTGAAAATCGAGTTTTGTGGTGCAAAAGCGCGACAACCCTATGGTGAGGTTGAAGTCTGTCCGTCAAAATCAGCGATTACGCAGAGTTTACGAAAGCGCTCTTCACCTCATCTATCCAGAAGGATCAGTAGACTCCATGATTATCATTTGAAATGAACAAGGGCTTGAAAACTCTTCAAACCAGTTGTTTACTGAAGCAGTTTGACTTCTGATGCCTTTGGAAACGAAAAATGCAAGGATCATCTTTCCTTGAGTAGCATGACAGGTCCTAGTTGCTGCAAAAGTTTCATATTCTGGGATGTAACTCTACAAAAAATTTGGGAGTCAAGGAATGCGATAATGCTTAAAAAGGCCAGGTGTCCTTATAATTATGTCCAGCCTGCAAAGCCTTTTTCGAATTTTTCCATTTTTCTCCGTTCGAAATCAACGGGATTGGAAGCCGTTCTGAGGAGTTATGGTAGGCTTACATGCGCACCATACAGCAAAGTTTCAGACAGATTCACTGACAAGAATGAAAATTACGACGATTTCTAGAGTGTCCCTATAATTATGTTTAGCACTGTAGTTGGTAAGATGGTTAGCAGGATTCCACTAGGTTTAGTGAAACGCTAATGACGAAAGCGAAATTTGGGCTATGCTTTGAAATTCGGAAAAGAAATTGTGCTTATTTGACTGTTTCACAATGCAGCTTCATCACATTTGATCTGCATTTGAGCGGACTATTATCGAAAGGATCTTCTTCATAACAGAAAATCGAGTGAGAGTAGACTACATATGTTGCACGCATAATTTTCTTAGATTGTTCTAGTGCTGCATTCGAGCTATTAGGTTGGCTCGAAAGTTCTGGGACATTTTCGAACTAGGTCTGCTATTTCTTGAAACCTTGAAACATACATTAGATTGAGGTACTTCTCGATAGAGCAAAGCAAGCTCTACAAGATGGCATGCGAAAGTTCGCACCAGCTTCAATCCACCATAAGTTTGCACCCAAAATCTGAATCGTACTAAAGTTCAAAAAATCGAGAAAAATTCATATCTTTGTTCAAACAAATCCTACGGATCTCCAAGTTGCTCTCAAATATTGCACACCACATCAGACACTCATATGCACCGTTCCTGTATTTTTTCCTCATCTGGAAATTGAGAAAACGAAAATTTTCGTACTTCTATAAAAACGGAACTGTGCTGATTCAACCCATGCAATTGAATAGTACAAGCCCTTAGAAGTATAACCGTAAATTTTCAGCTTTCCATACGCCCTAGTTGTCGAAAAAAATTGATTTTAGCATGGAACGCCCGAGTGGGGAGAGTTCAATTCGGTTATTTCCGGGAACTACGGCCTGTAGAAAGCTGAAAATTTACGGTTATACTTTTAAGGGCTTGTATCATTCAACTGCATGATTGGAAAGGGCGCAGCTTCGTTTTTATAGAAGCACGAAAATTTTCGTTTTCTCAATTTCCAGATGAGGAAAAAATACATGAACGGTGCATATGAGTGTACGATTTGGTGTGCAATATTTGTGAGCAAGTTGGAGATCCGTAGGATTTGTTTGAACAAAGATATGAATTTTTCGCGATTTTTTGAACTTTAGTACGACTCAAATTTTGGGTGCAAACTTATAGTGCATTGGAGCTGGTGCGACTTTTGCATACCATTTTGTAGAGCTTGTTTTGCTCTATCGAATGGTACCTCTTTTGGATGTACATGCATTAGGTTTCAAGAAATAGCGGATCTAGTTCGAAAATGTCCCAGAACTTTCGAGCCAACCTAATAGAAGCGAATTTGAGAATCTAGAAAAATGAAGCAACGAAGATGAAATTGTGTAACCTTTTTTGCACTTATTTTTACACTACACGGTTTCAAGACCAAGCAGACTTTACCGGTAATGCGGTTTCCTTGGCGCATCTTCAGTATTTCCCAAGGAAAATATAAGTATACGGTGCAAAAAGAATCGCGCTGATTTTTTGACTATTCCGTCGCCGGCTTTGATCTAATTTTAGTCCCATGTCGGTTCGTTCGACTTCTCCAGCCCCTATCTGTGTATCTGAGCGTAAATCAAGTCTATTATTCGCGAATGACTGCATCCGAAAATGTGTCCTTTAGAAGGCACACATCAATAACGACAGAGCACAAGAAAACACTTATTGACCATGTGGTCTTTCTGCTTGAGGCAATTAAAGTCGAGGAAAATTTCTCTCTTAACCAACAATACTACTCTAGCACTATCTAGCACTTTTTCTTTTGTAGGAGGCACTTGTTTTATAAGCTCAAGAGGCGTTCATTCAGAAGATGGTTGAAAATGATTATAAGGAAATGATGATAAGACTCCGGCAACGTTCTTTTCTTTAGCGCAGGGATTGCTGGCGCTATGCCGCGGACATCCTCTGCACCCCCTTTTTTTCTCAAGGTTCCAGCCTGGCATCTGTCATCCTCTTCAAGGCTTGCTGATCTCTCAGGCGTAGTAGATATTATCAGGAAATGATTTTTCTACTTGATGTACGTAGTTTCAATCCTGGCTATGAATACGAGTCAAAAATGGCAATAGAAAATATGCAAAAAACTGGAATAGTACTACTTGATGAGTTGATGAATTGGTTTGGTGGCACACATATTTTTTTGTGGAGGATTGCGATGGATACTTTTAGCTACCCTAATTTCATGCGTACAAGGCGCAGGGGAAATTTTTCCAAAAATCGACGGGGCCAACTACGCTGAAGGGCTTCGTAACCAAAGAACGCTATACCTTGCTATATATTGCTTAAAGGAATCGTACGGCATAAAAATCGCTTCCCGAGATACAGAAAGGCGGCTAAGCGGCTCATTTGAAAGATTGAAAAAGGTGAGCTTTGTACGCGTGAAATTAGGGTAGCTAAAATCCGTTGCATGGTTATCAATTTGGCATGGATCCAAGCCAAATTTCATTTATCTGTCTTTCGTTCCCAAGGTTTTACAATTCCTCATTGTAATTATTCACTGAAACAACATCCTGCATATTTTCATCACCTGGTGCCAAGTTTCATGTGTAAGCGCAAATATTTACTTAAGGCCCATGAGGGGGCAGCAGCATTAATAACTCAGTAGCTCCTAATGATATTGTTGTAACCCCGCATTTTTACAATGTCTAGAAAACTTTTCGTAACTTCCTCCTTACGTGAATACTTTCATATTCACTGAATTCGCGAGCAAGCATTGCTGTGAATATGTCGTCTGTGCATAAATCAAAAACTCATCTCAGAACTGCTTATTTGGTTAAGTTTTTGCATACACCGTCTGGAGAAACGAACACACCTCCAAAGCATGCTGGCTGACGCTGACCATGAATTTTCTATTTTGCGTGACGTGTAATGCATTTGCTTCTGTCGTCTTGTTGCTCATCACGCTTCCGAAGCTCTTTTTTGGAATTTGGAACTATTGCTTCGTTGGGATCAATCATGAAAACAACAAGATCAACAATGAGAGAACTTGTTCGGGAGCTTGCATTCATCACCAAATTCAAAAAATTTCTTCCGCTACTTGAAATTTTGAGACTTTTTCGAGCGATCCTCTTGAAAGCACCACCGGCAAATAGTTGATTGACGAGATTATGCTCTCAATTTAGATCCCCATTAATATCCTCTTTTCCCAAATTCATATTTTTGGACAACCGCTTTGTTTAGATATGGAACATGTGCGCTAAACAATGCTAAAAACAAATAGCTTGGACAAGCGTTCTCAAAACAAATGGAATGGCATACTTTGTACACTTTGCTAATGCGCAATTCCGCTCTGCAGTCAGCGACGACGTATAGAAGTACCTGAATAGAATTCAATTTCTCTTTTGCTTTATGTTATAACAAGACCAAAGTGCCGCTACGCGGCACTTTGGTCTTGTAAGTTAATAAAATATGAAGTGAAGCACTAGAAGTGTTCGTGGCACTTTTCTAGTTTGTAGACAATGCAGCTTCGCGTACTGTGCTTATAACCCGTTGGATGATGTTTGCACTATATTGCCCCTTCGTTACTCAGAACAGTCTCAGATTGCCCCTTCTCAAGGGGCAAGCTCCGCTAACGTTTTTTTCCAGAAAAATTAAAGGCTCTGAAATCATCATTGCTAAGCTGAGATTCGTTAGCCGTATCGTATCGCATTGATACGCCAACACTTTCGAAGATATCGCCACTCCATAATTTTTTTCCTATTGCGCATTCAAATGACTCTTTCCAAGCGATGTCTAGAGTTGTACGCAATGGCAATGTTCCGAAAAACATTGCCATACTTCTACATGATGTGAATTTTCGTAGCACTCGTGGCAGATGTCTTTAAAGATCTCAAAGATCTTTTTTTTGTGATGATCTTAGCTCATGTCTGCAAAATAATTTTCTTTCTTATTTCAGTGAGTAGCGCTTAGAAAGCACGATCTGAACGTGTAATATATCAGAAGAAAAACTTTGACCACCATGGTTTGTATTTTCGCACCCACTCTTTTTGCAATCAGTGAAGCTCTGCGGCAGCACTCAAAATGTGTGGGTCATTGGCGAAAAACTGCCAAAATATTTGAAACAAAAGTTTGCATTAAAACGTGGCTTTCGCTCGTCCAGACAGAGCTACATAAGTACACAGCATCTGTAATGATAGTGCTATTGGAGGCTCTTTTTGGAGTTTTAAGAGGGAAGTAATCTTCGCGATGACCACCTCTCCAAAATTTCACCTTTTTTCTCTTAGCAAAAGTCGTTTTGCATTACAACTTTTCGGTGTTTAGATTAAAACTCAAAGCCATTTCAAACAAAATGCGGATGTCTGGAAAAGGATCATGTGCAAAAAAAGTTGTATTTGTCCATAACGCTGGTTTCTTGATCAGGGCTTCTAGTCGTCTCTCTCATCAAAATAGTAAACCATCCCCTACTAATGCCGGATGCCAGCGTACATTTCATCCCAGCTGCTTAGGCAGTCAAGCTTTTCATTATTATTGACATTAGAGCCTTAGCTGAACCACTACTGCATTCGAATATCTAGCCGTAAGAACTGAGGCTGGTTCTGTGCAAAATGATAAATCAACTTACTTTTTAGACGACTACTACAATTTCGAAAGAAGATTTGTAATTTCAAAATGCGAATTTCTTGATCAAAAACAATTTATACTCTATGCACGAACGACGTAAAATTAGTTAAGAACCGATCACTGCAGATTTTCGAATGTAAACTCTTCAACAGCGCAGTATCACATAAGAATGGTGATGGATTTTTGTAAAAAGTCAATGAACCGAGCAGATCGGCGTAAAAGTCTTGGGTGACATTTGAGGAATGCTTCGTATAGATGAAGGTAAGCTCAAAATGGCCTTTCAGAAAGCAGGGTTTCGGTAATGGTTTTGTCCAACAACGACTATTGATATGGAAGCAATATTTGAAGTGAGATCAGAACAGCCGATATTTCAAAAAAGCAACAAAGCCATTTCAAATTCTGGCAGATGCAAAAACTGTCAGGCAAAGTTTGCTTATTTGGATTTGCGATCTCTTGTTTTGATTCTTTGTGAGCTTTCCGACCGTTCCGGTGCTCATAAACCCAAAACGGTAAACATGTGGCACCCTTTGTGGTGACGTCATCGCTGCACATAGCCGCATGTTTACACTTGATGGGGGGCCCTGCGAATTATTATAGTAGATGATGCTTATTGCAATTTGGGTCGACAATAGACTATGCTTCATGAATAAACTTACACTTCTACAATATATTTGCACTAATGCAGGCTGATTTTCTTTCTTAAAGATAGATGTAACAGCTCTGAGATACAATATTTTATGGTCAAAAGTCCTCTAAAATGAAAATATTAAGGAAAAATTCCAGGAACTGTGAATTTCATACCTACACTTTATCTGCCGAAGTCAAAGTAAAGTTGCAAGCAGTGACGTTTCTCTCTGACTATTGAAGAAGAAAATTTTAGAAGCTCAGTGTAAGCTAGTAGCAACATATCATGAGCATTCCTCTCTACTTTCTTCTTTCACTTTGCTCATTCTCTTATACATTTTTTACTTCAAATCTTCCTTGTAGAGCCAGGCTCTGGCACAAGGGTGGTGAACGGACCATTTACACGGTTTGCCTATCAAGGCTGGGTTTTACAAATTTTTGACACCAAACAGACTATGTTGTCCGATCGAATTGATTCTAACAGCCAAATTTGTTGCTGTATAACTAAAATATGAGAAGTTTTGGGACTCTCAAGTTGCGGTAGCATTCCGCGAGTTTTTTTTTCAGATGTTAGTTTGTGTGAAATTTGCTCAGGAAGTAACTGTGGATGTCTCCGAAATTTTAGCATCTCTGCCATACTCGTCCGCCAGCTTTATCATCGTCTGATGAAATTTGTTCCGAACCAGATTTATGTGACAATCTCAAAATCATTGAGTAATTTGAGTATTTAACTATCAGATGGGCCTTCGACATAATACGCAAAGGCATGCAAACGTCTACTTACAGTATTTTCCTTGCTTTTCAGGCAAGTATGATCTTCAGCTTGACATATGACACTCTGGTGTGAAGCCCTAACTCCAAACATTGACGCTTACACCCAGTCTGCCCTTATAAGCTATTTACAATGTTGGCAAAGTGCCACAGCAGCCATCCGAGCTCGTCATCTCATCTATCACATCCGCGTCACTGCTTCCGCAGAAGGCGTGACAATCGGCGGCACCTCCAACACTTCGGGATTAGCGAGCCACCAATGTTATTGAATGCTTGTTCTATGCTCAGCTTTGTCTCAGTTTTGCTCGCTCCCCGACGCAGAAGACGACTCCATCACCAAGGGGCTGGAGGCGATTAACAGCGAGGATTAGCATCGTCTCGGCGATACTTATGAGTTCGTTAATGTCATCACCTCGACGTCCTGTGATCGATTCGACACATTCATCTCCCTTCAGCCGAGAAAATACAGCACGCCTTAATCGTGTTATGCGCTGGAGGGCTCGACATGGCTCTGTCGCTTCATCGTGGCTTTATCCATAGCTTTTTTCATGCTCCCATTGTTACCAGAGACACTTACGAGGGAAGGATGTTTAGTCAAAGAGTTTTCGAAATGTCAAATATACCATCTTGAACATGAAACACTCTTTCCAATCTGTCTTCTATATTTGCGATACGTTCATGGACGAGGAGTTCTGAGTGTTTATTGAAGTGATTATTTAGTGATTTCACTTGCTGAAATTCTTCCAACTCTCAAATGAGGCAGCGGAGTGTTGGTATATTTTATCTAAAAGTATCTTCTCCTAAAGTGCTCTGATAATTGTTGCTGCTCCATTTCAGCACCAGGAAGAAGGTTACGGATATTTTTACCCTATTTCCATCTTCAATTTTTTACCCCCATTAAATAAATTCCTCGTCCATGCTCCGCCAATAAAGAAAACAGATATGGAGTCAGCGTTTTATGCCCTTCAAGATGGTTTACATTCTATCTTAAAAGGCCACTTGACTGGCCGTCCTTTCCTTGTTGTCCAATACGGACTTGATATTCTAGCCATTAGAGTAATATGTAATAGTGGCTACTAATGGGTATCTATTTATCTCTTCGTTACATAAGTTTTGCACAAAAGAACTGGAAACTTAAAGTTTTCTTCAAATTCTACACCTCTTAATTTAGTACGTATTTGTGAAATAATTTGCTCATTCTAGAGCTGGAAGCAAAATTTCTTGATACCATATCGTAACGAGACAAACTATTCAAGGGAACCGCTTAAAACTGAATCTCTCAATCAGTCAATTGCTAAATTTGTTTAAGCGTCTACTCAACGTCCAATTTTACTCTTTTTGATACTAAACGTTTGACTGTTTTGGATTTCTTGATTCGCTCCATTAAAAATACTTAGAAAGTACATTGACCAGACGTTTATGAATAATTGCAATTTTTGATTTACCCAGTTGATTTTTACTGAAAAACTTATGTTGAGGAAGTACGAAATAAGATCTAAAAAATCGCTCAAACACTTTTTGAAAATTTTCATAATTTTTTCTGGTGTAAGACTTGCCTATCACCTATTGTGATTCTTTCCTTTATTTGTGAAATCGACTTTTACGATATTTCTTTGAAAAACTTTTTGCTTCCACTCTGTATCTCATTGGTCTTGAAATTCCTCCTTTTGCACGCATCGCTGCATATGCCAATGCAATTTACTCCGGTCTATGAAAGCCTTTCCAATGCTTTTGATTGCTGCCCTTAGTTCAAATTGCATATGATTTAGTACTGCCTTCTATGGACCCTATCAAAGCCAACTTACATTCATGAAGTTTACTTAGGAGCCATTAGTTTGTTCAGATCCTGTGTTTTTAGATATTGAGTAGCTGGCTTATCTTCTGATGTATTGCTTGATGAATAAGTTTTACACCAAAATCCAAATGCATGTAAATTTGGCAAATACGTTTTTTTTGTTCCAGATAGTAAGTGTAATATTTCAAGATACATCATAGGATTTGATCAAACGACCAGTTTGAAGAACATGGTAAATCATATTTCACCAGCACCAGGTTTTTGATGAAAGTCTATTAGTAGCGCAAATAGTAACGCTGATATAATCAACTGAGTTTAGTGCCGATGTTTAAAAGATGAGGAGCAATCCATACTCACTCAGCTAGTTGAAAGAGTGTGAAAATTATTAGTATATATGGAACAGCAGATCACTACAAGATTTTTCACGCAGCCTAGATCGAAAATGATTTGAGAAAGTGAGAAACACAGCGTTTTTGAAGATTGACTTCTTTAAGAGAAGTTCCTTTGAGGCCTCGGGCATACCTCACGCGATTTCAGTCGCCACGCGATTTGGCAATACTGCAAATGTTCATAACTCATCCTACGGGGTTTCTGAATGTACGGAAGAGGGAGCATTTTATCAACCTACGAAAGTTATACATGCTGTGCATTCGAGGTCTTCCAGTATTGAATTTGAAAACATATGGCAAATTGCCAGATCGCGTGGCGACTGAAATCGCGTGAGGTATGTCCCTTGCCTTAATCGTTATCCTTTTTCGCTTTTATCTCGCCATATGCCAAGACTTATTTATTAACTAATAATTGTCCATTTTCTTTTAACTATCTATACTTATCGTACTTCCCATATTTTTCTGCTTTTGGAAATCATTCAAAGAATATAAGTGAAAAATGAACAGAGCATCCATTTTTTTCAATTACATACGCTAAATGCTGCTGTGCATCTACGTCAAAGTGCAGTGAAGCGTGAAACTCATTTTCAGTAGGAAGAAGAAGTTCATCCCCTATTGGATAGTGCTAGTTTTTCCTCCTTAGAAATGATCGCTTTCTATTCGTTTGCGTAGATAATTTCGACAAGTACATGAACATAAATGGTTGACCGAGTCGGCTCACGGAGCAGAATTTTACGACCAAATTGTATAGAATTGAATCAATAACTAAACCGAGGAATTGTAGACTAAAGCTTTTTTTGCAAAATGGATATTATCAGATGTCTGTTGAAAAAGTAATCAAACACCTGCTGGTGCTCACCAATCTATTATATTTCATTGCAAATGCCTCTAAAATCATTTGTAATGCTAGCGAAAGCGCAGACTTACTGAAGTTCCTATGAATTTTCAATTTGCTTTTGATTAAATCGACTAGCACTGTTACTAGCATATGTTTTGAATTTCTAGGTGTATGTTTGTTTCTGGAATAGCTTTTTTTAAGCTTATAATCAATGTATGTGGGAGTGTTTCACATGTTTCGCAACTTGTAGACAGATCATATGTATGTCGACTTCTACACACTCTCCTCCACTTTTTAATCCATATGTACGCGGTTGCTAAATATGAATTATTCTCTAAGTATTCTCTATCTAGACATAGAGTTTTCGCCTAGCTCTAAATATGTGAACTTCTCGTCATTTCTCCATAACAATAGCATACATACTTCTGTAGGCTTAATCTCATTCCATAAAACATTTTCTTTTGAATCTTACGAAATCTCACAGGCATCTAAGATGTTGATGTTGTAAATGGATGCATCATACTGCTTTCCTGTAGAAATTCAGAATTTATAGATGGACACATTCTTCGTAGTGCACCAACCCAAATCCATTGTAGCATCAGCCGAGATACAATTAGGTAATCAAAAGATTTATAAACCAAGCCCTGTAACCACTTGAGATTTTCTAATGAGTGCACGATGGAAGAGCTTGATTGATTGCGGTATACAAGTATACAAGGTTTTCCAAGCGATGCCTCCATTGTTTGACGCTATAAACCTCCCCCTGTTCTCCATCAAATTCGCGGTATTCAACCTTTTTGACAAACGTTTTTCAATCCTGTAGAATTACGGCAAATATATCGAGAATGTTTGGCACCAGCAAAAGTGAAGACTTCTAGAAAATTCTCTATTTAATCCTTTACAGCAGCAGATTCTAAGTGT
Source organism: Cylicocyclus nassatus (assembly GCA_958299035.1). Classification (NCBI taxonomy): domain Eukaryota; kingdom Metazoa; phylum Nematoda; class Chromadorea; order Rhabditida; family Strongylidae; genus Cylicocyclus; species Cylicocyclus nassatus. The sequence continues at coordinate 53,428,236 of CATQJL010000001.1, forward strand.
GAAAATTACATTTTATTACATTTCACAGTAAACTGCCGTAGGGCAGGATGTTTAATCGAAGTGTCCCTTTAAAACAAAATGCATATCTTCTTGGAGGGTTTGGCACGCTGATTCCGAATCTGCTTTCTGCGGGGCAGTTCTGGACGAGGAGCTATGAGCATTTGTTTAAAAAAATTGAATGCGCGACTAAGTTAAAACAGGTTGCAATCTTGAATCTCCCCGCACTTGAATGGAGCAGTGATGATAATTAGGAAATTGCGTACGATAAATACTTTGATTTTTATACTCAGCAGGTCCAAATACTCCAGCACAGACGTAGGTCCTTCTGAGTCCTAAAATGGCGCAAAATTCAGCAGGATTTTTCAAAGCTTTTTAATGCTCAACTGTCGGTTTCATTCTACAGTAAAAGAGTGAAGCAAAGACTGATTTCACAGCTCCTTGGTATGGTACGTAGAATTTTTTCACAATCGTTGAGACAAAAAGTCAATGATCAAACAGTAATTGCATTTACTGAAAATCTTGTTTTTTGGGAGGAAAAATTCGCTTTCATAATCCCTCTTAACACCCACAATGAAAGCTATATTACGTATATTCGCTCAAAACTATTCCGGTTAGAGTTTAATAGTTTAAAGCTCCGTCCTATAGAGAATCTAAGTGTGGAAGTTATAGAAATATCGAAGAAAAGTAGAAATCATCTGATCGTGATATGAAGATGAAGAAACGCGCAGCACTTTTTTCCAATTTCTGTCGAATAGAGACTACATGTACTTGCTGCAATTCTCGGAAAATTTACGCAAGGCTATTTTAGCAGGGAGTGATTCAAAGCCTACTTCTTAGCCCTTACAAGAATTCAAATGTTTCTAAGTATTTTTAATCAATTAACTACTGGGCTCCGCATAGCAGAACTCGCTGCATAAATGCAAATGCAGAAATGGCCCTGCTACGACATAAATCCCTTAGATCTGGAGTCTCGTGACTCAACAGCATCTGTGGTGACTAGTGGCATCAGTGGCTTGTCTCAGTCAACAACGTTCTAACGTCACACACCTTCTTCAGCGTTCCTTTCACTTGCATTGCCCTTTCAAAGGAGCGTTCAGCTTCCGTCCTCAGCCAAGTTTCGAACGATGACGTCATAGAATAGCTCCTTTGAATTTCTGTCTTCAAAAGAAGTTGGTAAAAGGTGTTCACTGCCGTCACGTCATCGCAAAGATTTTCTCAAGTCTCGAAAGTCGCATTTGACTCCCAATTCATCTCATGGTTGATTTTTCGCAAGTTGGCTCAGATCCAAGCCAATTTTGCGTAGTGCCATGGATATAATTAGCTGCAAAAACTCCAAGAGCCGATTGTTGCTCCTCTCATATCGATCAGCATATTCAGGGGGTTGAATAACAAGCCGAACAAGAGTTAGTTGCTCTACGCCCTTGCATTCGCATTTCATTTTCGCTAAAAAGAACAAAATTACTCAACCTCTCAAAAACCTTTGAAAATAATGGTAATATTCGTTACTCAGCAAAATTTGCAGATGTCATTATATGTATGTTTGGCTGACATAACCACTTTTCGGCTTTTGGGTCTGGAATTAAAGAGTCCCTTTGACAATTTATCCAAGTTTTATGCCTTTCTAGTGAATGGCGCAAAAGCTCGAGATTTACAAGCGTCCCTATCCTCTCCCCCTTCCTGGTATTAACCCCCCCCCCCCCTTGCTTGACTAATTTTTGGGCTAGTTAGTGTTGTTTACGTGTGCTTCGCGCAGATATTTCTAACGTTCTACCAAATTGCAAAAGTGATTTGTCAGCGTGTTTGATTCTTAATGACGCTGTATATTAGGGGGCCATCTATAAATATTTATTCACCCTTTTTCACTACGACGAATGCAAAAACCATGATTTACTTTTACAAACGTCTGCTTCGTACAGGTTTTTGTGGTGCAATTTTTAGTATGACTTCTGTTGGACTAGTGCTAGCCTTATGGCCCAATTTGAAAAGTTTACATTTTTGTGCTTAAAGTGATATCCGCCATTACTTTGACATGCTTGGTTTTCTGTTTTCTCCATAATTACGGCCTCTTTTTGATTTTTTTCTTTCAAAGTTTTAGTTACTGACAAGAAGCACCAGAGTTCAGTATTAGCGCAACGCAAGCTTCAAAACTGGATGTGTAAAAACAAATATGAAATTATCAACTTTTTTCAATATTTATTTACTCAAAATTTTTTGTCATATTTAGGATGTTATAGAATGCTGCACTCGATGTATTGATCGGCAGTTGTGATTTTTCAAATCATAGACATGGTCTTCTTATCGCCTTCTTTTCCCTCTAAATCTCTTTAAAAAAAAGTTATCCAATGCGTTTTTTCCTATCACAGATCCTTTACCAGAGCCTTGAACTATTCCTTGAACTTGAGATTTGGGCTATCCCTATCCCTATCTCTATCCCTTAGCTTCCCAATAGTACCTCTCCAAATTGCGCTATTAGTCATCCATGACAGCTTGAGAAAAACACACTTTGTGCCCTTATGGACAAAGCAAAGTCATGCAGATGCGCAAAGAAGCTTGACTTCATTCGTGCGAGATAAAATTATCTGACCATGTCCAAATTAGCTTCGTCAAACAAACTATCTATTGGCACGCAAATAGAAATAAGTCAATCTTACATACGTGAGAAAAACTGCATTGACGTCAATATGTGAGCTTATTGTTATGAATCTATGTGGTGAAACATTGAGTCATTCACAGTATTATCGTGAGAACTTGAATGTACTAGATTTGTACGATTTTTGATATGAATTATGTTCGTTGTTTACCCTCTTATTTCATGGGAAAGCAATCCTCAAAATCACGAACTCGAACTTATCGTCAACATCCCAAAACAACTTGTGCTGAGAAACTTTAATGCTTGATCTCACCAGCTAGGAAAATTTGTTCAACTCTTTCACAGATTATAGATAAATTTCTATTCAGCTTTAATCTCAGCATCATTGAACATGTTTTCAAACAGAGAAGAACTAAAATAAACACCTATCAAAAATTAGCTGGAGTAGGGCAATTTTCTAATACCGAAGCAAAACCCAGGCTTGTATCGTGGTTGTAATAATCAAAAAAACGTAGTGGCAGTAACTGGAATTTGGGCACTTGTGCTCTTTATTTGGATGCTGATTGAAAAGCCCTGTCTAAGCTGGCCGAGCTGCAATCCATGTAATTCCCTCATAAGCCGTCTACTCTCGCCCAGTACAATACTTCTTCGGAGCGGACCAATTAGGTCCTCGAGTACTGTATTGAGCGAGAGCTTAGTTAGAGTTGAGCTATGGTCACGAGTTAGTCGAAACGCTGCTGCTTGTACAACTGCTTATTGGCTTAATAAGATATTTGGAATAATTTTGAATTGAGATGATTTTTTTCTCAAGAGATATTGCATATACATATAAGAGGTAGAAATTTGCAGGTGTAGGCTCATATCTATACCTATATATCTAAGCATGTGAGTAGACTCATATCTTTACTTATATATCTAAGCATGTGAGAAGTCTCGGGGGGGGGGGGGGGGGGAAGAGAGAGAGCTTGCCACTTCTAGTCCTTTTTTTAAGCCCAATTACGTAGAGCATGTTCATTTATGCATGCATATGTGAGTGTCTACTATGGGTTGTATAGAAAAGGTTCATAGCGTATAAGGACGTTGGAGATCATATTATTAGTTGGGGAAACCCTATGTTTTCGAGCTTAGTTTCTATTGCAAAGCCATTTATAGCCAAGCTTTGTGTCATCTTGTGCGCTTGCATTCCTCTGTCAAAAAATATGCTGATTTAGTGATACATACACAAGCAGTTCTGTCAGATGTCTCAGAACTTTCTTTAAAGATCTAGTCAGGGCCTACTCAGTATGTGGAGGTACTACAATCGCCTGATCACTGCCTATATATGAAGAACGGGCTAGTCTCAAACATGCTACCCGGCTAAAAATAGTCCAGCGCAACCGCTCATCCGGCTGGCCAATCTAATCTTCCTTGCAAGCTAAACTTATTACTCACTCCGCTGGTGAATGTCTGCTCCGACAGAAACTCATTTTGAGGCTACGGCTGAATGACGAGCGAGACAAATCCGAAAGCAAATCGTTTCCTGTCGTAGTTGTCCACTTCCGCGTTACCTATAAGGATGTGTGCTCTATGCTCTTTGGGTAGTTATGCAAAGGTATAGGATGTATGTAGTTTATCTAGCAATTCTTATTCTTGCGTATAGGCAGTATCTGGAGGGGGAAGGGTATTCATCAATCTCCTGATCAGGTAAACCAATCATGCAATGTGCTCGAAACCTTGTTATGTAAAGGGTTAGGGCAAATGAAGGATTAGGCGCTCGTTTGAGGGTGCAGCGCCAGATGAAGGATTAGGAGCTTGAACATCACTCCAATTAAAAAGGCATCTGGGCTTTCTCTGCAGACTGATAGGATGGCCTTACTTGCTGTGCAAACGGCAGCTCGTTCAATTTGATCGGTGAAAAGATACTCAGTTTCAAACTCTCGCCTAGATCGTAATCTTCCTAAGGCTCCACCTACAGTACTCTAGGGCGCTGATTGGCTAGTTCGTAAAATGAAAGGTAGCGAAAGAATAGGGTTGGTTTCTCGAACTGATCTTGCGAACTGCAGATTGGACAATGGCTCTTGAGAATTTCTAATAGTTTGCACCAGCGGCGAACTGAGGGAGCATCCCCTCCTCCCCCCCCCCTCAGGGGTCGCACTATTTTTTAGATAATCTCGGAGTCTAGAAATTGTATAATGAAGTTTTTTCGACATTCCAAAGTTATATGCCCTCAAAATGTCTAGAAAGTCACCCCAAATCTTCGCTTCCCTTCTTTCAAAAAATTTCCTTCTTGTCCTTCAAAACAATTCCTCAGATGATCTAATAGTGTTCTAAATTTGGAAAAGGCTTAGTGTCCAGGTCCGCAAATGCCCGTGAACATGTCCTCTGCGTTCCTAGATGAGTTTTTGCCGAATGCGACGGCGCGTAACTAATTGGCACGGCTAACAGCCACAACATTCCACTTTGGGAATTTGCGAAATAGCTCCATTTTCGATTAAGTCGCGCTCAGCGCTCGAACTTGGCAACATGCTAATTCAGTCGCTTGCTTCCAAGGATTCATTCTCAATGCGTAAACGTTTTCCTTTTCGAGTAAGAAAAGCATATTCAAAAGAATGTAGATTGCTCAAGCTTTTATTGTTATTGCTGCATTTTGGGGAACAAAATTATTTTTTATTGGCAGTCACGAAAACAGTCAACATCTTTTGGAAGCATTTTTTTCCTGAAAATTACCTTTGCTCTCAGCACCCAAACAAATTTTCTAGGTCATATTCGCACCTGCTGACTATTCGAACTCTAAATTGCTCGCTTTTTTGGAAAGGCTTGCAAATTCAAAATCTTATTATACGAAATGCGCCAAGCTGACGAGAGCTTAGCAAGCTAGAAGTGAGTTTATGTGCAAAAAATTAATTGAATAGCGCTTTTTTCCCAATTTCTGCCCAGTATGAATCCATTATGACGTTCTGCATTTTATAATCATAGCTGCATCCTCATCTCTTTTTTACATATTTGTCACTGAGAAATTTTAGTTAGTACTGCATATCATAAGCTTATCCGTTGGACTTGTACATTTTCTGACCGACCTCTATGTTTCAACTATTTTTACCTAAATTAATGGGACTACTATAAATATTGCCCTTAGATTTCTCTAGACTACACAAAAAACCTTCAAGTCCATGCAAAGAGACCTTGAAGATTGGCTAGCTAATTTCGATGAAAATGCAAATATTTGTGCAACTGAATGTAGGCCAAGTTTTTTGAGTATCATTTTTCGTTTTATGGGTCTTCGCTAGGGAATTTACCAGCCAACAACTATCATGTCGCATAAGCGTCATTCTTGAATCGTGATCCCATGGGAACAGCACAATGGGGCCCCCGAACCCATTGAGGAAGCGGATGTTACGTCATCCATGCCGATCCCGGCATGAATCGCCTCGCAACCGTTTCCTCCCGATTCCGCTCGCTGACGTCAGCGGCTGCTCGAGCGCTTACTGCTGAGGCCACTTTTGAAACCCGCTTAAAGCCAATCAACCCTTTCTTCTATAGTTTTTTCCTTTTGCTGTGAGACTTCAATCGCTTTCCTTAGCCTAGAAGTGTCTGTGGTATTTTCTGGTATTTCCTTATGCATTGTCTGGAGAGGGTTTTTCTTTGATATGCATTGGATTTCACGAACGCCCATTTGAGACCCCATCATCACACTTTCAGCCTTTGCAGTCAGGAAAAAAACCTTGCTTCAAGTGTTTCTTCGACTGTTTTGACCTTTCCTACAACGCCTCGCTTGGACTACAAGTGAGAATCCTAATACATGCTATTTGACTCTTATAATGCTATTTGACTTTTTTTCTTAAATATCTGCATGTATTACATATAAGTAATGTTTTATTGTATTAGGATGGCATAAGCTATGGGCAGCGCCCAGTTAAGAATACCTGTACTCCTTGTAGCTAAGCCATTCAAATGACAGCTCATATGATCCACTCTTGGTCGAGAAATTTTCTGAACCCCATACCGTATTTCCAAAGATGTTGCAGATTTGTCTTTGAGGCACTTTTCGGATTAGTATAAATAGAATCTGAAGAAAAGCTTGGCCACCAACTTGATCGAATACCTCCTTCAGTCCCTTGCAAAACTGTTATATTTTCGAATTTTGTTTGAATGGATCACGGCAGTAGTATTAACCTTACCGACTACAATATGCGACTAGATTGGCAAATTAGCTGTGCCTCGAACTCTAAGAAGTTGAGCGCTCCCCATTTCCCTTCCCATAGCGTTTCTCTAGTAAATGCCTTGAATTCTCGTTGATAAGACCACTTACAAATAAATTGCCAACGGCCTCTATTTCCAATTTCACAGTCAGATTTGCACAAAAAAAGAACAAAGGCTAACTCCAATAATTTGAAAGCTGTAGAATGATGAGTTGATTGTGCATGAACCTCATTTATTAGCCTGATAATTTCTAAATCACTGAAAAGCGCTTTAAGAGTTTTCGACTGGTAAACAGAAAGCCCTGTCTTTTGCAGTTTTGTTGAAACCAAGACGAAATATCCAATGTATTTGAACTTATCCACGAATTCAAGGAATTTTAGCCTGGCCATACAAGATTTTGAAATGTAAATAATTTTTCATGCCGATGATATCATTTAGTGTTTGCTCGCTGGAACGAAATGATAGGCTCTCAATATATGATTTCGGAAAAGCTCAGTCAAGAGCACTCTATCTCGGAGCTCTTGCAAGGCATTGCAGGGCTCACGAAAAAACTTAACGTGCACTTGCATGACGTTTTGAACCCGAAAAACTTGGGCCATTACGCAGATGACGCAGTATCCGAGATATGGACATTGTTATTCGAGTCCACGACATCATGCATCAAAGTTCCCTAACATGCATGTCGTGGCTAATGGGCATAATCTTCTTTCTTGTAGATTGTGTGTAAACATAAGCAAAAAACGCGAGAAGAGGAAGGGTAGAGTCACAAAAGGTCAATTATCCTTTCGAAGCTGTTTATATGGTGAAAGTCTGCTTGTAGTGTTTGTGAAGGGCTAATTGCTGGTTTCTTATTTGGACAACAGATGATTTTTCTCACATGTTTTCTGTTCGGAAAACCTGGGCATAGTAGTAGTACTATCTTCTATGATGTTTTGACTCACAGGTCTTAGAATCAAATCATAGAAAAATCATACAAGATGAATTCCTTTTTTGGCTTGATTCATACAAAGCATGAAAATAATTATTTAGTCTCAGCTATGTTGAAAGATGGGTCTAGTCCATTTGCCTGGAGTCTTCTTCTTGCATTTTCGATCTCTAATTTATTGGCTTTTGAAATTAAGTCTCAGTGCTTATGCAGGCTGAACAGCATATCAAGAGCAAAGACTGGAACCCTTCCTTTCTCAGTTCGCTTAATTGCGCCAAAAAAGAACTTCGATTTTTTCCATTTGTCTTACCAACTCTGTCGGAGTCTGCTCATGTTTTTTGTATTTTTAATGACAGAAAATGTAAGCCGGTAGTTTATCTAGAGCTACATGGGGATTAATCAAAGCAGTCGCGTTGCCCTTGACGATACTGTGCACATCTGTGGCCTCCTAATCAGCTAGAAAAACTCGTCCATATGGGGCGCTGTGGTTACATGGACATTTGTACATATTTCTGATCAAGCTTCCGGTCCTTTTCATTTCGTAGTCTGTTGCAAAAATAATGTTGCAACCAGATTTTCTGCGCCTCCTTGTGTTGCTCATTAAATTTTCGAAGCATCGTAAGAATTCTAGATTCTGAGGCAAAGCTGAAGCGATGTGCGTGTTAGGCACTGATTCGATTCTGCTTTTCTTCTGACTACTCGGAGCAACAACTTAGCCAGCATCCATTCGGTAAATAAACTTGGGTTCCGACGCAAGATGAATGGCTTACATGCGGCTCGAGATTCGCATTCGCTAGCTTATACAGCCATTTATTTCCCGTCAGGGGCTCATAAGCGAGCAGACATTGTGCTCAAGCGCTGCCACATAAATCTGTCATGGGTCCTTGATTTCTTGAGCTTTGGGACATACTAGTCATTTTTGCATTCTTCCACTCGTTCTTCTCATTCATGCGTCAAATTTCAATTCCTCGTTCTGTTATGGCGTATCTGCTGAAGTTTCAATAGTCATCTGGGTGTTCCCGACTGCCAAGCCGTTTTTCGACCAATCATCGTTCTTGATACGGCACGCTCATTGGTCATTTGCAGAGATTACGGTCCGAGCGAGAGTATGCAATAAAGTTTTTTGCATACTTGTTACCAATTGCAGAGGAAATTTGTCAAATCAAATAGTGAAACTGAAAAAGATCTTTCAAAGAGAAGAGTTGATGGGGAGTAATTTGGTGAAGCTTTTGGAGAAAAAAGTTGACCCAAAACTACAATTAGTAGACTTTCACCACCACCATCCTTTCACCAATATCTCACTTGTTTCTAATTTCTTAACTCCTATGCTTCCTTTTCTTCCAAGCACATTTGCTGAGACAATGTTTATTGCTCGATTAAGCCCTTCAATTCATTCCGTTTACGATAGCTCTGCTGAACCATCAGAATAGCACAAAGATCGTGTTTTTGTACTCGCTAAACACTACAATGTTTCATTTAAGATTTGATGTTTGAATTAGGACGCAAAAATCATGATGATGATGAGGTTTTTTTTCGTAAGTAATGCCTTGTTGGTTCGTCTTGAGAAACTTTTTGGGAAAAGTTCTGCGTTTGTTTGTCAATTAATCGTTGAATCACCAGTATGTTGTCGACCAATACAGATTATGATGCTGGATAAATAACTTTTTTTATCCCGAATCCGATTCTTTAGCGCGGTCATCAGTGTGTTGCCGAGGTTTTCCGTGAAATTTTCGCTTGTTATTTTTTACACTTCAACTACATAATCTTGATCCATAGGTGTAAGTTGTAAGGACAAAGGTTCGGCGCGGGACCCAGCACGAGTCCGTTTCTAGGCCTTCTGAAACGAAGTCCTTTCTGACTTTCGCTTTCTACGAAGTCCCTTTTAATCCAAAATCGGAAACGTTGACTAAAAACCTATTTTGTGTCTTTCGGACACACAAAAACGATCCCCTTTGTTTTTTCGCCACAAAACGCAGTCCAGCCTGCTTCCAGACGATCTGTGGTGGACATTTTTCGGCTCCTTCAGTATCCCTTGTGAGCAAGCAATGAACGTATTCTATTTCAAAGACGGAGAGCCTACTGAATACATGCAGCCTTTTGCAGTTATTTGTATTTGCTAGGGCCGGCCGTTTACCAAATTATCGTTTTTGTCCTCCAGATTACCCCGGTACCAACTGACATCCCCAGAGGAAAGGAAATTTGGTTGACACAGGGAGTGATCGAAATTTGGTCTGATCTGGTCATAGCGGCTCCTCATATCATTACGCCACTCGCCCCTCACTGCATTTCACGTCAAGGTAGATAGGGCACCCGAAATTCCCACGTGGATACTAGGGCGGAGCGGGGGGGGGGGAGGGCTTACTATGTCATTACCAAAGCGACAGCTGGTATAATTTGATCGTCTGTGAATAAAACTTTATACTCTCGTTCGTACAGTGGTCTTTGCAAGTGACCAATCATCATGTCGTATTGAGAATGATGTCGGAAAACGGTCTGTGTGAGAGTTTGAGGTTGAAATTTTTTGGTTTAAGAATTATATGCGCTGTTAGTGGACCGCTTATAAAGGTCTCATCGATCAATCTTCATATAGAAAGTCAGATTTCCAGATTTGCCTATGCTTTCATGTGTCATCAGCTTGCGCAGTTCTTTAAGGCATATCATAGGGATAGCTTTGTCTTGGCATAGTACAAAATTAATAGCCCATCAATTTTTCCCACTGTAGCACTGCGGTTGCAAATTAGCTGCCATTCCTAAAATTTCCAAAAGTTTTAAAAACTTTTGTAATGGATTTTATCAATCGTTGTATTGACTGTCATTGGTTGAAAATCCTTTCGAATGTTCTCACCGTAATCCTACGATAATACAGAGCGATGGGATCTGAGTTGAAACCAGCCCTACAATATGCTATCTAAAGTTCCTCGAAAGTTCATGATGCGGAAGAGCTCTTAGCAATCACACACCTCTACATTTGAACTCAATCTGTGTCAGCAGTATTTCTCCCAGGATCGGCGGACTTAAGATAGTGCATCACAGGTCCACGTGATAAATAATACGCAATGATACTACGTACATCCGGCTTAGCTACTTTTCCATGATTATGATTTGACGCTAGATAAGACGTGGGAGAAAGGGCAAGTGTAGCGTACTTCGTGGAAGCGATGCATGTCCCAGTGGAGTTCGTGGGGGCTAGAATTCTAGTTAGGAATTCTGACGAGCAGCGATATGGATCTCCCTAAATTATATTATACCATGTTATCTAGGGACATCGTCCTTTACGCGTCACAGAAAAAGTGCAAGTCGTCTCGTGCTTGTTTGTCACTCACCTCAAGCAGAAAATTTGCTGACTATCATTGGTGGAGTTCTGGTCATTTTATCAATCTTACTACATTGTTACTATATCATTAGTGACCTCAATAATTTTCAAAGTTTTCACCGTACATATTTTTCAAAATTTCGTTTGTAGACTGCGAACGTCAGCATCATAGCAAACAAATTATCATTTTAAAGCATGACCTATTTTCCTAGTGGAAACAGGAAAGAAAAAAATTTTTGAGCAGATTTAGTGTTAAACCTTTTTGAGACAATTGTCCTGTTTTTTTGGAAAACTTGAACTTCAAATTTTGACAAAATGATTTTATTTGTCCATTTAATCTGTAAAGGGATCTGAAAATTTCTTTCAAACGGCCGAACAGAAAATCTGACCATACAGTTCGGCAGAGCTCGTCCAGAGCTTTGTCTTCAGTGCAACCATATCAAAAAGCACTGGACTCTAATTTCTCATAAAATCGCTGTTTTTATTTCTTGTCCCTACTTTGTTTCTCAATCATTTCTGAATAGTGAAGGAACGTAAAAACTTTAAGGACCATATCTCGTGTATAAAAAGTTATCGTTAGCGTCACTAAGTTAACTCACAAGTTTCCAATTGTCCATGTTCATTGTCTACTTTATCTTTTTTACTTATCTTTTTTTGTGTGAAGGACCAGAATATGAGAAATTCTCTTAAAACGGAGAGTCCAATGTTATGCTACTCTGATTATGTTTTGTGTGCCAATGAAAATGTAACATTATGGCGATGTAAACAGCACTAAAGTTCAGTCTGGCATAGACTAGCAAAGTCTGATCTGATATGCATAGGCACACACATACTAGAGGCTATTACTCATTCATTTCAAATTGTTCAAACAATTGCTACCTACACTGAATTGGACGTGAATATTTAATAGTAGAGGGAACTTGTAGCCATACTCGTTTGCTAATGGTTTCTTGAGAGAGATTTCCCCTTTGACGTTAATTCATTATAGTGCAGGAAGTTCTGATGGATTTACATCGTGGTTTTGTAGCTAGATGATTATTATTTCGTTGATTAATGCTAGATTGATAGAGAGCTTTTGATTAGGACAAAATGAAAGTCGCACTCAAAGTTGTCAACTAATTAAACATGGGTATAACATTTGTACTTGTAATAACAACGTGTACCTTTCAAAATCTTTGAGCTGCTTACAAGTAAGAAAGTATTTTTAAATCTAGAAAGATCACCATTTCTTCATTTCTATCCAAAAGCCCACAATTAAGTTCATGAGCTACCTTTATCTTTCATTCTTGAGTGGCAATATGCTAGGAATTTTGTATGTACTTTTGCAGCTATGTCTGAAATGTACCTGATGTCAAATATTTTGCTAGCAAGATCTCTTTTCTGGATTTTTTTTATGGCGCCGTGCAAACATTAACAATCTGCCCTTTCAACGTAATGATACTGTAATCAGATGGAAGTATTTGCCCACTTTAGCATCGTCATCTATTGCTGACGAACTCTGATGGAATTCTGCCACCGTCACAGCAAAATGAATTTCTTTTCTTAGCCAGATCATAGAGATTTGTGCGTTTAGCAGTTGAGAAATTGTGAAAGCTCTTTCAACAAAACTCTTAGAGGTACTAGAGAACTTTTGGTATACGAGCGTTTAGTGGTAGGAATTGTACTAAACTGTAAATTTTCGACATGTGAAAGTCGTAAATTTGACATTGTGTAAGTCATGAACAGGACCTTGAGATTTGGTGTTAGAAATGCCTTCTCGCAATTTTCATACAGTCGCAAAATAAGGACTTTCGTTCCCATAAGGAGTCCGAGAATATTTTTGCTGCTTTTTCTGTGCCGTATGTACCAGATCCCTCACGTGTTAGCAGATTGCTAGCATCCTTCAGTATTCTTCAAGATTTTTTTCCACTCTTAAGAGTCACCCAATCCGTCTTCACAGTTCAAGTGCGCAACATTTTCAAGAAAAGCACTTCTGGTTTGATAGCTGGCTCTTTTTCTTGAAGAGAAATCCGAAACTTCGGGGCTAGGGAAATTCAAACATTGCAGTTTTTTAGCTCCGGATGGATAGCTGAATGTAAAGGCTTAGTCATTCAAACATCAGAAAAGTTTACTATTGTTTTTTACTCCACTTTTTTTACTCCTTCTTTCTGCGCTGTAGTGGCTACAAATTATAACAAAGTGCCTAGAAAAGTAGACTGTTGCGGGCGGTGTACAAAAACGATTCTGTGTGGTTAAAGCAGTCCACTGAGTGTTGTGAAATTTACAAAATTGATGAACAAGAAGACAGAATGGTTTCAATATGCCCTGCACACTCGTCAAAGGCTCAGCGGCATCTATGGCCCACTTTCTTCATAGTTTCTATGCTTTATGGGGCGAAAAATCCAAAACGATATTCGTAGATTAAAGGGGAAATCATGTTCAAAAAATGTAGGATTGCTACTCTTCAAACCCTAAGAATACAAAGTACAGTGTGTCCCAAAAGTAAGTACATTCTTAAACGATAATAATTCTATTCTCACAACGTCGTTTGCTTATTTCCTAATACCACTCAGTAGAGTAGGTTTCAATTTACTACAGTGGAGTGAATCTCTCAATTCTTTTCATTGTTGTAGGATTACGGTAGGAACATGAAAACGGTTTTGAGTTAATGCCTACATTTTGCCCCAGGAAGGATTCTCAAGGAGCCGAAAATTTTATCATTAGGCTAAACTGAGTCGCTGACTGTGAATCTGAAAGGTGTTCGTATCGTAAAACTTTTTTAAAGTTATGCTAATTAAAAAGCAGTGAAGTTTTTTAGTATTTTTCAAAATGTAATAAAAACCATTGAAAACGCTTGAAAAACTTGCAAAAAGCCATCTAATTGAATCAGCATGTCTGAAACCATCTCTGCACAGTTTTTTGGAGTTTTTTGAAACTTTCTTCTATAACGGCCTATTTCATGATGGCGCTGTACGCCGCAATTTCCTACCGTAATCCTGTAGTCATGAAGAGCGATGAGTGATTCCCCGCACTGTATATTTAAGCTGAAGTCTACTCTAATAGTTGACGCTAAGCAAAAGTTTTGTGGGAAGAGAGATATCAACGATCACAAATGTGTACTTACTTCTGACACCCTGCATACTATGTGCGTCACCTTGACTTTGACCGCCCACCTTTTGCGAATTAGATCAAAGAAAATATTATATATGCATTTTTTGTTGCAAAAATCAGGTAAACTAGTCATTACCATGTATTGTATATGGAATTTATCGAACCGTTTTCTAAAACTCCTTCCTGCCTTAGCGTTGCATCTCTTCTTGTTCTTCTACATTCTCGTCTTCCAGATATTGTTACAAGCACGTTCTCTGACGCAGTTTTTGATTTCAGACATAGGCTCATATCTAGCGCTTCCAGAACGGAATGGGAAACCAATCTGGAAAATTATCCGCACCACGAGGGGTGGTGTCGTCCAAATCCGTCCACGCATTTTCCCACATCGCGCAGCCATCGCCTATAAATCGTTCCATCAGTGCAATGCCCACGCTAGAAACCCCAAGGAAAGGTTGGTTTCTAAGCATTTGTATCATATTGTAGTTATATTTTTATATCAATATGATCATTCACAAAGTGTGGTGAAAATTAACGAAGATGACAAACTATCATCGAGCTTTTTTTCGCAACATGTTTTCCACCTTTCTCATTTCTTGATTTTTTTGGTGTGAAATAAACAAAAACGATTGCAGTAATTCCACAATTAGCATTCTTTGTATTGTAACATGAAACATCTCACAAAAACATTGTTGCAAAAACTGAGTAAAATCTTGGCTTCCATAAGTTGGCGTTTTCATAAAAACTTGATTTTGCAACATTCATTCCTTTGAAAAAATTGTGTTCATTTGTGGGTGCGAGTGTAATGTTACAATGTTTGCCAATAAGAGAATGCAAAATTTGTTTATGTCTGTCTTTCAGTTTTTTCCCAGGTATACTTCATATAATGTAATGCATGTGTGTAACTGTGCGTATATACATGTATGCAGCATGGGAAAAATATAGAAAAACATACAAATCGGAACCCTTTTCTTCAGCTTGTCAGAGACTCTAACCGTAAAAGCATCTGAGCTATTCAGTCGCTTAGGGCAAGTCAAACTTTCAGAGCTGTGATGTTTTTCTTGCACAATTACTTATATCTCTCATTTTGTTCATACAAAGCGTTTTCGTCAAAAGGTCACATCCACTCTTTTTGAAAGATAGGATGTGCAAGGGAAAATCAAGAAGAAATAGAAAACCTTTGAGTCTCGGGACTTTTTCAAGGTTGAAAAAAATCAGCAATAATACCAATTGAAATTTGCCTAATTTTTTGTTTTTAAATATTTTTATTGCATCTAGTTCATAAACACTGCACTTTGCATTGTATGGTACATTTACAAGTTGAAGAGCATTTTTGAATAGTCTCTAGCGCAGCAATTGTGAAATTACTAATACTGAGAAGCAATTCGCCTAAGGATGAATCACGAATGTCGCTTTTGTATTTGCTAATAAGCAGTCATGATTAGTGTCCCTGAGCATGCAAACAAGTCTAATGTATGTAATCAATCTTAGTTACAGCATTAGCGCCAATTTTACACTCGATTACAAAATTGAGAAAAGTATTTACTTAATTGTCAGTGTAACAAGTACCGCTCAGATTCACATATGCTCGCTGTCTGCACTTGCTTAATATTCCACCAGCTTCACTCAGCTCATTACCAGCTGAAGATTGTGTAAAAGCCTTTTTCACAAAATTGAATAGAATCTTCAAAAGCTTTATATTACGGGGGGGGGGGCGAACTGAGTTTGCCAACCATTCTGCTTGTTTTTAGTGAATTAACAAAACGTTCTCCTCATAGCGCTGTCATAGTGGCTTCCTAAGGGTGCCTTCATACCGCGCCAGCCGTCACCGCCGCCTGTATCTGCTTTTGCGCATTATCCTAGTGACCTGGGGCCTTGTTAAAACGTTAAAAGGTTATGCTATTTGTAATCAGCATGTCGAATAACCCCACAACACCAAGTCTGAGCGAAGTTCGTGGTTTCGATATTGTGGCCCGGATAGTGGAATAATGCGCAAAAGCGACTAGCGGCCGCTGCCGGCGCGGTATGAAGGTACCCTAATGGGCATACTTTGCATAGATAGAAGAAGCAATACAAAAGCGCAAATTTTATTTTGGCATTTTTCACGAAAATCATACCTTTTCACAGAGATGCTCAGTAGCACAAACTTTGCAAATTTAGACAGGTCTCGGCACGAGGTGGCTAATTTGTAAGTGCAAAAAACGAAGTCCCCACATTTTTACGGAAAATTCAAAATTTGAGGAGTTATTCTACCTCTTCTATGTATGCCGTGTAGGCCCAATAGGAAGTAGCTAAGCACCGCTATGAAGAGCTTGGTTTGCTTAAAAAATGAACGCAAGTAAATGGCTTCGAAAATTCAGGGGTCAAGGTTTTGCGGATATTTTGCGATACAACTCGCGCCAACCTAATATTTTATGTTGCTTGTGGTACATAATGCAAGTCATTATGTTGGAACAACTTTCTCAAGCTCAAACGCTGAGCTTGTCGGGAGGGGAGGTGGGGGGGGGGGGGGATCACGCCAAAGAATTATTTTATATAGGTGTGGCTTGCTGAAGAATTTAGGATCTTTTTTGAACTTTTCGCAAGCTTCTAAAGTTAGAATGTGAGAAGGGAGAGTGAAAATAGCGCGACCTTTCCTTCTACAAATTTACTTTTCATAAATCTCTGAAATTATTTACTACTTACGATTGATCTGGATTTACTTGCATGATTTTGTCTGATTTCAATTTTTGTATTTTATTTCCATTTTGTTGAGTCCAAAATTGTATGAGCCATTCTTGGGAAAGATAAACGGGGCCTCTATTTGTTGCTGCTTTCTACCGTTTTTACTATCTCTTGATAGTTCTTTACTATTGATATACATTAATTTTTTATCGCTGTGAGCAATATGTGTGATAGTCAAAGAATGATTATGGGGATGCGTGTGCTATCAGGGATAAAGCAAGAATTTTGATTGTCACATGGTTGCTGTTAAGATCATGATCCTACGAGATCTTGGATTAGAGTTCTTATAAAATTATTAAGTTGGCCCGAATGTTCACTCGCACCTTCAAAAATTCATGGCTTCTTACTTGTTTAAATAATTTGCATGGTTTTGACACTATTCAAGAGAGGAAATCATGCGTTTAGCAACAGCTTCTTTTTACTTTTTCATTTTTTTTCGGCGTTTTCTTTATTACAAAACTTCTGACAGGAGCAGTCAATCAGCATAAAATTTCAAATAGAAAGAGCAGGTCATGAATCGTAATAAGAACTGCTCCGATTTTTAATGCACGTTTCATCTTGGCAATTACAGAAGAATCCAATTTTGGATATTTTTCTTTTACAGCTTCTACCTCTGCAATGTTTGCATGTTCAGATTTTTTGCAAAACTAGGAGGGTATGAATTTAAGAAAATGGTGCAAATAAACATTTGGGCAACCTAATATATTTTCGTGAGAACAAATGCAGTGCCACAAACCGCAAAGAAACAGCAGGCCAAATCTATCTATCCAATCCTGCATGCATTGCAAATTCAGCGTTTCTAGGATGGGAGAATCACTCGTCTCAGCTAGCCCCATCGATGAATGTGCTTATTTATGTATGTATAGGTAAGAATTGCCACGGGCAGCTTTCGCGGAGCGAGTCGTTCTCGTCGGCCTCGGACCAGCACTTCGACGATCCCGCAAGAGGTGGGTGCTCTCTTCTGCTTTTCCCGTTTTATTCAAGTGCCATGAGACATGCTTACGTAATGACATCTGTTTGCATGTGGAAAAAGAAAAATGTTGAGAGATGTGTTTCATTTCCTTTCTTTTGCTCGCAAGATGTCGGCAGCTTCTAATGTCGGCTCCTCATGAAAGTACAAGTATCTCTATGACCAAGCCGCTCTTTCTACACTCTTCAGCTCTGTCTAATTCCTTTGAACTTGACAATCAACTCTCGGCTCGTCTTCCATGAACAAACATCCTTTCTTTGATCGGTCGTGCTCGATCTACTTCGTTCCTGCAAATCCTGTGATTTTCCGACTTCTTGTGATTTCTGTGATTTTTTGTGTTTTCCGTAATTCCTGCGATTCATTTCTTCAAAAGCTGTTATCCATGAAACGCGGATCTGCATTTCAGGGTAGAAGTTCCTGCACTCCATTGATAGTGATAATTTTAGGAATCTTAGAAACCACAGATACCACGGAATCATAGGCATTACAGGGGCAGTATGGCCGAACCCTGAGGCCCTGGCCATACCTCACGCGATTTCATTCGCGACGCGTTTGGCAAAAGTCCAGTTGTGCATAACTCATCATGTGCGTTCTAAATTTGCAGTGAATAGAGCATTTTATCAATCTACGGAGGCTGTACAGACTATACATTTGCAGTCTGCTCGTGTTGAATTTAAAGACGTTTGGCAGATTTCCAAATCGCGCGGCCACTGAAACGTGTGAGGTATGGCCAGGACGGCCTTAGATCTAACACTCAATCCAGTTCCTCTATCAAGATCCTAGATAACAGGACATTTATAGTTTTCGTTCTTACTACGTCCTTCTATCTTCCACCTCTAATTTACATAAATTTTAGCAAGCCTTCATGAAATTCGGCTGATTCTTGAAGGTTTTTCGGCATAAGCATTTTCTTTTCTTTGTAAACTATGTACGTAAGCATGAGGAAGCGCAAGTATTCAACGAAGCTTATTATATTAGGAAATGTGACTTCGAAAGCGTGAAACATCTACCTAGCGCCGACAAAATGAAGTTTTGACGTCCTTTCCATATGTAGTCTCTAACGTGGGGCCACCCACTGATCACTTTTAACGATGCGCATCTTTTGTCATCAATGAATCTTTTGTCATTTTGCATAATGACTAAACAGATTTCTCCCCTTAAATTTCAAATCTACTGTGCACTGGTCGCCTAGCAAGCTTTTATCGAATTTGGCATAGAATATGCAAAAAACCAACTTCCAAAAAGACCAACTGTTTTGCTAGTGTGTTATTACAGTTATGCTAGAAATTCTAGACACCTAATTTGATTGAATTTTCTAGAAATAGAGAGGTGCATAAATTGCCTTGTTTGCCGTCCTTCAATAACTCGATGCCATAAAGTATTTTTACATCTCCTTATCAAGAGCCTATTTATTAGGCTGGAAAGAAAAGAATGTCGTTTTTATAGCAGAGCAAGAAACAAATCCGAAGAAGTATGTGTGGGGTACCATCCTTTGAAGAAAAGAAAGCCCCACAAAATGACTCAACATTAGCAGAAGTCGTAAATTACGCAAAGACTGGAGCCAGAAGTGCAACTCCCGGTGCCAAAAATCGAATTTTTGCTCCAAAAAATCCTACGAAATTCTAACTTGCCCTTGCTGTAACAGCCACATGTACTTATCCATAAGTCCATTTGCTATATTTTTTGTGCACAAATATTTTGAAAAAGCTCAAAAAAGGAGGTAAACTTCGAAACAGTAGTCCTGGACTCTTCCCATATATGCCGTTGCATACTACGAACCTTCGCAGCTTTGATCATAGAATTTTGGCCTTGGATGTGCCGTTCTTAAGAATCAGTATAAGCTAAAAAAACGGTAAACGCGAATTTTTTCTTTCCAAATGCAAAGAGCATTCTTTGCAGTTTGTTCCTTTTGCTTCAGCGAAAATGTTCTTAATGAGTGTTTACTGAAGCAGCTTTGACACATATACATTTTTTTACCCGAAAAACTTGCGAATAACCCTTGAATGAACAAATGCAGCCAAACTTTTGCATTGTCGAGAGGCCGAAATTTTCACATTATTGATAAGAGCAATTCATCGTACGATATTAGAGATTGATGAAAATTGCGAGGCGTGGCTTTTGACACTTTTCAGAAAGTTATACTGCTATTGGCTATCACGTCGCAAAAGTGATACCAGTAACTACTCAATGAATGAACGGAATAGTATAATTGCATTGAATCAAATAATATTCACTGCCTCCGCAATTTTTTTTACCCCTCTTCTTAACCCATCTTAATTGAGACCTTAGTACGAAATGTGCCCTATCACTGAATGATACTGCACATTTCATTGCACTCAGTTCTCAATTTCGTTGCATTATCATTCTCTTCTAGACAACTATGAAATAAACAAAAATCAAAATCAAAACAAACAGATTGTTTATTAAATTCAACCTCATTCTTAGCATCGCCACAATTGGAACTAGCGCCGATGGCGTGACGACTGAATAGCAACAACATTGATTGCAGAACTTCACGCAATGTGCAATCACGGCTCATGGAACTTCTCAAACTTTTTGATTATTTTTGAAATCGAAAAAGTCCGTAAAAATTCTTTGCACTTCAACTCACCATAATCAACAATCTGTTTACGCTAATTTCAAAATATGTAGTTGACATACTAGGACTGTGGTTTTGGTATTATGCTTATATTGGTTGGCTAATAAATAAGTTCGGTCGCTTTTTCAGCTCTCACAAATGCTGTAGACAAATTTTTGTCCAATGTTTGATATCTTTGAAAAGAGCACTTCACTGGGCATTGGAGCATATATTCTGTTTGAGTAAAACTTATCTTCCCAGGAAAAAAATCCGCAAAGAAGTGAAAAATCGCAATTTTCCCATAATGCGCAAATATCGGAAATTTGGTTTTCTTAGCGAAACATTTTCAAAATGGCAGATCACAGTTCTTTTTGTTGTTCACTAGATAGGGATAACTTCTCTGTATCCAAACACCAAACTGGTTCTTTACATCCATTACAGCATGAAAACGAAGCTCAAGAAGTCAAAGAATTGAGCTTTTGGAAATTTCGCTAGGTTGAGGTATAACTGTCTTTACTGACTATAGAAAATCCTGATTATTTGATATATGATAGAGGAAGCTTCGATCTACTTTCCCACAAAGAATCATAGATTGAAAACAACAAGAAAATTTTTTATGACAATTTGTGTGCCGAAACGAACTTACTTTTTAGCCAACCTAAATTTTGGTTTCCACGTATCGTGCTTTATTTGCGTATAATAGCAATCGAGAATGTACGAATAACAACAATCGACGTTGTTTACCTTACAAATGAACCAAATCAGGATAATGAAATGTAGAGAAAATTGAATAATGTTTGTAAAGAGGAAAGCTTTACCTTCTAGCAGTTGCTTACAGCCATACAACCGATTACTTTTTTTCGAGTGGTTTGCACTTATGGAAGTAGATCTTCATATTGTGGCTTTAATAGCCCTAATCATAGCAAAAAATTTTCGTACAACGACAAAGGCATCATGTTTCCCATATAGTGTCTCATAATTGTACCAATTCGGGATTCTGAGCTAGTCGTTAGGTCAGTCCGATCACGAATTCTTGTAAGAATTCTCTTTTATGGCCGCAGCTGCAACATTGACTTTCCTTACTATTTGAGACCTGCACGCGGCAATTTTTTCCGAAAAAAAGGCGAATATATGCATCTTCATTTAGGAACGTCGAAGATCCGTGCATAGAGATTTTTTCTGAGTAGCACGGAGAAAACGTTGATTTTTTTGACCCACTCATTCATTTATTCATCCATTTATTAGGTTGGCACATAAGTAATGCGACTTTTTATATAACTTTTGTCTCTTTGAACGTAGCGCATTCATTTTTTGGCAATATGAGAATTATGATGTAAGCTTCTAATGCACACATTTTTGCCGAATTTTACCATCTTATGTAAGGATTACGGTAGGTTTACGGTACTATGGGAAAATTTTAGAATGCATCAGATTTTGCTGCAACTTGACCTATAGGGCTTATTCGACATGCTGATCACAAAAATGAGATCCGTTTCGCATGAAAAGACCTCGTTCGTGAGATCAAAAAAATGAATTTCATTTTAGCGACAAATGAATATGATATTCGTGTTTACCGCATAGGATTACCCTATAATGCAAAGTTATAGCGAATTCTAACTTTTCGCAGCTTAGTTATTGACAAATTGCCTTCAAAACTTGACGCATTTGACTTGTTCAACTTCTCAAAGGTGCCCCACCTTAATTTGTGTTTAAATTTCATTTCTTTTTCACTGTTTCCAATGTGCCAACTTCCAGCTACATGATGTCTGTAATTGCTTTTTCATATGTTTGAATCAGGTTTCGTAGGGCTTCATGTTTGCCAAAAAATCGTGAAACCTCGATTTTCAGCAGTTTTCAAAAAATGCTTAGATTTTTTGTACTACGTTATCAAAAATCAAACAGTTTGCGCAGACTTGCAGCTTACATCACAGTTTACACGATGTCACAAAATGAGACTGCTACATAAAATAAGAGAAAAGTTACGGGAAAAGTTGCAAAACTTATGTGCCAACCTAATACTTTAATTCGCTCAAAGGCGCTTCTCAGTGCCATTGCATACCACTGGGGATGTTGAATTATATGAATTGTAATTATATATAGTATTATTGTATGTATTTATATATTGAATTTTGTGTGCTATAAGAGAGATAGTCAGAAGAGGTAGGTGCAATAGGAGAGAAACCTCCGTCCTGTCTCCCGCAGATCTAAAAATTTTGCAAGATGATTATGATGTACTACGTGGCATGAATTTCTGATATCATTCTAAACGGCTTTGGGTACTTATATCCTTGTCTATAACCATTATCTTCTGACTGCTAGTTAACACTCCAATGCACTTTTTCTTTTTCCCACTCCTGGAAAATGAAATGACAAAGCTCACTCAATATACAGGGTGCCCTAAAAGTGAGTATATTTCTAATCGTTGAACTCTCTTCCCACAACGTTTTTTGCTTGGCTTCAAGTACTATTCAAAGAAGCTGGCTTCAACTTAGACCTTGCAGTATTTAGCGAATTACAGTATTTAGCGAATCACTCATCGATGTTGTCACTGCAGAATCAAGGTAAGAAGTTTCAGCATACAGCACCGTTATGAAATAGCCTGTTTCAAAAAAAAAGTGTCGAAAATGCTGAAATGTGCAAAAATGTTTTCGGGCACGATTCGTGGGGCAACTTCAGTTTTTAAAAGTTTTGATTTTCTCATAATTTTCATATTTTCGAAAACTCTGACAAAACATTACTGCTCTTTATTTGGCATAACTTACGAAAGGAAATTTTGCGGTACAGTGCAAATTTTATGCTCATAGTCAGCGTCTCGATTTAGCCCAATGGTAAAGTTTTCGGCTCGTTAGGTATCCATTCTGGGGCAAGATGTAGCCATTAATGGCTCAAAACCCTCTTTAGTTCCTACCTTAAAGGTACCGTCCACCCAAAATCTCGACCACCATGTTTTTGCCCTTCCAGAGCCTTCTCATACCCCTGATTCCGAATATCAAGTCGAAAATCTGCGAAAACCACAAAAGTTCCCGTTTTCAAAACCCGCAGAGCGATTTCTTCGGTACGGTGATTGGTTAGGGGCGCACGGATGGGCCGGACGAACGTCGCGCCCACTCAAAGGGGAGGAGCCAACGTGGCGAATCTGTTATCCGAGCGATTTTCGAAGCAACTTTTGCCAGCGCGAGTTGGATAATTATACAGTTAGGGGCCCCACTAGTGTTAGGCATCAAAATCTCATCGACCCCATTTTGTGTGGACGGTGCCTTCAATGCTACAGTAAGAGTGTGGGTGAATCACTCTATACTGTACATCTAATAAGGGAAGCTACCTAACTTAGCTTGGCCTTTTAGCAAGAGACGAACATATCTGAATTGGCTTCAAACGCTGATTCCAAATATGCTATTCCTAGCTGCCGAGCACCATTCTGAAGCGAATTATGGGCTTTTCCTGCGCAAAATTGGCACACTCATCGACCCTCCGGCATCGCGGCATCTCCATCTAAGTGCTAATACACTTGCGTTAATCTTCTTTTTAGTGAGAAAAGATTGAATTTGTGTTATTTCGGTATTTCAGCACCCTTTTCTTGCAGACCTACAGTCTTTCCATGTTCAGTAGTATGTCAATTCTGCCCAGAAAAAAAGCCCATAACTCGCTTCGGAATGGGCGCGGCAGCTAGGAATATCATATGGAGTCAGCGTTTAAAGCTGATTCAGCATACGTATGTCTCTTGCAAAAAGGCCGAGCCAAATTAGGTAGCTTTCCTCATAAGTTGAGGCTCGCTCCACTGTATGCTTTATGAAGCTAAGCAAGAAATTTCTGGGAAGAGAATCAATACCAATTGAAGAGTGTGTACTTGCTTTTAGGACACATTGTATGTGTAAGGTTGGCGAAAATATTCGTTTTTCCCAGCGAGTCTTCATAAAAACTTTTCTTCCTGTTTTTATCCATAATTTTTTGAGAGTAAAAGATTTCACTATCACTATAAGCTAGAGAATTTTCTGCTATTATTGAAGGGCAACTATGTGCCTGCATAACTTTGTAAGCTTCGTTTTCATGCTGTAATGAATATAGAGATGAGTAATTTGGCATATGGACACAACCAAGATTTTTCTATTTAAGGTATGATGATTTGAATGGTTATCTGCCATTCCGATTTTTCTTTGGTGAAAAAACAAAATTTCCTCATATTTATTGAGAATGAGAGAATTGGTTAACTTCTTTGTGCCTTTTCTTCAAAGGGAAATAGACTCTACTCAAAATAAATCTTCATTTGATGTGCTGTTTCTAGAGATAGATACCAAACCATGCGCAAAAATTTATCTCAGCATTTGTGGAAGCTGCAAAAACGACCAAAATTATTTATTAGCCAACCTAATCAGTGGCGTACCCAGGATTTCGGCTCGGGGGGGGGGGGGGGGCGCGACAAAAATTTTTTTCTAAAGAAGGTGCGTGGCGTTAGCCACGCACTCCGAAAAAATTTTTGGGGTGCTTCTCAAAATTTTTCCGGTCCCCGACCCCTAAAATCTGGAAAAAGGGGGCGTGGCGTCAGCCACGCCCCCGAAAAAAATTTTTTTATAAGGCTAAAATGAATTTTTAAAAAATTTTAAAAATTATTTTAATTATTTACAAGTAAAAACAAGTCACTTGCACATTTTTATAACCCATGTAAGTAACTTTCAAAAATTTCGCGACCCGTTCTCGGGGGGGGGGGGGGGGGGGGGCGCGCCCCCCCCGCTCCCCCCCCCCCCTCGGTACGCCACTGAACCTAATATTATACATTTAAGGGTCTACAGCTCCTTCAAACTTATTTTCGCACTACGTTTTAAACATCTCTGCTGTGGCTAATCTGTGAGCATTTTCACTTGGGAGAAAGCATATTTTACGTAAGCAGAACTCTTTTGAAATTCGTCAATCGCATCATGGACCATTAAAAATTGATGATTTGTGCGTCAGAGCCGGAACAAAGAAATCGCTAAGACGCTCAATCACGGACCTAATTGTTGTCATGATTCTTTCCTTCTGAATGCTTATGGCTATATCTCGTAGACCCCAAATGCCACGATTCTTGGAAAGTATAATAAAATGTAATGGCGAGCATTTTTTTCTGGGCAAAAGTAAGGATTATAATGTGTACATGTTTTGGTTATGAATTTTCCAGCACCTGGCAATTGTCCAATTTTCTGTGTTGCGTCACAGAATGAAACCCATTTTGTGCAAACTCTTTTGCATGCTTGGTTTGCAGAATGGATTTGGTCAAAATATTTTTGTTTTGCCAGGTTTTATAGCAGTCGCAGAAATGAGGAGTGGGAGGGGACAGAGCTCGACAGAGATTTTGTGATTTTCTCGAACTACGCATTATAGTTTTCTAACTGCTTGTAATGCCTATTCAAGCTAGATATGCTTTCCATTCTTTCTAATGCAGAACATTTTCATTGGTAGGTTGCCTGGGGCTGTAAAAAAACAGTTGAGAACGCACCAAAAATCAAAAAGTGGACCTTGAAAACTCCATTAATCGAGTGGTTCTCAGTTCATTTGAATGAGGTTTATTTCATAATTGCGATGGCGAAAAAGCAACAAATTTTTGCAGGACCAGGTCTGGGTAAGTTAAAAGTGCCAAAAAGCAGAACGCAACCTTCAAAATATGTACTCTGACAAGTGAACTCCTTTCTTATTTTTGCATAACGTTTGGGTTTTCGAATGTTGATAGACAGAAAAATCACTGATTCTGCTTTAAAATTTTCAAATGTGCTTCAAATCGATACTATTTGAAGTCTGGTTTATGGCCAACATCTGCTCATATCTCCTGATGCTTTTATACTGGACTTATTTCGCTTTTTGAGAGGTTTAGTTATGGCC
The DNA here is from genome assembly GCA_958299035.1 of Cylicocyclus nassatus. Lineage (NCBI taxonomy): Eukaryota > Metazoa > Nematoda > Chromadorea > Rhabditida > Strongylidae > Cylicocyclus > Cylicocyclus nassatus. Next base: position 53,454,452 of record CATQJL010000001.1, read on the forward strand.
ATCTCATATCTTTCGTTCTGCATAGTTATTTTATAGCAATCTCTACTGATCTGCATTTTTTACCCAGTTTACTTCTCCCATTCAAAACTAAGTTTAACTACCAAGAATTAGGAGGAGGACCAAATATTCCCTGTGTTTGGGCTCCCTCCGCAGCAGAACTCAATGCAATTATTAGATTGGCCAATTATTTCTGTTACAATTCCTATGAAATTTGAGGCTTTCAAATTTTGTGCTTAGAGATGAAGTAAATCAGCTACTCATATTTCGCAATTTCTCTCTTCAGCAAGTTCGTAGCAGTTTCCTGCACGTAAGGAGTTTTTCTTTTTTCTTAGCATTTCTTCAGCATTTCTTTGAACTTTCCCTCTAAAAATTTCTTGAAATGTTCGGCACCGTCCGATAGCTGCAGTCTGGTGCCTTTAGCTTTCAGAGACAGATTTTGGAAACAAAAATTCAACGTTTACACAAATTTAATATGTGTATATGTAAATAATGGACAAGCTCAGACGACTTTAATAATTATTTCAACGAAGTTTCCTGTTCGAATTACTAATAAATTCTGACGTAAAATCATATGCTAATTCAATAACGTCAACATACGCAAAAAACAACAAAAGACTTTACGCCTTGTAAAAAATTTCAAAATCTAAAATTATTATTGATAAGAAAAGCTGCCATATTGAATGCAACTTCCGCAGATGCGAATCACTTCCTGCTTTCGACACCTTTGTTTCTCTTATAGATGGCTGCTTTCGTTCTAAAATTACCCTGACTGTAAAGGAGAATCTAGTCAACCATTGGAAATTTCATTTGCAAGTCACTGCAGGCGTTTCGGGGACTGGTGACGTTGGTTGTGAGAAACCGTTTATCCAGCATCATTATTCACGTAAGCGGAAATAACCTAATTTATGCTTGGCCATTTCCCCACGGACCAAACTGAAAGAAGTTTTGTTGGTGCTAGTTGCTACAGCTCTGCAGTAGCGTTGGTTAAAATTTCCGTTCAAACACGGCTTTTTTATAGATTTGAGCGCAAAGGCTATGTACATAATTTAACTATTTGCTGTCTAAGGCTACCTAAATTTTGTACCGTTCCAGTTACTTCTATTCTTGTACTCCTTTTCTTAGACAAAATTTACAAATTCAACAGGTTTTTCTGAGTATGAATGCCAAAGGTGAAATAACTTCTCGAAGCTTTCAATTATTCACAGAGCTAAACGCTGCGAAATCGAATTCTAAAGCTAAAAAGCAGATCCTTTAAAAATAACCGAACCATAATCCCTAGGCAAAATGCAAACACTCCCGGGCACTATAAACTTTTTTCTAGCAGGCAAATCGAACGGAGAAACTCTTCTTTAGCTAAAGACTCGGTCTCAAATTTCATAGCCAATGTCATTAAAAGGCGCGGGGTATATTATGTTGAAATTATTGCTATCGACTTGGCTCCCTCCAACGCCTGTTGTAACTCTAATAATCAAAGATTTATCACTACGAAAAGAGATACCATGATTTTATTCACAGTGCTGATTGGCAGAAAAAGATCTAGAGGTTTCATTCTAAATGTGACATTTTTTCCGCTTTTTTCCGCCTTGAATGCTGTACCATCCTGCGTCATCTTTTTAAAGCCAATTTCTGTCAAAGTGGTAAAGTCTTTTTGAGCGCAATAATTTCATACCCTATCTCCGTTGAGTTAAAAACATGCCCAAAAATTAGCCTCACTTTGACCACATCTCGTCTTTTATAACGCCACAAGCTGTCTTTTTCTTTGATTCATTTGAATTCTGTTTCAAATATGAGCTCTCTGATTTTTTATCTCGTATATTTCATCAATAAGCTCACGAGAAAACGATTATGAGATAAGACAAACCGTAAGAAGCATCTCTAAGCGCCGATTTCAGATCTATGTTCACCACCTGCAAAATATTTTTCTGATATATACATAAGCATCTTTTCAATAATATTTTTATGTAGGTAAGATCCATCTTTGTTTAAAAGACTACTTGCTTCTCACTGGCTGTTAAGAAGATCTCCAACCGCTATAAATTTGTCTCAAATCTGGTAAACGAAGGAATAAGGGCATCCCAATTCGGTAACTTTGATCCTTAGCAACAGCATACGATATGTTCTTTGAGCACTGTAAATCTCAGATCAAAGGCGGCCAAAACTTTGCATGACTTTTTCCCCAGAAGCTGTGATCAAATAATCTCCACATCCACTCCGCTGCAAGAACTTGATACGAACAAAGATCCGACATAACTAGTGACTTCTCTATTTACTTGTCGCACTGATACTAATGTCTAGCGTAAACTTGCGCAAATTCGAGTGTGTTTGAGAACGACATGGATCCACTCACTCTCGTACTCCATAATCACTAAGCGTTCTCCGGCTCTGCTCCAGAGGCGAATGACGTCCACAAGTGCGTCAGGATATCCTTTGAGTGTTTGAGTGCTAGAGCTAAATAAGCGTCATTTATTTCCAATTTGGAACAAAAAGCAGCTCCGCAGATGAGAATTTCATTAAATGTGGAAAGTCCAATTTAGCTACGTGCCTTTTTGTTTTGTCCTGTCATAATCCGTCATTCTCACACTTGTTTATTTCTATCACAATTGTAATCATATGTATCTCGGTGTCCTTGCGATTCCAGAAATTGAGGAGGGGCAGGGGATACAAGATATAGCAAAAACTGCAAAAATTTTTGCAGCAATCGCAGAATTCACAAAATTATTCTGCTTATAAATTTATAACATGCTACCTACACAATCTCATTAATCATTTACACTACCTCCCCCTCCTCTTTTCGTTTGCCACTGCTTCTGTTGAGAAATTATGCAGTACCTTAGAATTGCTTCTATTCTCAACCAGTCATAATTCTAACATATATTCATTGACTCAAGCCTTCGTTTGATCATTGTTTCATTTTCTTTCTCTCTTTTATTTGTTTATCTATTCATCTAAACACTCATTCATTCGTTCACATTCATTTTCATTCATTCATTCTTTCAATCATTCATTCCTTCACTTCAAAATTGTATTTATTTTCACTCCTATTTTTTTCTTCTACAGTAGACCATGTTGCCTAAAAGTTACATTTGCAAAAATCATTCAATATATGGAATTTCAGACGACGCGAAGGAGAATTCGGAAGAAATCCTTTCAAGAAGCCGTGCGTCAAGTTGTGCTGAAGCCATAACTCCAAGAAGCCAGTAAGTATTCAATATTCTTGAAGATCTGTACATTTTGAATCTGATCTCCCTCCTGTTTAGACTTTCTGTCTGTCGAACGCACAGTAGCGGAATCGGCAGTAGCAGTATGCAAAAGGATCACACCCATGTAAATCATAAGTCCTCTCCTGTCCATGTACATGAGAAACGTGAGCATTAGGAATTTTTGGTTCCCTCTACCCCACCCCGCAAAAAATTTATATATCACAATTTAGCCGTCGTGAAGAGTGCCTCTACCAAGAGCGCCAAAAATGGTGTCTCTCCACTTCGATCACAACTCTCCAAAGATCGACCCACATCTAGCAGCGCTCACGGTTTGTGTTTTCTTGTTTATAAAAAAGATATGGATAGTCAGCCAGTCATTGCAGCTATTTCGGCTCCTATGCCGACGATAGTGTCCTGCTTGAATCTAACCGGTGCTCAAATACTGTTCATTCGAAAGACATGGGCTCATGCTCGAAATCAGGGAGCTCTAGAGCCTGCACTTAGCATATTCAGGTGAGTGAAGATAAACTCGTATGACGTTGGACATGGCCGCGGATTTTTTAGGATTTTTATCTAATCATCATTATTTTACATAACAGAGCAATTTCGGTCTCAAGCGTCTTTTTTTATTCAAAAGGCTAGATTACAGTGATGTTACTAAAGTCAACACTAAACAGCGGTGCAAAAATCAATCGGAATTCTAATATACTAAGAATGTTCAAAATATTCCGTGTACTCTCACATCAATTTCTGGCAGAATTTTTTTCTAGTGCTCTACTCTGCTTCCGTCCGCATTCATCGAGAATTTGGTTTTCAAATCTGTCACATTTTTTATGAGCTTTGTGCATGCAATCAAATCTAGATTTCTGCCAATCTGAGTCAAGACTTTTTTAGTGCAATTTGATTATCATGGCAACTACGGTTTATCCTTTCTTCGAGCACAAAGAAAAACTTTGATTTTCGTTCCTTCTTGAGCGTGATGATCGATTTAGATTCTGCCAGAACACGCAGATAATTTTGCTTGTGATATCGTTAGAAGCTGATCGAAAATTTACAAGAGAGTTTGCATCTTTCGAAGCATCTTTTTCACAAAAAAAAGAGAGAATATTGTAAAACAGCTAACAATCAATCCAATAACATCCGAGAGTTGGATTATTGCTATAGTTCTAGCAATAATAGATGTTTTTGTTGCCTATGTTTCTCAAACGATCTGTAGTTTTCTTTTCAGAAATTCTTTCTTCAAAAATTCTGAAATCCGTACAATAATGATGTATGGAACGAAAAATGAAGGGCACGAACGGCTGAAGGTAAGTGCAGGCCACATCATGATAACATCAAGCTGTTGTTTGAAGCTGTACAACACTCTTTGTATGATTTTAGAAACACGCCCAATCTTTCACTACTATTATGGACGATTTGATAGCGAACTTGGACAATCCGACCGCTACGGTAGCTCCGTTACGAGAAGCTGGCGAGAAGCATGTCTTTCCTACAAGGGACCAATGTAAGCTATTAAACAGCATTTACAAAGTTTTGTGTGCTATGTTTTTACAGATGGATGTCCATTCCGAGCTTCACTCATGGATCAGTTTGCCTCTGCGATGATTGAGAGGACATTGGAATGGGGAGAGAAGAAAGATAGGACAGAAGTGAGTTTTAGGAACAAAGTTGTCGTCGCTGAACTTGAGGGAATTTCTGAAACAATACTCTTAATGCCTAAATGAATGGCGTAATGAGCTATCGGTTGGCTGTGTGGGCGCCGACCTTAATGCGCGTTCAAAAACGAGCAATAAAGCTGCACATTTCGACTTTGAATTATACGTGTTTGATCTTTTGCAATTTGGAATAGCCCAAAAAGGCACATGCGTGTCCTGCAAGATCTGCATAACATAGAAGAATAGCTATGGACGTGGGCGATCATCTAAGATATTGCTTTCATTTCTTATCCTTTTCCTTTACTTTTGATGCAATCAAAGCAGGCAAGCGACACCATTCGATAATTTGGACCTTTTTCTAGAAGCAATCTTTCTTAGAGGAGGATTTGATATCAAACTAATAGCAAGTTTTATGTCAAAATCATAATAATTAACTTCTTTCAGATAACCCAGATGGCTTGGACAATGATTGTTTTATTTGTGTGCGAGCAAATCAAAGAGGGAATACACGATGAGATGAAACGACAACGAAGGGTTCGACCGCGACAGCTTGGGGTGAGATACTAGGGAGTTTTTTGAGATTTTAACATTATTTGTAATACAAGCTTCAAAATCGGAATGGACGAAATTGTGGCTAAAACATGTATAAAACATCTTGAAGATTTTTTACAGAATTTATACAGAAGGTATCTAAAGTATATTAATGTTAAATATCCTATATTGGTGCGAACATAATGAGCGCATATGATAAGTTTAAAACCTTATTATTGCAGAATAGTTTTCTCAGATTAAGAAATGTTGCAAAATCTGACCATCAGTGTCATGCATGAATGCTGAGAGATTCCAAAAGGAAAAACTGTTAGGATAAAATTTCTCTACTCAAACCAAAATGTCGAATGTGAGGCAAAGTTACGATGTTAAACTCAATCAGCAGTGTTTGAGTTGCCAGAAAAAGTATTGAGGTTACCAAATGTCACGCTTGACCTCATCAGCAAAATCCCTATACCACAATTTTTCAAAAGTACCCTTTTGGGACAAAAACAGCTGTACTCCGTATATTCTCTGTTAGCTTCAAGTTTGCTGTATCAGCACAATTTTGACTTCTCTCATTATCTCTGCTGCCAACGACTCGCCGTGCCTTCTAAAGTCTTAGCAGCTAACTTTATGCAAACAAATTCAGCAAGCAAGCCAATTTTCTTTTACAAATGTCAGCAATCAGGTCACGTTGACAGTTCATCGTTGCATTGGTCCACCACATTATCCTCTGGCTTATTGAAGGATATGATCTGCAGAAATGAATGAAAGAGGCATTTTTCCAATTATCACGTGTCCACAAATTACGCTGACAAGTTTGTATCTAATTTGAAAGACCTTTTCTTTCCAATTTTGTATACAACATTCCATATTTCCATCCTCTCAGACAGTCGACGGCATACCTCCCAAGCAGAAATGGCAGAGCCGCGGGGTTTCCCCAGCGGGGGATTGCCACTCGTGCTCTGGAGCCCTTTTGTGCTCCGGAGCCCTCCCATTTTGTGCCTCGGAGGTGTCCCAAATCTGGCGTACCTCCGGAGCGCAATCTCTGCTCCGGGGCTCTCCCAAATCTGGCGTACCTCCGGAGCAGAGATTTGCACGTCCCGGAGAGGGGTCCCATTCGCCTGCATGTGACATCGCCGTGACCTACAAGAAGGGACCGCCCCCTCGCTCCGCTCTCATTGGCCAATTGGGTCCTCCACGGCTCTGCCAGATTTCGACTGTCCTCCGGAGCTACGGACCGACTGTCTGAGCTAGAAATTCGCAAGCCTAATGCCGCCAGCACCCTTTTTCACTAGCTAATTCCCACTCAAACTGAATCATATATTTACCGAAAACGGAGAGGCTGCTGTTAATTTTCTAAAGCTATAGTTTTTCAAACTGATATGTCAATGTAATTTGTGAACAATTACTAATGATCTAAACCTCATAAATTTATGTAAATTGGGCATGCAAATCTAGCCGTTATTCAGAAGAGGGGGATGCGCAGTACGATAATGCGTGATTTGTTAAAAAAGCAACAACTTTAGCGAGAAAACATGCTCAAATTGACTCGAACTAAGGACGATTTTTAGTACCCGCTGTAGGAACTGTTCATTGATTGGGCAATCTACTGATATAATCACTCTTTCAGCATCGTTCGGACCTATCATCATCCGAGACAGTAGGCTCTCCATTGGCGAGGAACCCACCTGAAATTAAACGATACAATACGGTTGACAACCTCTGAGTCTATAGCAGATGTCGGTCACTAGGATTTCCTCCAACAAGTTATCGCTAAGTGCAAGCTCTGTCTTAATTAGGGGCATCACTCATAAACGTCAAATGCATTAGAGCATGACTCATGAACACATAGAAAAGCAGTCAAAACTATAACTGGATTTGGCGCCGTTTGCCAGTTGCGAGTGATGCGTCTACACATAATGAGTAACGGGTCCAAAGGTTCAAAACTTGTGCTATAAACCGAATTGCAAAGCGAACCATATCACAACTGAGAGGTGCTATCTCGCCTCTAGCTTCTTAACATCGTCATACGTTGTTGTTTTGAGCTATATGCTATCATTTTTCAAATCATTGTTTATGTCACTTTTGTGATTTCACACGTATAAAGAGTTTTCATGCACCAAGAGTGACGTCATTGAACACAACCAAATGATTGTATTATTGCGATATTGTTGAATATCTCTTCAGCTTTAGTTCGCCGGCTGTCTTTAAGGTGTTATCGTGTTTTGTTTGGTATGCGTTAGCGGCGTAGGGGACTATATGTCACCAGTGGGCTTCACCCCGCGTAGGCAGCTGGTGCAGATCTGTATGCCTGTGAAACAGGGGCTACGCGCTTTGTCGCAGATGTTCCTCATGGGACCACCCCCTTTCGGTGACGTATGGTTGGTTCTCTAGCCGCGGCAGCGTCCTCGATTTTCTCTGGCTTGGAACTCCGCATTTCTTACTTAACCTTGTAATTGGCACCACTCTTTCAGTGACGCGTTTGGCGACGTAAACCAATGCTATCCTCCTTTCTCATGGTTCATGTTTGTGAAGTTACGTGAAAGCAAAAACCAGCTGAGTCAAAAAGATGGCCGCGCAGAGGGTGCTTGTGACTTCCATCAGCCCGTCTCTAGCACCTTACATGCTGTCCATACTAGAGCCGAATCGTTCATCATAAGATGTCGAGCTAAATGGATAGTGACGAAACTGACCGATACCTAGACAATTAGTATCGGTAGGGAAGGTGTTCAATAACATGCGACCATAACAGAACCGTTGTGTGGGTATACTCGATAAGTTTATATCAATGGTATCAGTTTTTTCAAACAGCCCAATCCGTCGTTTACGAACGTCAGTAATATGAATCACACCCTTGATAGTATTAGCTGCCCACGACCCAAAAATGAAGTCAAATTAAACAAGCTCGGTGTACTCATGGATTAGCAAAAGTTTCACGGAGGAGTACATGCCTTAAAAGATTACGTTCGTTGACGTCTAAACGATTCTTACTAGGGACTTCATAATAGAATCCATGATTATGATGGAATGAACTAGGCGAGAAGAGTGCCCGGCTTATCATTACCTACGGGACCAAGGAAATCTAGCGATTCAGAAGCCCCTTTCTGATTTTACCTGGAGAGTACTATAGCGAGACTGATCACATAATTGATCAACAGAGCTTATAGCCTAAGAGTTGCGCTGCAAAATTTTAGATTGGATTAACACGGAAACACCATTGCCACCTTCTTATGTCCTGCTTTTCATCAGAGATATCCAAGACCTTATCACCTGAAATCCGTTCTTTCATCTGTCTTTTGGAACGAAGCCCTCACGGGCAGCATCAACGGGGAATACAAACTGTTCGGATTCCACATTAATGCGCTAAAAGATAAACGTTAAAGAATTGAGAAAAGGGGGCTCTATCGTAGTCTTGACAGTCCTACATTCCTGACATAGCGACATAGAAGGCATGATCGCTTCCGAAGCAAAAGTTCAAAAGGAATAGAGTATCCCAGTTGGCTGGATTTCTTTTCAGCTTTTGCATCTTTAGTCGACCACCGAAGATGAGAGCATACAATGGAATCACTTTGCTAGCAGTTCGAACTTCGTCTTCATTTTAATGATACAACTGTTTCCGGAACAGAGAAATTGCTTCTTCATTGTGAACGCTTGAAAATCTCTTTACTCTTCTCGGATGGTGCACCTGGGAAGTTGAACATCTTAAAATTTTGTGTAGCAATTTTGCCTGTGTCAAAGTTACGACAAACAAACCTTGTTCAAGTACTTTGACCCGTACATGGCTTATCGGCTGAGTCGGGTACACCAGCATCCCTGCTCTCGCGTGGCTGCCTCGCCTGGACTCTGCACCTCTTTCGCGAACGTGCTCTCTTATCACTTTCCCACCACAAGGGAAAGGCGGAACATCAATCGCTAATTGAACGTGTGATTAGAGATGCGGCAAAAGAGCTGCAGAGTCCAGGCGAGGCGGCCATGCGGAAATGGAGATGCTAGTGCACCCACTCTGCAATTGATAAGCCCTATACATTCTGTTTTTCGCAATTTTTCTAGCTGACTGCATAACCGGCATAGAAAATCTCTGCTGTTCACCTGTATCACCTGTATCCCCGTTGATCATCGTGTTGCACGAGCGGGTACCAGTGATGCCTCCATTCGTCCCTGTCTCGGGCGATTGTTGACCAATGTTTACGTATCGCACCAGGAACACGTGGAACGCTCTGAAGGACTTCATTAAAGGACTTCGTGAACATATCTGACCATCGCGTCGGCGGTCTTCCTCGTTCGCGTTTGACGTCCAGTGGTATCCAATCTGTTACAGCTCTCGTCCACCGGTTGTCGTCGAAACGCATTACGTGCCCGGCCCATCTTATCTTGTTCTGCTTGGCGTACGCGGCAGCGTCCCTGATCTTCGATCGTTGACGTAGGGTAGAACTTCGTAATCCTTGCCTCACTTGCGTGAGTCGATTCACTCCTAGCATCACTCTCTCAACAGCTCGTTCGATGACGCTAACCGCGTGTTCATCCTGCTTTCTCATTGTCCATGTTTCTGAACCGTACGTCAAAGCAGGAAGAACCATCGAGTTGAAAAGGTGGGCGCGGAGCCGGATGTTCTTGGTCTTCTTCACTACGTCCTCAATTGTCTTATATGCTCCCCATGCTGCACGTTTCCTCCTGCTCAGTTCCGAAGCTAGATCGTTCATCATATTGAGTTCACGACCTAGGTAGGTGTAGCTTGAGCATTCGGTGATGTTCGTCCCGTTGAGCATGAAAGGAGCCATCAGGCACTCTTCCGTTCCTCATGAACATCGTCTTCGTTAGATTCAGCCGTAGACCGATCTTTCCACACACTTCGTCAAACTGGGCCAGCATTTGTTCCGCCTGCGTGATGTTTGGTGTTATCAATACGATGTCATCAGCAAAGCGAAGGTGGTGTAGCTGCCGGCCGTCGACTTTCACTCCCATGTTGTCCCATTCCAACTTACGCATGACGTTCTCCAGAGCGGCACTGAATAGTTTCGGCGATATAGTATCGCTTGTCGCACGCCTCTCTTCACGTCAATGATGATGTCCTTGTAGAATGGTGTTATGGTGGTTATGAAGTCGTTATACAGCTCACGAATTATCTTGATGTAATGAGTCGGAATACCTTGATTGCTCAAGGCATCGATGACGGCTTCAGTCTCAACCGAGTCAAAGGCCTTCTTCAAGTCGATGAAGGTGAGACAGAGCGGCATCTTATACTCTCGTGACACTTCAATGAGCCTTGACACCGTGTGAATGTGGTCGATCGTGCTGAATCCTCTTCGAAACCCAGCTTGCTCGCATGGTTGTCCTTCGTCCAACTCTCTTCCGATCCTGTTGAGAATGACTCGCGTAAAGAGTTTGTAGACTACAGACAACAAGCAGATAGGGCGATAATTGCCGATGTCGCAGGGATCTCCCTTCTTGTACAGCAACACGGTTTTGCTGGTCTTCCATTGCCTTGGAACCTTGCCTTCGGTCAGGTACCGCGTGAAGAGCCTTGCCAAAGTCTTGATGAGAACTGGCGAAAGATTCTTCAGATGTTCTGGCTTAATCCTGTCGGGACGGGTGCTGTACGGTTTTTCATCGACATGATAGCATGACGAATCTCGGAAGGAAGAACAGACGGTGCGACATACTCGTCCTCCTTGAGATGGCATGGTGGAAGGTGGACGTGGCTCGCAAAAAGATCCGAGTAGAAGTCATGGATGACCTTCTCCATTGATCTTCGGGAAGCAGTTATGGTTCCGTCAGGACGACGAAGTGCGGTCATCTTTGTCTTGAAGTTGACGAAGCTTCGGCGGGCGTTGCGTATACTTCTTCCAGCCTCCGCGGCGTCGACCATCACTGCTACTCTTCTCTCCTTAAGGTCTTCTTTTATCGCTTCTCTGCATCGCTTCGCAAGCTCGGACGTCAGTCGGTAGTTGCCTGTGGCTCGTGCGCGTCCACGTTGGCGTATCAGCTCCAAAGTCCCCGTGGTGAGACGCCTTCTCGTACTTCTTAGACTCTGAGCTTCCTTGGCACAACCGTGGAGATGTTGTACGAACCGTTCGTATTCTTCGTCGATGTTGTCCATCACGGTATCTCGCCATGAGCCGGATATCGAAGAAAACACCCAGTTGGTGGTATTCATGGGACGATGTTTCCTGAACTTGACGGCTCTCTCTCCATTCCGCGGAAAGTAGAATTTGGCGCGCAGGAGACGATGGTCTGATCCCGTGTAGAACTTCGGAACAACAGCGACGTCCGTCAGGCAGTACCTTCTGTTGACGATGATGTGGTCAATCTCGTTATGGTACTCTCCACAGGGCGATTCCCAGGTCCAGCGTAGGGAAGAGGGCTTTTGGAACTGTGAGTTTCCATGGATAGTCCTCGTCGTCATGATAAACTCGGACAGTCTCTCCCCTTGTTCGTTCCACTGCAAACCATGGGTTCCGATGTGAAGTTCCTCAGTCGACCTTCTAGTTCCGATCTTCGCGTTGAAATCACCGACGATGATCTTGTAGAAGGTATGATCTTCTCTGTAGAACTTCTCCAAGTCCATATAAAATTCCTCGAGTTCGTCCTCGTCGTAGCTGGATGTTGGGGCGTACGCAATGAAGACGGTCAAGGCAGGGATTGATCCACATCTTGATATTCGCAAACGTCCGATTCGAGTTGTAAGTTGTTCGAACGAATCGCGATGTTCATGGCCAAACTCGTGTTGACAAGCTGCTGTTCACTGTACATAAAAATGATATTTTTATTTCATACCGATTCAATGGCACAACACCATTGCTATCGCCAGCGCAACCAGGAGAGCAAGGCTACTTTGCAGCGGCGGTGTAATTTGCCTTTTCGAGCTTACTTGAGTGTGCGTGGTAAATACGTAAAAAAAAGACCTACAGAATTGAACTCGGGTTGCTATCACGTTGTCTTTCAAATAGTAAAGTGAATTCTTGGGAAACCTAGATTCATGAGCTTTGTTGTCTGTTCAGTACTAATCCTAGGAGTCTTTCCGAAAACTGGGGAAGGAATGCCGACTTCGAGCAAGCGGACGAATGTGGATGTGAATAGAAAATGGGGTTAAGAGTCGATTAATAACCCCTATAAGTTCTGGAACTTACCCAGTCGAATCGCCGTCCCATCCTTCGACGAAGATGGATTCATGGAGTCTATAAAACGAAGTATCATTTCTGCCGCTCTTCTATATTGCGATTAACTTCGATTTTGTGTCGATATTTATCTGTTCTCTTGCCAATTCCTCTCGCGTGCCGTGTACAACCCATAATCAAATAATATTTGTGATCAGGTTCATGGCACCCGAACCAGATATGCTGCCATGGCTGGTGCGAAAATAGCAAAGGAGAAAAAGGGAGCGACTATCTAGGCAGGTGGATAACGAAAAAGGAGAATAGTACTCCTTCTAAAAGATGTTTGTGGATTGTAGGATCGCTACGCCTGTGACCCCAGGACTGTTTCAACCTTTTGTGGGTTGTTAAAAACCGTTATTGAAGTTACTAGATAATTACTCCATGGCTACTGTTGTAGAGCCGTCCCTTATATTGGAACTTGCTCACTCACTATAGGCTAGGTCGATATGGTCTCTGTGGTTGCGGCGTACCCGCCGCACCTTGATATATTTGTGTGTGTTGTTCTCTAGTTATCCTAGTGAACCCGCGGCATATACGCCTATGTGTATAAGGGGAATCTTTGTGTTTTTCTAATAAATTGTCAACGGCTCAACGCGTTCCACAACAACTGGCGATCAGGATCAAGGACAAGAAGACCTCCACCGACCAAGGACCAGAAGAAGCTCCACCGACCGAGGACCAGCAGTTACGAAGAACACCGCCAGAATTTGGAAGCCTTGTTTAAGAGAATCAAGGACTACGGATTCCACGTCAGGTTGGAAAAATGCAACTTTCTCATGCCAGAGATTTGTTACCTAGGGTGCATCATCGACAAAAGAGGACGCCGGCCGGATCCAAAGAAGATTGAAGTCATCCAGCAAATGCCAGCGCCGAAGAACATAGCGGATGTTCGGTCATTCCTCGGCATGATCAACTATTATGGATGTTGTTGTGGAACGCGTTGAGCCGTTGACAATTTATTAGAAAAACACAAAGATTCCCCTTATACACATAGGCGTATATGCCGCGGGTTCACTAGGATCAATGCAATAACAACACGTAAATACAGCAAGGTAGGCCGCCACATAGGCCGCCTCAGCATTAGCTATCAATAGCGAGCAAGTTCCAATGTAAGGGACGGCTCTACAACACCTCCCTCCTAAGATGAACAACGGTACATCTTATAATAAGGATCTACTTGTAGACGTTCTGGTGGGCGACGATGGCGACTTGGTCTGGTTGATGTCGGTGAAGTAGACGAGATGGCTTGGTGTTCAGCAGCATCGAAACCACTGTTAAGTCGGTCTTCGTCGGAAGTGGACTGTGTCGAGTCATGACGGCGATCCATACTTGCTGCGCGGCGCATCTGGTTCGCATGTCGTCTCCATAACTGGCCGTCTTCAGTAAGCACGCCATATAGTGCTTCTCCGTAGCGTTTCTTCACTCTAGCTGGAATCCATTTTTCACATCCAGAGCGAAAATCACGTACCCACACTGCTTCTTGTGGCTGGTACGCTCTCTTTCGTGCTCCATGGTGGCGGTTAAACTGCTTCTCCATGTCTTCATTGCCCATTCTTTCTTCTTTGGAGTCTTCATTCAGCAGCGACAGCGATGTTCTTATCTGACGTCCCAGGAGCAGCTCGGCAGGCGATCGTTGTCCCGGAGCAGTTGTACAAGGCGTTCGTCGATAAGACTGTAGAAACTCCGCAAGCTTCTCTGCCGTTCCTCCCTCCTTAATTTTCCGGAAGGTCCTTTTGAAGATATCTACAAACCTTTCCGCTTGTCCATTTGATTGTGGATGGAATGGGGGTGAACGCATACGCTTGATTCCTCGCTCTTCACAGAAATCTTGGAACTCCTTTGCTGTGAACTGCGTCCCATTATCCGACACGATCACTTGCGGATTTCCAAATCGAGCGAATAGAGATCTGAGTTCTCTCAGGGTAGCTGTAGTTGACGATGAAGGCATCTCAAATACTTCTGGCCATTTCGAGTAAGCGTCAACTACGACGAGATACATCTTGCCATTCAGCGGTCCTGCATAGTCAATGTGAAGTCGATTCCATGGTTTGTCTTCCACTTTCCATGAATGCAGCATCGTCTTCACTGGCATTTTGGAGGCTTCTTGACAATCCCTACAGCGGCGCACTGAATCTTCAATTTCTCTGTTGATGCCCATCCAATATGCGAATCCTCTCGCGAGCATCTTCATCCTTGTCATTCCCGGGTGTCCCTCATGTAACTGCTTCAGAACCGCTTGTCTCAGCGAGGCTGGAATGACTATTCTGTGGGCGAAATACAAACATCCGTTTTGCACTGATAAATTCTCCCTCAGTGCTCTCCAATTTCGGACTTCTTCTTTCGGCCTGGACGACCATGCTCCTGATTGCAGCATTCGTATGACCTGCGCAATGGTTTCGTCCTTACGAGATTCTTCTTCAATCTTCCTCCGGGTTACTGGTAACGCTCGTACAGCAGCAGCTTGAACAGCTCGCACCTCTTCTTCTATCTTCGCTATAACAACGTCTTCGGTTTGGAATGGCCTTGGAGGGATCAGTCGAGACAGTGCATCAGCTTGTCCGAATTCGGTCGTCTTGCGGTACTCCAAGTCGAAGTCGTATGCGAGTAGAATGAGTTTCCATCGTTGCAGCCTGTTCGCTGTGTACACCGGTACCATCTTCTTGGGTCCAAAAATGTGTAGCAGCGGCTTGTGGTCGGTGAGCAATCTGAATCGGCGTCCGTATATGTACCGATGGAACTTACGGACCGCGAAAACCAATGCTAGTCCTTCCTTCTCAATTTGTCCGTAGTTCTTTTCTGCGGCTGTGAGGCTTCGGCTTGCATGGCAGATAGCCTTTTCTGTCCCATCTGGCATCTTGTGCAGAATTACAGCCCCGATTCCGTAGTCTGACGCATCCGCAGCTACCACTATCTGTAAGTCAGGATCGAAATGTGTAAGGAGTAGATCGGAGGCTAAGACTTCTTTGGCACGCTTGAATGCGTTTTGGCATTTCTCTGTCCATTCGAACTTTGCGTCCTTCTTGAGCAATGCGTCCAGGGGTGCTCTAAGCTGGCGCATCTCGGCCACGAATAATCCATAATAGTTGATCATGCCGAGGAATGACCGAACATCCGCTATGTTCTTCGGCGCTGGCATTTGCTGGATGACTTCAATCTTCTTTGGATCCGGCCGGCGTCCTCTTTTGTCGATGATGCATCCTAGGTAACAAATCTCTGGCATGAGAAAGTTGCATTTTTCCAACCTGACGTGGAATCCGTAGTCCTTGATTCTCTTAAACAAGGCTTCCAAATTCTGGCGGTGTTCGGGATAACACGGACATGGAAGGCACTCGCGACGTCCATGCTGTATGGAAGAAAAAGGTAAATTGCTTCATATGCGGAGGACCACACTTCAGAAGAGACTGTCCACAATCTGACAATAGTCGGAAGAAGCGGAGGAAGACGGGAGCCCATGTGAGCCGCAGGCGACAGTGCAAAAATGTGGTCGTTTTCGACGCCGAGAAGGCGCGGACTTATATCGACGTCGTAATCAGAGGATGTTCCCTCAAGCTACAGCTGGACACAGGTGCGGATATAACCCTGATTTCGCGAAGAGCCTGGAACAGGATGGGATCCCCTGCTCTGGAACCCTGTGTGTTGCCCGTGAAAACTGCCGACGGGACGCCGATGCAGATCGACGGTAAATTTTCGACCGATTTTGAGGTCAAAGATCGAGTTACAGGGAAAACCGTTCATGGAAACGGAATTTGCTACGTCACCGAAGGCTCGAATCTATTGGGATTGGAATGGTGTATCCAATTGCCGGCGTACAAGAAGCTGAAGGACAACTACAACTGCAGAAAGGTGACTAGCGAGGAGAAATTTCGAGCCGAAGTCGTCGCCGATTTGAAGAGGAAATATGCGGAAGTCTTCAATAGCGACTTGGGAAAGTGCACAAAGAGCAAGGCCAAGTTAATCTTGAAGAGCGATGCTGTGCCAGTCTTCAAGAAGAAGAGGCCAGTTCCGTACGCCACGGCACCGGAACTGGAAGCAGAAATTGATCGGCTGGTAGCCGAAGGAGTTATTTCTGCTGTAGAACACTCAGAGTGGGCCGCGCCAATAGTCGCCGTCAAGAAGAAAAATGGCAGGATCCGTCTATGCGCCGACTTCTCGACAGGACTTAACGATGCATTGCAGCTGCATCAGCATCCATTGCCCACAGCGGAGGATGTGTTCACCAAGCTCAATGGAGGCCAGCTCTTCACTCAACTCGACCTAGCCGAAGCGTATTTACAAGTGGAAGTCGAGGAAACGTCAAAGGAGATGCTGACTATCAACACACATAAGGGATTATATCGCTATAATCGTGTGCCATTCGGAGTGAAATCGGCACCCGGTATATTCCAGCAGATCATGGATTCCATGATAAGCGGACTTGATGGAGTAGCCGCTTATCTTGATGATATCATCATCACAGGGAGGAGTTACGAAGAACACCGCCAGAATTTGGAAGCCTTGTTTAAGAGAATCAAGGACTACGGATTCCATGTCAGGTTGGAAAAATGCAACTTTCTCATGCCAGAGATTTGTTACCTAGGGTGCATCATCGACAAAAGAGGACGCCGGCCGGATCCAAAGAAGATTGAAGTCATCCAGCAAATGCCAGCGCCGAAGAACATAGCGGATGTTCGGTCATTCCTCGGCATGATCAGCTATTATGGATTATTCGTGGCCGAGATGCGCCAGCTTAGAGCACCCCTGGACGCATTGCTCAAGAAGGACGCAAAGTTCGAATGGACAGAGAAATGCCAAAACGCAATCAAGCGTGCCAAAGAAGTCTTAGCCTCCGATCTACTCCTTACACATTTCGATCCTGACTTACAGATAGTGGTAGCTGCGGATGCGTCAGACTAATCGGGGCTGTAATTCTGCACAAGATGCCAGATGGGACAGAAAAGGCTATCTGCCATGCAAGCCGAAGCCTCACAGCCGCAGAAAAGAACTACGGACAAATTGAGAAGGAAGGACTAGCATTGGTTTTCGCGGTCCGTAAGTTCCATCGGTACATATACGGACGCCGATTCAGATTGCTCACCGACCACAAGCCGCTGCTACACATTTTTGGACCCAAGAAGATGGTACCGGTGTACACAGCGAACAGGCTACAACGATGGAAACTCATTCTACTCGCATACGACTTCGACTTGGAGTACCGCAAGACGACCGAATTCGGACAAGCTGATGCACTGTCTCGACTGATCCCTCCAAGGCCATTCCAAACCGAAGACGTTGTTATAGCGAAGATAGAAGAAGAGGTGCGAGCTGTTCAAGCTGCTGCTGTACGAGCGTTACCAGTAACCCGGAGGAAGATTGAAGAAGAATCTCGTAAGGACGAAACCATTGCGCAGGTCATACGAATGCTGCAATCAGGAGCATGGTCGTCCAAGCCGAAAGAAGAAGTCCGAAATTGGAGAGCACTGAGGGAGAATTTATCAGTGCAAAACGGATGTTTGTATTTCGCCCACAGAATAGTCATTCCAGCCTCGCTGAGACAAGCGGTTCTGAAGCAGTTACATGAGGGACACCCGGGAATGACAAGGATGAAGATGCTCGCGAGAGGATTCGCATATTGGATGGGCATCAACAGAGAAATTGAAGATTCAGTGCGCCGCTGTAGGGATTGTCAAGAAGCCTCCAAAATGCCAGTGAAGACGATGCTGCATTCATGGAAAGTGGAAGACAAACCATGGAATCGACTTCACATTGACTATGCAGGACCGCTGAATGGCAAGATGTATCTCGTCGTAGTTGACGCTTACTCGAAATGGCCAGAAGTATTTGAGATGCCTTCATCGTCAACTACAGCTACCCTGAGAGAACTCAGATCTCTATTCGCTCGATTTGGAAATCCGCAAGTGATCGTGTCGGATAATGGGACGCAGTTCACAGCAAAGGAGTTCCTAGATTTCTGTGAAGAGCGAGGAATCAAGCATATGCGTTCACCTCCATTCCATCCACAATTAAATGGACAAGCGGAGAGGTTTGTGGATATCTTCAAAAGGACCTTCCAGAAAATTAAGGAGGGAGGAACGGCAGAGAAGCTTGCGGAGTTTCTACAGTCTTATCGACGAATGCCTTGTACAACTGCTCCAGGACAACGTTCGCCTGCCGAGCTGCTCCTGGGACGTCAGATAAGGACACCACTATCACTGCTGAATGAAGACTCCAAAGAAGAAGGAATGGGCAATGAAAACATGGAGAAGCAGTTTAACCGCCACCATGGAGCACGAAAGAGAGCGTACCAGCCACAAGAAGCCGTGTGGGTACGTGATTTTCGCTCTGGATGTGAAAAATGGATTCCAGCTAGAGTGAAGAAACACTACGGAGAAGCACTATATGGCGTGTTTACTGAAGACGGCCAGTTATGGAGACGACATGCGAACCAGATGCGCCGCGCAGCAAGTATGGATCGCCATCATGACTCGACACAGTCCACTTCCGACGAAGACCGACTTAACAGTGGTTTCGATGCTGCTGAACACCAAGCCACCTCGTCTACTTCACCGACATCAACCAGACCAAGTCGCCATCGTCGCCCACCAGAACGTCTACAAGTAGACCCTTATTATAAGATGTACCGTTGTTCATCTTAGGAGGGAGGTGTTGTAGAGCCGTCCCTTATATTGGAACTTGCTCACTCACTATAGGCTAGGTCGATATGGTCTCTGTGGTTGCGGCGTACCCGCCGCACCTTGATATATTTGTGTATGTTGTTCTCTAGTTATCCTAGTGAACCCGCGGCATATACGCCTATGTGTATAAGGGGAATCTTTGTGTTTTTCTAATAAATTGTCAACGGCTCAACGCGTTCCACAACAGCTACTATAACGGCAATTACCTCTTCCAATTGCACTGAATGATAGGGGCGTTACTCATCCTGAGACATGAGGCACATCACTGCGACACCATGCATCGGAACTGCCTCCCGCTCCCTCTTCGAAAAATCATGGTTTATCTCTCTGTGATAATCTCAATTATTAGTGACCACTAATTAAGATTTGTGCAGCCCGAAACGATACAGTCTTTGTCAGGGCGCTTATTTCTAGCTCTCCACTATCCTCCTTTGCAACCTTCTCGCAGAAAAACTGCAGTAGTACCGAACCCTGAGCAAAATGCGGATCACATAATTCAAACCTATGTCCGCGAGAAATAGTAAAAAGTGATTGCTGCTGTTGGCTCATCCGCAACGGCAAGGTTAGTGGCTCTTCTGAAGACTAGGTCCGGGCGCTCGAAGATATAACGCTGTCTTGTCTTCCTATAGCTAAACCCAAGGTCTTTCAGTAGATAGACGAACGTTTCCGCCACGCTGGTGTACGTTTATTTTAGTGCTTCCTAAAGCCCCGAGATATGGAGATCTTCACACTTTTCATTAGACTCACAAGGGAAGTTCACTTAGTCGAAGTGGCGATTCGGAGGGAGATCTATACCAGTGGATAGAGCTTAAAAAGCTGATCACAGATATACCTTTTATATCTGCGATGCGTTGTTCTGAAAAAAGTTATGAGCTTTTCTAAAGCCAAATTTTCGTGCATTTTGAGTCGCAAAACCATGATAATCGCTACATAAAAGTGTGCAAGCTTAAGCAAACCACCTAGCAAGCATTGTAGGTCTAACTCGAGTTCATCCGAACGTTTTCGAGTGTTTTCCGACCATGTTATTTAATCAGAGGCCGTCATTTCATTCCTAGATCACACTTCCATTATATGTACAAAAAAGTCCATAACCTCCATCTAGAAGAACGTGTCGCAGATATTGAAGATATGTTTGAAAACATCGTTTTACGCTCTATCCATTGGTAGTTTCCAAAAGGTTTCCCACGCGACGCGTTTTTTCTAGATGGAGGTTATGGGGCTTTTTTGTATACATAATGGAAGTGTGATCTAGGAATGAAATGACGACCTGTGGATGAACAACATGGTCAAAAAACATTCGATAGCGTTGGGATGAACTTGAATTAGATCTACAATGCTTATTAGGTGATTTGCTTAAGCTTGCACACTTTTGTGTAGCGATTATCATGATTTTGCGACTCAAAATGAACCAAAATTTGGCTTTAGAAAAGCTCATAACTTTTTTCAGAACAACGCGTCGCAGATATAGAAGGTATATCTAAGATCAGCTTTCTAAGCTCTATCCAATGGTATAGATCTCCTTCCGAATCGCTACTTCGACTAAGTGAACTTCCCTTGTCAGAGACTTTTCAGAACCTACTTTATTTGCATTGTATGGAGAAGGCTATCCTCAACATTAGTACCCTCAAGAAGAGTTTAACCAACACTTAGGCTTCAACTTTACATTTTACTAAGCGACTCAAACACTTTGCTGTAATTCTCCTCCCTGACAGCAGAGACAGGCAACGTACCTTCCTTATGATATTTGAAAGCAAATTACGAGAAGTCCATGTACATATGAGTCCCAAACAAACAATAAATCAACTTCTTAATGATAGCTTCTGCGCAAATTGATAAAAATCAATGTAAAGCCGGATTTAGAATCCTCTCATCAAGAGCTATCGATTGATCCATAATCTGTGAATGTAACGCTCCCTGCCTTTGCGTGATTGCATGAATCGACTCAGTTGGGAGTGTTTACCTCCACCTTCATATATGGCTTGGAAGGGGCTACTAAAAAGCTGCAAAAGAAGTGAACATCTAGCGGTTGTATGTGAGTTGTTCCCAGCAGAGTGTCCATGTTCTAGACTCGTTGATCACACAGGTTTCAGAGCGGCACGGTCACCCAAGGAACTGAGCAGCTGTGTGCGTGTTCAGTAAGCCACCCGATAGACATGATTTCACCCACTCCAGCTTTAGCTGCTTATTCATAATATGCGTCTTGTGTGCATATTCACTCTGTCCTGTTTGAAAAGCTTGACTGATGCCAAACTCATGCTTCTATCATATTGTACACAGCACGTACACCTTGAACCTGGAGGACTCAAACAGTTTTTTTTCTAAATTTGGTCATCTGCGTCAAGTATGGGCAAAATGAAGGAAATATGAGTTGCACCAGCTACATACTGTGCGACTTTCAAACTATCTTCGTGACCTTTCTATCTAGGGGCGTAAGATACAATTTTAAAAACCCACCTCGAGATATCTTTATTCTCGTATGAAAGATTCTCGTCGTCGCACTAATATGCTGCATGTCGCCCTTGAACCAGTATATACCCTATGTAATATCATTCACTGCCTGAAGGGGTCTGTATAGCCACGGGTGATTACGACTGTTCACCCGTGGTTATACAGACCGAGAAACAGACGTGGGGTTTCCACGTCTGTTTCTCACATTCGTGAATTTGCCAGTCGAAACCTTTTCAAGTGATCACACGTTATCAAGCAGTCATCAAGCATTTTAACAAAAAGAACTTCATCTCAAACAACAACACCTAACAACAACTTGGGTTTTTTTCCTTTCACAAACAATCTGCAGAATACTTGAGTAAGATTAGATTTATGCTGTTCACACCTACGACACGTATGTGTCGCAAATGCCCATTTTTCGCATTTGCTGCCCATCTCATACATCAGGCACGCATATGAGAAAAAATGGGCACACAAAACAACGTGAAGAAGAGTGGCAACACAGATCAATAAAAGGAGGAGATAGGTGATTTTACGAAGAAGAATGCGTCGCAGTAAGCGGAGGTATCGAAATCTCACTCATCCAAAGAGATGTCGAAATCTTACATCCTTTTCAACGCTAGCTGCACTCTCGAGCACCTAATATGATTCTGCGGACAGTGCCCTGTAAATGTTTCTGGGTATAACCCTCCCGCTGCGGTGATTACAAGTGATTTAGCAATGAGAGAAGAAGACCAGAGAGAATGCAGATATGTGCGTTCTCTAAGCTTTTTAAGAGCAGTTTTCAACTTCCTCATTGAACTGTTTTTCATTAGTATCTGTTCGCAAATCCACAAATAAAGCGCAAGCGCGCTACAATGCAGAACGATGAAGTCGTTTGATTAAAGACTGGCAATGAATTTCAGTCGGATTTCAGTTACGCAGCATCCTATTTTAGCTAGAAAACAGTGATTCCTCTAGCTTGTTAGATTGTAGCCTAGCTTTCCGAGTCTGATTTTCAGATATCTATTATTACTCATAAAAAGTTGCAGTTTTGTACGTCACCTCATGAAAGCGTATCTTCCACTTTTTCGGATTGACTTTGCTGCCATCTTTCCTTAGTGTGCATCCTTCCAATCACGCATGCTCACCTGACGTGTGAATGATGTTGCATATGGCAGGATGCAGTTAGGTTATTAGTCAAAATGCATAATGACTCATGTTGAAAACTCGACTTGATATGCGCGTCTCGGTCGTACGTATGCAACTCAATGCTCAATACATGGATAAAGTATCGACGACCGCCCCGTTTCGTGCATTAACACCGCGGCAGGCGTGCCCTTTTGAAGCCTTTCCAGCTTGACAGTTGCAGCGCGCGGGGATTCGGTAGCTCACAGCATCCGTCCTTTAAGCTGCTTTGTTGATTTAAGCATTTCACATCGCCTTTTCTTCTTCTACTGTCTTGTGAGATCATCGCCGAGCAGAGTAAAGGAAAAAATGACATTCTTCGTCTTGTAGTGGTGGATATCATGGCTATGATTGGAGTCGCATGTTTTCTTCAATGATTTGTATTTGACATGTGTCCTGGAATAGACCACTGAAGTGACTACTTCAGCACTCTTACAGCAGGGACACCATGTAGGAGTGTTGAAATAAACATTAAAGTGGCCTCATTTAAGGAAAATTCATGATAGCCACCACTGCTTATGAATACAAAAGAATGCAGCAATCTGAGCGGCCGTTGCGGTCAGTGCGGTCAGCTGCAGTCTGCTACAGTCTGCTGCGGTCAGTGCGGCAGTGTGAACAACCCTAAGAAGAAGAAAACGATGTGAAATACTTGAATCAACAAAGGAGGCTAAAGGACAGTGTTGCAGCGAGCTTTGAAGTCCCGGCACGCTGCAGCGTACTCTCGCTGGAAACGCTCCAAATAGGCACGCCCACGGTGGTGTAAATGCACGAATCGGGGCAGTAAGATGAATATCCTTTGACGGTTGTTTTATAGCCGCAATGGCCTCAATGACCGCACTGAACGCAGCGGTTGCAGCAAAAGAATGCAAATGATTGCAGTAAACTGGTACTGCGAGTTAAATTTTTTTTGGAATAAATTTGATGATGCTTGTACATAGGTTACGCTATTTTGAAGGAACATGATCGAGCTTGCTAAAGCAACATAGCACATGTCTTTGACTCCCAATTCATGAATGGTGCATAGCTTATTATTTTGACTTATGGGAATTTATGGGATATGAGATGTACTCAGAATGAGCGACATAAGAACCTTTGCGAATAGAAGAGTACAGATTGGATTGTAGAGCGTGTTCTAGACAATGTCCTGAGCCCAAACTTTGCATAGCGCATTACCAGAAGAAGAAGTACGAGCGGATTCGTAGAGTGAATCTTTTAAAAACGCTTGCCAAGATCTTGGCTTTTAGCCAGCAAAATTGTCCTCATTAGTACTACTTTTTGCAAAGTCATGACATGTTTGATAAGTTAATATGCAAATAGACTTTAGCCCAAGAAAGGCCAAAAGTCTACTACTTTACGAAAACGGCGCCAAAAAAGAATTGTTTGTGTAAATGGTCAATTTGCCAAGATTTTACCTAAGCATCTAATAAGATGTTTGCACAGAATTGTAGCTCGAGTTAACTATTGTCCTTACGGCGACTTCCGAACCGTAAAAAATCATAGTACTGATTCAAACTTGTACTTGTTCTTCTCTGAAAAGTACAAGCTTTATGGCTTGACACCCTGTAAAAGCTAATCTAACGTTTCGTCTTTATCTAACGTCTTGCTTCGTCTCGAGGTCGCTTCTTGCGACCTCAAAAATATTGTTAAAAATTTATTAGCTTTGCTTATAACTGAGGTGGTGTGCCGACATTGTCGGCACTTCCTTACAGCCGTGCCATTCCTCGCCAGATTACCGTAAAGGTCATGCCATAAGCATGACCTGTTGTGATATGAGTGTGTTTATTGCCCAGATGAGCGTCAACTTACTTTGCTCCGCCTGTAATCGTCAGCATTCTACCACAGCACCCACGTGTGCTAGTCGACTGTTCAAGCTCTACAGCTAATGTGTTCTGTATAACACACATCACGGGGCGCTATTTCGCCTCAGGCTACTATAAAGCCTACGAGCCATCGATACAGGTGGTTTTTCAAATTCGGTTTCATCATGGTACAACTTCCACTTCGCTCCGTCCTTCTTCCAGGTATGAATCGCTTTTGCACGCACTTCTCCTTTCGTTGGCGATTGGACGTGCATATCAAAAGAATAGCATAAGCAGCAATTACAACCACAGAGGCTCTCGTTTTTTTTCGCTAAAAAATGACGATAATGGACGGGGGTGCCCTCTTTCGGAGATGAGAAAACTCACTTCAATCTTGACTTTTAAAAACTCTCCCGATCTTGATAAGAAAAATTCTTTGATGGCTGCGAGCATGCACTAGTTAGAACTTGTAAGGTAGGAATGCAGGCTACCTTTTATATCATAATGTGCACCATATAATTTAGAAACAACGACGGCGTCGGCATGAAAGTGTCATCAATGAGCTTTTCAAGATGTCCACTGTAGTAATCGTTCATTAGGCATTCGTACAAAGGTGACAATATAGCCTTCACTTTGGAAGCAAAGAAAGTTATGTGATAGTTTCAAATATTGAATATAAGAGGTTATTCGATTTCAAGGCGAACCTTCGATTTTCATTGTCCGTTTCTTGTACAAAGCGGTGCTCTCTGAATAAAGATGAATTTGTTTGCTAGCAAGTCCAGAACAAAACAATCAAAAATATTCTTATCTTGCAATTACTAACATGCGTGCTAAATTATAGTGTGGACCCCGGCCAGCTTCCCATAGGTACCTCCGCGGCGCACCCGCAGCGCGTGCATTTCTTGATGCTTTTCACCTCACTTATGAGCAATAGAGCATATCTATATCTCGGTTGGATGGCATTGCTATTGTATATACAGCTCATAATCTGTTTTGTACGAGAAGTAACATTTCTCTTGTATGTATAGTATATATCTCTACTCCAGCAGCGAGTTCTTGTGTAAATTTATCTGTGCTATCAGGTTGGTAAAAGATCATTTCAGCTTGTGTCACTCAACAATCGTAAAGGCGAGTCTGCTTTGAAGCTTAAATTCTCTTCAAAGCACGAATCAAAAGAATTTCATCGTTTGTTTTTAGGTAGTTTGCAGTACAAAAGGACTTTGTAGCAGTCGTCAAAAGCATCTTATATACAGGGTGTCCCAAAAAAATGTGCCTACTGTTTGATTGTAAATAACTCTCTTGTAATGAAGTGTTTCGAGAAGCTCTAGGTACCATTTTCTAGAGCGAGGTTGAACTTAGATTGCAGTAAGGAGCGAATCATCTATCGCTCTTCATTATTGTAGGACTGCGGTAAGAACTTCCAACATAAGGAACCAATGTGAAAAATACCACCTTATAAAATTTTTTTCAAAAAATCTGAAAAATCGTGTATTAGGGTTTTCGCGCATGCTGATCCACCTATCAACTTTTTACGTGTTTTCAGCTTTTTTGACGGTGTAATTACATTTCTGACAAATGCTGGGAATTACGTTATTACGGTTTACCAGGGATAACTTTGGAAAGAAGCATCACAATAGAATGGGAAATTCAAATTCGGAATCAGCGGCTTCCATTACCGTAGTATAAGAGCTTTTGGCTGGTTTGGTTTTGCTCCGAGGCAGACTATAGCATCCAATGGCCTAGAATCGTTGTCGAAGTTCGTACCGTAATCCTACAGTAATGAAGAGCGATAAATGTTTCGCTCCATACTGTAAATCTAAGCTTAACCTAGCTCTACAAAGCGGTACCTAACTTTTCTCGAAACACTTCATTACAAGAGAGTTATTTACAAAACCGCTCAGAAAAACGTGTGCAGACATGTCAGCATTATCTCCCCATATTAGCTAAACGCTACAGACTATGCCCTACCTAATTACCACATTGTCCGGTCTATCGCTCATCACATGAGAGAACGCCAGCTCAATTACAAAAATGGGAAGAAACGGAATTTCAGCCACAAAGTGAGTGTTTTGCGCATGGAACGCGGATGCGACGGTACCGTTGAATAGGCCTTTTGACCCTGCCCATAACCCGGAACATGAGATCTTTTTAAAGCTTCTGAGATCTTTATGAATGAAAATAAAAAGTGCAACAGAAATTATCCGACAACGTAGATTCAGTGAAGAACTGCACTCATATGGTTGCTGTGCACTGGACTATATGAAAACATCCAAGAAATTTATTCTGCTTGGAATCCGTAAATGACAAGACTTCAGAGGGACCGTAGCTGGGCCTTATGCTATTGCGGGAGTGGAGCAGACGATAGGGGTATACCAATTATATGGACTTTGGTGAGTACAAAGAAAAGAAGAAGATGTTGAATCAAACAGGAACACTGCGACTAAAGCCTTAGACTATCAAATTGCAATACAAACAGCAATTATTATATTTAACTCCGATTCAGTTGCATGCAGTTTGCGCTGGAATTTTCGGAAATGTGTCGTAAGCACTTTCGAGCTAAGATCACTACATAAAACATAAAAACTGAATAATTCACGAGCACGAGCAAGTTGATTGTTTGATTTTATGACACTCATGGTCTATTCAAATGTGTAGAAAGAGTGAGGGAGAGAGCTCTTGCTTTCGCGATTATACAGAGGCTATCGAGGATCTTTGAGAAGAAATTTTTGCACGTGGATTACATGCCTTTTCTCTGATATTAGTGATTCCACATTTTTGAAGATCCTAGACAGCTCCGCAAAAATAGAATCCTTGACAACTTTGAAGAATTATCAATCTTGAAAGTAACAAACCTATGCAGATTCAATCTAAGTAGAAAATGCTGGCTCATACTTTTTCTTCGTACATTTTTTGGTAGGAAACCTCCAAGCAGAATAAATTTTCTTGGATGTTTTCATTTAGTCCAGTGCACAGCAACCATATGAGTGCAGTTCTTCACTGAATCTACGTTGTCGGATAAGTTCTGTTGCACTTTTTATTTTCATTCATAAAGATCTCAGAAGCTTTAAAAAGATCTCATGTTCCGGGTTATGGGCAGGGTCAAAAGGCCTATTCAACGGTACCGTCGCATCCGCGTTCCATGCGCAAAACACTCACTTTGTGGCTGAAATTCCGTTTCTTCCCATTTTTGTAATTGAGCTGGCGTTCTCTCATGTGATGAGCGATAGACCGGACAATGTGGTAATTAGGTAGGGCATAGTCTGTAGCGTTTAGCTAATATGGGGAGATAATGCTGACATGTCTGCACACGTTTTTCTGAGCGGTTCAAATCTCAGTGTGCGCCATCTTTGCAATCATCGGAATTTTTACGAAGAAAACGTCTTCAAAAAATTTCAAAAAATCATTTTTATGTTTTCTGTGTTCATTTCTATACGATGCACATGAAAATTTAGGAAAGTTTTTGAATTTTTTTGATATTTTTTTCACCCCTCGCTGTGAAACGCTAAAAGCACCGCAATGCCTCCATGTAAGAGACAATGCCAAAATACGTTCTAAAAAAATTCTGGAGAGGGAAAGGTGCAAGTAGATGCAGAGAAGAAGATCAGACAAAAACTGAAAAATTTGACTGCTTTTACAAAACTGCCGTAAACTTGTTGGTCATTAGTGCACTTGCGGAATCAATCATGCTGGTGACCCTGCTATGTCCTAAGCGCGTTGCAGATTTGGGGTTTTCAGAAAGCTTCTGGAACTTTCTAGAAATTTTAGAAAAAAGTGTAACAGAAATTATCCGACAACCTAATAAAATCATTTTGAGAACCAGGCCACCATCTCAATGTTATACAGGGAAGATTCACAGTAACTTAGGTGTAACGTAAATCATTAGCTGCTGTTCAGTCTAGAATTTAGTGAACTCTTGCAATGAGCCAAATCTTATCGTTAAAGTTGGGATTCGTATTAGATCTACTGAGAATCTGCAAGAATCTTCAAAGGGTAAATGAGAGTCTGAAATCGAAGTGAAAATCTCTTCGTAAAATTGAACCATATCAATTGTAGAAAATGCTTGACTGCAACAAATTGATCTTTGAATTAGAAGTCTCGACAATTTTGCACACCTATGAACCGACTATCGTGCATACAATTCTGAGTCATCGCGCTCGTAAGCAATGCTGAGGATGAGGTGTGGCACACGTATACTTTGTGATCTTTGGCCGAAGACGTTTGCACTATAAATCTCTTATTTCGTTTGACTGTCTTGTACGCGTGTGAGTTAAAGAAAAAAGTTATGATAAGAGAGCAGTGCTTACTTCGCTCTACATCCAAGCAGTGTGCATAGCAAGGGCACTTGAAGCGATGCCATTTTCGACGAGGGTAAATTTGTCAAACTTGAATGTGGTTAGGTAAAATTTTTTCCAGAATAGATACACATTATTTCTGCAACTTAGACCTATTAAAGTATTTGCTGAATCATTTTCATGCGAGGGATGAGTAGCATAAACGATGTATCTCTTGATATTCGAATTTTCTAGAGTTTTTGAACGGTGGATTAGGAGCCAGTCGCTAATTTCTACTTATTGCGCGAACGAGCGAAAGGCAAAAGCACCTCAGTAAAAGAGAAAAATGATAAGATCACAAGCAAAATAGTACTACCAAGATCATTACCGGCTGCCACATCGCTCTCACTCAAAACGAAACGATACTCGGTGTCCGTGGCCTTTTGAGATGAGATGTATGCCATTACGCTCGTCTTGGAGCGCTGATTCCGAATCTGACTCCCATTTTTGCTAATCGTCTCTGTGAAAAAAAGTCATGAAGGATTCTTCTGCCAAAGGAGACATGGTCGGAGTGCCAAAACCGCCGCTACACTGACGTGGTGTAGTGACCAACCCGATAGTCTCACAAGTTAGTGAAAGTTTAGATTCGAGTCCTTCTGTGTTTTTCAGTTTTGCACTGCCTCAGTCAAGCTTCTTTTTGAAAGTTAGGCATTCTCGACCGTATTTCTCCTGGGCGAGCATTGACGCGAAAATCCTTCATAATTCTTTTAGAGAAATGATTAGCAGAAACGCAAGTCAGATCCGGAATTAGCGTTCCAAGACGAGTGTGATGATAAACGTTTCGTCTTAGAAGGCCCACGGACACCAAGTATCGTTCCCTTGTTTGTAAGTTCAGTAAGCTTTGATTTTTATAGAACACGCTTCTGATAAGTGTCACTGCTAACAAAGTCCTTTCGTACTGCAGACATCTACCTAAACGCAAACGATGAAATTCTTTTCATGCGTGCTTTGAAGAGAATTCAAGCTTCAAAGCAGATTCGTCTGTGTTGAGTGACACAAGCTGAAATGATCTTTTACCAACCTGATAGCACAGATAAATTTACAGAAGAACTCGCTGTTGGAGTAGAGATATATACTATACATACATGAGAAATGTTACTTCTCGTACAAAACAGATTATGAGCTGTATATACAATAGCAATGCCATCCAACCGAGATAAAAGCAGCATGCAGCTCGGACTACTCGTTTAAGAGGCTGGCTGGTGAGCGATGGAGTATTTACATAGTTCTGGAAGTTAAGGTTTGAGAAACATTAGAGTAGTGCAAAAAGCGAAATTACTCTTTTATTCCACATTGTTCCATACTGTAGTTGTACAGAGCTTCGCAAGCTGCGTCGTCTAGAGCGTTCTTGCTCTCTTTGGCCAGTTTGCAGTCTCTGCAAAGAGGGAAGTAAGACATTTCAATTTACTCCTCGTGAAAACTTACGCGAAGTATTTTCCACTGATTCCGTCAATTCTTGGGCTCAAAGCAAGGTATAGCGCCGTTTGTGCACCATCCTTCTGGGTTTTGAATAAAAGCCATCTGAACATAGGTAGTCTTTCCAGAGTAGTAACTATTTACAGATTTAAATTACCTAATTGGATAAGTGAGTTCCCTCAAAGGAGGAGAGGCGAAAAGTGTATGACGGTAGAGATTGGTATCAACGTATCCTGGATGCATCGAGTTAACGAAAATGTGATGAAGTCCCTGTTCGTGCAATCGTTTGCTCATTTCACGTGCGGTCATAACCTAAAATACTAGGCAGATTTTAATTTGTTCAAAATTGATTTTCCCCCAGTGATTTCATGATTAACCTTTAATTCAATTGGCTTGGCGGCTGGAAGGCGGGGCTTTGTAACCTAGTCAAAGTCGCTCGCGCCCGTGGCGCAGTCTGCGTCTCTCCGCAAGCGTGCTCTCTGATCATTACCTAGCCTCAATCAAATCACGAAGCCCGCCTTCCAGCCGCCAAGCTAGTTGAATAAAGGGTACTCATGTAATCCTTTTTCTTTTTGATCTTCTTCGACAACATCATTCTTGTGTTAATCAAACGAGATGAAATTGATTACGATTTCAGTTACTGCAGTTTCAAAATCTTCTAAAATTATTTTAGTTTTTTACATACTTTACATAAAAGCCACCGAAACGACTTCGATCTAAAGCTACAATCTCCTCAACTCTATCTTTCACCCCTATCTTCAAAGAAAAAACTTGCATTGGCTAATTTGCTGCGGTTGTATGGGTCCAACAGTCCAAATTGCAGCTTATCGTCGATAGTGTCAAGATTGAGCTTCTTGCTGAACTTGTGGTGAATCGATGCTACCCAAATGATCTTTGCCTTTGGTGCCTTTTCAAGAGCAGGTAAGAGCAGATGTGTGAGAAGGAAGGGACCTGCAAGTTTCAGAATTACACCTGGAAAAGATTGAATATTATATTATAATATTATCTGAACCGAGAGAGCGCTTGTAATGTATTTGCACATACTTCAAGCCAGATCAAATTTTAACCAAGCAAAAAAGTCGAAAAATAGACGGTTAGTCATGACATCGAGGTACCTATGCGATGTTCTCGATGCTGTTTGTGCTCTTTGAATCATTTTATCAAAACGTCCATTGTTTCAACTTTTGCTGGGAAGTGAAAAGATTTGATAATTTGTAAAAACAGCAGCTGTCGTCAAAAAGAAGGGAAATCAGAGTCATGGATAGATATTTTCCTCTGTTTTCGGGTTCATAACTTTCAATTATGCCCATCACAAGAATTGGCAAGTTGTATTGACTCTTTAAAAGCGAAACTGCAAATGACTTTTGTGTGGCTAGCAAGATCACTATTAGTAGGCTAAAAAGATGCAGAATTTAGCTCACACTGGCGACAAATGGGCAAGAGTGAAAGTAAGTAAGATTTACTGACTTGAATGAGTATATAATCCACGTTTTTTTTTTTAGCAACGAGATATGAAAATGTCCAACTTCGCAGACTCTTCTATGAGATTCAACTATCGCTCCATCACCCTATGAACTCTATATATGGACTGCAAAGTATTGTAAGTGCTTGCATTAACTTGCTCCACTGGGTAGTACGATATGACCTATGTAGGATTCTGATGCGAAAAGTCCCCTTTAATCGATGTCTCATATACTAGGTGCTCATATATTTTGCACCCCCTTTTATGACACACCAGTTTCTCTCAAGCAGAGTTTCTTTCATTTCTGCAATGCCTATGACCCTGACCATGCAGTTCACGCGCCGTAACACCGACACAACAACATGTTTACGAATTTGCCCTATGATGTTCGATCGATAGCAGTTTGACAGCGATTTGTAAACAAGACGGCTCTATCGTCCATGCCTCTGCGACAAAGGTTTGTTAAAGGTATGCAGAAGACGTGATACAATGACAAATTTGCAGCTCAAAGAGTATGATAAGAATGATCCCCATGCTCCGTATAAAACTGGGCTTGGTCGAATATTGTTGTGCCGAACAGATAGTTAGGTGGTCTTTTCGTCAATAATCTTCGGCTTTACATTTCGCCGCCTACGTCTTAAGCAAAGGCCTGGAATGATCCAAAACTTCGTCTGTGGTTCCAGCCCATCAAGCTCTCCACTAGTGCCATTTATTGGTTTTTCTTCCAATCTAGTGCTAGAAAATTTGCGATGGCAAAAGACATAATGGCAAACCACTGCTTCGTTAGATGTCCGTACCGGATGTAGATGTTCGCGACTGACGACTCACAAAAAAGTTATAGTTCACGTAACGATAACAATGGGAGGACATCGGCTATTATGGATAAAACTCGTTTTTGTTGTTCAATTCTAAAAGCATTTGGCAGATAAAAGGCACAAAAACTTGGCTTTGCCGCTTGGCATACACAGGCACGAATCACATGGTGGGGATGGCTTTGATATCAGAGTCACAATTCTAACATTCAAAATAGGGATCTCGGCTAGGAAAGCCTTGTAACCGTTCGATTTCCTCGAAGAATCCAGAAATGAACAACTAACGAGTGCTTATCCATACCCGCTGATTTCCTCCCGTTTTTATCATTATATGAGCTATAACTGTTTATGTGACATCCAGCTCAGTAGAGCTCACTCTTGCGTGCTAACATCTATATCCGGCACGAACATCTACCAAGACGGTGATTTCCTGGTATGTCTTTTGCTTTTGCCATCACAATTTTTGTAGCACTAGATTGGGGGAAGAGCCGAGAACTGGCAAGGACACTGAAGTTTGATGGGCTATAGTCACGAATGAAGCGGTGAACAATTCAGGCCTCTGATAAAACGATAGTCGAAACGTAAGGCCAAAATGTATTGTTGAATAAAAGACCACCTAACAACCTGCTCGGCACAACAATATTCGAATGAGAATTATCCATTTTCGGTTCAGTAGGAAACATCGAGAAAAAAAAGAACAGAGCCTCAAGACAATTTCCGTTTCACCATGCGATGACCCTCATGGCTAATCGTACGATAATTTGACTTATCGGTTTGACTATCACAGTGTAGCCTATTTTTCCATAATTGACGAAAAAAATTATCAAATTAACCTAGGTGATTGATCTGCCAAGTCCTCTCGTGTCCATCAACAGTTCTTTCATATGTGGGAAGGAACATAACTCCAGCGTTGTTGATTAGGATGTCAATTTTTTCCTCTTCTGCAATTATACGGTGCAATTGGCCCTCATCAAAAAAACTAATAGTTATCAAGTTCCCACTTACGTGCTAAGAGTTCTTTGGCGCAGGCGCGGATACTGCTAAAATCTGCAAGGTCGCAGACCATGTGGTCAAGCCTTGTTGCATCGCATCCCATCTAAAAAAAAAATGTTTGATAATCAGATGTTTCCAACACATTTTACGAAAATCTTCTTATACAGATCTCCCAAATTGATTTCTGATGTATGGTAGAATTACCTTTACTAAGTTGATTTTAGCATCAG
The DNA here is from genome assembly GCA_958299035.1 of Cylicocyclus nassatus. Lineage (NCBI taxonomy): Eukaryota > Metazoa > Nematoda > Chromadorea > Rhabditida > Strongylidae > Cylicocyclus > Cylicocyclus nassatus. The sequence goes on from CATQJL010000001.1 coordinate 53,488,324, forward strand.
TTGCTGCTTTGTCGTCACGACAAAGCATGTAGACCTGGAACGTATGGATGTTAGGCAAACAAATGGACTACAAAAATCTAAGCAAAAATGAAAATAAACCAAACCTTGACTTTAGCGAGATTCATTCCTCGTACTGTCTCTAACCCAATTCCACTATTCCCTCCACTCACGACGGCGACTAACCCATCTCCATCTACGATGTCTTCAAACTGTTCACCTTTGAAGTACTTCCTGTAAGCATAAAAAAGTGATATCATGTTGATCATAACAGAACTTGCCCCTTCAATCAGACTTTGCAGCTAGGAAGAGAGAAGAAGCGCTTTCAACTGAGGCAATTCCATACCAGTGGACATTTTTTGCACTTTTTATTTGATATTAAACACGTCTGAATAAAGGATTTACCTTATCATGAAGATGGCACCAGCAATTGCCGCGACTGCTAGTATATAAACTACGGACCTGTCTGCTTCGTCTGCCGTAGAAACGTTCATCTAGATAATACAGCATGTATTTTTGAGAAATCACAAAAGAATAGAATAGCATACAGCATGTATTTTTGAGAAATCACAAAAGAATAGAATAGCAAAGCGGGAGTAGAACTATGGTACGGTGTATGAGGAGAATATTCTCTTTGGACTGCTAGAACGATACAATGGATTGCGAGAACGATTGTGAATGTCTTCTACGAATTTCATGCTTTTGTTGGTTCTAATGCTCCACGGTTTGCCAACATACGACAAATTCACGAAATCCACATTGTACATACGACTCCATTTTCCTAGCAATACTGCAAAACATTTAAGCAAATCATTAAGGTAATTCCAGAACATTCGGGTACTACCCCACTTAACGCCTGTGGGCTATAAAAATGTGCAAGTGACTTGTTTATTTTTGTAAATAATTAAAATAATTTTTAAAAATTCAAATTAGCTTTGTAAAAAAAATTTTTTCGGAGGCGTGGCTAACGCCATGCCCCCTTTTTCTAGATTTTAGGGGTCGGGGACCCGCAAAAGTTTTGAGAAGCACCCCAAAAAAATTTTCGGAGTGCGTGGCTAACGCCACGCACCTTCTTTAGAAAAAAATTTTTGTCGCGCCCCCCCCCCCCCGCGCCGAAATCCTGGGTACGCCACTGTCAGAATCATATTCGTGCATAGCGACACCATCTTCTCAATACGGGGTTGAACGGTAGATGAGTCAAAAATTCAAATTTGCTCAAAACCTTGGCCAAAATACTTTTTAGTCACTGATTACGACTATGATGAAGTGTCGCTCTAAAAGGAACCTATTTTGGAGCTCTCCTCAATAAATATTATCCCGACCACTTTTCTACATATTACGAAGACTAAACGAAAGGCATAGAGCCACTTCAAAACGTCCAGCTAAACAGAAAGATTTTTTAACTAGGGAAGGAAGCTGGACTGGGTCCGTAACTGTTTGTCCCCTCATATACAACTGGCGACGATACGTGTGTACAATGTATACAACAGACAATGAACAATGGATGATGAGTTACTATAGCAGGATAGTAAACATGTGCCGAGGTGCGAGTATCGACTGCTTCTTGTTTACCACTGCTTTGCGAGAGGGGTGGAGCGCAAAACATTGGTCGCCATGGAATGATCTGAAGCGAAGGCCCGAATGGGCGGGGACGGCTGTTGGTAAACAACCATCTGCGAAGTTTTCTGCGGCGCTTAAACAAACATCGATTTCTCGCCAAGTCAATCTTTGATCACTCCGGGAAAACCCCTAGTATCTTCCTTTTTTTTTGGGAATCAGCAGGACCACTACTGAATTTTTCGTTTGCAGGAACTGAGAATTTTCTAGCCTTAGTTGGCCAACACTGCACACAAAACGTGGGGCTAAACTTAGCTCTTTGGTTTATGATCGCTTACGTGGAGCGAATGGCCTTGCGGGCCGATGTTTGGTCGCTCGTAAGAGTAATCGATGTGAAAAGCTAACATTCTTGACATCACAGAGTTTTCTCGGTCTTACTCATAATGTTAAATCACTATTAGGATGATTAGAACTCGTGCCAAAAATTTGGAAAAACCTATAATTTTTCCCAGCTTCAATAAATCTTTCGCTACGATATATAGAGAAAATCTTATGCTTTCCAAAAGCACTTGAAGCAAAATCTACTGCCATATTGCAATGATAAAGCTGATAAAGAAAACCACTCCAAAGGGGACTTCTTTAATCTCTCTCGTTGAATTGCTGTTGATTTCTATTTTCATTTTCTTTGAGTTTTTTGGTTTTTTTTTGGTTTAAGACTTACGTGTCAATCAATCCTATACAATTAGTTAGAGAAAGGAGGTTCAAGAGGAATTCGTATACACCAGCCGTTAGTGAGCATAGAAAAAAAAACTAAGAAATTCGTTTGCATTTGAGCGAATCTTTTATCGTAAATTTTTGTCAAGCATACATCTTTGAGCTTGAACAGCTAGGCTGCGTCTTCCTCAGAAAGTTGTGGAGCTGAACGTTTGTTCCAAATTTGAATCTTCCAGACTATGCTTGTGAGTTCAGCCTGGGGAATTCGCAGAACAAGGGCACCATAATTTAGTCAAAAATTAGTATTTAATTCTCAGAAAATGTTTCATTTTTTTCGACATTTTCCAGTAAATGCACCCATTTGTTATAATGACCATATTGCACCAAAGACTAAATGCGAAAATATGTAGCTCAAACTTATTTCTTCAAATTCAGAGCTAGTAAAGTATAAGACTTACTTCGGAAACATTATCATTTCGTACTAAAGTGCGGCTAGTATCTGCGTCGCGCGTGAGACCCTCATTTGGAAAACAAAAAATCGTCAAATGAATTTTTTTAGTCAAAGCGCACTCAGTATTCCCCGATCGCCAAGGACATACATCTTGAGGAACAAGTATCTCATGACTTCCCTCAGGAATGTGGAGAGAGATTGCGATTTCAAGCCTCTTTTTCTAGTTACAGGTAATTAAGCATAGTTCTCATCCGAGATCCATCCAGTAACGTAGACGAGCAGATCAATTCATTTGAGATCGTGTTGGACTAAAATTTATTTGCAGAGTACATTATTTACACTAAAAATTTATACAGAGTATATTTACATAATTCTAGATCTGCTAGGCATTATGAAACGAACAATGGAGACAATACAGTATGTACAACATTAACTCAATTTACGTTTCATAGCGCTACTTTACACGCTCCAGTCATTACGGATATACAAAAGCAAGATGAGACGGATTCAGGCAACACACGTTTTCACTCCAGACCGACTTGTTCCATACTGTAATCGTACAGTTTCTTGCAAGCCTCGTCGTCCAAAGCGTATTTTCCCTCTTTTGCCATAAGGCAGTCTCTGAAATCGCAGTCATTTAACCTTTTTCAACTGAGAAGTATTGAAACTTACGCGAAATATTTTCCACTGATTCCATCAACTTCCTTACTTAGAGCAAGATACAGGGCAGTCTGCGCACCATCCCTCGAAGTCTTCATGAAGAACCACCTGAATCGAATCTTATTAGTTTTGTCATGCAATGCGATACTCTACAACATCTTGAAATTTGGTTATTTAGCTAAGATTCGGGAAGGCTGTCTCATTTACCTGTTATCCATTCAACTACTCAATTCTTTACCAATATGACCCGCAAACCTTATGAAGAATTGTGCAATATGTCATTTCTGTAGTCAAAACAAAATTTTCTAATAGAAGAAGAATGTAGAATGCGCATAGAGGTTAACTTTTGAAACTTCAGACTGCTTTAGTAAAACAATCATTGGGTATGGGAATGGCTGGACCTAATTTCATATGAGGATGCTAATTGTACTTTTACATCCAACTTCAATTATTTTGATGAAAACAACATGGGCATTCCACCTTTCCTTCACCACTTCGTTTTAAAAAAATTCCTGCTCAAACAGGGGTAAACACCTGGTTCTCATTAGATTTCTAAATCCTATGCCAATGTTATGCAAAATCTGCAGCCTATGCATAAACCGTCGAAAGCGAAACCCCAGAATCTGGGGTATGTTTCCCTTCCCTCTCCCACGTGGATAAATCAGCCTCAAAACAAATCCGATACAGATAAATTCGTTCAGACTTATTTGACAAGGTTTTAGGGTAGTAGTCATGTTGGAAAAAAGACCTATCTGTAGCCGGATCTTAACTGAAGACGAACTTACCTGAGGTCAAGAAGGCCTTATATACTAAAATTTAGGGTATTTTCAGATAACCTGATAAAAAGGCTCTTATAGCGAAGGTGCGCTATACCTCAGTGGATAGATCAGCTGACGTATGGGTGGGTAGTCGAGGATTGTATGGCGATAGCCAGTGCTGTTCACAACCCCAGGATGAAGGCAGTTGATAGTGACGTGATGTATGCCTTGTTCTCGCAAGCGTTTGCTCATTTCCCGTACAGTCATTACCTAAATATCCAGACAATGGACGGATAGTATTATTTCGTGTCAAACACTGCCAGGCTTCATCTAGCAGAAACTATTTTAGACGAAAAATTTTGAGTTTAAAACATAAATCCTATTACAATCGGAAGAAAAATTCCCGATGAGCTTCGAAAATTTTCCCCATTTCCAAATTACGTAGAGAGTTGTAGTTTTCCAATCTGCACGTGTCTCATACTTCAGAATTTGTGCAAAGATTCCTGGAGAAGAACACGAACCTCCAAACTGCCTTCCTGATCCTACGGAAAATGCATAAAAAATTGAAATAGACGAATGAGTGAATTTTTGAAAGAAGGAAGAAAAATGGAGGTAGAAGTGCTGTTATGGAATTGCCCTTTATCACTCTGCAACTCGTATCCGTAAAAGCAAAACTGCGAATAAATCTTTCCAAGAAGAGTCCCTCCACATTTATCAAATGTGAAACTATGCCAATGCTAAGGTTTCCCAGAAAGAAAGAAAGTTCCGATCTGAAACCGTTGAAAAAACGCCTAATCGAGGCTCTCTGCTGTGATGCTTATGATGTTTGGGTGATTCTAGTAAACTTACGTTAGCCAATTTACTGCGATTGTATGGTTCAATGCGTCCCCAACTCTTTTCGTCGTCGACGGTGGATAAGTCTATTGGACTGCTCGCCATATGAAGTAATGAGGCCACAAGTACGATTCTTGCTTTTGGAGCTTTCTCGAGAGCTGGCAGAAGTAGCTGAGTCAGAAGGAAGGGTCCTGAAATAGAGACAGAGTTAATTCGCAATACAAATTAGCAGCATATCGTTTTCCTATCCCTTCAAACGATATGTGACCAATACTGGTAACTGACATATAAGTAAACACAAAGCTGCGACATAAGTTGCTTACTTGGAAGGCAAATAATTTTTTGCTCTTATAATTAGACACATAACGGCAGTATAATTTCGAACTTTTTTCGCAATTTCGAACTAACAACTTTTAACTCCATTTGAAAGATTGTACAATGAGAACTGTTGGGCAAGGCGAGAACGGTTCTTAGATTCCTCCCTGACTTTACGGTCATTTACTCATTGTAGTGAACTCAAGACGAAAGTTTCGGAGTCTGCACTTGATCGCCCTATCTTATGACGGAGCTCTACGTAATGTTTTTAGCCTTTCTTGTACTCGATCCCTTTTCACCCACAACTCGACTTCTGTCCTAAGTCACTAGGGAATACTGACCTAGATGGTTACACTGCCAAGTCATTTCGTGTCCGTCCCCTGTTCTCTGGTATTTCGGAAGAAACAGCACTCCAGCATTGTTAATAAGGATGTCGATTTTATCTTCCTCTAGAAAATTAATTGATTTATTTTATCATCACCAAATTTGACAGAGGGCAAAAAAAAAGTCAAAAGTTTAACTCACTCGATAAAAGCTCTTTCGCGCATGCTCTGATGCTGCTAAAGTCCGATAGATCACATTTCACAATTATGAGCCGTTCCGCATTACATCCCATCTGCAAGGATCAGTACTCAAAACAATTAGGTGCTAATAATTGAGCATATTTTCAGATAAATTTTCAGAATAATATGATTTGTATAAAAAACCGAAATGGAAATAAGGAGAAGCAGACTGTCTAACATCAAATCGTCTAACAAAATCAGAACTCACTTGAACCAATTTGATCTTCGCCTCAGATGCTCTTTCTTCGTTTCGACATAGCATGTACACCTAAAGCAAATGAATTCACAACTGAGCGTATGGTCAGTAGGCTAAGCGGACCTTGACTTTTGCGAGATTTAGGCCTCGTACTGTTTCCAGTCCAGTTCCAGCATTGGCTCCAGTTACCACAGCTACAAGACCCTCGCCATTCACTCTTTCCCTGAACTGTCCACCCTTGATGTACTTCCTGTAATTATCAAGAATGAATTCGATGAAATTTGTCAAAATCAGTATGCTCTGTCTTCGTGCATGCGTCAAAAAGGCAAAAGATTATGAACCTTGGTATGCGTATTTATTATTTTATTTGAAAAAATGACAACACCAACCTCAAAATGTATGTGCCAACTGCAAGAACAACAGCACCAAAAATGTAGAGAATATTATGGTCCGACCTGTTTAGCGCCGACGACATAGCAGCTATCTGTAAGTATGGTCATATAGAGTGAATTATGAAATGGGTAGTATTAGGTTGGCACATAAGTTTTGCAGTTTTAACTTTTCTCTTTTTGACCGCGACGCATTCATCCTTGGGCTATATTGTAGATTAGATGGTAGGCTACAAATTTAGGCGAACAGTTTGATTTCTGATACCGAAGTGGAGAGATTTTACGCATTTTCGAAAGCTGGTCAAATTCGAATCTCCAAGGATCGAAAAACCAAAAATAAAGCGGTTCTCAGACTAAATCTAACACATCAAGCCGAAACTGTACCCAGATTTTTGATAGAGGAATCTTTAATGATCTATACAGTTTCGGCTCTAGATGTGCGAGATTCAGACAACGGCTTTGTTTTTGGTTTTCCGACCCCTGAAATTTCAAATTTGACCAGCTTTCGAAAAATGCGTAAATTCCCTCCGCTTCGATACCAAAGATCAAACTGTTTGCGCACATTTGTAGCCTACTATTTAATCTACAATATATGCCCCAAATATGAGTGCGTCACTGTCAAAAAGAGAAAAGTTACGAAATAAGTTGTACTTATGTGCCAACCTAATAAAGGCAACGGTATTGTGAGATGTTTCTTCCCTCGACTTTGAACTATTTTACGGAAAAATGCAAGAAGTGGAAGCGAAGAAAAACCATAGGGTAAAGAATATTCCCAACCATGCCCTCTAGATTCGATTATCTATGCAGCTTGAAGCGCAAATTGTGGTCTTCATTTACATATCAATTAGCTGTTCAACATTTTGATAAAAAATCAGTCATGACAGAAACAACAAAGAATACGAAAGTTCCACGGTTCATAAATCTCAACTTTTACATTGCAGTACCAGGCTCCATAGTATTTTTACATGTACATTTAGGGGCAATGCAGGTATCAAATATTTTATCAAAGCATCTACACTTACAAAGAGTCTAGACAACCCAAACGCCCGAAAACACAGTGGAAACACACGACTTATACTGGTGATTATAGAAGAAAACCTCTGCTGTAAAACACTGGTGCGCAGGTTCCCGAGACAACCTAAACAAGCACAAAGAGAGTTGCGAGTTTCAGTATATCGCTGAATGAGGAGTTACACACAAACAACAGCGTCGTAAACAACTTTGGTCTCTTGGCATCGATCGCACTTTGTTTACCATTGCTTGCTGCGGGGTCTGCAAAACAGCAAACGAGACGCGTCTAAAAATAAGGTGCCAAAGACCAAGGTACTTTGCTCCGATTTCAAGCGGAGCGTTTTACTTGCCATCGATAATCCTTGGCTAATCTCTGTGTTTTATGTGATAGAAAGTTAAATCCAAACTTGGGTGGCAAATTTGCAATCAAAACAATTTCGCGCGAAGTATGTGCCGCCATGTTCAGTTGTGTCATATAGCAGGAGTAAATAGACAGCAGGGAGAAAAACGTTTCGAAAACGGCCTTTCAAAAATTTCACCAAATTGTTATAGTGTGAATGGTAACAAAAATCAGAATTTTGAGGAGATGGGCAGATAAAGATTTTATAAACTGACTAGCTGGCTTACCCGGCTCCGCCGTATGTTCCGAATAGAAAATTCCATTTCTCAACCGATCCGGACCAAACTTGGCCCCGCCGGGGCCCGAAGTGTATGTGTGCTAAGTTTGGTCCCGATCGGTTGAGAAATGGAATTTTCTATTCGGAACATACGTACACACATACAGACAGACAGACAGACATACAGACAGACAGACAAACAGACATTCAGCTTTATATATAAGATGTATTCGTTAGTTAGCGTGCGATGCAAGATTGTCTACAGGAATATAAAAATGGTTAGAACTAGCGTAGTATTAGACCTGAACACATTCGCCCTAAAAGTCCCACATTATATATTAGGTTGGAACGAAAATTCTTGCATAAAAATAATTAATCTAACTTGCTTCTGCGTACTAGAAAATACCGAAAGATTTGCGCTCCGTGATAGACGTATAAGCGTAACTTTCTATGAGCTAGCCATAGAACGCAACTTTCGGAAATGTCGTTTCATTTCCGCTTTTGAGTTGTTTGAATATATAACAATATATATAACAACTGTAGATTTTTTACGCAGTAGTCCATAATTCGCTGTGGCAGCCTTTAACGTCGCATAGAAGAACAAAGACAAAAAATGCGTGAAGGATGCATGCGGGGAAATCCTTATTCGCCACAGTTTCTTTACAACATCCAGTTCAAGGACGAAAATCTTGCTTAGTGCTTACCTTTAACATTTCATACCTTAACATACTTCATTTCGGATATTGAGCAGGTTTTTGCTGCAAAAGTACAGTATAAAGTGACGTTTTTCAAGGATTTTATTTGCATGCGAGATCAAAGCTAGTCAGAGTAACGCATGGATAGCAGCTATGTTGAAAACTCAAGATTTTTTAGCACTAGTCAGCGGCCCTCCGCAATTCCATGGCATCAGGTGGCAACGCGAACGTTTGGAGCACCACTTTTGAACTTCGATGACTTCCTTATGAAAGCTTATGCTTAAACATCTATCATGGAACGCATACCTTTTCCTACTTTTGCAATGCAGTAGCATATATTTGATCCAAAAAATCAGGAAGTGATCAGATTATGTTGGAATCACGCAAGAACATTGACATATTAGGTAGTGTCAAAAGTACTTTCCTTTTTTCGCCATCAGAAAACGAGTTAAATAAATATGGGCAAATACTTTGAAGATTATCCGATGCTGCTTTCTAACTTTTGGGTATTCATGTTTCTGGACTATTTCTTTGGTCTAAATTAACCTCCGAAATCTGGTTGTTATGATTTTTACCATACCCCACTTCGGCAGTTTTTGAATTTCCTACTTTGAACTTATAGAAGATGGATAGAGTGAACAAGGTGCAATACAATAGAATTTTTTGACATCTCCTGTCTTTCCAAAAATTTTAGTCCTTTTTCTTCAATGTGTGTTTCCATGTTTAATCATGTCAAACTTCACAGATCGTCGACCGACGAGTAGCTCGGATGTCATTTGATGCAGCTCTACCTTTTCAGATAGGCGTTTCTTTTCGTTTCATGAGGCCATAACGAATGAAACTATAATAGGTAATTGTAAATTTCTTTTTGGAAGCAAAGCTCGCTTGCCTTGTAAACTTTGAATGACAGTAGAATTTTCGGGCTTTCAAATTCTAAAGGATTCTCAGTGTCTGATGCTTTCGTGAATGACACGACTTTGGAAAAGTTGAGACCTTGGAAAAAGTTCCTGAAAAGTACCGCAAAAGGTGAAGCCTTAAAAATCGATGTATTGCACTTTGTCAACTCTACTCATATCTATTATAAAATCATTATCCTCCTATAGAATAAAAAATTTTGAAAAACTGCCAGATAAGCGATAAAATCAGTTCGAAATTTTCACACCGTAAATGCGCGACCTGAAGAAAAACGTCGCATAGTTTCTGATGTGTCTGCCCATCTCATTCACATTTTTTGGTCGAATGAAAAAGAAGTTGTGAAAAGAGCCAGAATCTGGCGCATATTATGTTTATTTTGTCGTTTTTTGCTTCAAACTTCTTGTTCCACTATTCGCAGCCATCCGAGCTGAAGTATATCGAGGGTTTTATGCTGTGCATCGCAAAATTCTCAAGTAATAACTTATTCCCAGCGGCAGTAATCTAGCAAAGCGGAGAATGGTTTTGGTGAGCTCAATCTCAAAAATGACGAGAAATGAGCTAGTAAGTAATTCATGACTATCTGCCATAGGGAGAATCTCTTAATCCAGCAAAACGAGAAATCTTGGCCATTATATGACGCCTTCATCGCTCAAAGCCGCTTTAAGATCATTAACATTTCTATACTTTCACGAATAGCAAGTTCAGCCCTTTCAGAACTCCGTCATGGATTCTCTAGATTGCAAAGAATGTGGAGCCATCACAGGTTTACATTTGACTTTTCTGCTACTGTCAATGCCAGGAAGGTAATGGAAAGCATCCAAGCGTTTGGATACACGGAGTGCTTCTATCCAAACTATTCAGACCAATGTTTCTATTCAATCAGCCGAACTTAGACACTTACGTACAAGATTGTTTAGAACAAGTTTTTACTGAAGTAAAGTATCAGATCGATTTTGATTCATACAGTAATGGCAACGCATTAGTATCACTCAAGCATTTAGCTCGGCCTCTCTGGGCCATATTACAGCCCACATAACCTGCGGGTAGCATTAATACAATAGAGTAAGGCCATATAATATTTTAGGACCATCAAGTGCAAGAAATTCAGTTCAGCTATGTGTGAACGATAAGATGACCTGTGTTAATCCGTATAAAAGAAAAGCGGTATCATGCACAACACCAACTATGGGTTTCTCTAATGCGACGACAACCGTTATCGAACACCTGGACAGAAGTGATCCCGCTGCTTACTTCTACTACCTACTCTCCGAGACAAAAGCCATCAGGAGACAACTCAAGGACATCAAGAAAGAGCTCAAGATCATTCGGGAGGAGCAAGCCTTCATCTTGGAGCGAACCGAACTGTTAGCCAACTACTTCTCGCAATCATTGCAACAAGCAGCTCCCCAAGCCGAAAGACAGAGTAAAGATCACGAAGAGATTCCTCAACCTGACGAACAGTGATGGTAGTACTTTACTTGTTGTAAATCCTTTATTTTGTTGTTACTGCGGACCATCCATTGTGGAGATAAACCCCTACTTCAGGGTATTAACTCTACTACAACGCATTCAACTATCTATGAACTATTTCATTCTCTATATTCAGCAATTCTGTCTCGTACATTGCAATAAAATTGTAGCACCCTTTCCTTGTGTTCCCGGATTGCATTACCACCATCCTTAGAATCTTTCGTTCGTCTCTAGCTGAGCTTTATCAGTGACTGAACAAAACAAAAGTATACTTGGACTTCAAGCTCACACCATTTCATTCTGGTAGAAGCAAAATGAGTGTAAAAGTCGCTCACGCAAGGGATCTGATCAGAAGAACTTCTATTTGTTTTATCGTAGGTTCCCGACCACAAAAACTTTGATGGGAGATTCCAAAAATGCCCATGAAAATTTTTATAGTGCCATTTTAGTTGCCTCTGTTAGTCCCCAATTTCACGAGCAAAGGGGCTAGGTTTTGTTAATAAGATGGACCAGCGGAACGGCAAGAATTTAGCGACCCGAATGCCTCTACCGTACTGCTCATTACTTAAAAGAATCTATAGCGATCATATCGCAGGCACAAAGAAGCGGCTGAGCAGCTTGCTATTCATGAAATCAGAGTACAACAATAAAGATATACATATAAAAATCGAACATTCATCGCAAGAGTGACCTTAGCTTTTTACAAAAGGGTCAAAGTGAAATGAGACGATCATAGTGCCAGCAGCGTCACTGGCAGGGATTGGCTGTCTTCAGTCACTTCCTTCTCAAGCAGTTATCGTAGAGCTGCGACATTTTACTCTCATCACTTTCCATTTGTAAGAAACATATCGCATTCAACCACTTCCATTAACTGTATCCTATAAATTAATTCTCATTGTATCGACCAAGAAACTGATGTTTGCAACATCTAACTCACAAGAATGCATCTCTCCATAACTTCCAATTTCTCCGAGCTAAAAAACAGGTTGATGACTGATGATAAAATGATAATAAATGAATCGAAGCAACGCCTTACCTTAACCACCGCATCTGTCCCTCCAGAAACGACCACACAATTTTCCTGAAATATCAGAAAAATACATCATTTCCATCAATGGGGTACTTAATAGGAGCAGTTTGAGACTTAATACTCCTTGTATGCTATGTTAAAAGATTATATATTCAAAACAGGGTAAGATTGTTGAAAAGAATCTCTCCATAACTTATCACTGTTAAGATCACCGTTAGTGCTACCGAGGCGGATATCAAAAAATGCAAGTAGAGATATTTTGATAGAATAAAGCAAGCTTTACAGATGCTGCCAGAGATTAGCATAATACGTGATCCAAATGAAGTATGAAGTCAAAAATCATAATACTCCCTAAAAATCGTTTTTGCCCGAATGAAATTTTCTCCAGAAATTTTGGGAGCCTCAATCATTCTCACGCATAAACCACCCCTACCCCCGACATTTATATGTAAATTGCATTTTTTGTTGCTAAGACTCGAAGTAGAAAAGTAAACCAAATCAGAAGGTGTCAACTTCCTCTATGTTGGATATGACATAATTCAACAACTAGCGCCCATAAAAGGGTGCAACTTTATTCTACTTTATAAAATTTGTAGTACTATTTTCTTCAATTAGTGCGCGCTAAGTAGAAGGCACGCATAATTTTTCTGGGCCGAGATCTGCTTCTGGGGTACCCAAATGTTCCCAGATGATCCAAAATTTATATGGATCATAATCATAAGGATCTGTGGTGTCATCTGATGGAGCTTGCTTGGCTCTACCGAATCTCTCAAACATTCTTTGCCTTCTTACATTGCCAAAGAAATCGGCATTTTTTCTTTGAGTCAATTGGCCGAATGACACTAAAGTTCATTTGTAATCTCAAAGTGCAGGTGATTATATCGTCAACTTCCCTTGATTCTTGACCAAGAACCTACTTTGCTTCTGCCGGTGTCATCGGAAGTTTGTCCAGATTCGCCTTCCTAAGGTTAAGAGGTTTAGAGTCTCGAGTTGAAAAAGTAGCGAACTCAGTGACCTAACTCACAGGAATGTATTCCTCTATGACTTCCACTGTTTCTCCGAGCTAAAAGAATATTTTCGTAGCCTGCGAACTTGAATGAAGTGCCTTACCTTTACCACTGCATCTGTTCCTCCAGACACAACCATATCATTTTCCTAAAATCATAAACTACTGCCATGTCGCGTACTGCGATCAGTTTTACACACATTTCTTCGTGCATTTCCATGTTATTAGCTTATAAGTTCAAGATAGAAGGTCGTGCAGATGAGTAAATGTTCAGCGCCTCTTTGTTCTCATTTATCAAGATACTTATCTCGCTCCGAAAAACATTATGGGAGGGTCCAGATTCTCCTCTCTGCGACAAAAAGATTTAGCAGGCGTGTTTTTATACTATATATAATAATATTAGGTCGGAGAAATAGGTCTGCTTGAATTTTTTTTAGTTTTCTGAGACCTTTTGTTTCAATCAGCACCGAGTTTTATAAATTCAATATTTTGTTCCCAATTAGTGAGTTAAAAGCCTTCTAGCAGTGGAAATTGAATGCTCCAGAGATTCACAAAAACCTCGTACAGTTTTTTTATCCACTTATTTCACTCTTTGTATACTACGATTATTATTATTATTATTATTACTAGTATTATCTAGGATTATTACCACTATTCTGCTCGACCATCGTGAGCAAAGTAGTCCTTACTCGCAAAATTTTGAGAATTGCAAATGGTTTGATGTTGAAGAGATTACAAACCGAAAATTCATTTCAAACCAATGATAGCAGAATATATTTTCCGTAATAATATAGAGCCTTAAATGATTTTTCTCTTCAACTATTTGGTATTTCAAGAAGATAATATGGAAAAAAAAACAGACAAATAATCGCAAAACCTACTTGATCTAATTTGATCTCCGCCTCAGATGCTGTTTCTTCCTTTCTACGCGTGTAAACCTAAAGCGAAAAATCTGCAGTACTGGGCGTAATGGTCAGCTGGCCACTCAAGCGGACCTTATCTTTTGCTAGCAGGCCTCGAGTTTCTACAGTTCCAGAATTTTCTCCAGTCGCCACGGCTACTGGATCCTTGCCTTTCACCCTTTTTTTGGATTGTAGGTACTTGATAAGCTTTCTGTAGGAAGCAGATATAGATTCAGAAAATCAAAGTTTCTCAGAAGATCAGTATGTTTTGAACAGTATGTTCTGAACTTGAAGTTCCAAACACGCAAAAATTTTGTGTGAACACAATAGGAAAAAGATAACCACACCGACCTCAAGATATATGCGAATACTGCAAAAGCAACAGCACTGAAAATGTGAAGAACCGTCCTGTTAAATGATGCCATAACAAATATCTGTAATAATGGTACGAAAAGGGTTAACAATGTACTGTATTTCCTCCTCTGAGCTTTTGTAGATCTCATTGTCTGAAGTCTTCAAAATGATGAGAGTCATCTTCAAGAGAACGCTGAAGAGATGACTTGGTTCATGACCAATTTTAGACGAAGGAATTATAGCATTTGAGGCAGCCATGGCTTATAGAAGAAGTAGCATAAACTATGTTGCAGGGGCAAAAATAATTCATGCAGAAAATTCCATTTCTCAGATCTCTGCATTAGGAAAGTCACCAGTCTAATGGTGTGATTTTGATTCATCAATCAAATCATCGGACGACCCTAATGCTAGAAGTTTTTTTGAGTACCTCAAGCTGATAAAGGCATAACAGAGCAGAGTCCTAAAAAGGGGGATATGCAAACAAAATGCCAGAGCATAAATCTTTCCAATGAAAAAGCAGATAGGAACGTAATTCAACAGTTTTGCTGAATGAGGATACACACATCCGCCAGTGGTCTCTTAGCATCGATCGCGTTGTTTACCATTGCTCGTTGTGAAGTCGGCAACAAACGAGACGCAAAAAGTGAGCCAAAAAATTCAAGCGAAGATATCACGGACACCTAAAATCTAGAAATCTGAGACGATTCACTCTTATGTATTATGGATGAGGGAGGCTTTCAAAATGTTTAATATCTAATATTGGGTTGACACATATGTAATGCAACTATTTATATAGCTTTTGTCTTTTTGAACGTAGAGCATTTATTTTCTGGCAAGATAAGGATAATGATGTAAACTGCAAATAGACATTTTTGCCGAATTTGGCCACCTTATGTAAGGGTTACGGTGGGTTTATGGTATGACAGGAAAAATTTTAAATTGCGTCGGATTTGCTGAAACTGGCCTGTGGGAGTTTTCCGACATCTGATCACAAAAATGAGACCCGTTTTGCATGAAAAGGCCTCCTTCTTAAGGTCAAGGAATGAAATTAATTTAAGCGACAAGTGAATATGATATTCGTGTTCATTATACAGGATTAACCTATTGCGAAAGTTTTAGCGAATTCCGAGATTTTGCAGCTCAGTCATTGACAGATGGCCCTCCAAATTTGACGCATTTAACTTATACAACTTCTCAGAAGCGCCTTATCTCAATTTGTCTTCAATCATTTCTTTTCACTAATTCCAATGTGTCGACTTCTAGGCTACATGGTGCCTATTATTGCTTTGTGATATGTTCGATTTAGGTTGCGTAAGGCTTCATGCTTGCCAAAAAACTGTAAACTCCGATTTTCAGTAGTTTTCGAAAAATGCCTACATTTTTCCTACTATGTTATCGAACATTAAACAGTTTGCGCAGAGTTGCAGCTTACGTCACACTTTACATGATGGCAGAGAATCGAGATTGCTACATAAAATAAAAAAGCTATGGGAAAAGTTGCAAAACTTATGTGCCAACCTAATAAAAAAAGGTAGAGGAGAGTTATCCTGAATTACTTTGGATAATGGCAGAATTAAAAACTTGTAAGAAAAAGGACAACTACATGCAATGTTTACAAACAGCATGCATCACTTCGCATGCCGCAGGTTGTTTCAGCAGTGGCAGTACGAGGAGTCTCCCCCCCCCCCCCTCCTTCCATCCCACGAACAATTCGTGAAATTTTGGTTGCTCTGACGAGGAGAACTAGGCAAGTAATCTGTTCTCAATCGTAAATTTCGCACTTCTGAAAATTTCCACAGTTTTTCAAAAACGGAATTAGGTGCCTTTTTCGATATCAGTCTTGAGCTTGCGATAATCCTGCGATCTTCCCAAGAACCTTTGTGAAAAGTGTGTTTTATGCTATGCTTATTCACAGAAATCTGCACCAACCTCGCCCTTCGAAAGAATTTGGTGCTTAGGTGTTTATGCACTCACGGTGACTGCACTCTCGGCAAGTTCATAAAAGAAACCTCATATTTGCGCGTTCTCCTGGAGCATAGATTTCCAGTCATTTCAAATTAAAATGATGATTAGGGATCCGTCAGACTTTAGATGTTACCAGTGTTACCACTGTTACTAGCGTTACGTGTGTTACTTGTGTTACCCGTGTTACCACAGTTACCAGTGTTACTCGTGCTACTAGTATTACTCGTGTTACTGGTGTAACTCGTGCTAATAATGTTACTGTACCGCTTTTATTGCTGCTGAATAGTGAATAAAGATAAATGATAATGATTACTTCACTACTCAGCTACTAACGCGCGTAACGCTGGTAACAGTTGTAACAGTGACACGGGTAACATGGGTAACACGGGTAACACGGGTAGCACGGGTAACACTAGTAACGCGAGTAATACTAGTAACAGTGATAACACTGGTAACATCATTAAACTCTGATGGATCCCTTACATACAGTTCCGTCAACATGACTGGTTGTCGTCAACTAATCTGATTTTTTTTGACTGATACACAATTTTGACAACTGTTGTTGCAAACACTTTCAAAACCACCAAAATAACTGACAGAGATTGAGAATATTGTTCAGCAGCAACAGCCTTACAGTAACATTTCTCGTGAAATCAAATAGATAAAGTACAAATAAACGATATACAAAATAAAATTTGCGCATTGTTTATTGTTTGTACACAACAAGATTCGCTATGATTTCCAGACTATTCGAGAATTCCACATTGCTGCATACTGTACTCGTATAACTCCTTGCAGGCATTGTCGTCTAGCGCATATCTGCTTACTCTGGACACCTTGCAATCGCTGCAAAAACAATTACACATTTTAAGCAAAAAAATTTATTAAGCAAAAAAATTCAGTACAACTCACGCAAAATAGCCTCCGCTTATTCCTTCTACTTGCTTGCTCAAAGCCAGGTACAAAGGGGTTCGTGCACCACTCCAAGGACTTTTGAAGAAAAGCCACCTGTAAACTCGTATTCTATTTGAACCATGGGAGAATATGCTCACCTGAATGGATAGGAAATCTGTCGTAGAGGCGTAGAAAACAATATTGTATTGCGATATGCGTTACTGTTTACTACGCCTGGATGAAGAGAATTCACAGTGATTTGAGGAATGCCCTTTTCCTGTAGGCGTTTGCTCAGCTCACGTGCCAACATAATCTGAAGAGCTGTATTGCAATAAAGAAGCCATTTGTGCATTTGCCAAAAGATTTATAACGAAAAAGCAGAAATAATAAGTCACAGTCATATTCATGTAATTTTGGCGCTTGTAGGAATTTTTTTAGTTTATAATTCTTTGGAACTTTCATGCATCACATAGAGTAAGATAAAAAGCTAATGGTATTCGCAGCAGATTTTCTTTTTCCACCATTTTTTCAAACTTTCCCTTCTGATAGTAAACAAAATTTCAAACCATCGCTTTCATCTTATCCAACTTTAGCTAGTTTTTCAAAATCTTCTCTACAAATATTCGCGAAATACTGACTAACGGAAAATGATACGTTTCTCATAATTCTGACAGTCATTTCTTAAGCTAATCCTATGATGTTACAACCGTCAAATCCTAATGATTCAAAGGGTGAACGGTGCCTGTTATTGAAATCAAAAGATGATGATGATCGAGTTTTGGAACCATCATAGGATTTTAAGAGCAGTTTTTTAGCCTTCCATTATACAGCAAAAGGGCTTCAGTATCTAAGGCTACATTATCAAAAGTAGAGATTTTCATGTCCAGTCTTTCAAGTACTCACGATAGCCAATTTGCTGCGATTATATGGATCGATGCGTCCGAAACTTTGTTCGCCGTCGATAGTAGCAAGGTTTAGCGGATCGCTCAACCGATGCATTACTGAGGCTACGAATATGATCCTCGCTGCATGAGCTTTGGCCAAACCTGGTAGAAGCAGATGTGTTAGAAGAAACGGTCCTGAAAGTTTCAAATTATGCCGAGCCCCGAAATAGAAAGATGTAAGATGAAAAGCGAACTCCGGCTCTAAAATTGCGCGAATGTACATTTTTTGTAGGTTGAAAACTATCTAAGTTTTTTGCAGCTGCATGGCTTGGTGTGGAGTATTTTAAGCTGCAACTAAGGCATTCTCCCGCTGCTCAAAAGGGGTGGGGGGGGGGTGGGGAGAGTAGAAATTACTTCGACTGGGGTTTGCCAAGGGTATTGTGGAAATCATGGCGTCACAATCTTCAATGCGCATAACAGCAACAAGCATAAAACTTGAAATTATCAGGTTGATAGGTATTCGTGCACAAAAATTTTTGAAATTCCGTTACTTCCTCCTGCTTGAATGAAATCTACTGATTTGGTACATAATAGAGAGTGGAGATCTTGCGCTTTCAGCTTATGTTTAGATCAAGATTCTCTCATTGCATATGGCAACGATGTAAGATCTATCTTGTCGAGATAAAAGAAAGGGATTTTTTGATAATTGGCTGCCAAAAATGCTAAGCGTCTACCGAATTTTGTTTGAATTTTGATCTTGATTATGACCTACTTCTTTTTACAGAAACATGTTAGTGTGACCGGATGTTTCTACGAACAGTTATGATCGATTTTTTTGACTCACTTATTGATTTTGTTTCAAGTCGAATTTCTAAAATGTACTGTAGAGTACGGGTGTATGTCAAGAGGCGCGATTTTTACATATTGCCAAATGGACACCGATTAGCATCTAATAAGTGTTTTGCAACATTTTAAAACATCTAAATTTTTGAAGAAGATATATTAGATAGCTGCATGAGATCCTCAATCTTGCTGCCTTGGAATCAACTCAAAAAAACATTTCAAAGGTCAAAAACCCATGGAAATGCAGTTGAAAACAAATTTCTGAATATTTCGGTCAGTTTTCCAGCCAAAGCCACCAAGCTCAGCAATGTTATGTTAGACAGAGAGTAACCCAATGCACTCCATGTGGTACTTTTTGAAGACTCGCGTAGAACTGAATGGAGTTTTGAGTTGCCGATAGCCAAGGAATCGCGCCTCTTGACCGTCTCCCGTAAAGGAGTAACTACTTACCATCTAAACATGACATCATACTATATGAACTGAATAGTTCGTGCAAGCATTTTCAAAAAGCTTTTGGTGCAAGAATTGTGCACCAACTTGATATCAAGAAATGGTTACTCATTCGAAGGAAGGAGGGAAAAGATGCGCGAGTGAAAGCTCGAGGTGGCTGAAAAATGATCCCGAGAAGAAAAATTGCACTGCTTGCCTAGGTAATTACACTGCCAAGTCAATTCATGTCCATCGACTGTCCTCTCGTAGTTCGGGAGAAACATCACTGATGCATTGTTGATGAGAATGTCGATCTTGTCCTCCACTATAAGTAAAATACAGTCAAAATTTCAGAAAAAAAAAGTTCTATGAAAGTGTAAAAAATTTTAACCCACTCATCAACAGTTCTTTGACACACGTACGAATACTGTTGAAATTTGAGAGATCACATTGCAAAATAGTAAGCCGATCTGCATCGCATCCCGCCTGCAAAATTTATTTTGCGGATAGGTTAAAGTTCATCAGTTTGGGCACGTCTTTTTAGATTCCAAAGACTTTTTTTACAATAAGTCGATGGGTGCTTCGCACGTCAGTAGTTGGTGAAAAGATAAAAGACTATAATCAACTCTCAATGATTACCTCTACCAAGCTAGCTTTTGCAGTAGAGGCACGACCTTCATCTCGACATAGCATGTAAACCTGTAAGAGAGTCACACTTGTTGCGCAAACCAGAGCGTCGACATTTTTTTGGAGAACTTCATACCTTGACCTTTGCCATGTTCAGTCCTTTAGCAATTTCATAGCCGACTCCGCTGTTTGCCCCAGTCACCACCGCCACTAATCCCGCACTCGGTACTTTTTCCTCGGGAACGTTATCCAAAGACATGTTTCTAAGTGCAATGCGATGTAAGGCCAAAACATTTGCATTTGAGTACTTTGCAATTATTATGGACAAATCATGTACCAAGAGACTGCCCATAAGGACAAGAAATATAAGCAGAAATCAACTCTAAGAATATAGCCGCAGCAAGGTATGAGGACGAAGAGGTTCGAATATTTTCATGATATTAAGTCGACATAAGTCATGCTTCAAAGATTGTACAAAAAACCCATCATTTCAAAGTTTTTATGAGGAAATGAATGTAATATGGTAATTACTGTATTGAAAAGTTTGGAGCAAAATCAATAAGTCGAATAAGGAATTCTGAACACATAACTATTCGTAAAACATGAAATTCTCTTGCTGATTGGAGATTGTCATGAAACCGTGTAAATAAAATTAGTCACAGTATCTCCCTTCACAGCTTTCATCATCGTACAGAAACAGTGACTGCTCTAGCGAAAAACATCACAGAAAAGCGCATAGTATGAGTACTATACAATAGTAACAAATAAATACAAAACAGTCTTTTCTAAATGAAGGACTTGATTGTTTTGTATTTACCAGTGGCGTACCCAGGATTTCCCTTGGGGGGAGGGGAATTTTCTTTCGGACGAAGGTGCGTGGCGTTAGCCAGGCACTCCAGAAAATTATTTGGGATTCTTCTTAAAATGTTTGCTGCTGCCGTCACAGTCCCTGACCCCCTTAAATTTTCAAAAAAGAGGACGTGGCGGCGCCCCAGAAAATTTTTTTACAGGGCTAATTTGAATTTTTTAAAAATTTTCAAAAATCACTTCAATTGTTTACAAGTAAAACAAGCCGCTTGTACATTCTTATAACACATTCAAGTAACTTTCAAAATTTCATTCTCGGGGGGGGGGGGGGGGGGAGGGGGCGCCTCCCTCGGTACCCACTGGTATTCACAGATATTCAAAACTTGTACATGGATCAGATCTCTAGTACAGCTGTATTCTCTCAAAATTACATTTCCCTGTCCTAGAAATTGACCATAAAAACGTGTCTTGCTAGATGAAAAAAAATTATAAGATATCAGACAGCAAAGAACTTTTAAGTCATCGGTGATCCTACGCAACAGATTTCGTAACTTTTATTGCAGTAAATACAAAACTTACAGTACTTCAATAGCAATATGAAATAGGGGATATGTTTTGTACGAAAATCTTCGGTTGTGAAATATACGATAATCCATGAGAGACTGATACACAGATGCTTTTCGGTCGTCTACTCAACTGTGAGAACTTTGTCTAAGCTTGGGGAAGAATGAGGATATTGCCAGGTTCGGAATGTTCTGGAACAAAGAAAACAAATTGATACGATGTATGTGTAGCATGCACGAAGTTAGTGATCTGTATAGCAGCTGATTGTAATGAATGAGTAATGATATGTATGTCAGTGAGTAGAGGAGACAAGAGGGACTGAGCTACTAACAATGAGGAGGATGCTAATTGTAAACAGGGCCACGCGTATCGACTACTAGCTGGCTTCCCCGGCCTAGCCCGGGTTTTTTTTTTCATTGGGAAGGAGGTGGATGCTGTATTGATCGCAAGCATAGTCATCACCCTGCGAGATCCCATTCATGTTGGGCGCTGGGCATACTTCACGCGATTTCAGTCGCGACGCGATCTGGCACTTTGATTGTTCAAAATCCATCATAAAAGGTTGTTGAAAGTACAGAAAACAACGGAAGATAGGGCATTCAACCTGCGAACGTTCTACATGCTGTGCATTTGGGGTCTGCCAGTATTGAATTTGAAGACATCTGGCAAATTGCCAGATCGCTTGGCGACCAAAATCTGAGGTATGCCCGCGACCTTATGAAGGCTTACCCCAGGACAATTCCATTTCGATTCATCGCACCTTCGTGGTCCTGACACTAAAATGAGTTTTCCCGCAGTCCCTTACATGACTTTGGGGATTCGATCCAGTAATGATCAATAAGCTTCATTTCTTTTAGAGTACTGAAACAGATCAATAAATCAATAGAAGGGTCCAGTAGATCTCTGCCGGGTGTCGAAAACATTAGTGTGCAAAGATTGTGCCATTCCTTCACAAATAAAACTTTCTTCTTCGAGCATAGGAACGGCTTAGTCATAATGTTTGAGTTTTATAAGCATTGAGATTGATCTAGATGAGTTACATAAGGCTGATTTATTAGAGTTCCACCCGACACCCCATAAGTTTTGCCCCAAAATTTTGGAAAACTTGTGATTTACCCTGGTAACTCCCTCACTCAACAAATTTGGAAAACCTTGTCTTTTCAAGTAGTTCTCAAAGAAAAAAATTAGCATTAGTATATCACGACGAAATAAGTTGGTAGAGAAACTCAAATTGTAGATTTTTAGTTTTCGCATAGATAATTCTTGTTTATGGATCTGCGATCTAGTCCTTTTGGTTGATAATATTGTGCAGACTGGATGTTCCTACAAATAGCTGTGATTGATTTTTTCTTTATTGAGACATGATTTTGTTTCATATAAATTCTCTAATATGCATAGGTAAATGAAGCTTGATATACGCTATGAATTGTTTGTAATGAGATTGACATATTGTTTTTAACGTTTTTCAAACGATTCTTCTATATATATTGTTTGGACAGGACGGGGTCAACCTTGCAAAAGCATGCGAGTAATCTGTTTTCCATTGTATTAAGCTGTCCGAAAAATAATGTCGCATCGTGTTTTATCATGCAATATCCACTACAATATGAAGCTCGAACCTTCGCGCCAGGTTTGACCTGCGTGAAGTTTGGAGCCAGGTTTTATAAGGCACTGAAGATCTAAAAAAAACGAAAAAAATCGTATCTCCGTTCGGAAATGTCCTGGGAATTCCTACTTGTTCACGTATTGATTCACTATACCACACACTTTTACGCACATTTTCGTGGTTCTTTCATGGCTGGAAATTGAGAAAACAGAATATGGCATATTTTTGTTAAAGCAAACCTAAGCTTCTCTAAAAGACGTGATTCTGTAGCAACAACCTTTGGGAGCCTAATCATGAATTTCCAACTTTAGACAAGCTCTAGTTCTCGAAAAAAACCAAACTGTTTGCAAAAAACAATTTGGTTTTTTTAACCTGATTTTGTTTGTTGTACTGCAGCCATGGAATATAACACAAACTGTACAGGTGAATGTCTTATGTCTGGAGAGTACATGCCAGTGCAGATTCGAGTCCCTAAGACTTCCATGGATGGAAGATACGATTATTCGGCTGTTTGAAATTTTTTATATTTTGGAGAACTCTAGGTAGAGCAAGATTTGCGCGGAGATTTGTAAACCATCTTTTAGCGCTTGCTTTGCTCTATCATATGAACCCCATTCGCTGTTTTCTGTGGTCACTCTGTCGCGGTAGGATGCCATGCGACATTATTTTCCGGACAACCTAATAAATGGCTAATACAAAATTTTCTTGACAAAAAATCGACATCATGCCCCTTTAACAGAATCTGGTATCAAATACGCGAAAAATTTGGATAACTTGTAATTTTTTGGACAACGCGGCTAATACCACGCTCCTGCTTAAAAATTCTCTCTCTCCCCCTCCCCCCCCCCCCCCCCGCTCCTGTCCTGATTCATTCGATATATGGGAACGCTACAGAAGACCATACTCCTGCTGATTTCATAGTAGAAAGTTATTGTTCAGTCCTCCTAAGCTAGAATTTTTGTACAAATAAATTAAGAACTGTAGCTCTGCCAATATATTTGATTTCTCATCTAACTGGTGTGAATTCATGTGCACAATTTTTGAACTATTAGTTATCAGGAACACATCAGATCCACCCGAACGACAGATGGAGTTGGAATATCTATATTTGCACTCTGCAAGGAACAAAATGTACATTGTTTGATATAGTAAAACAGTATATACAGTGCATTTCTCGTACATTCGAAAACAAAGCACACAACCGATGTGCGGAATAAAATCTGTACAATAGCTATTATTTGTACACAACAGATACAAATTGATTACATATAACTTCTAAACTACTCAGAAACTCCACATTGCTGCAGACTGTAATCATACAACTCTTTACAGGCGTTGTCATCCAGCGCATATCTGTTTTCCCTGGCCACCTGGCAATCCCTGCAAAAAATAAAACCATTTGAGAACCAAAAACTTGCAAAATAACCTACGAATAGTAATTTCCGCTCATTCCTTCTACTTCCTTGCTCAAAGCCAGATACAGTGGTGTTCGTGCACCACTCCAAGGAGTTTTGAAGAAAAACCACCTGAAACGTTGTCGAATTCATCGATTCGTGGGAGGTATAACCTCACCTGAATGGATAGGATATGTTTTATGAGTGGAGAAAATAGGATTGTATTGCGATATGCATTGCTGTTCACTACTCCGGGATGAAGAGAGTTCACAGTGATGTGACCCAGCCCTTTCTGCTGTAGTCGTCTGCTCAACTCACGTACGCACATTACCTAAAATAGGTATATGCATAGATGCAATTATATGAAGAACCACATGTCCACTGCCACAAGGCTTCAAAGAGAAAAAGGTAAGGTAATAATAATAAGCTATGATATTATAGACAGGAGCCTCTCATAATCTTCGAATCCCAAGTCTCAGAAAAGCCCACCTCTATGCAAATAACTGACGCATTAGCATTCAACTATACATTTGTCGTATTTCTTCCACAGTCGAAACGAAGAAAAAATGATGAGAGTGAGATAACAAACTCAAGGTAGCAATCAAAGTAAGCCTAGCACATGCATTAAGAAGACCAAATATTTGTACCTTAGTAGGTGTCACATTTTGCAAAAGATACCAATTTAGGGTCAAGCTCGAAAAAAAATTATGCGACGACCTAACATGTAGTACATAAGCTTTCTGATGAGCTTCCTTAGCTTTCTCATATATCTTGTAGGGTGAAATTTGGTTTATCATTGGATTCGACAGAGCAGAGGAAGCTCTACAAGCTCGCTCCAGGAAGTTTGCAACAGCTTGATCAACATGAAAATTGGCGCCAAAATCTAGATCTAGCAAACTAAAAAAATTAATTTTCGCCATTTACCAATGATCTCTCCTTGCACACGCACTGCAGAATTTTTTGTGACAAGCAACCAAGGAAAAATTAATGTGAGGGAATGGCAAACTATCCCCTAGCGCTTCTGGATTTTTTTCTCATACTTACATGGATAAATATTTTCAGTTACAACCACTATTACGCACTCCTTTAGGCACCCTACATACTTGCACGAATATCGCTCTAAAATTAAATTAGTCACAAACTGCTTTTAGTGCTTTCAAAGGAAGCACATTATTAACATAAACAATCATAAATTTTTCATATTCAATATAATGTAAATGGCTAAGAAAAACTCTACAAAAACCGCATTGAAGTTCAAGTAGGTCGTGAAATGAAAAAATGTAAGCCATTGCAAGTAGAATAAAACAAAACAAATCCATTCTCGTACTCACAATAGCCAATTTGCTCCGATTGTATGGTTCGATGCGTCCGAAACTCTGTTCGTCATCGATAGTTGCAAGATTGAGAGGATCGCTCAGCATGTGCATGATAGAGGCAACGAATATGATCCTTGATGAATGAGCTTTTGCCAGAGCTGGCAGAAGTAACTGGGTGAGGAGAAAAGGCCCTAAAGTGTTTGAGCATGTAATCATTTCCCAAAATATCAAAGAAATGAAAGCGCTGCTTTATGGGGAAATGATCACTAGACCACGAATAAGGAACAAATTTAAATTTTAATTTAAATTGAGCTGTTTTACCTTCTGAAGGCAATTCAAGAATCATCAAAATTTTTCACAAAGTTCCCAGGTAAATGAGATTTACTTGTTTTCGCAATTTCTATAAGTTTCCTCCGTCATTTAGAATTCTTACTGTTCTTGCCCTACCCTACTTTTGCAGAAGATTTGAAACAACATGGCTGAAAGGCTGAGTCTATCGATGGACGTAAACGGCATGCATTATCTACGTCTGCTATAATCCGTTGCGGAATTCTGCAAAGATATGCACCTTTCATGTCGCAAATAATGGAATCCATAAGGCAGGAGAAAACTCCAGAAAGCAAATGTGGCTCATTCGGCTCATTCTGCGCTGGACACTAAGGGTTGGGGAAGTTAACCTTGCCTGAGAAAAGTAGCTTGTTTCATACCAAGGTAATTGCACTGCCAAGTCATTTCATGTCCATCAACAGTCTTTTCGTAGTTAGGGAGGAACATCACAGAAGCGTTGTTGATGAGAATGTCGATCTTGTCCTCTTCTATAAAATCACGTCAAAATTTTTTGATCTGTCTAGAAATCCAGTATTGTAGAAAGGTTTTTAACCTACTCATTAACAGTTCCTTGGCGCATGTACGGACGCTGTTGAAATCTGAGAGATCACATTTCATAATGATAAGCAGATTTGGGTCGCATCCTTTCTGCAAAATTTGTTCTCGCAAGTTCATTAAATATTTATACAACGATCTATAAAGCCCAAACTATTATTCTATTAGGTTGTGTAATAAGTTCTGTCCCAATTTTTCTTTCGACTTTTTATCAGTAATAAATACCCTTTTCGGAATAGCGTGTATATGCAAACTCGTATGCTCCATCCTCCAACACAGCAGGATATTGGTAACGAAGAAAATAAATTTTCGACATCTTTTTTCTTTCCAAATTTCCCCATTTCGCATTGGTAATTGTTAATCAACAAACTTCAAAACAATTAAAACAAGCTATTAGACTCTTATGTTTGTAATGTGACTGTTTGTGCTTGTTCCCTTCCTTCTACCAACTTTCTGATGCCATTTTTTTCAGAAGTCGGCGAAGCAAATTTGCTGCGGCGATATTCGTCGCCTCGCCTACCTAAGCTGTGTGGCCCCCAAAAATTATTTTTTTAAGTCACTAACTTATGATTTCGATGATTTTTTAGCCAAAGACCATCCCTACTGCTTATTCTGAATTATCCGTCTATCGTCTTTTCTCAGCACTGCCTTCAGATGCCCAACGTCGGCACTGAAAAGACGTTGAAATAAAGACTTTTTCTGAGTTTAGAGAAAAGTTTTATTGAACTCATCTGCACTTTTGAACCTCTGCAAAAGCTATAGCCATTCGTTCCTTACACTCAGCAGATTTTTCGAGCTGTTTTGCAAGCATTCTAACCTAAACGGCGGATGACTCAAATTAGTTTTCGAAAATGTATTTTTTTCCTCTTTGATTTTCCAAACTCAATACTGTGAAACTTATTGATAAAGGAAACGGAAGTGTGGTAGAGCAGGCTTAGAGCTTTCAAATGCATATAAACATTTTGCAAAAAACCGTTCAAAATCTTGTGAAAAAATCGAAAAAAAATGGGACAGAACTTATTACATAACCTAATAACATTCAGACGAAAGTTAATGATGATCGAATGCTGACAGTGAGATGAAAAAAGACAACAAGCTTTCAGCAGCTTGTACGGTACTGAAAAATTACCTCTACCAAAGTAGTCTTCGCAGAGGATGCACGCCCTTCGTCTCGACAAAGCATATAGACCTAGAAACAAACCACGCTCTCGCTCAAGCGAAGAGTGGAACGTTTCATGAATTACTGCTTCATACCTTAACCTTCTCTAAGTTCAGTCCTTTGGTTATCTCATAGCCAACTCCGCTGTTAGCCCCTGTCACCGCCGCCACTAGCCCCGCACTCTGTATCTTTTCCTCGGGAACGTTGGTCGCAGACATCTTCCTGAATGCAATGCACCATCGCAAACAGATTGGAAGAAAAGTACGTTTTATCCATAAAGCAAGCAATTGATAGTAACGAATGTAGACCTTAATAAAAGGCTAGAGATATGTCGTGCGCGGGATGAACATATGAATCCAAGACAAACTTTGTCCATTTTTACGATCTCAAACAGGGGGTTCAATCTACTTTTTAGGTGGATTTGTTGCTAGAGACGGAGGCCACAATAGCAGGGTGTTGTACAAAAATTTGATATCACAATGAGTTTTCAGAGCTAGAATGTTGCAGCGTTCAAGATTCTTTATGGGCGGCATTATAATTTCAGTTCTGCAGATTGCAGTCATTTTTATGCTTTTCTCAGTTACAGTCCGACTATGATATGTGACATACAAGTATTAGATGTAATAGGTTCTACTTCTCTCGAGGGAGTTTCTTCTTTATATTCTATTTCGTGCTGAAACTGTCCTCTAGCAAAATTCGCTACTACGTTCCCCCATCCCTGAGATCCTTGACAAAATCAGAAAAATCTAGACTTTAACGATAAAGATATGAAGCAAGAACCCACCTTGACAACTATGCTATGTCGCAGATAAGAGGCTAGAATGCTCGAAAACGGCTCAAAGGATCTGCGAGTGTATCAGCAGAATTTTATAGCATCGCAGGTTGCTCAAAAGTGCTAAAAAGTTTTGAAAAAACTTATAAGCTTGAAGATGGGTCTCCTTTCCAAAGCGTCTCTCTCGTTAGGCATCTACAGGTCCACATAAAGTGTAACACAACAATAAAGTTTCATAATCGTGTTCACCTGATAAGACAGAGATACTCGCCTCTAGCTAGAATGCAAGCATTTATTCTCTATCAGATCTCTCCCATGAATCCTTCACATTGCGCGCAAACTTTCATCAGGGGACTTTTTAAAATCAGATGACATGGGTTAAACTCTTATTTCAGATAAACAGAAAAGAGTATCCATGGGGGTTAAGAATGAGCGAGTTAGAAGGTCAAACATCATTTTTCAATGTCGAATGATGAATTTCACACCAAAGCAGTATTTTCATTTCGCTGTGAACTATCTAATGCTAGGTTTTGTTAAATAATTCCAGATAGCGTCCACAGGACTGCTCTAGCTCGAAAAAATATTATAGCCCCTCCCCCAGTTTGCCTTTGGCCTTTTCCAAATCTTTAATAACTGCGATTTGCTAGTTAGCGGCTGCTGTCAATTCACCTCTACGTTAGACCAATTCTAACTAAGAACCAAAGTCAGGTGTAAACAAAAACGGATTTTTCGCAGGAAGATCTAGAAATGAGAGAGAGCTTGTAGAGAAGAATGATACGAAGATGGAATTTTGCTCTAGTTTATATTTCCGTCTTGAAGCAAAAAATCTTAAATTTTCTTATAACAAGGGAATGATGCAAGTACTTTCGTAAAGCACTCAAAGCTTCCGACCACATCTATTCAATTTGTCCTTTAAGGTACTAGGAAAACACCAAACGGAGATGCCGCAGAACTTATCACACATCCGAATACATACAATGAGAGATGACCGAGAGCTGAAAAAGAGGAACACAGACAGAGAACACAAGTACTCGAGATAGAACTGCGAAAATAAGTCTAGACACAAATCAATTCAGAGTATGCTAGCAAGAAAGCCATAAAATCAGTGATGATCACAGCTGATCGTCGTGAATGAAAAAATCGCAATATAGTGAGTGAAGCGAGAGTATAACGTACTGAGGGAAATGATAAATGTAAACAAGTGTGACCTTATCGATCCGCCGACGTTGTTTACCGCTTCTTTCGGGGGTCTGCAAATCTGCAAAACAACACATAGACGGAGGTGATCGAACATCATGTAAACATAGAAGCAACACTCAGTGCTAGTGTTTTCCATTGGGTTGTTTCAATTCTACTCATTTTTAGCCTTTCTAAGTGCTAAGTCTGGAGAAAAAAGCGGTTTTTCACGAACATTGGTTATACTACGTGAAAGCCTAGCTTTTCATGAATACTTTTTCAAGAAGCTTGTTCTGTGCTTCCGTACCTCAAAGGACACTAAAGCGAATGTAGAAAATTCCTTTTTGCTTCACTGCCATGAAAACAAAGGCAAAGAAGGATTTATGTACCTTTGGCCAGTATGGGGCCTTCAATTGTTATGTGACTTTGAAAAAAATTAATATTTATTTTAATAGGATATTTTCATTTATTTTGGGCTTAGTGACATTAAGAGTTCACCGAGATGTAGTTTTCAGAAAATCTTGGACTCAAAAAAATCAGCATATGACATGTCGTTGTGGTCCTTATAAGTCTATAAATTGAAAACACAATGCAATCACGGAACTTTCGCTCTATATAGTGACAATAGCCAAGACCATTTAATTTTACAAGAACGGTGGGAGTATTCTTGAATGCTAGAGGTGAAAGAAACTGAAAAATCCGAAGATGAGCAGCGAATTAAGTGGCCCTTTCAAACCTTTTCAAAAATTCCTAGAAATATTCGGATGAAATACAAGATTAGCAGCACCGTTCAGCCGACTACGAGTACACAACAAGCCGTGCTTGTCCATTCTAGTACTAGGTTGTCAAGAAAATAATGTCGTTTTTTACTTGCTTGCTTTAACAAAGCAACCAGACTCAACCCAATAAAGGGTAAGGGATACTGTTCGATAGAGCAAAGCAAGCTCTACAAGACGGCATTCATAATATTGCGCCAAGTTCGATCCACGGGAACTTCGAACTCAAAATCTAAAGATTTCCAAATGCCAAAAAATCGAAAAAAATCAGATCTCTGTCCAAATAATTCCTACGGACCTTCCACTCACACATACTTTCGATATCAGACACCCATATTTGCAGTTGCTGTATTTTTTCCCTGATTAGAAACTGAGAAAACGGAAATTTTCATGATATTCTCAATGCAATGCTGAGCCGTTCTTGCATATTTGATTTTATACTACAAGCTCAGGTTAACGTAACTATAGAATTTCGGCCTATCCCGAGTGGTAGTTTTCAAGAAATGTCAATTTTAGCACTGAAACTGAAAAAAAGGGAGCTGAATCCAATATTTCTCGAAAACTACCGCTCCGAATGGGCTGAAAATTCGCAGTTATACTTACCTAGGCTTGTAGTGTAGAACTATGTATGCCAGGACGGCTCATCATTGCTTTGAGAATATCATGAAAATTTTCGTTTTCTCAGTTTCTAATCAGGAAAAAATACAGCAACTGCACATATGGGTGTCTGATATCGAAACTATTGACGTGTGTGAGCTAGGTCCGTAGAAAATATTTGAACGGAGATCTGATTTTTTTAATTTTTGGGCATTTGGAAATCTTTAGATTTTAAGTCGAAGTTTGTGTATCGAACCTGGTGCAATCTTAAGAACGCCATCTTGTAGAGCTTGCTTTGCTCTATCGAACAGTATCCCTTACCCTATGTTGGGTTGAGCCTGATTTCTTTGTTAAAGCAAGCAAATAAAAAACGACATTATTTTCTTGACAACCTAATACATTCCAGGATAGGTCATGTTTTCTTGAAGTGGTGGCTCCTAAAAGATAGTGTGTAGAGATTTTCGCTCAGATAATCATCCTCTTTGGTGCAAAGACTTTGCAGTGTGCAGTACACAGCTAAGGATTTGTAGGATATAATACGATTTTACGCTAGCAAAGATTGTCAAAAGTCATGGTTATTTGAAGTCAAACCTTGGAAACGGGTAGAATATTTGAAACGACCCGATAGATCGTCATTTACATATGTATATTTACTTATCTAGTATCTTGTAACTGATGACCATGATTTGAGGCTTTTATCACGATTCACATGCAATATTGGAAGGAGAGTACTGCAAAGACTTTTAAGATGGAACTAATTCAGGTTTCCTGTGAGACATTCTTTGTGGCTTTTATGGTACTTCTCGTAGCCACTATTGAAAAGGCCAGCTGTCTTATGGAAACGATCAAAGAGCGCGAAGCATCTTTGAATCCTGATTGTTTCTAAACTTTCGCAAATTCTTGCATGCAAAATTGCACAATCTATGAGAGACCTGATATATCTGCCAAAAAATGCGCTAGATTTTTAAAAGCTATGGAATTAAATACCTAGTAATTCGATGTTAATCTGACGGAAACGATGATTGACAATGAGAATCGATCGCTCCATAAGAAATAAAACAACACATCTTCTAGACTGTGAAATATATGATTTGAGATACCTTCAATTTTTCAGATGCATAATTTATCTTTTATCAATTGACTAGCAAACACATACCTATAAAAATGAAAAAAGTCATCCTTGAGAAAGCATTTGATGGATCATAATAATCGTCAATATATTCAAGCAAACGATTATCTAAGGTAAAATACAAAGTGTATAAATATAAGGTAGATAGGCTAATATCAACTAAGCAGCAATACCACACTGCTGTAAGCTGTAGTCATAGACTTCTTCACAAGCTCGATCATTCAAGGCGAGAGGGTTCTCTCTAGCTATCTTGCAGTCCCTGGAAATTTTCAGTTTGTTATGTTATTCACAGTCGTAGCTACCTAGATGCTTATCATACGCACATGAAATATTTTCCACTGATGCCATCAACATTCTTGCTGAGAGCGAGATAGAGGGATGTTTGTGCACCATCACGATCACTTTTCATACAGAGCCACCTGGAAGAAGACTGCCGTAATGGATTTGTATAATGACTGCATATAGTCTACCGAATTGGAGCGATAAGCTCCTGGAATGGTGTCTTGGCCAGAATTGTGTGTCTGCATAGGCTGCTGTCCACTACACCAGGATGAAGAGAGTTTACAAAAACATTGTGGATACCTTGCTTATGGAGACGTTTGCTCAGCTCACGTGCGTACATCACCTTCAAAAAATATTGAAACTTCTGACGATGATCACATAGCAAAGAAACGAAAAAAGTGACCATCATTCTCTGAGGAAACTTAGTTGCAGGTGTCAATCCTAAATCTGTAGCTGAAATTTTCAGTCCCGTCAACACTTTCACAGCTTTTCTGTAGGTGGGTTGGATAATTTTACCTGCGTTTGCATTGCTTGTGAATTTTTATGATAGGCTAGGTTATTTTATCGAGAATGATTTTTTGATCAGATAAGTTTACCTTAGCTAGTTTGCTGTGTGTATAAGGGCTGAGTAAACCAAATGCCTCCTTATCGTCGACAGTCGCGAGATCCAAGGAACGGCATAGATGGTGCAGACGTGATGAGACGAATATAATTCTTGCACTCGAAGCTCTTTTAAGGGCTGGCAGCAGCAACTCTGTCAAGAGCACATGACCTAAAAATACAAACTAGGTCTAAACCCTTACAATCTTACCATCAAATTACAACAAATCTGCGCTAGGCAATCAAAACGAAAGGGAAGGCACAAAATGTGTTTACCTTACCAAGATGATTGCTTTGCCATGTCACTTCGTGACCGTCAACTGTTCTCTCATATTTCGGATAGAACATTATACCAGCATTATTTACGAGTATGTCTATTTTTTCTTCATCTAAATTTGTTGTTTTGATTTTTGTGATTGCTCAAGCTCTATGCCAAAACTCCAGGAGCTGAAGCTCACCTCTTAAAATGCTTTCAGCGCATTCTCGAACAGTACTGAAATCTGCCAGGTCACATCGTAAGAGGACGAGTTTGGTCGAATCGCAGCCCATCTGCAAGTTATTTAACTTTCGCCTTATATCAAAGATTGCTCGGCAAAATCTACCTGAGCCAATTTGGTTCTCGCTTCGACACCTTTCTGGGTATCCCGGCAGAGCATATACACCTAAAAAAAAGAAAAGTGGTGAATTGCGTCATACCCACTATAGATAAGATTTGCCATACCTTCACTCTGGCTGCGCTCAATCCTCGTACAGTTTCTAAACCGATGCCAGTGTTTGCACCGGTTACTACTGCCACGAGTCCTTCTCCAGAGACTTGCTCGGTAAACTGCCCACCTTTGAAGAACCTCCTGCAAACTTGAATTACACTATACAATCAGGCAGGCCATTCACAACTTCCTTTGTCCTATAATTCTGCCCGCCAAACTAGAAAAATTCTAGTAATTAGTTTTATGGACTTTGGATGCTCGATTTTTCCTTTGAAAATTATTCTTCGTTCCTTGGCAAAGATTGGCGGTCTGCACAAAAGAATGTTCGCAACTTTCAATCTTTTCTATTTATCTTTAAGCTATATCGTCGTTCATTAAGAATTTGAAAAATGCTGTATTTGATGTTATTGCATGGCAACCTTGAGCAGCAAACTAAATCAATTTTCAGCACCTTCCCTTCAGGTGACGTTGATTATATGCATCAGCAAATACCAGCTTCTTAGGCCCTTGAATACCCACTTACACCTTTCCAAAGACTTTATCAGATTAAAGAACGATAATAAAGCCAACTAGTAGGTAACTATAAGGTTGAGACAAACCTCACAATGTTGAAAGCTACCGAGATTACGGCAACGACGAAAATCAAAGGCTGAATACAAAAGAGCGCGATTTTGCTCACATTTACGTTCATCACTGGAGGAAGACTTCTGACCTATAAAAGTGCCTGGTGTCGAAAAAATCAAGTTATCACCATTTCAAACACTGGGTGATAAAAGTGAAGACGCTGAGTGAATACACGTACATATATGCTACAAAGCGAAATGGGAATTATTAGAAACTGTAAAAGAATGTATGTACATAAACACAGGCTATAAGCAATGAAAACCTTATGGAATGACTAGTTAAACATCGCACAATTTCCCTTCGACTTTTCTAATGTGTAAACCAAAATGTGGCCGGTAAGTATGAGCGTTACTACTACAAGTGATATATCTCTTTCTGGAAATGGTCCTATCATGACTGCTAATATGTTGCAAATTATAGACAGTCCCTATATTCAGGTGTATGAAACGCGCGAATTGAAGCCTTTTTATGCAAACTTGACTCCCCAGTCTTTACCACTTGATGGTCATTGCTGCGCGATCAGCCACCAACTTATTTATATAATAGTATGTACCTATTCTATTATATCATAGAAATGAGGAATTACTGTTTTTAAGGTGAAATCTTATCATATGTTCTACAAAACAGGCCTTAAGATCTAGGAATTTGATTAGTAGACCTATTGTAACGGATTCGCAGTGAGTGCATTTTCTAGATAGCAGCATTTGACGCATTAGTTTCAGGATGATGAAGTCTGTATGCATGTGCAGGAACCCAGTCTTGTAGAAATATAGCACATTAAGATGCCCCGTTTTAGGCATGCAAACTTAATCTCATAAAAATGCGTTTTGTACGGAAACTTTCGCAAATAAGAATGTGACGCACTAATTCTCTGCCACCCTGTACACTAATATTTTCACTTCCATATGATTCCTCCGCTGATTATATCACACAATAAACCTTATTTTGCTCGATCTAATGCTTTTTTTTAAATTTTTGTAAAAACTATGCATATTCCTATATTGATACAAAATTGATATTGATTGGTACAAAATTCCAGAAAGAAGCCGAAGCTTTCGACCTCAATCTGGCTAAACTTGACTCTCAAAAAATTTTCTCAAGTAACTGCAGAGAATTCATTGGTAGGTGGGTGAAGGATGTTTAAATCAAATTTTATATTGATCCTCTTCGAAAAATTTTTTTCAAATATTCTGTAGTTTCAGAAGTACTCGAAACAACGTTGATAATAACGAACTCGATCTCTCCTCAAGTTATGAGCATTCTCATCACTGCGCGGCACTTTCATGTTGGTAGTATCAAAAAGTGAAATTTGCAGAAATGTAAAGGAATTTTGATGTTCTAGTCTGTAAATAACACAGTGACTTGATTTGAAGTTTGTGCAGCCCAACATTTTTGGTCTATTGTTTACTAGCAAAAATTTCAAAAATAATATTTGTATTTCGAGATTATGAAAGCACACAGAACGGTACCATGACTGCCATAGAAAGGCTATGTCAAGAGGCGCGATTTTTTTATATAGACACCAAAGGTCATTGATAGTAATAACGTTCCGGAAGAATTTCAAATTTTCGAGAAATCATACAAGATCGTTGCGTAAGCTATTCAAATTTATTCCCTCAAATAATATTTAAGACATAAGTGATAGTTTGAAACCTCATAATCATGCAGTCAATGACAATTTCGTGAACAACTCAATCACTACGTAATATATAACGAATTCGTTGATTACGCAATAGTCCTCTGATAGTTGGATTATGGCAAACGAGGAGGCCGCAGACGTAAAAATTATGATGAAATACACTAATCTTTGGAACTGGATTGCTGCCAAGTGGCATGCGTTTTGGAACGCTGCCAAATTTCA
The DNA here is from genome assembly GCA_958299035.1 of Cylicocyclus nassatus. NCBI lineage: Eukaryota > Metazoa > Nematoda > Chromadorea > Rhabditida > Strongylidae > Cylicocyclus > Cylicocyclus nassatus. The sequence goes on from CATQJL010000001.1 coordinate 53,524,652, forward strand.
AAACGAGTGACCAAGCATATTTTCGTAAAAGGGTCACACGTATTTCGAAAGGCAATCATGAGGCCGCAATGATTTTGAGACTGGGTCGCCAGCGTCCGGGTGTCCGGGTGGTTATTTGTAGCTTTTTTCCAGCTTGTTATGTGTCTTTCAAATATGTACTCCTATTAGTTGCTTTTGAAATGATGTCAAATTGCGTAACAGCGTAACTTGAGCTAAATTCATCTAAGTTCCCAACTCCTGTAAAAATTCTCTGAAGAACAGTCACTCTAGGATCGTCTTGCTTCCACATGTAGACAAGAGAGAGTGTGAGTAACTTGGTCTCGCTGGTACTTTTGGAAACTTTATCTAATAACAGCCTTGCTTTTGCTTGTTAATGGGTCCCGCTGGTGCTTTCAACTAGAAATCGGTGTGTAAGCGGCACGTAGGGCTATTTGATCGGGCAGGGGGATAGATTTTTACGTTTGGGACAGTTCTTATAATTTTTGAACGGTCTTCAAGCGGCACGTAGGGCAACTTGATCGGGCAGGGGAACAAATTTTTGTAAGTTTGGGGCAGTTGTTATAATTTTTGAACGGTCTTCAAGCGGCACGTAGGGCAATTTGATCGGGCAGGGGGACAGATTTTTGTACGTTTGGGAGTTCTTATAATTTTTGAACGGTCTTCAAGCGGCACGTAGGGCAACTTGATCGGGCAGGGGAACAAATTTTTGTAAGTTTGGGGCAGTTCTTATAATTTTTGAACGGTCTTCAAGCGGCACGTAGGGCAATTTGATCGGCCAGGGGGACAGATTTTTGTACGTTTGGGAGTTCTTATAATTTTCGAACGGTCTTCAAGCGGCACGTAGGGCAACTTGATCGGGCAGGGGGACAGATTTTTGTACGTTTGGGAGTTCTTATAATTTTCGAACGGTCTTCAAGCGGCACGTAGGGCAACTTGATCGGGCAGGGGGACAGATTTTTGTACGTTTGGGACAGTTCTTATAATTTTTGAACGGTCTTCAAGCGGCACGTAGGGCAACTTGATCGGGCAGGGGAACAAATTTTTGTAAGTTTGGGGCAGTTGTTATAATTTTTGAACGGTCTTCAAGCGGCACGTAGGGCAATTTGATCGGGCAGGGGGACAGATTTTTGTACGTTTGGGAGTTCTTATAATTTTTGAACGGTCTTCAAGCGGCACGTAGGGCAACTTGATCGGGCAGGGGAACAAATTTTTGTAAGTTTGGGGCAGTTCTTATAATTTTTGAACGGTCTTCAAGCGGCACGTAGGGCAATTTGATCGGCCAGGGGGACAGATTTTTGTACGTTTGGGAGTTCTTATAATTTTCGAACGGTCTTCAAGCGGCACGTAGGGCAACTTGATCGGGCAGGGGGACAGATTTTTGTACGTTTGGGAGTTCTTATAATTTTCGAACGGTCTTCAAGCGGCACGTAGGGCAACTTGATCGGGCAGGGGGACAGATTTTTGTACGTTTGGGAGTTCTTATAATTTTCGAACGGTCTTCAAGCGGCACGTAGGGCAACTTGATCGGGCAGGGGAACAAATTTTTGTACGTTTGGGGCAGTTCCTATAATTTTTGAACGGTCTTAAAGCGGAACGTAGGGCAATTTGATCGGGCAGGGGGACAGATTTTTGTACGTTTGGGAGTTCTTATAATTTTCGAACGGTCTTCAAGCGGCACGTAGGGCAACTTGATCGGGCAGGGGGACAGATTTTTGTACGTTTGGGACAGTTCTTATAATTTTTGAACGGTCTTCAAGCGGCACGTAGGGCAACTTGATCGGGCAGGGGAACAAATTTTTGTAAGTTTGGGGCAGTTGTTATAATTTTTGAACGGTCTTCAAGCGGCACGTAGGGCAATTTGATCGGGCAGGGGGACAGATTTTTGTACGTTTGGGAGTTCTTATAATTTTTGAACGGTCTTCAAGCGGCACGTAGGGCAACTTGATCGGGCAGGGGAACAAATTTTTGTAAGTTTGGGGCAGTTCTTATAATTTTTGAACGGTCTTCAAGCGGCACGTAGGGCAATTTGATCGGCCAGGGGGACAGATTTTTGTACGTTTGGGAGTTCTTATAATTTTCGAACGGTCTTCAAGCGGCACGTAGGGCAACTTGATCGGGCAGGGGGACAGATTTTTGTACGTTTGGGAGTTCTTATAATTTTCGAACGGTCTTCAAGCGGCACGTAGGGCAACTTGATCGGGCAGGGGGACAGATTTTTGTACGTTTGGGAGTTCTTATAATTTTCGAACGGTCTTCAAGCGGCACGTAGGGCAACTTGATCGGGCAGGGGAACAAATTTTTGTACGTTTGGGGCAGTTCCTATAATTTTTGAACGGTCTTAAAGCGGAACGTAGGGCAATTTGATCGGGCAGGGGGACAGATTTTTGTACGTTTGGGAGTTCTTATAATTTTCGAACGGTCTTCAAGCGGCACGTAGGGCAACTTGATCGGGCAAGGGAACAGATTTTGTACGTTTGGGGCAGTTCTTGTAATTTTTGAACGGTCTTCAAGCGGCACGTAGGGAAATTTAATTGGACAGGGAATGGGTCCCGCTGGTGCTTTCAACTAGGAATCGGTGTGTAAGCGGCACGTAGGGCAATTTGGTCGGGCAGGGGGACAGATTTTTGTACGCTTGGGAGTTCTTATAATTTTCGAACGGTCTTCAAGCGGCACGTAGGGCAACTTGATCGGGCAGGGGGACAGATTTTTGTACGTTTGGGAGTTCTTATAATTTTCGAACGGTCTTCAAGCGGCACGTAGGGCAACTTGATCGGGCAGGGGGACAGATTTTTGTACGTTTGGGAGTTCTTATAATTTTCGAACGGTCTTCAAGCGGCACGTAGGGCAACTTGATCGGGCAGGGGGACAGATTTTTGTACGTTTGGGACAGTTCTTATAATTTTTGAACGGTCTTCAAGCGGCACGTAGGGCAACTTGATCGGGCAGGGGAACAAATTTTTGTAAGTTTGGGGCAGTTGTTATAATTTTTGAACGGTCTTCAAGCGGCACGTAGGGCAATTTGATCGGGCAGGGGGACAGATTTTTGTACGTTTGGGAGTTCTTATAATTTTTGAACGGTCTTCAAGCGGCACGTAGGGCAACTTGATCGGGCAGGGGGACAGATTTTTGTACGTTTGGGACAGTTCTTGTAATTTTTGAACGGTCTTCAAGCGGCACGTAGGGAAATTTAATTGGACAGGGAATGGGTCCCGCTGGTGCTTTCAACTAGGAATCGGTGTGTAAGCGGCACGTAGGGCAATTTGGTCGGGCAGGGGGACAGATTTTTGTACGCTTGGGAGTTCTTATAATTTTCGAACGGTCTTCAAGCGGCACGTAGGGCAACTTGATCGGGCAGGGGGACAGATTTTTGTACGTTTGGGAGTTCTTATAATTTTCGAACGGTCTTCAAGCGGCACGTAGGGCAACTTGATCGGGCAGGGGGACAGATTTTTGTACGTTTGGGAGTTCTTATAATTTTCGAACGGTCTTCAAGCGGCACGTAGGGCAACTTGATCGGGCAGGGGGACAGATTTTTGTACGTTTGGGAGTTCTTATAATTTTCGAACGGTCTTCAAGCGGCACGTAGGGCAACTTGATCGGGCAGGGGGACAGATTTTTGTACGTTTGGGGCAGTTCTTGTAATTTTTGAACGGTCTTCAAGCGGCACGTAGGGAAATTTAATTGGACAGGGAATGGGTCCCGCTGGTGCTTTCAACTAGGAATCGGTGTGTAAGCGGCACGTAGGGCAATTTGGTCGGGCAGGGGGACAGATTTTTGTACGCTTGGGAGTTCTTATAATTTTCGAACGGTCTTCAAGCGGCACGTAGGGCAACTTGATCGGGCAGGGGGACAGATTTTTGTACGTTTGGGAGTTCTTATAATTTTCGAACGGTCTTCAAGCGGCACGTAGGGCAACTTGATCGGGCAGGGGGACAGATTTTTGTACGTTTGGGAGTTCTTATAATTTTCGAACGGTCTTCAAGCGGCACGTAGGGCAACTTGATCGGGCAGGGGGACAGATTTTTGTACGTTTGGGACAGTTCTTATAATTTTTGAACGGTCTTCAAGCGGCACGTAGGGCAACTTGATCGGGCAGGGGAACAAATTTTTGTAAGTTTGGGGCAGTTGTTATAATTTTTGAACGGTCTTCAAGCGGCACGTAGGGCAATTTGATCGGGCAGGGGGACAGATTTTTGTACGTTTGGGAGTTCTTATAATTTTTGAACGGTCTTCAAGCGGCACGTAGGGCAACTTGATCGGGCAGGGGAACAAATTTTTGTAAGTTTGGGGCAGTTCTTATAATTTTTGAACGGTCTTCAAGCGGCACGTAGGGCAATTTGATCGGCCAGGGGGACAGATTTTTGTACGTTTGGGAGTTCTTATAATTTTCGAACGGTCTTCAAGCGGCACGTAGGGCAACTTGATCGGGCAGGGGGACAGATTTTTGTACGTTTGGGAGTTCTTATAATTTTCGAACGGTCTTCAAGCGGCACGTAGGGCAACTTGATCGGGCAGGGGGACAGATTTTTGTACGTTTGGGAGTTCTTATAATTTTCGAACGGTCTTCAAGCGGCACGTAGGGCAACTTGATCGGGCAGGGGAACAAATTTTTGTACGTTTGGGGCAGTTCCTATAATTTTTGAACGGTCTTAAAGCGGAACGTAGGGCAATTTGATCGGGCAGGGGGACAGATTTTTGTACGTTTGGGAGTTCTTATAATTTTCGAACGGTCTTCAAGCGGCACGTAGGGCAACTTGATCGGGCAGGGGGACAGATTTTTGTACGTTTGGGACAGTTCTTATAATTTTTGAACGGTCTTCAAGCGGCACGTAGGGCAACTTGATCGGGCAGGGGAACAAATTTTTGTAAGTTTGGGGCAGTTGTTATAATTTTTGAACGGTCTTCAAGCGGCACGTAGGGCAATTTGATCGGGCAGGGGGACAGATTTTTGTACGTTTGGGAGTTCTTATAATTTTTGAACGGTCTTCAAGCGGCACGTAGGGCAACTTGATCGGGCAGGGGAACAAATTTTTGTAAGTTTGGGGCAGTTCTTATAATTTTTGAACGGTCTTCAAGCGGCACGTAGGGCAATTTGATCGGCCAGGGGGACAGATTTTTGTACGTTTGGGAGTTCTTATAATTTTCGAACGGTCTTCAAGCGGCACGTAGGGCAACTTGATCGGGCAGGGGGACAGATTTTTGTACGTTTGGGAGTTCTTATAATTTTCGAACGGTCTTCAAGCGGCACGTAGGGCAACTTGATCGGGCAGGGGGACAGATTTTTGTACGTTTGGGAGTTCTTATAATTTTCGAACGGTCTTCAAGCGGCACGTAGGGCAACTTGATCGGGCAGGGGAACAAATTTTTGTACGTTTGGGGCAGTTCCTATAATTTTTGAACGGTCTTAAAGCGGAACGTAGGGCAATTTGATCGGGCAGGGGGACAGATTTTTGTACGTTTGGGAGTTCTTATAATTTTCGAACGGTCTTCAAGCGGCACGTAGGGCAACTTGATCGGGCAAGGGAACAGATTTTGTACGTTTGGGGCAGTTCTTGTAATTTTTGAACGGTCTTCAAGCGGCACGTAGGGAAATTTAATTGGACAGGGAATGGGTCCCGCTGGTGCTTTCAACTAGGAATCGGTGTGTAAGCGGCACGTAGGGCAATTTGGTCGGGCAGGGGGACAGATTTTTGTACGCTTGGGAGTTCTTATAATTTTCGAACGGTCTTCAAGCGGCACGTAGGGCAATTTGGTCGGGCAGGGGGACAGATTTTTGTACGCTTGGGAGTTCTTATAATTTTCGAACGGTCTTCAAGCGGCACGTAGGGCAACTTGATCGGGCAGGGGGACAGATTTTTGTACGTTTGGGAGTTCTTATAATTTTCGAACGGTCTTCAAGCGGCACGTAGGGCAACTTGATCGGGCAGGGGGACAGATTTTTGTACGTTTGGGACAGTTCTTATAATTTTTGAACGGTCTTCAAGCGGCACGTAGGGCAACTTGATCGGGCAGGGGAACAAATTTTTGTAAGTTTGGGGCAGTTGTTATAATTTTTGAACGGTCTTCAAGCGGCACGTAGGGCAATTTGATCGGGCAGGGGGACAGATTTTTGTACGTTTGGGAGTTCTTATAATTTTTGAACGGTCTTCAAGCGGCACGTAGGGCAACTTGATCGGGCAGGGGAACAAATTTTTGTACGTTTGGGGCAGTTCCTATAATTTTTGAACGGTCTTAAAGCGGAACGTAGGGCAATTTGATCGGGCAAGGGAACAGATTTTGTACGTTTGGGGCAGTTCTTGTAATTTTTGAATGGTCTTCAAGCGGCACGTAGGGCATTTAATTGGACAGGGAATGGGTCCCGCTGGTGCTTTCAACTAGGAATCGGTGTGTAAGCGGCACGTAGGGCAATTTGGTCGGGCAGGGGGACAGATTTTTGTACGTTTGGGAGTTCTTATAATTTTCGAACGGTCTTCAAGCGGCACGTAGGGCAACTTGATCGGGCAGGGGGACAGATTTTTGTACGTTTGGGAGTTCTTATAATTTTCGAACGGTCTTCAAGCGGCACGTAGGGCAACTTGATCGGGCAGGGGGACAGATTTTTGTACGTTTGGGAGTTCTTATAATTTTCGAACGGTCTTCAAGCGGCACGTAGGGCAACTTGATCGGGCAGGGGGACAGATTTTTGTACGTTTGGGAGTTCTTATAATTTTCGAACGGTCTTCAAGCGGCACGTAGGGCAACTTGATCGGGCAGGGGAACAAATTTTTGTACGTTTGGGGCAGTTCCTATAATTTTTGAACGGTCTTAAAGCGGAACGTAGGGCAATTTGATCGGGCAGGGGGACAGATTTTTGTACGTTTGGGAGTTCTTATAATTTTCGAACGGTCTTCAAGCGGCACGTAGGGCAACTTGATCGGGCAGGGGGACAGATTTTTGTACGTTTGGGACAGTTCTTATAATTTTTGAACGGTCTTCAAGCGGCACGTAGGGCAACTTGATCGGGCAGGGGAACAAATTTTTGTAAGTTTGGGGCAGTTGTTATAATTTTTGAACGGTCTTCAAGCGGCACGTAGGGCAATTTGATCGGGCAGGGGGACAGATTTTTGTACGTTTGGGAGTTCTTATAATTTTTGAACGGTCTTCAAGCGGCACGTAGGGCAACTTGATCGGGCAGGGGAACAAATTTTTGTAAGTTTGGGGCAGTTCTTATAATTTTTGAACGGTCTTCAAGCGGCACGTAGGGCAATTTGATCGGCCAGGGGGACAGATTTTTGTACGTTTGGGAGTTCTTCTAATTTTCGAACGGTCTTCAAGCGGCACGTAGGGCAACTTGATCGGGCAGGGGGACAGATTTTTGTACGTTTGGGAGTTCTTATAATTTTCGAACGGTCTTCAAGCGGCACGTAGGGCAACTTGATCGGGCAGGGGGACAGATTTTTGTACGTTTGGGAGTTCTTATAATTTTCGAACGGTCTTCAAGCGGCACGTAGGGCAACTTGATCGGGCAGGGGAACAAATTTTTGTACGTTTGGGGCAGTTACTATAATTTTTGAACGGTCTTAAATCGGAACGTAGGGCAATTTGATCGGGCAGGGGGACAGATTTTTGTACGTTTGGGAGTTCTTATAATTTTCGAACGGTCTTCAAGCGGCACGTAGGGCAACTTGATCGGGCAAGGGAACAGATTTTGTACGTTTGGGGCAGTTCTTGTAATTTTTGAACGGTCTTCAAGCGGCACGTAGGGAAATTTAATTGGACAGGGAATGGGTCCCGCTGGTGCTTTCAACTAGGAATCGGTGTGTAAGCGGCACGTAGGGCAATTTGGTCGGGCAGGGGGACAGATTTTTGTACGCTTGGGAGTTCTTATAATTTTCGAACGGTCTTCAAGCGGCACGTAGGGCAACTTGATCGGGCAGGGGGACAGATTTTTGTACGTTTGGGAGTTCTTATAATTTTCGAACGGTCTTCAAGCGGCACGTAGGGCAACTTGATCGGGCAGGGGGACAGATTTTTGTACGTTTGGGACAGTTCTTATAATTTTTGAACGGTCTTCAAGCGGCACGTAGGGCAACTTGATCGGGCAGGGGAACAAATTTTTGTAAGTTTGGGGCAGTTGTTATAATTTTCGAACGGTCTTCAAGCGGCACGTAGGGCAACTTGATCGGGCAGGGGGACAGATTTTTGTACGTTTGGGAGTTCTTATAATTTTCGAACGGTCTTCAAGCGGCACGTAGGGCAACTTGATCGGGCAGGGGAACAAATTTTTGTACGTTTGGGGCAGTTACTATAATTTTTGAACGGTCTTAAATCGGAACGTAGGGCAATTTGATCGGGCAGGGGGACAGATTTTTGTACGTTTGGGAGTTCTTATAATTTTCGAACGGTCTTCAAGCGGCACGTAGGGCAACTTGATCGGGCAAGGGAACAGATTTTGTACGTTTGGGGCAGTTCTTGTAATTTTTGAACGGTCTTCAAGCGGCACGTAGGGAAATTTAATTGGACAGGGAATGGGTCCCGCTGGTGCTTTCAACTAGGAATCGGTGTGTAAGCGGCACGTAGGGCAATTTGGTCGGGCAGGGGGACAGATTTTTGTACGCTTGGGAGTTCTTATAATTTTCGAACGGTCTTCAAGCGGCACGTAGGGCAACTTGATCGGGCAGGGGGACAGATTTTTGTACGTTTGGGAGTTCTTATAATTTTCGAACGGTCTTCAAGCGGCACGTAGGGCAACTTGATCGGGCAGGGGGACAGATTTTTGTACGTTTGGGACAGTTCTTATAATTTTTGAACGGTCTTCAAGCGGCACGTAGGGCAACTTGATCGGGCAGGGGAACAAATTTTTGTAAGTTTGGGGCAGTTGTTATAATTTTTGAACGGTCTTCAAGCGGCACGTAGGGCAATTTGATCGGGCAGGGGGACAGATTTTTGTACGTTTGGGAGTTCTTATAATTTTTGAACGGTCTTCAAGCGGCACGTAGGGCAACTTGATCGGGCAGGGGAACAAATTTTTGTACGTTTTGGGCAGTTCCTATAATTTTTGAACGGTCTTAAAGCGGAACGTAGGGCAATTTGATCGGGCAAGGGAACAGATTTTGTACGTTTGGGGCAGTTCTTGTAATTTTTGAATGGTCTTCAAGCGGCACGTAGGGCATTTAATTGGACAGGGAATGGGTCCCGCTGGTGCTTTCAACTAGGAATCGGTGTGTAAGCGGCACGTAGGGCAATTTGGTCGGGCAGGGGGACAGATTTTTGTACGTTTGGGAGTTCTTATAATTTTCGAACGGTCTTCAAGCGGCACGTAGGGCAACTTGATCGGGCAGGGGGACAGATTTTTGTACGTTTGGGAGTTCTTATAATTTTCGAACGGTCTTCAAGCGGCACGTAGGGCAACTTGATCGGGCAGGGGGACAGATTTTTGTACGTTTGGGAGTTCTTATAATTTTCGAACGGTCTTCAAGCGGCACGTAGGGCAACTTGATCGGGCAGGGGGACAGATTTTTGTACGTTTGGGACAGTTCTTATAATTTTTGAACGGTCTTCAAGCGGCACGTAGGGCAACTTGATCGGGCAGGGGAACAAATTTTTGTAAGTTTGGGGCAGTTGTTATAATTTTTGAACGGTCTTCAAGCGGCACGTAGGGCAATTTGATCGGGCAGGGGGACAGATTTTTGTACGTTTGGGAGTTCTTATAATTTTTGAACGGTCTTCAAGCGGCACGTAGGGCAACTTGATCGGGCAGGGGAACAAATTTTTGTAAGTTTGGGGCACTTATAATTTTTGAACGGTCTTCAAGCGGCACGTAGGGCAATTTGATCGGCCAGGGGGACAGATTTTTGTACGTTTGGGAGTTCTTATAATTTTCGAACGGTCTTCAAGCGGCACGTAGGGCAACTTGATCGGGCAGGGGGACAGATTTTTGTACGTTTGGGAGTTCTTATAATTTTCGAACGGTCTTCAAGCGGCACGTAGGGCAACTTGATCGGGCAGGGGAACAAATTTTTGTACGTTTGGGGCAGTTCCTATAATTTTTGAACGGTCTTAAAGCGGAACGTAGGGCAATTTGATCGGGCAAGGGAACAGATTTTGTACGTTTGGGGCAGTTCTTGTAATTTTTGAATGGTCTTCAAGCGGCACGTAGGGCATTTAATTGGACAGGGAATGGGTCCCGCTGGTGCTTTCAACTAGGAATCGGTGTGTAAGCGGCACGTAGGGCAATTTGGTCGGGCAGGGGGACAGATTTTTGTACGTTTGGGAGTTCTTATAATTTTCGAACGGTCTTCAAGCGGCACGTAGGGCAACTTGATCGGGCAGGGGAACAAATTTTTGTGCGTTTGGGGCAGTTCTTATAATTTTTGAACGGTCTTAAAGCGGAACGTAGGGCAATTTGATCGGGCAGAGGGACAGATTTTTGTACGTTTGGGAATTCTTATAATTTTCGAACGGTCTTAAAGCGGCACGTAGGGCAACTTGATCGGGCAGGGGAACAAATTTTTGTACGTTTGGGGCAGTTCTTGTAATTTTTGAACGGTCTTCAAGCGGCACGTAGGGCAACTTGATCGCGCAGGAAGAGAGATTTTTGTACGTTTGGGACAGTTCTTATAATTTTTGAACGGTCTTCAAGCGGCACGTAGGGCAATTTAATTGGACAGGGAAACAAATTTTTTGTACGTTTGGGAGTTCTTATAATTTTTGAACGGTCTTCAAGCGGCACGTAGGGCAATTTAATTGGACAGGGAAACAAATTTTTTGTACGTTTATGCAGTTCTTATGATTGACGGTCTTTAGGTGGCTCAGTAGTGTGCTTTTTGGGGAGGGATCTACTTGTGTAGTAAAGCTTCATATTTCTTTGGTGTATTGAAAAGTTTTTCTGACAAAGTTCTTAAGCGATTGATTTCGTTGCTGTCGGAGTTGTTTCTGAGAGAAGTGTTTTTTGTAGAACACAATTGTTGTGGGTGTATTTCTACTTCTAAAACGATAGGTGTTCTTCTACTTCCTTGGCGATCTTCTATGGAAAGTGTTGAGAAGAATTGGTAGAGCAAATTCTCTTTGAGAGGGTAGAAAAGATGGGGGGGGGGGGTATCTGAATGTCTCTGTGAGGAGGGGAAATTTGCAGAAAGAGCGTGGTAAAGGAGAGAAAAATAATACCCCATGCATGGTTGCAGCAGGAATTTCGAGAAATGCTGAATGATTTGTGGAGTTATTGCTTCTTCGAACAGTTCTCCTTGTAGAATGCTTCGCAAAAATGTTCTCAGGGAAGGAATAAAAAACTTATTTAGAAATATTTATAATCACAATTAAGCCCTTATATTGTATCTGCCCCTACCCACTTGCTAGCGACCCGTAGGGTCGCTAGTAACAATAACAAATAAATGGTAAATTTTTCTTCAAAAGCTGTCAGTATCAGTAATTAGTAACTTTAGAGAGCTAGTAAGCTAGAGCACAGCCTGATAATTTGAAAGGTTTGCGTAGCTCAAACTGGGCTCATGAATTGGTAACCTCTGGGGGGATCGCATTTCACCTTCTCCCCAGAAGGGTATAGAAAAGCTGCATCAAATGTGGAATTGCTAAATCGTTCAGAAAAAGCGAAAAACTTCAATGCTAACTTATAGACTAGCTCTCCTCTTTCAATCCTAGTACTAAACATAAATCATTCATGACGGAGCATTTTTGCTCTCTTCCAACAACTTTGATATGCTGAGTACACGGCGACTGCCCGGAATTCTAAGTCTCTCAAAAAATTCATACTCAAGGTCGACATCATGAATTCAAATGACTGTTGTTGCAAAGACCGACAATGAGCATATGCTTTCAAAACTTTATGTCATTAAAAATGTTAAAATGTCGGGCTACTCTAGATTATGCATTGGTCTAAGATAGAATCACTACTTCACTGCGGCGTTAGATTCAGCCGCAAACTTATCAATTTATTCGCAGCTAGCATCTGTTGCACTATACAAAAATCGATTCAGAAAGCATTGAACTTGAGCATCCAGCATCAAGAAGCAGAAAAGATTTCACCGAGAGAGTCGGTGATAATCGAAGAACAGAAGAAGCTACAAAGCACATTGGATAAGAGTCATAAATTGTCTATCGAATGGCTGATAGAATACGTAGTTCTCAGATCTTCGATAAGAAAGCGCTTCGCTCACCTTGGCAACAAGGGACGTTACACTAGTCAAATATTGGCTCGCGTTCGCCGAAGCACAAAGATCGCTTGGAACGTCAAAGTGCATGAATCGCGTTAATTACATTCGAAAAAATAAGAAAACTTGAAAGAACCACATCCAAATTTTCAATGAACGCAAGTCGGTGTAGTAAGTTGTTTCAAAAGTTCCGCACAATTTCTGTAGCTCTTCGTTGGAATGCCGATTTCGAAAAAAACCATCTCCCATCGACACTGCCGACATTGTCTAAAGCCCTTTTTTTCTATCAACATATGGTCTTGTTCACATACAACTTGCCGCCTATCGTATCAAATCTCGAAGAAGGGCAACAATACAGCAATTCTCGTTTTTTTCTACTTCCATGTCCATAATTTCTATCGGAAGAGCGCACAGCAGATAATGAAAACAGATTTGGAATCAGCGCTTCAAGATGCATTTGATGTTGGTTTCATTTCAAAAGACCAAGGTCACCGAGTATCCTTTCCTTGTAAGCTAATTTTCTAACAAGGGAATGACACTTGCTCGATGTGGAGTTTCCAAATGAAATGTATACTGTCTTATAGTGCATAGAACACTGATTCCAAATCTGCTTTCGGTATCTGCAAAGCGCTTCTGCGAAGGGAGTCGGGGAATTATTTGAGGCAAGAATTCAGAGGGTCTGGTTAAGACGAAAACATGTGTTGAGGACTTCCCGGCGCTTTAAAGATGTAATGACTAGCATAAGTTTATTAAACTGAAGGTATTAGCTGCATAAGACGATCTGGCAGTAGTCATGACCCCATTTGAGCTGGCAGACTACAGTTCTAAACGATTTTATAGTAGCCGCGCATTCACATTTTTGCTTCAAAAATCCCCCTAACTTTCCTATCAGTAGCGCTTTGCAAATAAGGAAAGCAAATTTGGGATCGGCGTTCAATGCTGTACGAGATTATATACATTTTTTGTTGAGAAGCCACTTCGATCAACTATCCTTCCCTTGTAAGCTACTTGCTCCCTAAGGCCTAAGGCATACCTGACGCGATTCGGTCAAATCGCCGCTTTCAAGCGACTTGGCGATTTGCCAGATTTCTACAGATTTATCGTGCGCGCTTCTCGAACGCTTAGGGGGTTGTGCAAGCTGTTGCAAATGGGTCCTGACCAAAGGAAGCGCATTAACAATGAATTACAAAGAGTCGCTCTTATGCCAAATCGCGCAGCGACTGTAATCGCGCGAGGTATGCCTTACGCCTAAGTCCAATTCATGCTTTTGCAAGTGAAAATTTTGAGTGTTCGAAATAACTTGCACGTTGTAGAGCAGACGGACAAGCAACGATAAGTCTTGACCACACTCTTCTAACTAGTTCTGCTTTTTCAACAAATTGGATTGCTCCGCTAAAATAAGTTGCACTAAAGCACAAAATACAAAAATATTTCATTCCAGGGTGCGACTCAGCATACCCAAAAGCATTATTAAACAGGCAGATATTGTTATATTACAGCAAAAGTCAAAGCGTTTTGTGCACAATGTATAGTAACTAGTAGCCTAAAATTGCACTCAAAAACTCAGAAAAATCTCAAATTAGCAAAACAAGGCAAGAAGTGGAGCAATGTCAGTAAATCATGATCGGTCTACAAACGAGAATCAAAGGTTTTATCCAGCAATTCCACATTGTTCAAGACTGTAGTTGTACAAATCTTCGCATGCTTGGTCGTTCAGGGCAAGCGGATTTTCAGAAGCCAGTTTGCAATCTCTGCAAGAATTCTCTGCTACTAAGTACTACGACAGAAAGACCAAACATACGCAAAGTATTTTCCACTAATGCCATCGGCCTTCTTACTGAGAGCCAAGTACAGTGATGTTTGTGCTCCGTCGCGGTCAGTTTTCAAGAAAAGCCACCTGCAACTCGATAAATGAGCAAAAAATACAATCTTGTTTCAAGCACACACCTGAAGGGGGAACTGATCTCCTTGAGGGGTGACTTGGCAAGCAGAGTATGACGACTGAGATTGCTATTCACTGTTCCGGGATGGAGCGAGTTAGCAGACACATGGTGCAGTCCTTGCTTATGGAGACGTCGGCTTAGCTCACGAGCATGCATCACCTGAATAGTCAGTCACTTGATCAAAGAAACACGAATCTGGCATTTAGTTCCCCTTTCGAACGCACGAACGCTATGTAAGACCCAGTTGCATTGCGATGAAAAGGTACTCACTTCCTCACTTTCACAAAGATGAAGAAGTGTCACATTCAGAGACTTACGTTAGCTAGCTTGCTGCGATCATATGGAGCGAAGATGCCAAACTTTTTCTTATCATCAATAGTAGCAAGATCCAAAGCTTTACTACTTAGATGACGTCTGGAAGAAACATTCACGATTCGTGCCTTCGGAGCTTTTTCGAGCGCTGGTAGTAAGAGCTCAGTAAGAAGGAAGTGACCTGCAAACAAATTAAGCGTAAGTCGGATTCCGATCATAAGCTATGACTGAAGATCGTGAAAAGTGATCCAAAACTGTTAATAGGTCGAGGTGAAATAATTCCCTCCTATTCACTTTACATTTTCTCCTCGCCAACCCTCATAATCAGCAAGGTAGAGCTCATATCACCTACAAAACAAACTACAAAACTCGGGCAAGGCATGTTTTATAAAAACTGAAAAAATTATGAAAATTAGAGAATTCAGATAATGCAAGCTAATGCGATAAACATCATGCATTTTGGGCCCTCCTTTCGTTTTGAGCTGCAGACCAATGCAATTTTTTATACTCAAATGACGCATAAGGAACTTCTTCAATTTAGAACAACCTGGAACAGACTCTAGGGTGGGTTCCGCAATCACGAAAAGGGTGAAGAAGGGTATAAAATGAAAAAGAGGCGCGCACTAATGAATATGCTTAGTGTGACGAAAAATGTAAATTTGTTGTTAGTATGAGCCAGCCATTTTCGACAAAATCCAGAAAAGGAAAAGGACCACAGAAGAAAAATTTTTGTTTCAGTACTCCTTATTACTACCCTTTCCACCCTCTCAGCCAGGATGCCTGCATTTATGAGATTGAGATGTAACCTTGATGACTAGTCTCATTATTTCTCTCCCCTCTACATACACTTTTTTGACGTCTGGATACTCTCACGGCTATCAGCAAGCAGCGATAGCAGCGCTACCACTGCAGTAAACAGCAAATACTAAGTGTAAGTTTAGTGACAGACAAATGCACAGCAATGACTTCAAAACAGGAAAAAGACCTGAGTGACAGTCATAGTGTGAAGTCTAGGAATATGCTATCACTACGACTTACCAAAATTGGAGCAATTTCGGCACAATCAAAAAGCTAATTTTAAGTCCCATTACAGGGTGCCCGACACTGAAGATGAGCGGTGACCAATCGGATAAGCTTCTCCCTATTAAAGATGTAGGAGAAAATGTTTAGTCAGTGCTGATTGATCAGAACAGAGAACTAACCAACTGAAATCATGCAAAATCGTGCAGCTTTTGACTAGGAGAATATAAATTAGTCCAAGTATAAAGGAAATGGGGCAGTTTGGTGAAAAGCAAGCCTAAAACGGTAACAGACGTTTCTTAAAATTTCAATCCCATATTTTCAAGTTCCTTGGATGGCGTAGCAATAACAGCGTACTTTTCATACCAATATGATCCCATCTGCCTGCTTATCATCAAAATTTATGTGTACAACAAGTAAAGTCGTAGATCACTTCTCGTACTATTCGATCAATGCAAAAAGTAGCGATTTGTGGACTAGTCTTCGTCCACTCCGCGCACTGATCAAAGTTCGGTCTTACGCGCTGCCTGTATTTCTCCAACATGAGGGCTACCGAGGTCATAATGGGGTACTCAAATAGTTACGTATTAACTTCCTTTTCACATCAGCCTCTCATTCCTTTTATGGCGCGTCTACTTCGTCTACATGTGCGATTTGTGCCACAGTTGGCTATGAGGGTCCAATATAATAACACCACTACTAGAACATTCATCTTTTAAACGCTTCGGATTTCCTCCATCTTCCCAAAGTTCCATTTTTTAAGTTTGATAATTCCGCAGCTACGCGAACTACCATGAAATTATTTTTGTCGACTTAAGAAATGCATCCTTGTAGCAGACGTCTTAATTAGTAATGATAATTCATTCCATTATCCCTCATCCCAGACTGGTATCGGTGACAATAATATAAATTTGCTTTGGCTTTTGAATACATTACACCAGGATATACTTTTGATGAGGTATCTCAGCAAAACATGTTTGCAAAAGAATCTTTCCCTTTTGTTGCTATTTTGGAGCTCGCTACCGTGCAAAGAACCTGTTTATCATCGTGCGCAGGGATCATCATCGAAGGCTTTGTATCGAACCAATGAATAATTTTGCATGCCATTCATTAGCAATCTTGTTCAGGAACCTCTCATCTTTCGAAATGATGCTATCACCAGTTCCGCACATTCTTTACCAAGCAAAGTATCATATTATAAGGTGGACGGGGGAGGGAGGGCTACTGCTAAACCTATCGCACAACATGCTCGAAAAGGGCCGGTAGACGTCATTAATCAAAGCAAACATACGTGTTGTGTCTTTTTGTAGCTCTTCACCGCTTTACAGTAGGAAAGCATGTGATATAAGCTGAAGAAAGCATCAAAGATGAAGTCCCTTATACTTTTAAAGTGCATTTTACGGTGAATATTTTCCTCTAGTGCCAATACCTCGCCTAAGGAGCCAACCCGAACCGGAATTGCTCGTGTATTCATTTTTGAAGTTTTCAAATACTCAAAAATTTTAAAGAATTGTGAAATATATCAAAGAGTAATTTCCTCGTACCTAGATGATTGCTTTGCCATGTCATTTCGTGTCCATCAACAGTTTTTTCATACCTCGGATAAAACATCACTCCAGCATTATTGATAAGTATATCTATCTTGTCTTCTTCTGAAATCGTCGATTTGATTTTCTGCTAGCATTACAGCTTAAAATTACCTTTTAAAATCTCTTTGGCACAATCACGAACGCTGCTAAAATCGGCGAGATCGCAGCGCACAACAGTAAGCCGAGTAGAATCGCATCCCATCTGCTAACCATTATGATCATCCAAAACTATCATAAACTCTCTCACAAGAGATACTATTTACTACATTAGTTGTAACTTCTCTAATCCTCCTTTACTTTGAAGCTCAGAAAGAGTGCAAAGAAGAAACGGTATTTTTCAGAATTTGAAGCAATTTATGCAGTATGCCTTCCTGGGACAAAGCGTCAACGTCATTTGCCTATCGCTCTGATCCAGAGCTGGCAAGAATAAGACCGGTACCACCGCTAGAGGTGATCAACAACTTCGTCAAAGAGCCCTTCTAGAATTTCTTTAGCTTTGAGATAATATCATCAGCATTTGAGCAATGATGCGACATTTTCACATTCATTCTTTTTTCGGCAGTGATCCCCTGCACCAGAATTTATTATATAGTCGTAACCTACACATGTTTCTTAGAGAAATTTTAGTCGGACATTATACGAGAAAGGGTGAATGGAAGGAGATCAGCGATCGCTCGCTGCAGATGCATCTAGGAAAAACTGAACCAAGTGCAAAGCTGCTTATGGATAATTAGAATAGCGAAAATTAGAATGAAAAGCATGTTATGCGTAATTTTACTGGAATTTGGGATAAATTTGTGTCATGTAACATTCTGCTATATTCAAACTCCTGTGACAAAAACCATGTCCAGCTCATTTTGAAGGGCAAGAATCACCTGTCGCATCATCGCCTGATAGTAGCCCAGTTTGATCGCGTTACTATAAGAAGATAGCATTCTACAATCTTTCTTTGTGCTGAAGTATGAATCAGAAAGTTGAATATCTTCAACATAACAATCGGAAAAAAATCTAGTGTAACAAAACTTTTGCAGCTTTGAGTCATAGCCATTCTTTTTTTTTTTTTGAAAACATCGACGTTTTTCTCCAATCCACAGTTGCTGCAAAGTAAAAAGATTGATGAAACTACGGTAAGCAAAAAAAGAACAGCAACAGGAAAGCGGTGAAGAGAACAAAAATGATTCTCGACAAAGATTTACTTGGTAGAGATGAAGTGATGGACTCGTCTAGAGCATATAAAATATGTAGATTTCATGGAGGAATTGTGATGCAAGAAAATGATAAGATTACTGGAGTCATGAGTAAGTAATTGAATCTGGTCTATAAAGTTTGCAAAATTAACATCGCAGCTAGATACATGCACTCTGACATTCAGTTATTTGACAAAATTGATATAGTAGCACGAAGATTCACAAGCCAAGTTAAGAACCATCGCTTAAAATTATTCTCATTGCTGTCAGTGCTCAAATGCTCAATTTCTATTAGAAAGCAGCTTTGCTATCTTCGAGTTATAACCCCGCGAAAGAAAAAAGAGATCAATGGAGAGAAAATTTTTCTAAGAAGAAAAACCTATTCGAATTTACTTGAATACAGATATCCAGGTTTAACCTCATTGTTGTAACTGTTTTAGGTCCAACCACCATCGTTCATGCGCTATCGCCCACCGGACAGTTATTCACGTATCCCACTATGTCCTCGACCGACAACATGGAAGAGACAAGCAATCTTAGTCGTTCTTTGTTTATCGATATCGTTAGGAACTACCTTAGCTTATGTTGGTGCGCAAGCTTATGATCAAGTTGATACGTATCTTAACGATTTGAGAAATCAACGAAATATTGATCCGTTTATGTGATAAGAGTTCTCAAAGAACTCAGAAATAAATCGCTACCTTGGCCAGTTTGATCCTCGCTTCGGAGCCTCGTTTTTCATCTCGACAGAGCATATAAACCTTGATAATGAATCGTATGACTGACAGCCGCCAAGGTTTGAAAATTATGGCAAAACATACCTTTGCTTTGGCCAGATTCAAGCCGCGCACAGTCTCTAAACCGATACCGCTATTAGCACCGGTCACCACTGCCACAAGTCCTTTTGCAGATACACGCTCATCAAACTGTGCACCTTTGAAGTACTTCCTGCAACGAAGAAATTATCAACTCTTTCATTAACCTCCCGAATATTGTTTCGCCATGAACAGATTCCGAGAACTTAATTTCTTTTGCACTGTTAGCCCATTCACGGACAAAAGGCATTAAATCTACAGCAAAAGGATGCCTTTATTCCCCTTCTTACACTTACGGATAACTGGACTTTTCATGCAAAAACGGAGTGGGAGACCTTTCTTAGCCATTGTCCAGCCCCGACTCAACATCGTGATCGAAAATCAGCTTAAACTTTCGCACAAGTACCTATATCAAGCAGGCAGTCTGCGTCTGGGACAGTGCGCTTACCGGGCCACAAAGAATACGGTTTGGGCGAAAAAATTTGAATTACTCGCA
Source organism: Cylicocyclus nassatus (assembly GCA_958299035.1). Lineage (NCBI taxonomy): Eukaryota > Metazoa > Nematoda > Chromadorea > Rhabditida > Strongylidae > Cylicocyclus > Cylicocyclus nassatus. Next base: position 53,544,157 of record CATQJL010000001.1, read on the forward strand.
TCGAGTGGATCATTTGAGCTGCGCCTTATGCATGACTTGCTTGTAAGTCTTCAGTCAGTTTCTACATGAGAGATCCAAATATCCATTTACCCTAGATTTAGAAAAGTAAAAGGCCAAAAAGTGCATTTTGTTCTGCTGATGTAAGTCATGTGCACCCGAAGCTGACACAAGCGGAAAGTTTTGATAAAGTATTTGATGATAATCAAAACAACAATCGATGAGATGATATTTTCATTAAAACATCAATCGCTCGAGTACAGGTCTTACCTCACAAGCGCTAAGAGTACTCCAAATACGGCTAGACCAAAAATATAAGTAACAAATGATGAATCGGATTCCCCCGTCTCAACATCCATATTGTATGCCTAAAAATGATAATATGTGGAGAAAACTGCTCGGCGATGAGTAAGCCGAGAATACTGAGGAGTGAAGACCTAATGTAAGCAAGAACTAAGTGAAGAAAACGAAAAGCAGAGATGTTAAAACCCGAGAAAAGTCAATGTTCGCATGCAAATCGAATGGATGTAGGATGACGCATCTGTCTCGGTGCAGCTTTGCATGTAGTGATCAGCTGTGAGTGGATCACTGTTAGATAACAAAAGACTTTTCAGCCTCTGAAGCTGGTCGGCTGGAAGTAAGAGGTTTACACTCGTATACATTGAATGAGTCATAGTTCACTTGGTTTTGCATCCCAGAGCACTCTCTAATATGATTTATTTTTGCTGATAGTACTCTAATCTCACGAGTACAAGACGCACCTTTTTCGATTTTCCATGCGAGCCCTCCGCTCGTTGCGTTTCGGGAAACGAAACATATGCCGCACGATACTTTAGGCAATTCGCAGCACTGTATAGGGTCCTTTGGTTGCGAAATGTTTCAGTTGTTCAGTTTGGCCGAATTTAGGGATCGGCCATACTATTCCAGGGAGTGATTCCTGCGACTCCTTTAATCCTTGCAAATTCCGGTGATTTCTCTCGATTTCCGATGTGCCACACTACGGAGCGCTTTGAATTTCAGTATACATTGTTTTTTCGCAATATGCATACAATGTTACGGGACCCGCAAGAATCACAGGAATCGAGGAGTGCAGGAATCACAGGAATAGTATGGCCGGTCCCTTAGAAGAGAAACAGGTGCGTACTGTACTAGTGAAACTAGGGTATTTTTTATTCTAGATATGATGACATATGACTCCAAGAAACAGCAACACCTACAGAAGCGAAGGCAATGGCTAGATGACAGCCAATTTTGCCATAGCAGACTAATTGGGATTTCCAAAACATCATATACAACCAGTCACTGGCAGTCGATCACTTGTAAAAGCTGATAAAAACAACTGGAAAACGTTCCCGCGTTGCATAACAAAGAAAGGTAGTCAAACGTTGTGCTTCTTTTCAACTAGCGCAAAACTCTCAACACTCTTCTCCAGCATAAACTACAAAAAGACCGATTTTCACAACTACGCCACAGCAGCTGTCTGCGTATGCGTGGTCCGCGTTTTTTTACGAAGGGAATAACTGCTTCCGTTAGCTTTGTGGTGCGTACATGCATTTCTGTCATATGAATCAATTGCTATGACAAGCAACCAGACGAACTTACACATCAAACAGCACAAGAAAGCAGACAATACATAAGCTTTGATTACTGCACCAGCTCGATCTCTACGTCTCGCTAAGAAGCAGACAGTGAATTTCTCAGGGATAGCACAAAATATCTCTCTAAACAGGCCATGCAGACATGAGCAATTAAGCAAAATTGGTTAAGTGTAAAAAAAACACAACACTACTGTGAAAGATCTGCACAGAAAGAGGCAAAGAATTGTTTACTTCATTGTGGAGTAGTTTTTCAGCTTTGGCATGACGAAAATCCTAGCGTTGCTAATGTTTCCCTTCTGCTCGTCTACGTCTCCCTTTTATGCGGGCAACGTTGACCCCCAGCCGTGTAAAGGAGGGGACAATTGGCACTTATTACTTTCTTACCTTTCAGGAGAAAAGCTGGCAAAGTTTGTCTCACATTTTGATGTAAGGACTTCTTTGCAGTGAACATGTCGCAAAGCTCAACATTTGGCCTGAGGAAAAAACGAAAAAATTTTCAAAATGCTTCAAAGACATTTTTCCGTCTATAAATACAAAAGTTTCCAGAGCCGATAGTGTACTTTTGTCTTCAATGATGTAGCAGAAAACGTCGACAAGCTCAATTTTTGGATATCGACGAGATGATTAAATAGAGAACACTGAAGTCTTATTTATGGTGCTCTCTAAGATTTCGCAACATTTCTCACCCGGAAAGATTTTTGCTCAGTAAGATAAGGAAAATCTTGCAGACAACGTCGCAAACGACAATACGAGGGGAACATATGAAGAAGGGTAGCAGATCTCTAGGAAGCCTTATCCTGCACTGTATCAAACACATGTCAGCACTCAGTTTAACAGTCCCCAATTCCAGCAGATGCATTTTGACTTCACAAACATGCAAAAGATATCTGCTCTACTAAAGAGCCACACTAAAACGGAGTGAATGGTGATCTATGAATGCATTCTTCGTAAAAAACAATCATTCTCAGAAAAATATTTGGGCTGAGAGGAGGATTATACTCAATTTACAGAGCAGACTTTTAGAATGCAAGATGGAACACCGAGAAGAAATGGTTATAGGCTAAACAATATGGAACAAACTTGAGCAATGCGGATAGAATAACGAAGAAAAGCAGCTCAAATCGCAGGACAAGTTAGAACAACTAGGATATCTACTCTTTGCTCCTATGCATGAACAAACCCCATACAAAAGCAAAAGCGAAAAAAAAATCCATAAAATCAGCGAACATGGTGACAACTAACCCGAAAGATTTCGCGCTCCAGCTACTTAGATTTTCACTACGCTGGTGTACGGTATTCCCACCTTCACGTTTCGCCAATTTTTCTCTGCAAAAAATCTATGGATAATTCGTCTGTACAAATATTGTTGAGCATTTCATCGCAAATTGTTCCAATTCGTTTGATTTTTATGCTCATCCATTGGCTCGGTGAAGTAATGGTTTGCGGCTGTTTGCTCATCATACTCTTTTCTTTTTCACTCTATGGACTTTTCCGTAAACTTCCTTGGCGAAACATTGTCCTATGCTTTGTTTTCAGCTGTAGGTCTCTAAACATTGTTGCTTCTTTTGTTTCATATCGGAGTACTCGTACACTGTAGATGTGTGGACTTTCGATAAGAAACATCAAAAGCTCCAATCCTTATCATTATCGTCGCACTTGTTTTTAACTCCAATTCATGACAAGTTTTGCGAGCCGTTGCTAAATCATCATTTCGACTTGGTCTCAACTGTTATTTCATTTCTGGCTGTTTGTATCTGCTGTTTTTAGTTATATCGTAATGTTCACATCAGTATAATAGCAATACTTAGCGCTTTCTTTGCTGCACAACTTGTCCTTCCTTAGCGTTATCATAATGAAAATCGCTTTGTTTGACTAATATACTAGCTGCAAGCTACGAAATTGTTTTCCATATAAGTCATGCGAGGGGTTTGCGTTCTTGCTATGATCTCTTGACTCCGCTGTTTCAGAATGAGGAAAGTTCATGTTTCGCACACACGATCGCGCTCGAGGTCACGATCGCCACTGCTGCGAGGACCGCGGCCGTTGGTTTCGAAAAGTCAACCTGTGAATATGCTAGATAAGGATGCACTTCTTGCGGTTAGAAGTATGTCGGACGCCATTTTGTTCTAAGCTATACTGCAAACTAGATCTAGACTTGTTCACCACGCCATATATTGTTCGAATTTAATGAAAGCAAGTATTAGTTGAGGCCTACGGTCAAAAAAAGCTGACGTATTGTTTGTCTCTAATCGTGTTCACAATGGAAACGATCAATCGCTTTATGGCAGTTTATAGATTACGTAAGAAACGTCGGCTAAAGCTGAATGCTTCGTTGCTAAGAAACAACGGAATCATATTCTAGTCGCTTTCAGTAAATCGTCAAAAGCTCTGAACCCTTTCATAGCACAGCTTAAGAACTTGAGTATTAAACGCTAAGATATGACATCAATACTGAGTCCAAAAAAGTCAAAAGCATAAGTTCTTGGCTCAGAACGAATGCTTCTGCAAAACCTTTATTGCGTAGTTCATGAGAGATTAGTCGAGATAACAAAGCTCATTGCTGTCTATTCATCATCATCTGTGTCGTGATTCTCGTATTTTCAGCCAAAAAGGAAAGCAAGCCAGTTACGCCGAAGGAGAGGATCGTGAGTCTTCACATTTTGATGTTTTGGAGCGTTTGGTTCTTTTGGACTTGCTGCACTCTTTGGCGTCACCCACTATATTTCCCCAATGTTTTTCACACTTCATGAGAAAACTTGTCTCCCGTAGAATTTCATTGCTTCCAAAAGTCTTTGCATGCTATGACATCTGAATTGTGAACATGAAGCTTTGCTTTGGCGTTTTGCATATATCTTTGATGTATTCAGAGGTGTTTCTAGAGGCAAAATGATTGCGTTTTACCATTTACACGTACATTTCCATCGCAGTATTTCAGCTTACCCATGTCACTCCGATTAAAATAATTTCACCGGTTTCGAGGCTCTAAATGTGTCCTTAACTTGATTTATAGACATGCACAGTCGATGGGTCTCGCCGCGCTGCACCACTATCATCAAGGTAGGTATTGCAAGCTAATTCCTGAGATTGGCTGAAGCATTATTTGCAAATCCAATTGCGCGCAATAATTTGGGAAAATTCCCGCAAGTTTTTGCACTCAGTACAGTGTTATCATCGTTCGCATCTCAGGATTGGAGGATACGGCGACAGGAGGCGCAGCGATGGTGATAGAATGGGTGGCTTCCATGGTGGTGGCAGGTACTGTCTTGTCGTGCAATTTCTTTTCCAATATTTATAGTTCCGAATTAAGGCAGGCAATGAGAGATCGTCTCACATTTTCTGATCGTCAGGGGCGCGATAGGTTCGAGGCTAGCCGCGAACGTGATGTTGATGGTAGTAGATTCAATGGTAAGTGTCGACGAAATGTTGCCGCCTTTTTACTTTAGGATGAGTTTGCAGGGAAATTCCGTGATGAGGATGGAGATAAGCCTGTACAGAGGTTGATCGATCCTACGGCAGTGCCGAAGGGAAAAAGTTATTTTGGCGTAAGTTACATAAGTCACCTTTAGCGCTCAATGTTTGCAAGCATTTTCAGCATGACGATAGAGGAGAAGAAAAGCAGTGGCGTGGACGCAGCGCATATGACCCGCGAATTGATATGGGTCCAAGGCGTGATCGCCTTTCTGGTTTTCGTGGATATGGAAGGGACAGGGTTAGATTTCAGAATCGCGAGTTCAAGCATTCGGTCACTTATGCACATGCTCCTAGTATGAACGACGAGATCGCGACGCAGGTCCGCGAAGGTCGTTCGGTCCACGTTCCGCTGCTGATGGGCTTTGGACTCATGATAAGTTCATAGAACTTGAAGGAGATGATGGTGAGAATGTTTGAACGTCGTAATGTTTTGTCTCGCAGCGGATTTTGCCTTTTATGACTTACAAGGGAAGCTACCTAACTTAGCTCGGCCTGCTGGCAAGGGGCATATACTTTTTGAATCAGCTTCAAACGCTGATTCCAAATATGCTATTCCTAGCTGTCAAGTACCATTCCGAGGCGAGTTATGGGTTTTTTCCTGCGTAAAATTGGCATACTCATCGACTCAATGGCATCACGTCATCATCATTTGAGTGCTGATACACCTGCGTTAAGCTTTTTTCTTAGTGAAAAAAGATTGGATTTGTACTATCGATACCTCAGCACCTTTTTCTTGCAGATTTTCTCTACAGACAGTCTTCTCATGTTCAGTATTATGCCAATTTTGCGCAGGAAAAAGCCCATAACTCGCTTCGGAATGGCGCGTTGCAGCTAAAATAGCATATTTGGAATCAGCGTTCGAAGCTGATTCAGAATATATATGTCCCTTGCCAAAAGGCCCAGCTAATTTAGGTAGCATTCCTTATTAGTGCGGTAAGCTTGTTGGTTTACCTTAATGTAGTCATCAAAGATGACCAAGGCTATCTTTTACTATTACTTCTCTTAGACGGCACCGATCTTGCCAACTTTTTCCCTCATATGAGGTGGAGGAATGTTGCGTGTCATGATCATTTACCATTATTTTATGTTTTTCTTCTGAGCTGCGGCCAGCATCTTTCTTACTCTTCATAATTCTCTATCGTTGAAGTGACATTTTCAGGAAGCGATCATGAACATAGCAGTGGTCTAGAAGTGGTTGTAGATCAGAGTTCAAAAGCGAAACGCATTGTTCGTCAGGTAAATTACTTTTAAGCTGTATGTCTTTATTTTTTTATTTATTTTTTTGTTCGTATGAATAAACTAGTTGCAGGATGACGACGATGCATAGAATGATACCTACACCAAATCGCGGCTTGCTGTCCGATAAATTATTCGAAATCTCTTGTATCAGTTGTGTTCTTATTCGCAAATAATCTCTTTTCCATTCTCTATTTAAGAGGAAATTTTTGGCTTGCTTTTGCTTGCCAGTAAATCTGATTATGAAACGTTACTAAATCTTTTGAACTTATTCCGTTCTTATATTAGAATTCGTGACGTGTTGGTACATGTAATTTTAATGTCACGCATATTGAATGATAAACATTAGACTCACTTTCTCAGTTTGGAAAAGATGTTAAGAAACAAAGCATTCTTATCAAAATTGCTTACTCGCAACAGTGTTTATTAAGCTTATTTGGTAGTACACGATGGCCGATGATGAGGACGACTACATGTCTGATAACTTTTTGGCAATGACTCAGGATGTGAAGCCAGGTAATATTATAAATATTTGGAATGACCTGCCTGCAAAGAAAAATACATCAACAAGGTACAAGATTTCATCCAATCTTTATATCAATTTTCAGGTATTGCAATCAGTGCAGAACATAGACGAATGCTCAAAATAGAAAGTGAACGAGTACGAGCTCGCAGGGAAGACTTCGCAAAGCCAAAGAAACGTGAGCTAGGTAACAGTGTTCTCAGATCATGCTTTTAGAATCATGAGATGATCCATCATAAATTTTTATACTCTTCAAAATCACATAAAGTACCCTTATATTCCTATATTTGCATGTTAGGTCGAATGCAAAAAATTGTCGCTTTGTTTTGCGTGTACATTCAAATTGTTGACCGCGCGAACTGATCGTAGATCGCCGTGCATGCGCCGCGAGCCGGACCATTGTACCAATATAAATTGCTAGTAGAAATCGAAACAATATCTTTACGGATCCACGCGCGTTCCACAATCTGCGGTCAGTCCGTGCGGTCGCGACTCAGCAGTATCTACTGTATCCGATTTCTACTACGCATTTATTATAAAGAAACAATCCGAAACGAATGCGCATTGTAACAAACTTGATTTCAGAAAAGGCGATACGGGAAGAGGCTTTGAGCAAGCCAGTGCCGGAAACATCCAAGGGTTTTGCTCTTATGGCAAAAATGGGGTTCAAACCTGGGATGAGTCTAGGAAAGAAGAAAGACGGTAACCATATCTATATTGTTTTTGTAGGCTCTGACTTATACCAAAATCAGTGTTTCCTTGAATGTCCCAAACATTCGCTAACAAAGAAACGCCATATTTTCCAGAAAAGGATCTTGGTTCAGGGATCAAGGAACCAATAACACTCGAAGTGAAGGTTTCTCGGACTGGTTTGGGACACGACAGCGAACAAGAAAATCAGGCAAAACAAAGATTAAGGGAGCAGATGGATAGAATGAAGAGAAGAGCAGCACAAACTGTAAGTTTTCTGTTAAATATTTGTCTTGGGAAAATGTTGTTTTTGCACTTAAGGTAGAGTTGATTGACGATTATAAAAAACGAAAACGTGAGATGGTCAATACGAAAGATTTGATACGCGATATTATTGCAAGTAGGAAAGTCTGTGTTGAACTGGACTTACGGTTAGTTTGTTACTCCAAGCGTTTTCGGGCTTTTGCTAATGTTCGTCGACTTTTTCGGACAAACGTCGAACTTCCCGAGCAGCCATGGTTTTGGAAAAGTTACAAGCAGCGTGATGCAGATGATGCATTGGATCCACATCTTCGACAAGGTTCTTCTGATGATATAGAAGCAAGGTCTGTATCAACTATCCTTGCGAAAATTCGCTACTTTTGCACTCGCATAACAGTTTTTGCACCCTATTTTTACTTTCTTACTTTCTTTTTTCTTTCTACTTGTGTTATGGGTCGAGTACATGCACCTAGGCTCCATCTTCATTCAGGTATTCTTATGCTAATGGTAAAGAGGCACCGCCTGAGGAACGCTTTGATGAACTCGGTGACGATGAGCTGCTTGAAAGGTATGTGGATAGTTTACAGGATTTGTTTTTGCCATACATGTTCAATAAGTAAGTCTGACAATGTCATGGACTTACCAGTCTTCTTTTACATCTACAAGATTTTTGGCTTCAGGTTGAGCCAAATAACATGCTATCTTCGGACAGCGCATCTCTACTGTATATGGTGTGGCTGCCAATTTGATCGTCAAGAAGAACTTGAAGATTATTGTCCTGGCACTGATAAGCAAGCACATGACTCTATTGATGACTGATCCGGTTTCTGCGCGATTCATATGACCTCATCCTGATACGTGTACATTTGATAACTTTATTTGTTACACTTATGTGTGGTTAGCGTCCCAGTTTTTTCTTTTCGTCTCCATTCCAGAATTATGGTACATAGTACGCCTTTAGAATACATTTGAAATGTCACGGGACTGTAATAAATATTATCGTTTTTAATCTATTTTTTCGTGCAAATACATATGAGATCTGTTGGTCATATTTCAAAATGGTCCTTAATTGAGTCTTATAAGATCTTAAGAAAATACAGATGTCTAAAGATCAAGCACGCGTATTATGCGTTGGCGATGTTAGAGGGCAGTTCGACCAGCTAGCCAAGAAAATTTCGGCAATCAGTTCGAAGGTATACGATTGATTTCCTCTCGGCCTGCTAGGTTCTAAGTATCCGCACTTCAATGTTGTTTTTGGTAACATGACGGCTATATAATCATTCTCTCCATCATTTGCATTCTTGACTTCTTTCCCAACATGTGACAAGACTTCCGTATGTTCTTAATTTGGTCTCTCGGCAACCTTATGGCATTTCAGAATGGACCGTTTGATCTGTTATTTTGTGTTGGCGAGTTTTTCGGTACAAATGCAGAAGAAAATGAGGACGTGCTGAATGGCAAACTCGATTTTATCGTTCCAACTTATGTTTTAGGTCTGTACAACCTCCATTAATTTTTGCACAACCAAAAACTCCAGTGGAAGGCTTCTTCATGCTTGTGAAAGGTGCAACCTCATTCTAGGTCCTTGTTCTCCTTCTACATCCTCATTCTGCCCTGATGAGTCTGTCGAGCTTTCTTCAAGTATTACGTACCTTGGGAAACGTGGTATATTGAATACCGCAAGTGGTGAGCTCATATAATAGTACTTTCATATTTCTTTGGTCATTCGTTCTTGTAGGTTTGCAGATAGCTTATCTCAGTGGTATAGAGGGTCCTAGTTCTAGCAACTATCAGTTCAGTGAAGACGACATTGAGGTAAAAACTTCTGTCTTTGCATGATTTTGCGTCAAGCTGGCGTAGCGGCCCGAAAAAATTAGTGTATTCTGTCTAATTGATAGGAGTTATTAATGCCCGTTCGAAATCAAGCTGGATTTTTGGGAGTTGATGTCTTAGTAACCTCCATATGGCCAGCAGAGGTACTGTTGATTGCCTCTCTTTTTGGCTTTTGTAAATCTATGTACCTAGGTCTGGAAACATGCTCACAATACGCCATCAGTACAGATAAAAGGTTCAAAACTAGTATCACGCCTTGCTTCTGGTCTTAAGCCGCGTTACCATTTTGCTGGTACGGGTGTGCATTATGAACGGCAGCCATACAGGTATGTTCTTCTCATACAGCTTTAGTATCTAATATATAAAGAATCGCAAGCGCAATTCAAAAATGTGCGCATAGCGGGAAACCACGTGGCGGTCCCGTAGCGCGCGCATGCTACTAGCACCTTCAATTGCTGGTTCACTAGTCTAATATATAAAGAATCGTAAGCGCAATTCAAAAATGTGCACATAGCGGGAAACCGCGGTGCGGTCCCAAAGCGCGCGAATGCAATCTAGCCCCTTTAATTACCGGTCCACTAGTCTGGAAGACTAATCTCACAGTTTTATCCAGAAATCACCGTGTGCTGCTAGAGCCTGCGCAGCACACCACTCGTTTCATAGGATTGGCTCCTGTAAACAATAAAGCGAAGCAGAAGTGGTTATATGCCTTTAATATTCAGGTATGTTTATCCAGTTTTTTTTTGCTATTTGGTAAGCTCGCTGCAGACCAGTGCCTATTTGTCTGTGGTTCGAACTTTTTAGTAAGTCAAATGGTTTTGAGAGCTTGCCTGTAGTGGCTAAGCACTTTTTAACCTGAAAGTGGACGTTTTTCTACAATTTTGAATTAGTCTCATGGAAAATTCGCGTCTTTGACAGTTGTCAAGCATATCCAAAGGTATCTGGATTAACCTCCCAAATATAAATGGACCCATTATGTACGTTCTGGCTGCTTGGTGACGGGAGGACAAAAACAAATGTCTGATTCACACCTCTGTGCTGTGGAAGGAGGTGTATTATTCTTTCCATATAATGATTTTGCAGCCGATGCGGAAAATGAGTCGCGAAGAACTCACAGTTCAGCCGCCGAACTCCTCAGAGTTTCCTTACATGGACATTTTGCAAGAACTTATGGCCGCGTGAGTGTTGAATTTTAAAACTGTTCGCCTTGTTACCCATTGTCGATTTCAGTGAGCAGCTGAAAAGAACAAAAAATCATGACGATGTGGATCGTTATCGGTTTGATATGTCTGCAGAAGTTGAGGACAACGTAGACCGAGGAGGTAGAAAGCGGAGAAGAAATGGTGAGCAATTTATTGTTAGTTAACTTTGAGAGTAAATTTTCAATGTTGAACAAGCGTTATTGTTTGGTCCTGTGAGCACTCATAGCCAAGAGGAATATTTTTAGACAAGAAAAATATCTTTTTTAGATCATACGACTGGCGAAAAGGTTCCTGCTGCTCCATGCTGGTTTTGCTTGTCAAATGTTGACGTTGAAAAGCATCTCGTTGTAGCAGTCGGAGATGTGTGCTATGCGGCCATGCCCAAAGGTCCGCTTGTAGAGGATCATGTCATGGTTTTAAGCGTAGGTGAGTGCTGGAGAGAGTATTTGCTATGTTTCGGTGATATCGCTATATGCTTAGGACACATACAGTCAATAGTTGCTGCACCCGAGGATGTGAGAAACGAGTTACAAAAGTTCAAAAATTCATTCACTCTGGCAGCGGACAAGGTAGGTATTGTAAAAGAATTTTCAATTTAACATTCCAAGGAATTCTTGTAGACATTACATTTTACTTTTGTTTTGACTGCGATTGCGCTGTTTTCACAATACAAATAGAAGCGTATCTTTCCACAGCTGGCCGACGTTATCATTCTGCTGCAAATTCCGTATATCCTAGATTTCTTAATTCATTGCGTTATTTATTCTCAATCCAGGCTGGCAAGTCTTTGTTGTGTTTCGAGCGGAACTACCGTACACAACATCTACAAGTGCAAATGGTGCCCGTTCCAAAATCTACCGTCAAGGCTCTCCGAGGCGCATTTTTCAACGCTGCTAGTCTGGCTGGCATTGAGCTTACCGCAATAGATGAGAATGACCAGGTTGGTCCTTTGGTTTACTTTGCATTATCATTATGTATGTTAGCTTCTGTAGACCTGCAGCACCGTAACCGAAAAAAAATGCTTCTACTATGCTTACGCGTTCTCCTCCTAGCGAATATGTTTACAAAATTATAGAGAAAAACTTTTTTTATGGCGCATTCTAGCAGTGCTGTAAGTTTATCATTGTTCGCTATTGCAGCTGACGGATCTAGTGAATGAAGGGTGCCCATACTTCTTTGTTGAATTGCCAGATGGTTCAAGGCTGTTCACACGACAGATGAAAGATTTTCCATTGCAGTTCGGAAGAGAGGTATATTAACATAAATATCAACATTTCAAGTTGTATGATTAGTAATATTTTTTAGGTGCTTGCCAGTCGAGCAATTCTGAACTGTGAGGAGAAAGTGGACTGGAGAGCATGTGCTCTCAGCAAGGAAGATGAAACGAAGCTTGCCAAGAAACTCCAAGAACGATTCAAACCATTCGATTTTACCAGCGCAGATGACAGCGACTAATGATTCCATGCTGAATAGACGCCGATCTGATTGTTAACAGTATTTCTGTCTCATTAAAACCTCAAGTCTGTAATAATTTTTGTGATGTGAAGACACCAATGTTTTCTGCTGCCGAGTTCCGGTATGTGATAAAGTGGAATGAAACATGCACAGCTGACGGCTGACGTCATATGAAACAGAACCGAGTTCAAAATTTTGCGTAATCCGACTTTTTTGTCGTGAACGGGGGTTGATCGTCTGAGCGGAGCATATGGATTTTATGTGTTTCAAATCTTATCATGTAATTGATAACAATGCAAATCAATAGAGGACTTGAGAATCATAGTGAAAAATCTCTTTACATTTTTACAGTGTCTGTGCTTTTATAGTTGGCTGTGAAGCATTCATGAATGAATGTATTACAACGTGAGATACCTTACTGATTCCTTAAGGAAAATTGATACGACTTCGCTGAAATCTATCTTCACGGGTTTTTGGCGACAGAAACGTTCGAGGAGGATATTTGGTAGGATCATGTGTCTCTATTATGAAACCTTACATAAATGACAAAGTCCAAAAAAAATTAAGTTGCTTGGTTGTGGTATTAGAATTTATAAGGACTTTTATAGATGAAAAAAAGTGTGCTGACTCAAGACTTACCTTAGTATAATCAATAATACACTTTTTTGTTATTGGAACATAAGAAAGATAGGAAGGAAACATTGAGAAGGCTAAAAACTATGCGGTTTAGGTGTTTCGACATAGGAAGGATAAAAGTTTTGCCAACTCATGTCAAAAAAATAGTGAAAGATGTGCTTTCCATAACTTCAAAGATTCCATTGCGACAATATAGAAATTTGAAGAGGGACAACAAATTTTCTCCCTTAGGGAAATTTTATTCACAAACTTGATGTAAGCTTTTGAATAATAATTTTTTATCATTTTTAACTAATACTTTTATGTCCGTAAAGTTTGCATAAATCAACCGATTTCATCCATACTTATACACTATTATATTTTCTAAGTGAAAGATGCAGCCGCTTTCGTTTTAGACGTGTAGACTATTTTTGGAATTTTTGCGATTCTTTAGAAGGAGGGAAGTCCACTGTACCGGTGCATAAGTGCTACTTTAGAGAGAAAAAGTGTTTCGGATACTGAGTGGTTATGTACTCTATGATAAATCTTTTTTTATATGAGAGAATTGTTGAGAAACGGGCCATTTTACTATATTCTCAAAAGCATTCTTTGCCATGGGTTGATCAAAAATGCGAAGATGCATTGCAAATGGGGCCTATCAAGCGGTGGTAGTTCTTTAGTTTGCTGGAGAATTATGCTACTTAATTAAACTGTGAGAACGAAGAAACCAGCGCAGAGCATACGATTCGAGCAAAGAATGACTCTACTGCCCCCTTCCCCTACCCTTGTGACTGATGGTGTAGATGCCAAAATGCAAAAGGATTCTTCCGTCAACATCTGCTAATCTCGTTCCACAGTTTTTGGTTTGATTAAGCGAGTGCTGCGAAGTAATTTTGGAGAAAGAAAACACTGCATTAAAAAGTCTTGCCTCAAGATTTTTACTTGAACTTGGAAATGAGCGATTATTCATGAAAAATGGCTAACCCACTTCACTTCAATCTGAGAACTTCTCTCATCCTATGATCACCGAAAAGATGGCTTCCAACTACAAAGTTATTCACAGTGAGGGTGCCGCGAAGTTTTTATAATTTACCTATATTAGTTATAAAAATGAGCAGGTGACTTGTTTGTACTTAAAATATATTGGACAAGTTCTAAAAGATTTTCTAAGAATTCAAATTATCCTCGTAAAAATTCTTTTGGGAACGTCGGCAGCCACGCCCTTTTTCCCCAAAACGGGGTTCTGGGCTCTAATTCTGAGAAAAATTTAAAGAAATCCCGGAGTGCGTGGCTAACGCCATGCACCTTTATCCGAAAAAAATTCTTTATCGTACCTTTCCAGCCGCTCTTCATACTCTATGCTTGCTCTTGGTTAAGCGTGCCAAGAACATATAAAGTAGTAAATTTGTCGGTAAATATAGCAGCATAACTGTGTCGGCATCTGCTGAAAACGTTTGCGTGTACACTGAAAAATTGCGTTTCGCGGTCATTTTGCACGCGCGAATTGCTAGCATCAGAAGCGTAACAAGTTGTTCACGCGCGAATGTTGTCAGCAAATGTCGGCTCCGAGAGACACTACATTTATCGTTGGATCAACCCTAGGTATCGTCAAAGTGCCATCCGTTGAATTATTATTTCCCTCAGCTTTTATTACCCTTTTTATCACCCGTGACTAATTCAGACTGCTGCTGCTTCACATTCCCTTGCCTGATGGTGCTGGAATGTTGTAAAACATTGACGATTACCCATTATAAATACTCATCACTGCTGATGTAAAGTGGAAGTATTCGGAAATTTGTGGTTGAAGGAATATTCAGGTTTCGTGCTGCATCTGCTATGATACAGATTGAGACTGTTTGATTTTTGATCACGACTTAGAAAAATCACAGGCATTTTTCAAAATTAGCGAATTTCGAGTATTTTTGGGACTACAAGTGAAAATCAAGCCATCTGCAAGCCAGATCATGCATAATGATCCAAAATTGTGTGTGGATCTTGCCAGAGGTTGACTCATTTGGCTCAGTAGAAAATGAATAGAATTGAAAGACAAGTCAAGTTGTGGCGCTCTCACAAAGTTGAACGAGACGCTTTACGCAAGAGTGGTGTGGACAACAAAGCGCTGGAACCCTAAAATCCGCTGAGACTTCACCGAGGGGGTTATTCGACGTGCCAAACACGAATATCATATTCGATAATTGAAATAACGCCTCTTTACTTGTTTAAGGCGAGACCCCATACGTAAACCTAGAGAAATCTTCAGGGTCAAGCAAGGGATGTGGCACACGATCGTTGTTTACGACCCCCCCCCCTGATTGCTGTCTTAATAAGACCCCCCCCCCCCTAAACTATATACCTAAGATAGCATTACCAGAGTTGAGAAAGAGGTCAGGCACAAGTCTTTCGAACCCCCCCCCCCCCCTCCCATGAAAGCCCTTAAACGACCCCTTCTTCCTCCTCTTAACCTCTGGACCTCAAAGTGTGACATTCTGGAGGACACCATTTTTTTCTAGAGAGTTTTCAGATTTCTGAGAGCTGTACGCCCGATTTTCTGTGACTGCACTTTACAATCACACGTAATTCGACGGCTGATTTTGATCTGAATGGGCATATTGAAGGGGCCATAATTTTCTTATGAGTGGGGCGTTCGGCTCCAAATTCCCAAGGTAGCAAGAAGAAGCTATGTGCTCAATATTCATACCAGCAATGGAGCGCTTTCTGGATTTTGAAGGCAAGTTAGGGGGGTGCGGCATACCCCATTAACTATATCAAAAAAACATTTTTAGCGGACAGTATTTATATAAATCGATAGCCTAAACTCGTAGATTCCGTAGGGATGTTTTAAGCCTGATTCGTCTTCTTAGCTTTGAGTAATACTTGGTGAAGCACAGCCATTAAAAGCGAAAAATGGGAAAAACGAGATATTGGTTGGCTTCTAATTCCACAGTTTGGAGGTCTTCTGAAGCGGGATTCCTGAGGTGGACAAAGAAGGAGTGGTGCTTTGTCTTGAGTGCAAAAACGGATAGCTAATTCACCTTTGAAACAAAGTTAACCATGTTGGAATTTGACCATTTCATTTAGGTAGCCTAGTATCTTGAATCTTCAGAATTCGATCACACTTTGTCTACAGGGGTTAACTGACATGCTAATTATGGATATGATACGAATACCATGTTATCACTATTATCAGATTACCCAACTACGATCCCCTCCCCTTTTGACTCCTTAATACGACCCCCCAAGTGAGGCGTGCCGCACACCACGCTTGAGCCTGGTAATCTTATAAAAAAGCCCTTATCATGCAATAGCATTGTTTTCGTGGTTAACATTTTGAACACCCCCCCCTATGCTCAGTTTCAGCCAAATCCGTGAAATTTTGTAATTTTTTCTTTTGTACCTTATACCTACCGTAACCCTCACCGCGATGTCAGAATTTGGCAGAAGAGCAGCTGTTTTTGTGGCTAGCATCATAATCCACATTGCGGCAAACTTTGGGTGCGCCATGTTGAAAAAGAAGAAAGTTATTGAAGTAGTTGCAAAACTTAGTTTCCAACCTAATACGTATGCCTTTCGAAAAAGCAAAGCTCTCAGGATAATTTCAATCTAACTTACTGAGGAGCTATTGGCTATAGGACCAATATGCAAGATAGTCTCCCCGCCTTACTCGTTGTATTAATCATAAGTTACGCCCAGTGGCGCACCCGTATTTCCATTTTTTATTGGGGGGAGAAAGGGTGGGGGGGGGGGGGAGGGGGAGTGAGAGTTAACCACTCACTCCGGAAATTTTTCAGGATGCTTCTCAAATTTTTGGGGTTCACAACCGTGAATTCGTAGAAAGAGGGGGTGGCGGGAGCCATACCCCAGTATATTGTTTTTACAAGGTTTTTTTGGATTACAGATTCAATTTCAATCATTCAAGTATTAGGATGGCACATAAGTCTTGCATCTTCCCCCAGAACTTTTCTTTCTAAATATTGCCCCCTCAGTTTTTCGGTATTATATAAATGCGATGTAATCTGCAAGTCTGAGCAAATTTTTTTGCTAACATAATAGGGAAAATTGAAGCATTTACAAAACGGTTAAAAATCGAGGTCTTGCAGGTTTTTTTTGGATGAAGCCGTGCACAGCCTGAATCAAACTCGTTAAGACGGAAATGTAGGCACGATGTTGCGAGATGTCGAATTATTATGCTCAGCAAAAAAGAGATGGAATTTCAAAACAGATCAGTGTCGCTTTCGAGATGTTGAACAAGTCGAATGCGTCAAATTTGGAGAGGCATCCGTCAATAACTTAGCTGCGAAACCTCACGATTTGCCAAAATTTCGCACAAAGTGGTAATTCGACATGTTGAACAGGAACATCTTATTTTTTGTTGCGCATAGAAAATCGCACTCTAACGAAAAATGCTCTTTTATGCGGGAGGGTGGCTATCTGATCAGCGTGTCGAATTACAACACAAGACCAAGATCCAGCAAAAACTGAAACGATCTAAAATTCTTCTACTTATGACGTAAACCTACCGCAGCTTTCCAACGTGATAGACAAATTCGTCAAAAATGGCTGTTTGTTACGTCTTAATCCTTATAATACCAAAGAATAGTGCACCACATTCAAAAAGACAAAGGTCGTTATATAAAGTTGCTATTTGCACATTTTTATAACTTTTGTAAGTACTTTGGAAAGCTTCGCGACTCTTTTTCAGGGGTTGGGGCCTCGTTTTACTCTGGTTACGTTCCATGTCTCAGTCTTTCAGGACAGCACAACAACTTTTCGGAAGTGTACGGCTACTGGAAGTGAAAATGATTTTGCACGAAAGCCTCAAGCCAGGATAGACAGATGGCCTTCTCATCAAAGTAAATTGATAAATTGAGCAAGCTTCGATACGTAACCAATTTTACCGATTACCCTTTGATTCAACTGGCTTCGGCTGGAAGGCGGGACTTCGTGGCCTACTTAAGGTTTGGTAAAGATCAGAGAGTACGCGCATGGGAGAGACGCAGACTGCGCCGTGGGCGCCGGAGGCCTTTATTAGGCCACAAAGCCCCGCCTTCAGCCGCTAAGCCAGTTGAATCAAATGCTACTGTAACTACTGTAAAAAAAGTTTTAGCTTGCGTGGAGAGTAACCGTAAATTCCAAGCTTGGGCCCACTCTACAAGCAATGAGACAAAAGAGCTCGACTTCTTACAAGCAGTGATAGACGCCGCAAGCTCAATACAAACAACTGTAGGGCAAGTGCTATTGATTTCACCTCTGGCTCGATTGATCCACGTAACCGATACTAAGAACGAAATATTCAATTAATGTGAATTCAAGCAAAATTCGTTGTACATGTCACAGATTTTACACTGTTTCTAGAGCTTGGCGTAATGGCTACTGAAGCAGATTACCATTTTTGAAAATATAAGCATATTTGCGTTGTCCCGCAATCATAAAAATTGCATGGCAGACTTGAATATGAGGATCGATACGAACTTCTCTCCCAACTCAGGGTGGATCAGAAAAAAAAAGTAAAAATGTTTTCTTCTTTGCTTTTTTTGAACTCTGCTCAAATTCAACTATCACTGTCCAAAACAGTCCAAACTTGCTCTTCTCCTCATTGCTGGGATATGGACATTATTCGCTATGTCTCCAGTTTTCATTCCTTCTTCTCTTCTCTTTATTGCCTTCCCTCTTTTATCTGTGCTCATAGTTGCCTTCTTCTTGTGTATAGTGCATAGACCATTTGCTAGAACACAATCACTATGCCCAGGTAAACCAGCAGGTTTGGAACAAGAAAGGTATACTCGAGTTTGAAACCCATACCTATTTCTTCCACTTATTCTCGAATCGTCTTCGCTTTTATAAGATATGGAATCTTGTACCTTGGTAACTATATTCTAAGTTCTCATTTATGTCATTATGGATGTTCGTCCGTACTGATTTATTAGAGATTCGAATGCATTTTGTCTTTGTCACTCCAACTTTTCGGCGCGCTACAAAGATGTTAATCATTCGGGCTATTTGCCGTCAATGAAGGTTTTTGAGTGTTAAGCCAGCTGATGCTAAATTTATCTTTATGAGGGTGTGTAGAAGTAATGGCGACTGTTTGGAAGAACACAACCTATATTTCAGCAGAGCTTTCGCTTGTTTTTAATGTTTTTTTCAAACCCAAAAACTCAAAGAATGAATAAAATCAATGTACATATCTAATCCCTCTGCAGCGGAATCCACTTTATTATTATTACTGCCCTGTGTGTAGTTATGGGAAATGGGAAAAAGGCTATTATTCCAAGAAACTGGTTTGGCAGCTAAACCTTTAACCATACGAAGGAAAAACGGCTTTGGGATGGAGGTAGCTGTTCTACCAAGAGCCTTCCAACCTGTCCTCGTATAGAGTTCGTAATCAAGTTAGTCAGAGTTGCTGCTTCTTGCAAGTGAGTGAATGCGCTTGTAATTGAAAATTACCACGAAACAGTTCAGGATAACTCTTCAGTAGCTCGTTTGCGAAGTGATCGAACACATTTTTTGGATCTTGATTTTGCAACAGTAGACGTTGCTTAGGATCAGACGTTGTTCTTGGAATGTCAATGGTTTTCTAATTGCTGCACAATCAATGGAATTTATTACCGACCTTTCTCCATCTTGGATTCATTCTTTCATCACGCCCAAGGTGGGCCAGTCTATGACAAGCAAAGGAAAAGCCAGGTAACTTGCAATCCAAAAGCATTCACCAAAGTAAGGCTTCCGCGACCGAGGAAAAAGTCCTGGAACTGGAGGAGCTTGGAAAAACTACATAAGATGGGAAAAGTTGATTTTATGTATGGCAATTAAAGTTTGGGTTAGTGTGATGAAGTGCCATATATTGCAATGGTTAGTGGTAAATACACAACGAATAAAATAAGCAAAGTTTTACGTACGAGTAGTGTTCTGTGCATCGTATATTGGAAAGAGGTGATATAAGTACCCATCCTAAACATCCTAAACCAGTAAACATCCAATCCAAAGACTGTTCAAAATACCTCAGCAGTGACGGTGAGGGGCTTGGACAAACATCTGAACCATAAAATGTTCCAAAGAAACTCATCGTTGTTCGAGCTTACAAAACGAACTTTGGTCAGGAAACACAATTATCTAAAGTGCATATAGTAATAACTCTTTTCCTTACAAAAAAATGCGTACGTCTTCAGCTACATAGCATATACCCCACGCTGTTACAGTGAGAAGTAAATTTTCTAGCCTGGTGCAGCACATGGCTTGCAATCGTTTCATTCTTTTTGTTATAGAAGAACATATCGGCAACATCTGGGCAGTTTTAGTGCCACAAATAAAAGTGACTTGAGCTCTTCAGGCAGTCCGAGTAATCGTGCAAATTGATGTGCCTGTGCCTAAAAATATTGTTCAGCTTTATAACGAGTTATGAGGCTTTCTACGTCCGGATTTTGAACCGTAATCCGTTTTGCTTTTACTTCTTGTAAGCGCGATGGACAAACAAATCTGCAAACGTGGTCTCCTTTTGTGAAAATTGATTAGCGAGTTCTCACTAACTAGACAATGGGTAGAAATTAATCTAGCCTTTTTGCTAATAGTAGATGACGGCGATACAGCGACCTTGACATTGGACCAAAGTGCTGTTTAGCTTCTGAACCCAATCCAAACTCCTTACATTGGTAAAGACACCTCATTTTCAGGAAAAACTCTTAGGCCGATCATTGCTAAGAATTTTAGTCACGGAAAAAATCTAAGCGTGCAAACTGAGCTACTAACTTTATAATTTTTTCCAACCCATTCAGCAGATGCCGGCTTATCCATAAATTAGCAATCCAAGACGTCACCATAGTATGCAGATCATAATAGAGAGTTCAAGTATTGATTATTTCCTTATGAGCCTGTACCTACGACAGTTCATAAGATTCGTTCTTGATGAAAAAACCGAATTCAAAATCAAGCAAAAAGCTTTGTGAGAGGGCCAGTCAGCAAGTCGAGACGGTGCGCGAATGAGCTATTCGGGAAGTGTACGGGAGACATTGAAATTGAATTTTTTAGAGTGCACCATATGAGCTGCCGCCCGGGCAGTTACCATCAAAATTCTTCGATAAACTCCCATTTGATCTAGGAATCCAAACTCGAGCACATTTCCTTCAATGTTCGTGTCACGAATGAAGGAATGAAAATAGTGAGTGGATTAGGGCCCGGCACAAGTCGGTTTCTACTGTTTCTGAAAAGGAGTTCCCCCTGACTTTAGGAAATTTTACGAGATCACCTCTGACCAGGGTTGAGCAAAAGGTCAGGCACAAGTCTTTCCAAAACGACCCCCCCCCCCAGTGAAAGCCCTTAAACGACCCCTCTGCTTCACCTCCAGGACCTCAGGCTGTGATAATTCGAAGAGATCAGCCGTTTCTGGGAATTTCTTGTTTTTTGGAGGTCTGTAGGTCGACTTTCTGCGATTGCACAGCACACGCAACTTGACGGCAAGTTTTGGATTTTGGATAGCCCTACTTTTAGAGCTATAATTCCCACGTATTGTTTGGCTCCAAATTTGCATTATTGCAAGAAGAGGCTTTGAGTTCAACACTCATAGCAGAAATGGAGCGATTTTTAGATTTTGAAAACAAGTTAATCGGGTCAGGCGCAACCCCTCAAAAGCTCAGGCGGCCTGACCTTTTGTGGGGTTGCGCCTGACCCGATTAACTTTATCATTGAAGAAGCTTTTTTATTCAAGTTTTATGTGAATCGCTAGCACAACCCTCGAAGATTCCACAATAAGTGTTTGGACTTGATTCGACTTGTTTCGGCCTTGTGGTAATCCGTGGAGTTGAAGCAGTCATGGAGAAAAACGCGCCGGTCGGAATTTTGGCATTATTTCTTACTCCACTATTTGCAAGCGATACAAAGCGCAATTTTTAGCCTAGACTAGTAGGGAACAATACTTTGTTACGAGTACAAAAAAAAAGTGACTTTTCTCACTTTTGAAAACAAGTTAATCATGTTTGAAAATCACGCTTTTTAGTCGTTGAGAAACACTAGATAATGCAGTAAATAATGGTTTGTAGGGCTCATAGAGGTAATTTGATGTGCTCGGAAATGATACCCATTTCACAAAGCAAGTTTCCTTGATGAATTTACAATATGTCAAGGTAGAAGATGAAGATTTGAGTTTTGGCCGAAACTTCGATTGTGGAATCAATCAGTATGCTGTTTAAGACCGTTCTTTCCTTCAGTACTGGTGAGGTCGCGATATCCACTGAACTAGCGCTTTTCTTCTTCACCTTAATCGTATAATCCCCTCAATCGAACGAATTCGATTCCTAATCACCACCCCCCCCCCCCCTCTGTCTTATCCCAGTACGACCCCCCAGGTCGGGCGCGCCTGACCCCACGCTCAACCCTGCCTCTGACCCTTATCGGAAACCTATCGACTTGGAAGAGGATGAAAACAAGAAAGGGTCTTTAGTTTGAAAAGAAAATCTTATATATAAAGCTGAATGTCTGTCTGTATGTATGTCTGTACGAAAAGTAGACTATGACACGCTCCCTGCCCCGAAGTGTATGTGTGCAAAGTTTGGTCCCGGGCGGAGCCGGGTTTGCCATCTAGTGTGAATTAAGAGTGAAAATTCAAAGTAGAGCTGAATGCTACGCATGCACAAGAGTTTGGCATTGGAGCACGATATCTAACAAAGCGATTTTTGAAGAAATCAAGGCTAAAAAACAAAAGGGAAGGCAACGATAAGAAAATGTTATGCTCAGAGACAGATTTTCTTGACCGTAGAGTCCGTCCATGACAGAAAAATCCCATACTTATGTGAATTTACAAAAATATACGCTACAACAGTAATTTCAGATCGTTTAGTGGCCGTCTGGATCCAAAATAATTTTGTAGAATGCAAATTGATTGATTGCATAAGTTTTCAGAAGTTTTCAGGGTAATTATCCTCTAAATGATATTGTATGCCTACAATCCAGATTTGGTGCCATGTGCTTTCTCTCTGTAAACAAACTTATTGTTAATTCTGGCTTTTCTTTCAAATCGCGGCGCTTCTCGCAAAACGATGAAGCACGTCCATCGTGTGAGAACCGGTCTTTAAAGCTTGTGCTTGACTGAGTGGTCGCTTTTGGTACTACAGGAAATAGTCCAGCCTACTTCCATTCGGTCTGTGCAGGGCCCTGGAGTGGATCCGGCTACGTCCGTGAAATCGTGCCCACAGGCAGTTCAGACAAGTCGGTCTGAGGCCCATCCATCAATGATCCCATGACATCCATCGATTTTCGTAAAGAGTCGATAAGTAGATATTTGTGCCCTCAACATTCGCAACATACGCCTATCTCTGTGCCGACTTATCAAAATCAACAGACTCGTTCTTCTTCAGCTATTTTCATCAAAGCTATACCGATCGTAAGGCAAAAACGATGGCCGGGTGGTGCTTGCTTGGCTAACGGCATAATATTTTGTGCAGTACTCTGGAGTCGTTGTGAGAGCCGAGAAAGCATTACAGCGTCAAACTCTGCAGTTGTTTCGGGGGCAGCCGAGTGCCGGCGCCCAGCTGCTTTACAATGGAGGAGGAGGCGGACGCCTATCCCGACGCGGCTGGATGGACGACGACGGCAAGCCTGAACAGCTCTAAAATCCGGAAAGCCATTCGAGTAGGACGTCGACGTCGTCGCTGATGCTGTCGTTCACCATCTGCTATCAGCTTCATCAGGCATACGTTCACTGATCTATAGCTTTTCTTTGATTTTTACATCAAAGTATTTGAACAATCTCTTCATCGCTTCCTTCCCATATATTTAACCAAACCAATTCAACGTCTCCCTGTCGAAAGACAGGAAGTTCCGCTGGACATTCAGTGATTGAATCCTCCGCAACCTTTTGTGGAGAGTGCTATGGCTGTTCCCGTTTTCATTCAGTCTGGCACCAAATTCTTGCAGAAGTTCCTATTTTCGACGTTGAACTTCTGTACTAGCAAACAAAATCCCGGGAAATCGCTGTAAATCTATCCTATCCTGCGGAAACTTTCTGTTAATCTGAGCAAATTATTATAAAATCTTCAAAATTCATTTTCCTATCTATAATCCTGAGAAAATATATGTTTAATCTATCTACAAAACTAAGTATAAGCGCGCATAAATAAAAATGCTGCATCAATTTATCATGGTTATCATTTTTTACTCTAATATTATTTTGTGGTAATCATCAGTTTATTATATATCCATTTAGCATGATTTACGTATCTTCATAATCAGCCTTCAACTATCAAACTTCTACCACAGATCTTCAGATTATCAATTTATGGTCGTATCTCTATGCTAGACAATAAACTTCATGCTACACTCGTTACACCGAATGACTGGAATTCGAGTTCTGAAATAACAAGCGTGACATTTTCTTCCCACCAAATACCCCCACACCAACAGCTGTTACATGTTTCGAAATCCGACGCTATCAATTTGTCCCATGGGCTGAGGATTATGTGGTTCATCTATTTCTTTTACGTCACTCAGTAAGTTTCGTTTACACTGGTAGCTGACTTACCGTGTCTACGATTCTATAAAACAAAATTGGATCATAGTCATTCTGCAAAAATTGTACCAGAAATAATGGCTTGATTTCTTTAGCCAAAAGCGGGGTTTTCAAACAGTCTCTAGGTTTAGAAAAAACGTTAGACTCCCAGACATTTTGAGTAAAACGAATGTTCTACCCGGTACGGTGGTTGCCTCGTGACGAATGTTCTACCCAGTACGGTGGTTGCGCCGTGAAGGTTCCTTCAAAGGTCTCCACTGAACTACTGCCTTAACTTTGACGCATACAGTCTGTGTTAATCGCGTATTCCCTTTTGCATCCGATCGCTACGCCAGAGCTTCGCGCCATATTCGCGCGCGTATGGCTTAAGGATTCAAAGCGATCTTTGATAGTGTTTATACCTAGTTGAGAGAGAGTACTTAATTGGCACAGACTATGTTCAATCAAGGAGATTCGACTCTCAACTCTCACCCGGACCGTAGTCTTTTCCAGCAAACCAATGGCGTCCTCGGATGAGGGTCGCTAGAGTATACGGTCTGAGCGAGAGCTGAGATTCTATTTTTTCGGCCATTAGCGAATCGTCTGAGCTGCCGCTTTTGCAACGAATTTCTCAAGTTTTCTCAATCACTCTACTCCTGAGAAATTTGTTTATGATAAGAGATCTGAAAGTACCAAAAACGCCCCTTGACATCCCCCTCGACCCTATGACTGCAGCATTTATCTCCATTTTAGCACCATAAGTCTGCCTCTCGTGCCTGTGATTGACAGTCTGAAGGAAATTCTTTCTAAGTCATCTTTACGAAAAAATCGAACATATTATCGCACAACTCGCTTTACGCTAGGATTGTCGTGTGTCCAGCATGGCGCACGCAGCCGCACCTCCAGCAACAGCAGCACAGCACATAGACAAGACCACATGACACATGTTACGGCTCCATTCATTTTCGCCACTCATTAGCTCGCTGTTTCGTCGAACGTCCGCGATTGTTCGATTCGAACAACCTGCAAAGCCTTGATGTCGTGTGGAGCACTTTGTCTTTAAAACTTCAAGTCTTCTCCATAGTTACTTCCTGAATGCTCGAAAGCGCCGGAATATCATATTACTATGGATCAGTGACGGTTCGAAAATTTCTGAGGAAGCGCAACGAGAACTTTTTGGAACGGAAGGGCGTGGCACTGGAACGCCATCGGAGAAATTGCTCGGGATGCCCTCCAACATTTTCAGAGACCTATAACTCCAAAAATAAAAAAGGAGATGCTTCGCAGCTACTCCTCAATTTTTTTTCACAAGGCTACCTCAAATTTTCAAACGAAAAATTATAATACTTGAGTCCTTACAGATAGAAAGCAGTTTTGCATATTTTCTAACTCATTTAGACCACTTTCAAAAATCACACTACCCATTCTCGAGCTAGAGGGCGCCCTCGATGCGACTCTGCTATGCATGCGAAACTTGGTCGAGTTACCTTCACGTGATTTTAAGTTGCTTGAAAATGAAGGGTTGAAGCTTCTTCTGAGTTTACAGCAGAAATATCTGTAGCTTCATGGGTACATCATAAAATAATTATTCTTCCTGTAATATAGCTCACTGGATTTTGCTGGGTAAGGTCAAAAACAGCTACTACTCAATAACTCCCCTTGAAATCTGGGAATAATTTAGGGTATAAAGTCCATGAACTATGTGGGAGGGAATTTTTCGTAAATCACTGAGGTTATGTAGCAGACAACTCCAGTATTGTCGAAACCTCCAAAATCGCTAGACGCTGCCAAATTATGTGGCTTTCACTGAAAAGTGAGGAATTGTCGGATTTTTACCGTCACTTTACTGTGAGGTTTGATATTTTTACGGCCCGCATGCCTTCTAACTCCGTTTTTTTGTTTGACATTTGGCAATAACAGACCGCTGAAATCTTCACCTCCATCAAGCATACATTTTATTCGCACTGGTTGGCTATTTATTTGACTTCAGCTTTCGGTGACTATAACAATATTTTCCAGATAAACCTGCTTTTTTGTGTAGTAATTCTCATATGCTCTAATACAACAGAAATGTAGTCGAGATATTCTGTATTACAAACAGTAGTGAGAAGCTGAACTACAAGTACAACCAGTAAAACGCTTTGGCGATTTTGAATCATTGCTTGGACAGCTAATGCCCTATACCACCCTTACATGACTTTTACTGCTATCCTTGTGTTGAAGGATTCGTGGCTTCCAGACTTCTCTTCATTTTAGTGTACCTCTTCTCACAAAATCTTACATCTTGCTGTAAGCTAAATCATTTTACTTGTTTGACCAAAACTGGAGAGGTTAGGAGGCGCGCTTTCTCCGAAGGTCACCAATCCAACCCGATTTAGAGCTACGCGATACAAAGAATACCTGTCAAGTTTTCTAGCTTACTCGCTTTTGAAGTCACCACTTTCTACGTTTGACGACTTCTGGTGAAAAATGATGGAAATAATCACGAAATTGCCATGAATTGCATTTTCATGGGTTTTTACCTCCGACACTTTTGTTTTGCATCTATTTCAAGATAAGAAGATTGAACCGACCACGCAACGATTTTCGATACTTCAAGATTCAAAAGTCCAGAGTTTTAGCAAACGTTAAAACTGCGCTATGTGGTGCCCTCTGACAATAAAAATTACGTATCTTGAAAAACACCCGACCAAACCTGCCACAAAATTCCTTGGACATATGTCACGGAAAGTGCAAACCAGCAAGCGATCGTACGACCCAGTTAGCTTTATGTGCTAAGCTTGGAGATGTCAGACATCAAGCTATGACCTCAGTCATATACATCTTCTTCCCACCTCCGCAACTGTAAACCTCATGCGTCTTTCGTTCTTCAGTAACTTCGGTAATTTGTCATAGCATTTTACATCCTAAGATAAAAGTTTAGGAGATGGGTAGACGTTCTTACCTTTCTTCATGTTTGATTTATTGCACTCAATCATAAAGGACTCACCAATGATCCCATCGAGTCACAGTCCTTCATATGCAGAAGTTCTGAAAGGTATTAGACGGTTTGTTGTAATGTGAGCCTTTTGGTTATGAGGAAAGCGCTTGCTTTCTACTAATCACTTTCAAACTGCCACATACAGAGCTATTTCATGTAACCTGTCCGGTTGTACTTACACAGATTTACTCTCAGAAAAGCGACTCCATGGTTGTGTGATCGTTGAAGATGTCAGTAACTCTGTTGTACTTATACATAACTTCGTGCTACTCAGCTATCCTGAATTCTAGCCGTTAATCTCTGAAAATGCTCACGAATTTATGCTTGATACCAAAATTTAATCCGATTCAATATAATCATGATACAAACATAAGTGAGCAACTTACGCATTCTCTATCGCTTCCTATCACTATTTCACATCAATCTAAATGCAAATCATGTGTCAACTTCTTCTCGTTGAGACGCATGAACATTGTAACAGTGTGTTTGCCAGAAATTAAATAACATTTCTTCGCTGGAAAGCTTCAAAAAAGGATGTCATCAATCTTACATCTCAGTGATACATAACCATTCCGAATGAATTCATGCCAGTTTCTGAAAAAAATGTTCATTACAACGATCTATCAACCCCGAGCTCCAGTTATATTACTATTTTCTCGTTCGTATTCACGGTAACTTTCTTTGCTTGCAATGAGAAA
Source organism: Cylicocyclus nassatus (assembly GCA_958299035.1). Lineage (NCBI taxonomy): Eukaryota > Metazoa > Nematoda > Chromadorea > Rhabditida > Strongylidae > Cylicocyclus > Cylicocyclus nassatus. Next base: position 53,572,186 of record CATQJL010000001.1, read on the forward strand.
AGAAATCCGGAAGAAAAGCGATCCTGATTTTGCAATATACAAAATTAGTCGTACCTAGTAGAATGCTTTGCCATCCCTTACAAAAATCGTTCACTTATTTCTGTCGACTACTGCAACATGTGCATCACTAAAAAACAGCAGTCGTGTGTTGTAGTCTTCTAGAACCTGCCATCTTGCGAGTGAGGTGCGATACTGATCATATGACAAGCTCTTCGTAGCATTTCAACATGCGCAGAACCTTTTTATGATAAGCACAAGTTACTTTTGCCAGCCTTGAGTTCCAAATAGCCTTTAACAAAAAATCTGTCCGAATACTCTAACTCTACTTTGTCTTAATATGCACGCATTCTGGTCGGTAATGATTCACAGTTTGACCTGAGAGTTACTGAGAATGCCGCAAATATGGTGACACTCTTAATGTTGAGCTTCAACACTGTCGTAAGAATTGTGCAGTGTACTTATACTGTCCAAGGCGTACAAATTGTCGACTCTCGTATTTACGACATTTCCATGTGTAAAGTATTCCCTACATCTTCTGCTAAATGCCAAATCTTGCGTTGCTTCCATATTGTCTTATGGCTCCCACTATGATGAAAAGGGCAGAAACCGTCTTCAAAAGTAGTTCGCGAAAATTTGTTATGCAGTTCTAGTCAAGGATGTCAAACTTGCAACTATCAAGATTCTGTCCGACGTTTTTGGCAACTACGTTCGTCTGTCCTCCCCGCTTCGATGTGGGCTATAACATTAACGCATGCTTTAAAAAGTTACGAGTTCCGGGAAAGAACCTAAAAGTCAACAAAGCTTCTAGGAATGAAAGCGGAAAAGTTGTAGTTGTAAAATGAATAGTGATGGATGCACAAGCGCGTCCAGGTCATGCATTTGGATATCTAAAGTCACTTTGGGATGGAATGGATGCATTGATAGTTATTTAGCTGTAATCGAGCTTCTGCAGGGAAAGTAACCCATATGTGACATGACATGACCGAAGTTTATTCTGGAAATCCTGTGATCATCATCACTTGATACAAAAATGCCCAAAAATTTCTCAATGATTACTTTGGCTATATTCAAGTCACTTGGTCTCAAGTAATCGAGTGATGCTAAACGGATCGGATATCTCATTCTGTCATTCACCGCTAATTGAAGCTCCAGAATTTTGAAGATGCGTAATTTTCGAAATTATTTGCTTCCACTATCTCAATCACAAGTACCCCTCTGTTGCTTAAGTCTGTCAAAGAAATTTAATATTCTAGACATATTAAGACGATTATTCTAAACTTTATTGATCTGCATCTTATTGCTATCGTAGGTGAGGGCCTCAGTAAATAAACTTTAGTAAATTCGAAAAATTTGTGCATTTGCCATGAAATCTTGTACTCCATCAGAACAAAAGAAATTCCGCTTATCTCATTCTTATTCTCGCATTTCTCATCTTTTGCGTGATTTATCTAGCATGCGATTCAAGCGGATGCTAGGGCGGGTCACATATTACACAGCCCTATGCTAACTCAAACGCCAGCTTCGTTAGCCAATAGCCTCATTATCGCCTCTCACCCATTTCGTCGCTCACTTAAGTTTTCCGTTGCGGATAGGTCTTGAATTGACTTTAACCTACAGTATAATACTGCAAGTGTATTTGCAGACTAGCACCGCTAGTTCAATTCGATCGGTAGCGAGATCGCAATAGAGGGGCAGAGAGCGGAGAGGACGGCGAGCGATGGATCGTCGCCCGACCGACGACGCCGATGGTCCACGTCGCTCCGTGACGCGAGAGCTTCGCGTGGATACCGATGGCGACTGGCCGAGTATGCCATCGCCAAGGCGAGCAGCCACCGCTCCCAGTAGTCCTTCTACCGCTTTTCGAACAGGTAATATATTTGTGATGACAGTGTACTATTTGTTCCAATCGGGATGATTCCAAAATTGGCCTGACGCGCGCCCGCAACGTCGACGTTACGGCGCGCGTGCGGTTACAATATCTGGTTGGCGATGCGCGCCGACCATATTTTGTAGCTACTACACTATTACTTTGCGCGCCCACTATAGCTCACTGCGAAAGCGCAATTTCACCAGCATTTTGGACTGATCCCGTTTGAAATAAGAAAGAGTAGGTCAGATTTGCGCCCGCGACGAGTAAAGGAGAATTCCCATTTCAGATCGGGAAGCGATCTTTCGTTCAAGAAACAACACAACGGTGGCGGAAACGCATCTTATGCGGTCGAGCGGCTCACATTCTGACACATTCACTGAGGAGCACTGGGATAGCGAAATCACGAGTTTTGTCACAGCAGCTCCACCAAAATTTATTCAGGTACGTTCATAAAGGAAATTAGAAACAACAAAGGAAGAAGTTCAAGGTCTGAACCAAAAAGAAAGTTATTCTTTTGGACTTTTATAGCAATTCTCCATCACTCAAAATTAGTTGCTCGAGATATTTTTGCCTTGCATTTTATCCGCTTCCTATGCATATTGCTAAAAAAATACTTATTTTATTCCCGTTACTCTTGGAACCAAAGAACTTAATGCATTGATGTTTGTAAAATGTCATGGAGTGAGGGGGGAATTTTTCAATAGGCGAAAAGATTGCAAAAAGGATGGTAAAAGAAAAGAAAATTGCAAATTACAGCCATAGCCTTTGTCATAAATCTGCTTACGCTAATTGCATGACTCAACGAACGTAAATATTATTATGAATCGCTGCATTTTTAAGGATGAATTTTTACAACACCTTTGCAAATTGAAAGGTGAATTGTAATGCTGGCGTACATCACTCCAGCTTGAAGCCATCTTGCCTGAGGCCATTTTTTGGCAAAAAAAAATTCCAGCAACAGATGCGTCAGTATGTCGGGTGGTATGCACCGTATTACAATATTGAGTGTAGTGCAAAGCACTCAAATGCTAGGGAGTTTATATTTTTAGGCTCATTTTTACTAGAAACTTGTAAAGATTTATGGCGAGTGTACTTGTTTCGTGCAGACTATGCTAGTTGGTTTGCAGCTGCGTTCACATGGGGGAACAATGTACAGTGTTAGAAATAGTTTCATGACAAGGGAACGAACAGACTGAAAGGAATAGTTTTAGACTATGCTTTCTACTAACTCAATGTAAATTATGCACATTCTACTCGTACCGGGATGATTACAAAACTGAACCGGCAGTCTCAGACGCAACATGACCCTACTGATTAAAGGCAGCGCCCAGGCAAATCTGGACATATGGGGATCTCACGTGGATAGTAATTTTGGGTCCTAACCAAGCCATTGCCTAACCTGCAGCTCAGGTGGCTGAGATATTCCCCTCGAAACTGGACCACGCGATCGTATTTCGCTTGGATTCATGGAGCAAAACGTGGTTCGTGGCGAACAACAGCCATGAATCCATGCGAATACGATCGCGGGGCCCGGTTTCGAGGGGAATATCTCACCCGCTAGAGCACCTGCGCTGCCGCTTGAGCAGTGACTTAGTTAGGGCCCCAAAAGTACTTTCCACGTAAAATCCCCATATGTCCAGATCTGCCTGGACGCTGCCTTTGAGAGAGTTTAGTGCAAGCATAAAACATCTTTCTCTAGATGTTGCGGTACAGTTTCACAATGATTTCAAGCCGTGCCTACGTTTGTGAGCATGTCTTTTGAGGATCTAATTTTTATGAGTAATATTACCAAAGTGGTCTTAAGTTTCTCAAGTACCGACAGACAGCGCAGGGAAGTAGCTCATCCGCAGCCGCCTCCTTAAATCCTTCTCGAGAATGACTCTAATAAGAAAACAATTTGTAGGATTCAAATTCTTCCAAAGATTAAGGTACAATTTGAGAATCACCTTGTCATGGAATAGTATATAGTGTTAGCAACATTAGCAGAAATCTAATTGAATTTTAGTTCAAAGTCCGCATGTACAGAACTCTAAGTTTTCAGGTAATCAAAGCGTACCGTGTGCTTTCAACCGACACACCTACATTGGTTGTGGAGGTAGCTTCAGATCCACCCGCGATATTCGAGTGGTTCTGTAATGACAGATCAGTCCAGCAGGTAATTTTTTCAATCATGCCTTCTCACTGACAATGAGATTAAAGAATGAATATTCAGGACAAGCGACGCTTCCAGGCCCGTCACGGGCTGAACATTACCACATTGACAGTTCATGATCCAGAGCAAGGCGTTTATAAATGTACTGCTCGTAATCCTGCTGGAGTCAGTACTAGTTATGGATATATTACTGTTAACTGTGAGTAGAATACTGAAAAAACTGTTTGATAACAGCTCCGGGTATGATTGGCTTGAATCTTTAGTTGAACATCAAGACAGTGGATGGACTGTAGTAGAGCGAAGTATGGCGAAGGAGGAGGGCCAGCCTACCATCACCGTACATCGCTCACCACGATTCACCAGTCAGGTACGGTAGCATTACTGTATAGGAAGTCGTGTGCTGACTAATAATCTTCCAGGTACCAAATCTTACGGTACAACCTGGAAGCAATGCTATTATTGATGTTGAAGTTGATGCTAATCCACCAGCTCGGTAAGTCTACACAATGTGATTATCCTAATTAGTTGCAATGTCTTGTTATTCTTATTTTTTTCAGATTCTCGTGGTTTGTAAATGGACACGAATATCGGGAAACGTGCAAAGATGTTGAAATCACTTATCCATCAGCAAATCGATGTGTTGCTAAGTTCATGCTCCCAGTGCGTGGAGAATACAAAGTAGTCGCTTCAAATGTCCATGGATCAGCGATGAGTAGCGGCTATATCGATATACACAGAGGTCAGTATGACAACAGGGGTGAAGAAAACTGGAGATGAAATGCAAAAGATGAAGAAGGATAATTCTTATCTTGGCGGTTCTAGCATGATTGCATTTACAAAATTACTACCTGAAGGCATTTTTGCACGTTAAATTAGTCCTACCGTCTATCCCGTATATCCCGTATCACTTCAAGAATTACCTTATCCAGAGAATAGGACATTTTTTGAGGATTGCATGTCTCAATTTTTTACTGCCAACTTTTCTGCCATGCAGGATCCATGCAACCCTCCTTGTTCCCCATGATTACACGCAAACAAATCAAACCACATGAAGGAAAAGGTGTATATTCTTCATCCTTGTTTATGAAGAAAAAAGAAAAGTTCAATTTTAATCTCTCCATATGTAAATTGCTAAAATGATTAGTCAAAGGCAGAATATCCTCTTGTTACAATTTCCATGTTCCGTTACCAAACCTGGGCATTTGTAAGTGTCGAATGCTGTAGAACGAGTTGTTAGATGTTCCTCTATCCGTCAGTCGCTGCCTTAAGTTTCGACTCTTTCGTCTTCATCAGAAGCCAGAGAATCACCGCTTCACTAGATGTCCGTACCGAATGATGGTCGTGACGGACGATCGTCCAGTATCTGAGATGGAAGCGTCGAAACGTAAAGCCGTAACTGATCAATAAAGGACCTCCTAACAGTCTGTTCGGACCAGCAGTATTTGACACTTATCCTTTTGTTTTCACAACTAGCTCATTTTCCTAGTTCAACCCACCTTTTCAGCCAAACCAGCACGAACGATGCGTCCTCCAGTAGTTCCTGGAGAGCATCTTGCGCGGAATATCATGTCAGCCAGTCATCATCAAGGAGGAACTGCTCCTGAAGGAGAAGATATGGTCACAACGCACCAGGTAAGACAGAGCCTTCAAAATTATGAACAATTTAGGTCACTGATTAATGCGCGAAAATGGGAATGGGATAGATATGGAAAAAATGCAAAATGATTTTTACTTGTTAGAATGATCGATAACATAGCATTTTACGGCCTTATTTCTTTGCAACATTTTTCTGCAAACTTTACAAAAAATAACAACCAAAGAAGCAAGCAGAAAAACTTGAATGATGTTGCAGACATATGATCCGCGTCAAAGCGCAACTGTCAGCTGTAAAAGCTTTCAAGGCGTAGGATTAGTCGACATAGCTGCGTTCCTCGTGTAGCTTTTATAAAAAAAGTGATTCCTCTAAATGAGGGACGAATTCATAGATGCATCTGAGCATGCCTCTCAGGCAGTTTCGATAGTCATACTAAACATGCTCTGACGTCAAACTTATGTCTGATGTTTCATGTGGTTTCGATCCTAGAATAGCGGAAAAACATTTGTAGATCATCAAATTCATGTATTTACTGCTTGGTTACACACCTCGAAATACACTAGAAACATGTGGTAGTCGAGTGTAAGTCCAGCTTACTTCGGGTTGAGAAGATATCAAACCTCGCTGCTTAACTGACATCGTTAGATGAAGATTTAGTGACAACTCTTACAACAAAGTAAACTCAAAAAGGCCATTTGATGAACGGTTCTCCGTATCATCGGCGTCAATGATTTCGAAACAGCAATAAAAATTTCGATTTTTTCCTCATAAATGATCTTCTGTATCAATACGGTAATAACAGTCTTCATTCTCTGAATTCCATTTTTGAAATTTCACGCCCATAGCACCCCCCGCTTTTCAGTATAAACTGTTAATGCTGTTAATCAATACCTATTCTCCTACTTTTTATGAAAGAAGTCGTTCCTGTAATTATATAATATATAAGGTGCTGAAAAGAAATCCTCATTTTGCACACAAATTTCGAAGATTTGAAGCGTTTTCATAACATGTTTTTCCTTTCGTCTAAAAACGGGTGAGGCCACTTGCACACACCAAGCCTCATCTGGTAGATGATTTATTTCACGGAAGGAAATGCTCGCAGGCACAGTTAAGGGAAATGAGTAGACGCGACCTATGTAGGAAATATTCTATTCACTGTTCATTTACTTAGTACGCACAAAGTTCAGAACTGCTAAGAAGTCGAAGCAACCTGAAGCTTAAGTTAGAGGATGAGTTTTCTATGAATCAAAAAAGCAGGCACTACAAGACCACAGCACTTACGTAAATTATATATCCGAAAAAGATTTTGTGTTCGACATTGAAAAAACGTAATCGAAAACAGAAAATTGCGACTCCTATTCAATCCAACTCTGAGATAAACCTAGACTCAACACATAAGAGTGTCAGTGAGGGTTTTTATAATTTCGTCTAGCCTTCACCTTCAAAAGCGCGATCTGGCATAATTTTAACTTTCCGATGGGTTCCCTCTAACGAATGCTCACGAATTTTGGTTTACATGACTCCCACCATCTCTTGCAGCGTGAAGTTTATGTAGTCGGTGTGATCCGTTTGAATGGAAATACTGAAGCTGCTGCAAAACCAGCGACGAGAAAGCTCTTACAAGAGAAGGAACTTGACCGTGCCATTTCGTATACCATCAAATGCACCTTAAAGCGCCGATTCCAAATCTGCTTTCAAAATCCGCTGTGCGCTCTTTTGAAAGAAGTATAAACGATTTTACCACCAAAATTTGCACTGTTACGATGACAATCACCAATATCTAAAAGCAGTGCTCAGGCAAATCTGGGCGTATGGGTTTTTTTGCCTGGAAATCGATGAGGAGGTCCTATCTAAGGCATTGCGCAAACAGGCAAATAATTCATTCACGATTAAGAAATCCATCTCCAAACACTCCGTGACCGTAACACTTAGGATGGATCCCAGCGCGAACGTAGTGTTAAAGTAAGCGAAGTCGCTTTCGGGTTACGGTCACGGCGCGGGCGCGGCGTTTTCGGGGACGGATTTCTCAGCCGCGAATGAACAATGCGCTGCCTCTTGGGCAGTGCCTTGGTTAGGACCCATCATCAATTTCCAGGCGAAAAACCCATGCGAGATGTGCCTGAACACTGCCTCTAAGCTCAGAACGACTGTCTCCGATAAATCGGAGCCAAGTCCATAACTTCGTTCAGAGAGTCGCACAGCAGACAATGAACCTAGAGAATAGCGTTTGAAGGGCATCTACGGTATACATCTTGCAAAAGGCGATGGTCACCAAGTAACCTTCCCTTGTCACTTCCAGGTTGATAGAGACACGATCAGTGTCCTGAGATTAACGTCATAATGCTTCATACATGCTCACCAATGGGTGGTCCTAGAATTTTTCGGGAGGGGGGGGGGGGGAGGGAGCGCGAAAGGACTTTTCAATATTCGAGACAGCTATGATCTCGAAATTTCTCAGAAAGCTAAGTTAATTTCTTATGGACATTGAATCTTTTTGACTAATCAAAAACAAGTTATTTGCATGATTTCACCTAGACTTCCAAGAACTCCAGCCCGTTCTGGCTTTACTCTAATTATTTTAATAGTATAAACTAACATTTACGAATACTATATTGAAAGATTCTTGTTCCGCCATCACTGGATATTTATTATGATTGAAATTTAGACTGTGAACGTCTATGAAGTGAACTATGCGCAACGTGCTTCAAGTGTACCTCGGGGAGTTCGACAGTTGGAGAGCCATGTCGAAGTCCCACACTCATCGCAACGAGTGATATCGCTCGAAGAACGCCGCTCAGGTCTGTGCACATCAGAACTATTTCGTGTTCCTTCTTGCACTTTCGCCGTGATTTTCCTCATTCACACAGTATCCTTGGTTTCACGTTGTGCATGCTTTAGATAGGATTTAGATTTTTCGAGTCAAACAACTTACTAGGTTGGCCCAGGAGACCAATTTCTCAGTTTTCCTTCTTTGTTTTGCTATCTTTCTGCGCAGTCAAGTATAACTGTAATCAACAAATGTGTCGTCCCGCCGATGCAAAAATGCTAAGGCCCTCAAGCCAATGAGGATGACAATGTAGTGTGGTGGGCGAGAACCCGAAACAGCGGACTAATGGTTCCCTTCTATTACATTGGAGTAGGGGCAGTAGAAATTAACATAGACGATAAAATCAAGAGGAAGTAGTGAGCAAAAAAAGAAAATCAGGCCTAGTGCAGAACAACTTTTTTGGCATTCATTCTCATGAAAGCAACAAGGAATGGAGGAATAATCCTTCAGAGAAACGGTTTCCTTTTGGAGACTTAACGTCCGGAACATTCTTAAGATTTTTCAATGAGATCATCCGCCCATATTTGCTTTCATGTTCCATCATCAGATAAATTAGCCTTACAGTTGAGTGTTATTGAGGGGAGTTTTTGCTGGAAATGATTGCCTTATCTGCTCTAAAAATTTTCACAAGGAAGTGAGATGCCGTTTCTTGGGTGTGTATGCGGACGAAACGATGTTATAAGGAAGACCCCGTACAACATTCATGCGTTTTCTTAACCAATTTTAGTCTATCCGTGAGCATCTGGATCAAAATCAAGCTCCCGGTCTCTAATTGGACATTGATTGACAAACGTCATAAACAGCGCCCAATCTGGCGATGTCCGCTCCTTTCGATTATGAAATTGGACTCAGAGATTGAGAGATTTTCAAATAGCGCCATAGCGGTGAACAACCTGATATACCTTTGTTACAAGTTATGCAAAACAGGATGTTTTCTTTTTTGTTGCAAATAGCTCAAGGTGTAGGCCCATTTCGCACGACCGCAATGTCGCCAGGGATTTTCCATACAAGGACGCAATGCGCGCGGCACCCTTGCGATGGTTTTCGTCCAAATGATTACAGAAGGAGTATTTGCTTTGCTTTGTGCTCTCATATTAGGACTAATCATGCAAATGTCTGTTGGGTACTGTCGTGCGAAAAGGCCGTCCTCTGAGTTTTCTTATGTTATACACATGTCAAAGCGTTGTGTTTCCTTTTTGTTAAACAACTTTGCGTTTTCGTATTTGCTTATACTATTAAGAAATGAGAAATGGTATGACAACGTGAATGGAGCGCTAAATCTCAGCGAAAGTTGCTTGACTCGAACAGTACTTACATAGTGTGTGAAACTAATTCCGTTTCAGAACAAAGCAGCAGCAGCGCCAGGCTCCCGGAACGCCTACCGCGAGCCTTGTTCAAAACGCGCAGTGAAGGTGCTGCTCGCTATCTGCCCCATGCACCGAAATTCCGCACCACCTTGCCGTCCCAACTATCCATCAATCCGAACGAGAAACTCGTCCTCTCCGTGACAGTTGACGCTATCCCAACTGCCGAATTTAAGTGGGATGTGAACGGATTCGAAGTCCGACCGTCAAGAAATGTCACCGTACTAAGCGAACAGAATAGGTCGACGCTGGTAGTACAACCGCCTGTCAAACAGGGAAAGTACAGCGTGACCGCATTTAACGAACAAGGCAGAGAAACACTGCTTACCAAGGTGGTACATCTGTACACGGAGACGAGGACAGAAACAACAGAAAAACCAAAAACACTGGTCGTACCCGATATCGTCGAGACCGCAGTGACGGTGACAAGCGCAACCGAAGAGTGGGAGGTGATTGACGGTGTCGACTCGCCTCCCTCATCTTCCTCGATTAAAACGGTCAAAATGAGAGAACCGCCGCCTTCCGTTGCACATGAAAAAGTAGAACTTTCCGTTCCAGTCACTCATGTACCGATTCAGGTGTCCAAAGAGGAGCCTAAAGTTGGTGTCAAATTTAAGGAGGAGGAAGAAACTAAAATCACTCAGCAGGAATCGGTCGTTACGACAAGGTCTGTACATATTGGCAAGCGAACTCAAGAAATCATTCCAAAAAGGCCTATATTACTCTCAGCGCCCAGCCAAAATGTCCATGTACCTTCAGGAGAGAAGTTAGTGCTAGAGTCTAGAGTAGACAGCATTCCACCGGCGACGTTCCGCTGGTATGTGAATAATTTCGAGGCCAAGAACTCCCAATACATCTCGATAGTCGAACCGGCTGAGAATGTGAGCGTGGCCACGTTTGAACGACCCACAGCAGGGCTTTACAAGGTAGTAGCAGAGAATCCACTAGGTGACGTTACCGCTTTTACCAGGGTTACCACGGAGACGGTCGTGGAAGAAGTCCACGAAAGAACTACGGTTACCTCCGCGACCAAGCCTACGATGTTCACCTTGCCGAAGAAGATAACTATTGCAGTTAGAGACGATCTGCCGAAACCGCCTCGTTTTAAAGAACGGCTCCCTGTGTCGCTGAAAATACGCTCGGAGCAACCTTTGAAGTTTAGAGCCGCTGTAGATGCTATTCCAGAAGCATCATTCATGTGGTTGTGGAACAACTTCGAACTGAAACGAAATCAAAACACTGCTATTGACAGAGTGGCTCAAAATGTTTCAGAGTTGAATTTGCAGAAAGTTCAACCTGGAAAGTACGAAGTTGTTGCCAGAAATGATATGGGTCAAGATTCATGTTCTTGTAAAGTAATAGTGGAATATGAACAGAAAGCTCAGCCACCTCCTCCCCCTCCAAAAATTGTCAAAACCCTTGAGGAAGAGACTTGGTTTGAGGAGGGCAAGGAGACGAGGCTAGAAGTTGTGGCATCAGGATCTCCTCCGTTCAGTTTTATTTGGTTCGCGAACGGAGTACAACTAGCAAATGATGGAATGACACAGATTATAGTAGAAGGCAATAGATCACTACTTGTTATGAGGAGGGAGTTTGAAGACAATACCGTTATTGCCGTGGAAGTTCATGACCATTACGGTAAGAATCGCTCGCAGACGGTTATAAGGAAAGTAATTCGTGAAGAGAAGCCTATGGAGAAGAAGAAGGAGATGGCAGCAGAGCTTCCGATCAAAACTGAAACGAAGACAAAAGCGGAGGCGAAGGAAGTGATAAAGGAGGAAATGAGGGCTCCAACACCATCGAAACTTCCCAAGTTTGTGAAAGAACTTGAAAACATGGAATATTTCGACGGAGACACACTCATAGCGACTGTTCGTCTTACTGAAGACAGCGCTGACTGCACTTTCGGCTGGTTCGGTAACGGAATTCACATCGTTCCTGACGACCACGTCCGGATAGAATCCACTCCCCGTCAGAGCACGCTGATCATAGAAAGCGTCGGCGAAATGTCGGACATACAGTTGACGGCTTCGGCTCACAACGAGTTCGGAACGACAACGTCATCGTCCATCTTTAATGTTGTGAAGAGTGAGTTCTTACTAATAGCTTTATTTGCCTTTCCCAACCGCTTCGCTGAGTTCATTGCGTTCAGCTCTAATCAACGCTAACTGACCCAAGTGTGTTTTCTTACGTAGAATCTGAAACTTCAGGGCCAGATGAGTCATTCGAGATGGTGCCCCCCGATTTGCCAGAAGAATCAGCACCGAAGATCATTGAACCTTTACACTCTGCGTCATTTATTGATGGTTAGTTCGCTCTTTTTGACCAAAAAGAAAAATCGATGCATTCCGAGAATGAAAAACGAATATTTTGGCGCACTCAACACACATGATCTTTAGTGATTAGTTTTTGTAAATGGAAAACCGTTTTGCAGGCCAACCAATGGTCTTACGCTGCCGTATCAGAGCCATTCCTTCCGCCGCAGTTGTTTGGTCCAAAGACGATGTCAACGTCGAGGAATGGGTTATCAACAAAGACGTAGTTACGCAGGTAAAGCTGACAACTATCCATACAGAACTAAGAAGTAGTTCACTCGTGTCTAAATACTTTGTGACTTGTTTGCTGACGTTGAAGGCCATGTCCGGGCGAGAAGTCGATTTTGAGATTTTTTGCTTATCGGGCTTATTTACTTTGATGAATTCGAAAATCACAAGGAAAGCGCGAAAACGGCGAAAAGGGCTCTAATGTAGGGGGCAAATCAGCAGGTGGGCGGGTCTTCCCCACTGTGCATTCACGCTCCCAGCTTCTGTAGCGATCTCTCGTCCGATATCAAGTTTCAAGTTCGCACTTGGCCGGTGGCGGTGTCAAAGGGGCTAGCGTCGAGGAGTTCTGGAAGCTGGAAGCTTGCATTCACTGAGGAAGAGCCCGCCCATCTGCTGATTTCCCTCCTATACTAGAGCCCTTTTTGCCGTTTTCGCGCTCTCCATCGTGTTTTTCGGATTCAGCATAACGAATAGGACTGGATAAATAAATAAAACCCAATCGACTTCTTGCCCGGACACTGCTTTTAAAAGCAGTGTCTGGGAAAATTGCGAGTGCGAGCTTTCCACCGTACATGGCCTTCTGGATGCGCTTAGCCCAGTACTGTGCTTGAAAAGTCAAAAAAGTGTTTTCGACGTTTCCCTTTCCTGGAGATAGCTGGAGGGGATCGGCGGGGGATTCCCGCGAACATCGCAATTGGCTGCCTGAACGATCAGCGAATTGCCGCCGATACCGATTTGGGTGAATTGACAGTCTCCTGCAGCCAGTCGCTGTTTATGGCGGGAATCCCTCGCCCATCCCTCTCTATCTGCGGAAAACGCTGTAAAAGGCACTTCTTCGACTTTTCATGCACATTACTGAATACTGGATTCAGCGCATCCAGAAGGCCATGTAGATGTAGAAAGCAGTACTCGCAACTTTCTCGAGCCACTGCCTTCAAGGTACAGTATTTGCGTACAACACTTGGCCGGTCGTGTTAATTGAGAGGAAATTTTGGGAAGAGCAGCAAAGCTGCAAAATAAGTCTTTTGTAGGTTCTACCTGGTGGCTATTGCGAGCTGCTGAATCCAGAGGTCTATCCCGAGGATAGTGGCTTGTACAAATGCACAGCAACAAATCCTCATGGCCGAGCTGAAACTGCAGCGTACATCAACATCGAAGGTGTGCTTTGTTTATTCTTAATCCTATGTCAGAAGGCGAGAACTTATTTTCCATTAGGTGTTACTTATCGCAAAGATCGCGAAGAGGCCTCTGCCAGCGAGACTATGTCAGGAGCTGTCGATGAAGCTACGGTAGTGCCGATGCCACCTAAGTTTGTTGAGGAATTGACGGCTGAAACGGATGGAGCGCATCAGCTGAACTACGTCAGATTATTATGCAGAATCCGCAGGTACTATTTTGCATTGCTCATGTTGTTCGATAGAAAGAGCTAAGCACTTGCGCTAATGCCGTAGCTGCAACGCACTTATAAATTTGAAAGGTCTATTCTTTTTGTCATTTATTTGCATCCATCAAAGCCAGTACCTCTAAAGTTATGAAAGATTTCATTCATTTCTTGTTTACGAGAAAACGTATTTAATGTATTCAAGGATGATGTAGGATCTGTAAATACCATATGTAAAATCTGTAATCAATTGACAATGTAAAATGTATCGATTCTAGACATTCGCACTGATACATTCTTATTCTTGTTCACTTTTCAGTGGCGCTCAAACAACTGTAACATGGTGGAAGGATGATGTTGAAATTCAACCAAGCAGAAAATACGAGTTCCATAGATTCTCTGACGGAGCCTTGATTCTTACTATTTACGGACCTTCTACGTCTGACAATGGTACTTTTTAGCACTCCTTAAACGAGTGATCTTTCGAAAGACAAATTTTTTTCTAGGCACTTACACCTGCAAAGCGGAATCGGAGCATGGTGTAAGCAGTAGCAGTTGCGAGATGTTGGTTCCACCGACTACGTCTACTACGGTAACAGCGGATACGGTAACCGAAACATCAACGGAGACCACAAGCGTTGTCGAGTCAGCATCACCCGTGCAAGTGACAGAGTCGGTTAAGGAAGATTTTGTTGCCACCACGGAAATCACCAAGCACGAAGGTCAGAGAATGACAATTGTATAGTATTTTTATGGTGACTAAAAATTAAAGCAGTAATGGGTTATTGAGCTTAACTAACAGAGTTGAAACAGTGGTCGCCATTGCCTCACAAGCACATGAATTTTAATCCTGAAAAATTTGTCTTTGCCATTGCAGAAGAATACAAACTTCTGGTGAAAGTAGCTGACAGTGTTGCGAGCACCCTTGTTGCCAACGTATTTGTTGATGCCGTTCGTGAAGCTGTGAGAAGAATTATGATCGAGGAAAGCGAGGAAGAGGTAAGCGAGAAGTAAAGAAAACCCCACTTGGGTTTGACAGGTGCTTCCGGCTAGAAGGAGTTACACGCGCTTCAAATGGTAAATTTGACGCACAGTAGCAGTTTCTAGATCTAGTAATTTATTAGAAAGTGGCCGAGATTCACTAGAATAATCTCGGCAACCTTGTCTGGTACAAGTTTGGAAAACTTCGCAAACTTCATACGTGTTATTTAGGAAGAAATCGTCACTGTTGACGCTCCGAGATTTGAAACCTCGATAGAACGATATGTTGTCCATGAAAACGAGACAGTCACTATTAGCACTGTTGTAACCGGAACTCCGACACCGTTCATCGAATGGTACTTCAAAGACAAAAAACTTCAAGTCAGCGAGTAAGTCGAGCTTGCCTTATCCAGGCTTTTAATAGGAGCATAAACTGTACAGAAACAAGTAAAGTGTACTACGTATGCTGTTTTACACCATGATCTACGGAATAAGCTGTGACTTCTTCGCTTCTGAGTCACTGTAAAGTGAACCTTTGTTCCAGGAATGTCAGCATGGGTTATGAAAATAAAGTCGCAACTCTGATACTGAAAAACGTCACCAAAACACAGGAAGGCACTTATTACTGCCATGCAACAAATGTTCACGGAACAACAGTACTACCCAGTGAAGTTAGGGTCTTACCTGGTCAGTTGGATTTCTCCTTCCGATTAATGGCTGGATTTATCACCAGTCTCAGAACAACGATCTTTAGGTAAAGCAAGCGACACAATTCGTTTGACCTTAGCCAAGTACAACAAGCGCGAGGAAGGCGAACAACTTGTCACCAATATCTTCGCCTACCATAAAGAAGAGCAATTCGAGGAAGCCATCAAGCTGCATGCGCCCGATAAGGCCAGCGAATCGGCCAAGTTTGCTGCTGTACCTGCCAAGCCTTCTGAAGAAGTTCAAATCCCACCAGCGGAGGAATTGCGACCACCTCGCCCAGCACCAGTAAGCATACCCATAATTGTTCATCCAGCCGAAGAAAGTCGTCTTCCGGTGTTGATGCACCCGACAGCAGCTGAGCTCGTAGTGCCAGCGACGCATGAAGAGGAACCTCTGAGAGGAGAGCAGTCTGGTGTCACCGTTCCCGTGGTCACTGAGGAGAAGGTGCGGGAAGAAGAGAGACCAGATGCAGTCGAGCAGTTAGCAAAAGAAATAGCATCTGCAGCCATTAAGTCCGTCTATGAAGTGATTCCAGTTGTTGTTGTACAAGAAGCTGAGATTCCAACTGTAGCCGTTCATCTTGCTGAAGGGACTGGGGTTATCGCAGAAACAAGAGCAGAGGTCAAAACAGAAGAAGTTTTCGTTCCCGAGACTACACAAGAACTACGAGCACCTACGGTAGCTGCTCAGCCACCTGAACAACCCATTGAGGGACGCCCTGAATCGAAAGTAGTCGCAGAAGTGGTCCCAACCCTGATCCAAGAAACCGAAATACCTACTATGACTGTGCAAATGTCTGACAGACCTCTTGAAGAGGCTCCAGTTCCGGCACCAAGGACGGTCAGAGAGACTGTTCCAGTGAAGGCCCATGAAGCAGGAGTACCAACAGTAGCCGTACAATTATCGGAAAAGCCTTCCGAAGAGGTGTCGCCTCCAGCTCCTAAATCAGTGGAAGAAGTTGTTCCCATTACAGCCCAGGAAACAGAAGTGCCTTCTGTAACCGTTCAGCTACCAGAAGAACTTTCTGCTGAAGCAAGGATGATCGAGAAAGTGCCCGCTCCTCAAGCGGTGGAAGAAGTCGTTCCCATAAATGCTCAAGAAGCGGAAGTGCCCTCTGCTGAAGCAAAGACGATCAGTGAAGTACCCGCTCCCAAGGCGGTGGATGAAGTCATTCCTGTGAATGCTCAGGAAGCAGAAGTGCCAACGTTGGTAGTGCAGCTTGGAGAACAGTCACCTGTTGGAGCACAGCCCTCCATTTCTGGTGTAGCTGCTGGAATCGTACCCGTACTTACAAAAGATATCGAAGTAGTACCCACTGAAACAGTGCATCTGCCAGCGGAGGCGCGGACAACCGAAGAAGCGAAACCAGCTGCACCGAAAACAGTCGAAAAAGTTATTCCCGTTCATACTCAAGAAGGAGAAGTTTCTACCATAGCCGTACAACTTGCAGGAGTACCTCAAGCGACAGAAGCCGTTGCCATTCCAAAATCTGTAGAAGAAGTAGTCCCCTTGACCATCCACGAAGCGGAAACTCCTACTGCCACTGTTCAAATGCCAGAAAAGCCTTCCACTGGGGAGGAGACGAAGATTGAAGGTGCATCAGTTGAGGTAACTGCATTGCCAGCCAAGGAATCGGAGGGAGGTGCCCAAATGATTGTGCCATCCGAAGAAGTCCAAAAGATATCCCAAGAATTCCGAAAGCAAGAAGAACGGCAGGATGTTGGTGCCGAAGAAGTACCAGCTGTGCAAGAGACTGAAGTGCCAGCGCAACCACCAGTACCGCCACCACGAAAACTGCTCGACGAGAAAAAAGAGGTAGGTTGTACCTGAAACATCTTATTAGTAGTTTCGAAAGTGAGGAGCAACCCTATACCCATTCAAATGCAGTTTTGTTCATAATTTCATTTAAATTCC
Organism: Cylicocyclus nassatus; assembly: GCA_958299035.1. Lineage (NCBI taxonomy): Eukaryota > Metazoa > Nematoda > Chromadorea > Rhabditida > Strongylidae > Cylicocyclus > Cylicocyclus nassatus. The sequence goes on from CATQJL010000001.1 coordinate 53,589,520, forward strand.
ATGGAGGAGTTAGCAAGCTTTGAGTGCGCGATTTACAAAACTAACGACCCAGGACATTTAGTTCCGTAGATAACATGATTATTAAGCTTTCAGTGAAAGTTCTTGAGATTGAGTTTTTTTAGATTGCAGATAAAAAAAGAGAGTTTTTTGTGATTAAGAGTATTGAGAACGTGTGAACGAATTTGTAAATTTTCATTTTAAGCCGCTACACATTGAATTCATTTTTTTACAAGATTTGAAAACAACGTTTTTTTTTTCAGCAAGCAACAGAGCAACTCACTACTGAATCTACGATTAAGATGAAAACGGCAACACCCGAAATGGAAGAAAGTCAAGAAGAAGTTCGAACTGATTTGCATATCGAAGGAGCATCGGATAAGGTTTGTAAATCTGGCTGTGCTGTGCACTTCGTGTCTCAGAAAAGAACATAAACATTGGAGGTGGCTACTGTCGAAAAACAGATGGAATCTGCTACTTTCGCAAAAGTCACACATGCAAAGACGGAAAACATCGTCGTCACTGCAATTTCTCCAATAGTAACATATTTGCTCTCTTTTCATGACTTTTACTAATTTATTCTATTACAGGAGCAGTTTAGCGAAGAGTCTACAACCATAGATGCAAGGCGGCCAAATGCTCATTTCAGTCATGCGGTCACTGTAGTAGAGCCTGAGGTAAGGCTCAAATTTTTTCAGGAGAAATTCCCACACTGCTTGAAATGGATCAACTTTTAGGTCGTCCAACTCGGGCTTCATTTGCCCGCACCAAGTGTTCCATCGATGAAGTTCATCGACTTGGAGACAATACTCCAACGACCTGGAACATCATCAAGCGCGAACACACTCATTTCGTCGCCAGCAAGAGGCTCAGCAAACGCTGAACATCGAATCGTTGTTTTAGAGGGAACATCGCAACAATTCCAGCATGCAATGACGCTGAGCCTGAAAAAGGTAAGTTGCTGTGACAGTTGAGAGGATAAACCCAAGTTCCCGCAATTTCCAGGTTCAGCGTCTTGCTATGGAATCAGCGGAACCCTCATTATTCACTCAAATAGAAGTCGTTAAGCCTAACGAGGCAAAAGAAGCAGTTGTCAGGATAGAAGACGCCGAAAAAATCATTCCAGATCTACTTCGGGTAGCAGCTGCAGCATCCAAGCTAAAGGTACAGAATTTGTTAGAATATACACACGCAGTTTAATCTACAACAGAAGTTTTGATGAAAGAGCTTAGTTTCTCCGAAAAAGTGCGACACTTTTCGTATTTCATAGATATTGCAACAAAATATAAATGCTGTCCAACATACGAAATTTTCAAGCTCGAGAATGTAACAGTCAGCCTGGTGAGGCAACCGGATACTGCACATCATGAACTCGTGATCGAATACGAAAGCCATATAGAAGACAGCGCCGAATTCAATCTTTCTCAACTCATTTACACTCAGCCTCAAGAGGAGGTAAATTTTTTTGGTACGGGGTATGCGGTTAATATGGGACTTTGGCTTTCAGGAAGAGACTCCAGAAGTTTGGTCGCGTCGTTCACGTTATTCAGAAGTCGACGAGAATGTCGTTGCTGTTTTCGTCGAGGTAGATGCAAATTGTCCGGACCAGGTAAAGTCTGTTGTAAATATGTTAACTTTTTGAAATAAATTTGTAGCTGAAGGGTAATTCGGTATGTCGTTCCCTTAACAGGTCCTTCAAAATGCTTCTTTCTGAATATAGGATTTTGAGTCAAAGAAAAATGCTTGCAGCACTTTGCCTTTGATCCAAAAAGAAGTTAGAATGATCTCGGTAGACAAACCGTGGACACTTAGTGACATTGGTTCACCTTTTATGTAACTTCTTTTTAGAACGTTGAAATATTAGCTACTGTGAATGCACCTCAAGAAGCGAGGGTCGCCAGCGAACGGACACCTTCGCCTGACATTATAGAGTTGTCGGAATCAATGACCGAATCATCTAATGCTGCAGGGTTACAGCAACCTAAGTAAGTACAAATCATTGACAAAAAAAATTAAGCCAGATGAGAATTTTGGTTGGTTTAAAAAGCTCCTGATTTTTACAAAATCTTTTAGATTTGTGCGAACCCTCACAGATGGTAGTGCTGTTGTTGGGAAACCAGCCCAATTCAAGTGTATAGTTAGTGGTATGCCTATACCAGATGTTCGGTGGTATGTCGATGGTGACGCTATTCAACATTCTCGGTAAGCAGCGGTTACACAGGACATAACACAGAATGCAAGGTCAATTTTCTAGGGAGTACGATATTGTATATGAAGATGGTGTCTGTATATTACGAATAAACGAAGTATTACCCGAAGATGAAGGAGAATACAGTTGCGAGGCGTCAAATACAGTAGGAAAAGCAGAAACGAAATGCTTCCTGAAAGTGCTCGGTGAGTGTTATTCGCCAAAATTATTGAAAATTGTGATGATTCGCATCGAGTGGACGTCAAGCAACGACATCAGATAAGTGCAAATCACAAAATAAAACGTTTCGGTGACACAACACAGCCCATATATCTTGACTTCCTGACTCCTCCTGGGCATGATTCCTTTGCCTCTTCCTTCTCCTCTGAAGATAACCTCTCTTTCCGCCGTCAGTTCAGTACATATTTTCCGCTAACCATGCAGTTCTTAGAACAGCGCTTACGTTTTGTTTTGTGTTTTGTGCTTTTCGCATGTGTGTTGTCTGGCGGCGCTCAAGTGCATGGAGAGACAAAGCAAGCATGAGCACCGCTTCTTTCAGACGGTAACCGACAACAACGTTATGTAGAACATGCTCCTTCGATAGTCGAGCTTGTCGACGATCCGTTCGACTCGTTTGATTCCTTTGAGTTTGAAGAGCAGAAGGCGAACAGGCTCTTCCCGGATCCGGACTCACTCAGTCGCTCATCGATCACCTACAACTCGGAGTTCGACCTGTCGAGGATCGCAAGCTACAACGAGAACATGCTAGAAACAAACGCATTCTATAGGTATTTTGACACAGCCGAAACCTCCACCACATTGGTAGAAGGCGTGCTGCCTGTGAGAGTATCTGCCACCTTGCATGTTCCCTTTGCAAAGAGCCAGGGGGCATATGCATATCTTAATGCATATTTTTCAAAAGCCGTCCCTACAGCCACTGCTTCAAGCGAAATTCCCATCAAAATGGCTGAAGCTTGCAATTTTTCCGTTGCATCATCCTCGCTGACCCAGTTGGAAATTCTCGATGATCTTCAAACATTGCTTTCCTCTATCGAGAAAAGCTCCTTCACTGAAAGCGAGCAACAGCTTATAGACGAACTGCGGGAGCCTAGGGAGGCAGACCTGCCTCTGAAAATGTCCTACAAGGGTCATGAAATTACAGCCTCCACAAGCGAGGTAGAGAAAGAAGAATTGGTGAGAAACAAAAATGGCGAACTTGAAATTGCTAAGAAGACGTGTCTGGAGACGTCTATACAGTTCGATGCAGAACTTGACATAGCTCAGTCAATCAAAAAGATATCCAGAGCTATGCTAGAAACCGTGGAGGATGATGAGCCAGCATTAAATCTAGATACCTTAGATAACCATAAAGAGGGTGTTTACGATAATTTGGTTCCCATACGGAACTATCCCTCTTCCGGCTATGATACATTCAGCTCCAAGTCTCAATATGAACAGCAGCGAGCTCAGTCGACGAAACCAGCACCTCGCTTGCTAATTGACGCAGGAAAATCGGCTTCTGAAGGGTTCAGCAGCAAAGCATTCGACCCTGAATTCATTAATAAAATGAAGGAGATCGAGAGAATTGCCCGTCAGGTTGACGCTGAACTCGGACAGATCACTTCCCCTCATCCGGTGGCGCCTTCGGGCGAAGATGCAAAAGAAATCGAAGACGCGATTTTCAAAATTTCCGACGAACTTTTGCACTCGCGTCCCATAACAGAGGCGCAAGCAGAAGCTAGTGAGGAGTTACTCAGAACAACGCTAGCTGACATGATTTTGAACCCTACTAGAACAGCTGAGGAAGAAATGGAACTGATGAGGCGGCCTATTAGGCTGCTAAAAAGAAAACTGTCGGACTTTGAAAACTCGCTAATGGAAGATGTGGAAGTGACAAAGATCACTGAGCAGTCACTTGTACCATCTGCGGTCATATCGCCTATCGAAGATGGCTCTGATCTAATTGCGAAAACTCGTGTGCCCAGCGCAGATTACCTTAGAGTGACACCATTAACAACGAACATCAAGGAGCAATTGTCGTGCCTTGAGGAGATGATAAATAGCATGGGTACTGAAGCCATTGAAAGGGGCTCAAAGGAACAAACACCCTCTGATTCGTCAAGGAGCGGTACTCGAAAGAAGCGTGAACTTCACGACCTGCTTGTGCAGATAAATAATGAAATGAACACGATAAAGTCATTCTGCAAATCGAAGCTCTCCAAAAAAGGAACCGATACCGTAGTGTCAGTACTTCAAAAGGTCAAAGCACATGTGAATAGCATAGTAAATGTAATCTCGATTTCAAAGAGGAAGCAGGAAACTCAAAAATATGATGCGTACACATCATTGAATTTGGAATTCTTCCGTTCTCCAGCCAAAGAAAGGATCGATGCAATCATGTTCTACAAAAAGACCTCGCTAGAATCTTCCATGGTCCAACAGACGTCGACGGCTGCATCAACTAGCGACGACACATGGAGGTATTCGACAGAGCTGAAAACATCCATCGATAAAACTTCAGAAAGTAAATCCGAGTCGAAAGCGGAACGAAAATCGTCAGAGGAGACATTGAAAGCTGAGCCTATACCAAAACCGCCACCACGAAGACGACGCACTCAGAGCGCAGAGCCCGAGTGCGAGAGCATTGACATTCCTGTTCGCCCTCCAAGAAACAAGAAGAGTTTAGAAAAGCGCGATCATTCACTGGACAGCCGACTGAAGCCGGTTGAGAAGAAGAAATCCGCGACTTTGCCACCTCCTGTGACACCCCCACGCAAGCCTAAAAGATCCTTGGCGAGTGACACAATCCACTTCTTGAGAAATCTCGCCTGCACCAAATCGCAGAAACATTCTGATGAGATGAAGAAGCCCTTACTCATGGATCTTAGCCAGTCTGACATTTCACAACAAAGTGATGGTGTGGTGTCAGAGCCTGATTGGGTTCAGTCTAAGGTAAATGCTTCACTGAAGAGAGGCGCTGAGAAGGTCAAAGTCGACCACGATATTGACATAGAGACCTCGAAAAGCTCGTACGAAACGGAAGTGACCCAATCTGTGGAAAAGCCGAACACTGAGCAGAAGCCTACGGAGGAGCCGTTTGCGCATGAAGAGAATGTGCAGACTAACTTTGAAAGTAGCGTGGTCTCTGCCGGTTCTGCCTTACACTTCGAGGCAAACACAGTTGTAGACGTGCCATTGCTAAGTGTCGTAACAATCTCTGGAAACGTTCTAGCCGATGATGGCGCAACATCTGTTCAGCTGCTGTGTGAGGAATCTGACTATGCAACTGACACTGATACATCGGCACTACTCCGAGGCACAGTACAGTTCTTCAATAGAAACTCTCCATTGGAAACACTACGGTCAAGTACTTCTCTCAGTGTTTCGCAAAGAAGCTCCAAGATTCTTCCGGATGCACCCGAAAACGAAACCGACGGCTGTGCAGAGATCAGTGTCACTCTGGATCTACGTAAGAGATCACCAGTTGATGTCGAAGAAGTTGTAACGCACCTAGCAAACCCATCAGAAGTTCCAAAATTAGACGAACAGGATTCTTTGGCTGCCACAGGATCCGCAAGAACCTCCACAGCAGACGAAACGATCCATCTTGTAGTGGAAGAGACTCTTCTGTCGCAAATGGCTTCATCAGCACCGACAGATGACACTGGCAGATCACTCACGTCCTCCCCTACCTCAAAGGGAGTAATCAGAGAGACCGACATTCTCAGTGATGAATCGGTGTCTGTAATGACGGAAATCAGTCAAAGCATTACCGATGCTGTGGACCAGACATTCACTTTCGTCCGAGCAAATGCAAGGAAGCGGCTCATAGCGATAGTTTACCTAGACATCCGACAGTTTGCGCGAGCCAACATTGCAGCCGATAACACCTTTGATGTTGAGATTTTCCAAGAACCAGAGAATTCGGCATTGCTTATCAAAGTAATCGAAGATCAAGTAGACTGCACGTCTCTCACCGGCGTAGAGGAGAGTACAGAATTTGGTGGAGCTATTACCTACGACGAATTCATGGAGAACAGCTCAAATGATGAAAATGATGAGACTAGAACAGGCATCTCCATATCGATAATAGCAAGGAGTTTGCATGATGGCATTTATGCCTCGCTGGAGGAGATACCTTGGGGAGAGGTGGAGATGACTCTACCAGAGTGTGACACTATGACTAAAAGTATGGAAGATGAGTCAAAGAACTCTGTACAGTTCAATGTGACGGTATCAGAATCGAATCCGGATGAGAGGAAGTCGCTTCGTTCGCAGGTCTCGCTCACCCATTCTCAAAATTCAATTTCGGAAATTGATAATACGCTCAGCACTGGTAGCATTAACATTCCAAGCTATGTTATCAAGCTAGGATCAACAGCGACGATCACATGTGAGCTCAACAATTACCTACCAAAAGATAGCAAAATAGAATGGTACAAGGGGAACTCGCAGATCGAGAAATGTCCTGGCAAACTGGATCGCATAAGCCATGATTTGCTCGAGGTGCTTATAATCAACGATGTACAAATGGAAGACAATGAGTTATACAGTCTCAAAGTCAATGACGATATCTTCCCCGTGGCATATTTGATTGTGGAGGGACCTTCAACGGAAGATTTGGGGAGAATACTCACTCCACCGCAGACACAGTTTGTGATGGAGGGTCAGCCGACGGTCATCATGTGTCAAGTGAGCAATCCAAGACAGGCGGTCGAGTGGTTGAAAGACCGAAAACCGCTAGAGGAGAGCTCCCGTTTGCAGCTGGAACTGTGCGAAGACGGCTGGAACCGCGTGGTGTTTCTGCAGACGAAAATGTCGGATCAGGGCACGTACTTCGCAGTGCTCGGTCAGCATAGTGTAGCAATAACCCTGGTTGTCGAAGGTGTGTTTACCTAGGTTTCCTTGGTGCTGTTGAGTGTGATGCATGTTGCTTTTTCTGTTCAGAGCGTATCGATGAGAAGGAGGTCACAGTGGTCGCGTCAGGCACCGAGAGCGAGGATGACGACGTTCAGGAGTATCTCGTTCCGCCAGGAAGCACGGCCACAATCGCTTGCGAGCTCGAGGACGGCGACCGCGTGCATACCCTGATTTGGCTCAAAAATGGCCAACAAATTATCTTCACTGACCCCAATAAAATGGAGCATGTCGTAAATGGCCTTAAGCATTATCTTGTCATCCATGACACGTGCCCCAAGGATTCCGGTGTCTACAGCGTTTCCATTTCGAACACCGAATTCCGTGTGGCTCATTTGGTCGTGAATGACTTGGCCACATCTTCTCAAGGTCTCCGTCGTAAACGCATCTCTAACAACTCGTTACACTAACATTTTCTCAGCATCCTCTTTGTCTTGTAGACTTCATTGAGGTAGCGAGGGGGCGGATTATCGGATCTCGTATTTCTGTACATATCCAGCTGTCTATTTCGTTTGTACTAACCTCAGCGTTCATCTCTATTTATTTTGAAGAACATGAAGATTATCTATGTCGTTGCTTGTGTCCACACAAAAATGAAAATGAAAGAAAAGTAAAAGTAAAATGAAACGAGTAGTAATGTTTAGCGGAGGAGCCGACTGAAGAGACGTTTGTACCAGCAGGTGCAATAGCCACTATCAATTGTGAAACCATCACAGAAGAGCACAATATCGAGTGGTTGAAGGTTTGCGTTTTGAGGATTGAGATCTTTGAATGAAACAAAACATGAGATGGATGGACAGTAAGCTGCATGCGTCAATTGTTTGTCAGTTCAAAAGCGAAAAATCAATTCCCATTTGGTTTTTGCCTGGTGCAGCTTTTTGCGGCAAATAACAGCTCTCTCGAGTACGGTATTGGGTAGTTGAGCAATGAAATTCTGCCATGAATCAGTCATATGAGCTGCCGCTTGTCCATTGCTCGGTGAGAGCCTTCAATCGCTTTTCGCTCAAATGCTCAAGTGCCTTAGACATGCATAGTTGCTACCCCTGTGATTAGTATAGTGCACTTTTTCGAACGGTGAGATACATTGATCACTTGTTGCCTAAAGTAAAAGCAGCTGGCAATCGAAGGCGTGCGGTATATAGCTGGTACAAAAAAATGAAAAACTTGGAGCAAAAAAAAACAAACGTCACGTCAGTTATGAAATCGAAACCGTTAGATGGCAGATCTGCGAATGAAACTATTAGTCGGAAATGTAGAGGCAATAACAATAGGGACATACTGCATAAAGTCAAACTAGTAAGGTGACTCTTTCCTACAAGCGAGTTAAAGGGAGAAAAATTTAAGGAAGAAATCAAGAAGGTCAGAATATTGTTCCTCATAATGGTGGCGCTCATCCTAAAAAGGGGCCGCAGATTCAAACTTATCGAATTGATTTCCCATTTTTGAGCAAGAACAGGCACATCATCAACATGTAAAAGTTTTCTTCACTTCGCCAGTTTCTCTCCAAAGGGAAGCGAAGAAAAGTTCAAAGAATTAAATCATATGCGGCAAAATAAGGCTGATTAACCAGAAGTTTTCTTAATATCTGCGTAAGAAATTTCTGCTTTAGCCATCAGTTGCATTATTATTGAGTTCAACGACATTTATGTCAAATTTGTACACAACAAAGGCGCAAAAGCTTCCCAAAACAGTTTTTTGGTATGGTAAGATGTTAAGGTCCTTTAGTTGAGAACTACCACTCATTTTAGTTTGGTAGATGGTCCTTTGATCTTTTGTTCATTGTACGAGCTGCCAGTTGCCCCTTCCATTTTTCCAGAGAGTGCTTTACAAAGTTCGCAGTAATATTTTTTTGTTCAAGCCATTACACAAGCCTCAAGACTACTCTCCTTGTCCTACACTTAGTGCGAAATTGCGATTATGACATGGCGAAAGTTGTCTATTGCTCACAGAGGCTTCACTAGTAATAAATAATTCATATGACTGCACTGATATTCATACACGGTCTACAGGCTTAACCTCCTTCCACTCACGGAGCTGGACTTGAGCTGATGTTTTGTTATTTTCTTTTTACTGTTCATGCTCTGACTATTTTGCTCTTTGTTCCAAATATAGCACGTCTGGTGCGTATTGAATAAATAACTAAATAAAAAAATATGAATTCTAAAAAAACTTTCATTGGGAGAAGATAGGTCAGTTTTGAGAGCAAGTGAAATTCGGAGAAATTTTATGACGAGCAAAATCTTTTGCTGTTCAACCGGCCTCAGACAGTTTTTTCTTGATTTACATTGGATGTTAGAAGCATCGCAAACTTTACCCTCTTCGATTCCAGCCCTTTTTCCAACAGAGCGCATTACGGGTATAGGTAAGAAAATGTAACAAGAATAGGAAATTAAGGCAGATTTCACCGAACCATCGGAGAGGTGAGCAAGAGGCTAACATATTACTAAAGTAAGCAAGCCATTATAAACTTAGTGTTAATTGAATTCTGACTCTGACCACTACGCGGAAATGCTAGCTTTTTTGAGTCGACGGTCTGACCATCGGTATCACATTAGAAGAGATAAGTGAAACAGTAACTTGTACGTTGCCTTTACACTATCTCGCTCCTAGGTAGAAAAAAACAGCGGAGAATTGATCGAGAAACGAGCAGTGCGTGCAAAAAGAAATGGATGATAATGCGAAACTTTGTTACGCCCCAACACTTCCTGAAGTACTGGCTCCTGCTACATATGATTCCAAAACACGTTTCGGACTCCGACTTCGCACGCGGCAAAGAAGTATGCACCTTGCTCACTAGTCAGCAAAGTGACCTCATTTCGTGGAATGACTACTGCTCATAGACAAAGTTCCGGATAAATTCATTCTTTGGAATTTGTCACCTGACAAGGATTGCCGTGTTCCCCCTGAAGACAGAAACAACATCTCAATATCAAATGTAATCACATCTACCTATGTGACACAAGGTATTTACAAATCGGCACTGTAAACACCGTTCTTCTTTTAAACCATTGACGACGACGCCTAATTTTGCGTGGCGGCGCTGTGGAACGACGCAATTTTGCATAATACTTTCGGTGTGGGAAAGTTCTGTGATTATTTATGAAATGTGAACGTTTTGTAAACAACTATGAACATTCTTCGGGACGGGGGAGCCCACAGGTCCCAGGAGTGCAAAAAATTGGAAAAAACATTGAACTGTGGAATAAATACTAGACTAGACCTGGAAAGGGTATGATCCTGCAAGGAGTGTGGGCCACCGGTGGTCACCTGACAAGGATTGTCCCTGGCGGCAAAAAGTGCGTGATTCATCGGTGGTCTACATCGTCGTCAATGGGTTAAAAACTAGAGTGCGTTGTTTGCATTGTTGCATTATGTTGAAACCGTTGCTCCATTTGCCATTTATCTCCTAAACGGGTAGCGGCGGCACAGCTCGATAACATCTTGAAAAAGGTATCTTTATCTTGATGTTCTTGGAGTACGACAAAAAATGCTGTGGAATTTAAGAAAATCCTATGAAGCCGCGTGGTCCACGGCACTGGTTCGAAACGTGTTAATAACAAACATTTCCGCTTGCTCCTCTCGGAATAAGAAGCTTCGTAGAAAGTCAAGACCTTGTCTCTGAATAATTGCTCGCTCTTGTACTTTTAGATGCGGAAGAGGGAGATGGATGATATGTATTAGAAATAGGTCTACTGTCTGCGTAAAGGACAGTCATCACAAGCATATAGGCAGTCGGTCCAGGAATTGCGAATTTTACTGTCTGACAATGAAAAACATAATAGTTGTGCTATGGGTGTTGAAGGATTTGTTAAAAATAACGCGACGATACTATGTCAAAAGCTGACTTTCTGTACTTAAAAAACTATATTGAATCGTCATTGTAAAGCCAAGAGAAGAGGGAGGAGATATTTGCGATGTAACGGCCATAACTTGAAATAAGAATCCCTTTGATGTTGCTAGATTATGTAACGCCCGCTTCCGGCATAAAATGTGTTTGAATCCTTTGCTACTCCGATTATCACTCATATGCATGCTGCCTTATGTTTCTACGAACAGTCTCAAGAAAGTGAACATGTAGCCTATAACTTACATTTATTATCAATATTCTACGGGAGCGCTACTGCAATTTGATGTTTTCGTACAATGGTAAACATCCTTACATTAAAGTCCAATACAGATAGTAGCTTTAAGTTGTTCTCTCATTTCCACGTACACATATGTGGTTCGACCTTGTACCTGAAAACAGTGAAGAAGTGGGGGCAAGTCATAGGTCGCCAAAGTGCTGACGCCTCAGCCAAGATATTCATTACGCTATACCCATTCTCTCTCCCAATCCTTCAGTTTTCAAAAAGTCCCGAGAAAATCATGAGAACAATGCAGAAGTTCTCGAGTTTGTGTCATATTACCAATACTCTATATATAGCCTGTAAGTATATAGCGCAATCAGTACGTCGGAATAAGCTCGAAAGTTGATAACACAATTTTTTCACTGTAGGAGAGAGCCGTGAACTTTTGAACTCCCACTGATATCAAACCAAGTTTCGATAAAAAATCCATGTCTACAGCTCCAAAATATGCATACATCTATCCAACAGAAAGCAGCTTTCGACTGTTGCGATACTTGAAACCTTTGAAAACATTCTTTGACAGAATTGGGTAAGAAACGAAGTGAGTTTTTGAGAAAACCATAGACAAAGTAAGTACGCTGAATCATGACGTGAACCTAATGACGAAGAAATAAAATCTCCGCAAGTTATTCGTTCTTGTAGGTCCAACCAAAGGTTTCACGATTGAGCAAGCATGCTAAAATCAAGCTTTTTTCTTAAAGGAAGGAGAACGGATCAACTTGAATAGAGGTGAAGGCAAGGAACTCGAGAGCAGATTCGTTGCTGATGATTCGGAGGATGGTCATCATCATTCCCTAACGATAGTCTCAATCGAACCAGCTGATGCTGGCGAGTATGGCGTCATCATCGATGGTGTGTACACCATTGTTACGAAGATTGTCGTGACAGGTACCCAACCTTAGCAAAAATACCATTTCTTAGTACGGGATTCAGACTCGGAAGTTTTCACGCAATCCATTTTTGAAGAACCCGAAGTTGACGTCTGCTTGCAAATGTACTCGGTGAAAGACACTGCAAGCGTAGATATGGGTGAAGCTGCTGTCCCGGGAGAAAAAGTGGTGAAAGAAAAAGCTTCTTTCACCACTCAGGAAGGTAAAATCATTTTTATGCACCCCACAGAAGCAATTCAAAAATGGCAAAGGTTTTGAGAAGAACAAAAAGAGCAGAGCAATTTGACGGGCCTAGCAAAAATTTCCAGATTCTGGGAATTCTCTGTTAAGAAGTAGATGATTGGATTAAGATTTCTATTCTAAACTATAAACGAAATTTCAAAAATGATATTGTGCTTCATAATTGGTATTATATGACACATTTTGAGCTTATACTTGACCTTCAGATCAAATATTGGAAAGCGAATTCGAGATAGTCGACATTCCTTATGACGATGAAAAGGAGAAAGAAAAGGAGGCTGCTCCGCAAGTTGATGAAGCGGCTCGCGAAGCTGCTTTGGCGGTTGCATCAGCAATCATGGAGAATTTGCTGCAAGAATCATATGTAGAGTACGGAGAAGTGCAACGAAGGGCCAGCGATGCACAGAAGAAGGAAAGTGGAGCCACGACTCCATTATCCGAACAGTTTGAGGAAATCGCCGAGATCAACATCGAACTTCCAACATCTGACGAGGAGATGCCGTCTCCTATGGAGAAACAACAGCACGAAGAGACTTTGATAGAACTTAGCTGCGAGGAACACGACTATGTGAAGCTTTTGGTTGAGGAGTCTATTGATGCTGCTATGAAAGATTTATCAGCTATGTCTACTCTGCAAGAGGCTCAAGGTCCTTCGGCACCATCAATTCCTATCGAACAACCATCTGGAGCGCCAGAGGTACAAGTTGAAGAAGCCACAAAAGGTGAACCGACTCCAGCGCCAGAGCTTCTGAAGGCTCATGCGGAAGAAGTATTGGTTTCTTTGGAACTTCATCGAGATCAAACGAGCTATTCAACAGAACTTTCCGTACCAAGAGCTAGGAAGTGCAAGCTGACTGTCTTCCTCACATTTGATGAAGGCTACGATTCGTTGCCTATCCAAGAAGTGCAACTTCAGATTGAATTGCAGAAGCCGCCACAGTCCGAGACCACCGAACAGATACTGTCGCAGATAATGTACGAAGATGATGGTGGGTATTTTTTATTCTGCTGTGATCCATCGAAAAAGATAATTTGTGCAAAGAGCACGCCAAACATCAGCTTCTACTATACCATCTACCAATTTAGACGTAATTTGTAAGGAGGTCTCTTTTGCAGAAGCTTCGACGATCGATGACACATTGACTTCATTGTCAAGCAGCTGTCTTTATACTCCACCGGACTTTGTGGATCCTTTGAAGGAAACCTACGAGGTTCTTGAGAACACACGCGCTTTATTGAAAGTGGTAGTAAAAGGAGTCCCTCTGCCACGGATATCATGGTTTCTGAACGACAACATCATAAGACCAGAGAAGTGAGTTCACGCTAGAAAGTTTAGAATAATTCAAAAAAAATGGAAACACTGAATGTTAGTAATTAACATCAAGAGAAGATGAAAAATAGGAGCAGTATTAAAAAATTCATTATTTGAAAATTTACTTTCATATAACTTTCATTTCAATAGCGTGCCTACAAGTCTTGCGAATAGAAAAAAATTTGATTATGATTTTCTCAATAATATCTTGCTAATTGGCTGAATGTTTGGAGTGAATACTGTTTCGCTCGGAGCAACTTAGCGGAGATCTTTACCTGCCTTTCAGCGATAACAAAAAAGTGAACCTCTCAAAGAATTTGTTTGCCATTTATTGCCTAGTTATTTACATAAGCAATAAAGAGACATCAGAACATTTCATTTTATGACGTTGTCTACTCGGCAGTCCAATGAGAATGATCACAACAGAGAAACAAAAAAAGCTTATGAAAGTGGGACTTTTCGATTCCAGGAGAGAATAGTCCCTTAAGATCGTATAGATTCAAATTTGCCCTGATCAGCAAACTGCGCCTTTTCCGAGTATAGTGGTTTTACCAGCTCTTCCCCCCTCCCCTTCCTAAATGAAACATTTCATACCATAATTACGGAAAATGCCATGACATTATCATTTGAAACACGATCTGCAGGAACGTCGTGAACATTGTGTGCGAGGATGGCGTCAGCTTCTTGGAAATATACGAGTGTAGCGAAAGGTGGAATGGCATTCTTACCTGCGAAGCTACAAATTCTGCCGGTTGTTGTAAAGTCTCAACGATACTCTCAACCATACGCGCAGGTAATCTGGTGCACCCTAAATTTGAGAGTTGGATGTGCACTGCATTGAGTCTGCTTTTGTTTAGAACCAACAGAACGCCCGGTAGAGATTCACCTTACGAATGTTCCCTGCCAAGCAGACACTGAAATCACGCTACCAGGAGGAGAAAGTGGCGATTTCGAAAAAGCTATGTACAGAGTTGGGGTTAGTGCACATCTTAAGAAGGTTGATGAACCATTGAGTTAATCGCACACTTGAAGCAATTAAACAGCTCCAGCTCCTCCAGCTGGAGTATTTCGTTCCTTGTCACATTGTAGTCAAGACTTACCTTGATTAACGAAGTATCTTTCAGGAAGAAACCGAAAGACCTCCTTCTGTTTCCTGGTCGATTTCACCTTCAGAAAGGAGCTTTTCTGAAACGAGCACGTCATCAGCTGCAGGACAGAAACCTAGTTTTGTCCTCAGAATGCCAGCGCAGATCTATACAAAGGTATAAACGAGCATAAGCGATGTCGTGTACGTAACTTCCATGGCAACTTCAGGTCAACGAGAACATACAACTAAAGTGCGTTTTCTCCGGACAACCTCTTCCGGCTGTTACTTGGGAAAAAGATGGAAATCTTGTCGATTTGAACAAGTATGTTGTTACTACATGCATAGTTTCTCAGATTTCTAGCGGATATCGCTGAGGCCTAATGCCAATCTAGCGCGGGGCAGAGGAAAGAACTAGGCATTAGGCGTAGCCTCCACATAAAACTGATCCTTCTGCGCATTAGTTGCTTACGGTATGAGGAGCAGTAGTCCGCGGAAACAGCTCGTGTTGGGAAATTCGGAGAACTGTGGGACGGGCCAGAGTGAGAGTAAGGGATTGTCCGTATCCACGTATATACATCTACGCTGGGGAGGGAGGGAATCTGGAAGGGGATGCGTCATATTCAATACTCTAAAGGCTACATGCTTTAACATCCCAGCCGGGGAGGGATCGCAGCATACAAAGAAAGTTCCATATATTGAAGCTCCGAACTTCTGGATTTTACGCTGTCTCCTCATCCGTAAAGGCTACTGCAGGACGAAGGCTCAAAAGCAGTATTAGCTGAGCGGGCGCGAACCCGGCGTGCGCGTATATTCATCGTTGTAAACCCTACGCTTCTTGCGCTCTGCGGCTAGTATAGCCGCGTTCACGCCCAAAGGTATTGGGCGTGAACGTCATGCAGTAGCCTATAAATGTTCCTGCCATCCTTCACTATGAACATATTGAACAGGAGCGAGAAGATGTACAAGCCGTCTTTTCTAGCATTTTGTCTGATCCCCTGACGATCCCTGGCGGCCGACCGTCTTTTCTTCAAAGTCATTTTGCTTGCTTCAAAGTTAGCGAATACATTCAAAGTTGTACTGTTTATCTAGCTCAACAGTGGTAAGCATGTTGCTGCTAAGAATAAATGATGTATTGGAGTCGTGAAATTGCGATGAAGCACAAGCCGAATGTTTGGTATTAAACTCGATTTTTCAAAAACTCAACTGTTCTTATCAGCAACATGTTTAGCACTGTTGTGTTAGATGTTCCGTGCAACTTTGAAAGGTTCTCGTTAACTTCGAAGAAAGAAAGGTGACTTTGAAGGAAAGACGGTCGCGCGCTGGGGATCATCAGGAAATCATACAAAATGCTGGAAAATGCGGCTTGTACAGCTTCTCGCTCCTGTTCAATATGTACATAGTGAAGGATGGTAGGAACACTTACGGTTGGGTAGAGAGCGTGGAAGCCAGAAGTTGGAGCTTCAGGATATGAAGCTTTATTTGTAAGCCGCGATCGTCTCCCCGCCGGGGATGTTAATGCATGCGGGCCTACGTATCTTTCTTCTTTCTTCTCTATCTTGCTTATGAAGGTTCTCATCCTCAATACCTGCGCATAATCGATGCCAGGTTACTGGCATAATTGACTAGATTTTCACTATTTTGTGCTATCTCCTAGGGATCCTCAAGGGATCACCTCCCAATTTCAATGTCATTTATCTTCTGAAAACTCAATGAAACGCTGTAATACTGTGAATATATCACGGCAGTGCTAAAAACGTTTACAGTAGAAATGAGTGAAATCTCAGGATATCGAAATCTTCGGTAATACCTAGCTTGCGAGCCAGAGATCATCGAAAAATTCACAATCTTCAGATTTCAATTCTTCTGTCGAAAAGCTTAGCAGTGCCGTAATATATCCTTGGTATGAATTTAAGTGTCTTCATTGACTTTTCAGGAAGATAAATCACTTTGAAAATGAGAGGTGATCTCCATTGGATCCCCGAGAATCCCCTGGGATCTTTGGAAGTAACCTGGCATCCATTATGTGCAAGTATAAGTGTATGAGAACCTTCATAGGCAAGATGGAGAAAGAAGAAGAAAGAAGATATGTAGAGACGCGTGACATGACGCATCTTCTCTCAGATCCCCTCGCCTCCCCAGGAAGATGTACGTGCATACAGACCTAGTAGGTGATTTGAGGCCCTGTGGCATCCTACGTGTGCAATGGTTGCAAATCAGTCGAATCTTGCGATCACGCAGAGCCCTATAACTGTGCTGTGCAAGTTTGACGGCGTGCAGAGCATACGCAGCGTGTGCTGGCTCTACCCCATGCCTATGATAGAGTAGAAAAATATCTATCTTGCAAGATGGGGGGAAAGCTAATGATTGATTTGTAGAAAAAATCCGTTTAGGAAAATTTGTGTACTGACAACCCCAAGTAGAGATCGTGTCCTTCTAGTAACAACTCTGTTAGTACTTCCGACTCGGAAATGTTTTTCCGCACGGTTATGACTAGACATAAAGGTCTTGGATGGTACAATTTTGAAAGAATCTTATGAAAGAATAGAGAAAAGTCATTGGACTTTGCTCGATTTTTGATCCTTGGTTTCTAGGAACTATACGATCGTTACTGAAGATGGCATAACAATGCTACGGTTGGAGTGCACAAGTTTGGATGATAATGCGATATTCTCTTGCACAATAGCTAACAGTTTTGGTATGACAACAACGCAATGCAAAGTGATAGTTGAAGGTAAATGTGGATTATTGAGCTAAATCTCGATACTAATTGAATGCGATGTTTCAGATGATGTACTTGTCCACAAATCAGTGGGAACCAGAGTGATTTGCGATCGCGAAAGCGAAAGCGCTGATATACAAGCAGTGCTCAATACAACTTCGCAATCTCAAACACAATTGTCACTATTCGCTACTCCGTCACAGGAGATGAAAGATGAAGCAGAGGAAGAACTATTTTCTTCTTCAACATCATCAGCCGGAGAAGCGCCTCGCTTCGTTCTACCTCTTGAAAACGGTTCTTTCAAAGGAAACAAATGTGATCTCAAATGTATAGTCACGGCTACGCCTTTAGCTGAAGTAGAATGGAGCGTTAACGATGAGCACGTGTCCGAAGATTCGTAAGTTGAAGCTTTTTCGGCTATTATGAGACCAAATCAAGCACTTGTACGAATGAACTTATTGCAGGAGCCATCATGTGATATACGAAGACGGAATTGCCATCCTACAGATTCGCAATATATCATACGACGAGCTCAGAGTATCCT
Source organism: Cylicocyclus nassatus (assembly GCA_958299035.1). NCBI lineage: Eukaryota > Metazoa > Nematoda > Chromadorea > Rhabditida > Strongylidae > Cylicocyclus > Cylicocyclus nassatus. Next base: position 53,607,541 of record CATQJL010000001.1, read on the forward strand.
GCTCTGCTTCAAACACTTATGGAACAACCGTAACCAAATGTCAACTCACAAGAACTACTCCTGAAGAGGATATCTCTGAGAGAGGACAGAAACCCTACTTTATTCTACCTCTTAAAGACATTGTGACATACGAGCGCGCAGTCCAGCTGAAATGCGTCGTATGCGGAGAACCAACGCCAACGGTGACATGGTTTGTGGACGATGTACAGTTACAAGAAGGGTGAGTTTTTGCATTGCTTGGAAAAGGGATGGATGTTGATTCTAAATGACCTGAAATTCAGTAGCATAGGATAATATAATGTGTTCGTATCAATAACGATCAGGATTATTCTTTCGCCTTTACTACTTTATTCAGCTCTTCTTTCTCATCTAATAAGCAAGCTGAGGCTATCTGGCTTCCAAGCAAATATACAATAGGAAAGCCAAAGATATAAAATTAATGATCATGATTAGCTTGAAGGCAGTGTTCGGGCAAGAGGTCGATTCTGACATCTTTTGCTTACCTGAGGGTGTATTCATCAAAGAACCCAGTGGGTAGGTTTAACCCACGAGATCGGTTTCACGAAGTTAGTGGGTTCGCGAACCCAGCAGTGCTTTTAGTGAATATCGATCCAACCAGCGGCACTGTTTTGCTTACCCAATAACCCAGTGGGTTCGTTGTCGAAAACGGTCGATGGGCCTATTATGCTGAATCTAAAAGTCCACACTGCAGGGAGCGAAAACGGCGAAAAACAACTCTAGCGCAAGAGGATCAGCAAAGGGCAGGGTTTTCCACTTTGTGAAGTCACTTTCCCAGCTTAAGGAGCGATCTTCTCGCTTCCGCGAGCCGCCATAGTATCGCTACTGGTCAAGCGCGAAAAGTGACAGATCACAATTTGCATTGTTATTTACTAAAAAAGGAAAACTCCTCTGTATTTAGTTACCGCACTGCTGTTCTCTAATCCATTACAGCATGAAAACGAAGCTTGGGAAGTCAAAGGATTGAGCTTTTGGAAATTTAACTTGAGGCATAACTGTCTTTACTGATGATAGAACCTGAATATTTGATATGTGATAGAGAAAGTTTTGATCTACTTTCCCGCAAAAAATCATGAATAGAAAACGACAAGAAAATTTTTTTATGAGGATTTGCATGCTAAAACGAACTTTTTTTGCCAACTCAATAGTAGTCAATTTTTTGGGTGATGTTGAAGTATAAGGAATAATTATTCCAAGGCGAAAAAAAAATGTTTGTGACTGCGCTGATGCTATGGTGTGCCGCCATGCCACCTGAACGCAAAAATGTGGTAATTCGCTTTCATTCACACAAACTCCTGTTTTTTTTTCTTGCTTCTCCTTTCTGCTTTTTCGCAGCACCATTTCTGCAGAATATACATAACAGTGATACAACAATGATAATGGCCGATTTTGCAATTTCCGGGCAACTTTTTTCCATTAAAATTCCTCTTCGAAAATGTATAGCATACCATTGAGAAGCTGGTTTCGTGCTCTATCCAATAAGTTGTAAGTTAATGAGCTTCAATTTACCGCATCCAAATCCAAAAGTTTCATGGCATTCACTTTTTTGGCCAGAAGTCAAGCCTGTATGAACGGCGTTTCTTCGAAAATTCAACCAGTATATGCAAAAAAATTGTTCATATTACGCACACGTAACCATTTTTTATGAAGTTACCTAGACTGAGACATCGACTCCTCAGCATGGGTAGCCGTTATGCGCTGGTCATTTTGTGACCCATAAATTTCTTTTAATTCTTAAAAGTCAATCGCCAGATTGCTCAGTTCTGTAAGCGTAAAAGGGTAAGGCATCCTGTTGGCAGTTTTTGCAGAAACATCCAGCTATTTAGTATGCAGAAAATCAGAAATTCTTTATTCGGAATTGAGGCATTGAAAAAAATGTAGAAACTGCCAATTTTAGATTTTGATTTTTTTCTTCCGCAAATTTTTTCTGCTCATACCCTTTCCATCTTATTATGTACTACTGGCTTGCGGCTGCAGAACAGGCAATTCAATCATTCATACTAACAAGCTCTGAAAGAAGTCAAGAATTGTTAAAAACATGGTTGTAGAGAAAAGTTTTTTTTTCATCCATATTTTTCTGACCGTTTTTGTGATGCGTGTACAATTGAATATGCGCTGTCTTGCAAAAAGTTTGCTGCTCCTGATGATCTTTATTGCATTCGAAAAGCTAGATTTTTAGAAAGTTATAGCACGTCAAATTATTGAGAATTCGCAAAACGGCCATTATTTTTGCAACAACATAATTCAATCCTTCTCCTTTTTTACAGCCACGTTATCTACATACCCAAACATCTTAAACTACTGTTTTTCAAAGACTGCCTATTCTACGAAGATTCTTGTAAAAAATCTACCGCCTTACTACTTCGCTTGAAACGCTGGCCAGCTGATGCATGCTATTGGTAGTTTTGGACATAAAGCTATTCTGGCGCTATCCCACTATCCGACCCCTAAAGCTTTCAAATCGCGGATTCCAATCAAACTCGTTCAGAAGTTGTTCCATACTGATCACAATGTCACACTCTATTCGCATAAAAAGTTGCGTAAATTCTAAGGGATCAAATTGACGCGTTTGGCTGCGGTATATCGTAAAAGGCGAAAATTGTAGTTTTGTCTGACACCTTCTGCAGTGCGGTTATTTGCAGCGCTGAATACGAAATCGTATTCCTTACGCATGATAAGACCTTTTCATAGATTTGAGGATTTGTTGATGTAGCCCATGGTATGTTTATGTATGCTGTCAGAGCTAATACTGTAACTCCATCTAAGTCGTTGCAACAACGATAAAGCATCGTACTTGCTAACAGCAGGTTAGACTCCCTGCGCACAGTCTTAGCACTTCTTGCGAACTTGATTTTGTACCGTAAACTTACCATAACTCTACATTAACCATTGTTTAGGCCAATAAGCGATTTAGGTAGTGGTTGTAGAGCAACCCTTAGACTAGTTTCACCTTCCGTGATTATAATCTCTTGCGGTACCAAAGATGACGCTTTTAAGTCAAAAAAAGTGGGGCATGCGAGATCAGCATGTCGCGCACCACCCCCTTCCCCTAACCAAAATCAAAATTCAGCATCTGCGATTTTGACCCCCTACGGTATGCCTACTTTAGGGCTGTGTCCAGGCAAATCTGGCGCATGGGTTTTTTGCCTGGAAATTGATGATGGGTCTCAACTAAGGCAGTGCCCAAGAGGCAGCGTGAATGGTTCATTCACGGCTCAGAAATCCGTCTACAAAAACCCCGCACCTGATCGTAACCCGAAAAAAGTACATCGCTCACTTCAACACTACGTACTGGGATCCATCCTAGGTGTTACGGTCACGGCGCAGGCGCGGAGTGTTTGGAGATGGATTTCTCAGCCGTGAATGAATAATTTGCGCTGCGGTTTGGGCAGTGTCTTAGCTAGGACCCCCTCATCATTTTCCAGGCAAAAACCCATGTGCCCAGATTTGCCTGAACACTACCTTTAACATTTCGATGAATTTTCACCAAAACTAAACACGTGGTAACTTCAGATACTTAGTAAGCTAGAGCTTTGTCTACTATTCTTAAAAGGTAATGAGGGCCTTATACTGTCAGTGTCATTGGTATGGTTAAGTTTGGGGCACTCATACAATGTCCATCTTCGTCTTCGCAATCCTGGGTTTCCTTAGAACCAAGATAGAAGGCTGAAATCGTTATAGTGTTCTACTTCATAGACTGTTATGACAGAGGAGTGGACATAATAAGCACATGACCTCACAAGAACTCATCTGAGGCCAACAGTCCAGGATGGGGACGGCAAACACGGATTATGCAATGACACACATGATCATATGAAATGTCTCGACTGTGGTATCGTCGAGCGGCCCCAATCCCACGCAGTCGACAATGGCCGCACCGCCAGCGCGCTCTGATCATGTTCCGAGAAGCGATACTTTATTCCAGGTTTCCCCTCACTTAGTACCTTTGAGCGAGGAAATGACTGGAGTTGCGGTCAGAGCGCGGTGCAGAGCCCGCTTGCGCGGCAACGCTGCCAATGAGACATTACATAATAACAAAGTGCAGGGGAAAGGTCGGACAGCGTATCAACATCCCTTCTAAAAATGCGTTCAAATCTACTAAAGACATGACTTTACATATAGATAATACGCATAACCCTTTAGGACTGAACAGGCGATATATGAGGATGGAGTGGCAATACTGTTACTGGAACTTCGCGAAAAAGACGAAACTAGGATAACGTGTGTAGCTCAAAACGAAATGGGAAGCTGCACGACTACTGCAAAGGTCACCGTCCAAACCAATGAGGAGGAAATGACACTGTCAGAGGGAAAACCTGGACCTGGGAGCAAGCCATTATCTCTTGGAGGTACCGAACATAACGAAAAGTTTTCCTCTGCCATTGACAGGCCTGGGTCTTACGACGAAAAGTTTGCAGCACCTGAGGAAAAATACGAATGTGAAACACAAGAAAAAACAAAAAAGCAGACACTTCAGGAAAGGGAACAAAGAGATGAGATTTCCACAACCCCGCCAACTACAGTCGTGCAAGTTAGTGAAAAGGAGATTTCTGTGCCTGAAGAGAAACCAAAACCCGAAGCTGAGAAGAAGGTAGAGGAAGCTGTTGTGGAGACCAAGGAATTAGTCATTTTGGAGAAAGAAGGAGAAGCCACCATCGTTGTCGAAGTGGAGTTCAGAAAACAAGAGGAGAGTTCCGGTCTTGAAATCGACCTTCTTGTCAACGCTTATGAGAGTAACACTATCACCGCTCCAGCAGCGCCAAAGAAGAAGGTTGCGGAGGTTGCGCAGCAAGCAGCACCTGCAGAAAAGATAGAAGAGATCTCCGTTGAGAAAACAGAGCAGAAGGAAGCGATCACGACTACAGCTCCTGCACCAGAATTGCAAGAAATCGAAAAGCAGGTTCCACTACCAGAAGAGAAACCAAAGCCCGATATTCTTGAGAAGAAAGAGGAGATTACCACAGCCGCGCCCACAACAGAAGTGCAAGTTAGTGAAAAGGAGATTTCTGTGCCTGAAGAGAAACTAAAACCCGAAGCTGAGAAGAAGGTAGAGGAAGCAGTTGTGGAGACCAAGGAGGTAGTCATTCTGGAGAAAGAAGGAGAAGCCACCATCGTTGTCGAAGTGGAGTTCAGAAAACAAGAGGAGAGTTCCGGTCTTGAAATCGACCTTCTTGTCAACGCTTATGAGAGTAACACTATCACCGCTCCAGCAGCGCCAAAGAAGAAGGTTGCGGAGGTTGCGCCGCAAGCAGCATCTGCAGAAAAGATAGAAGAGATCTCCGTTGAGAAAACAGAGCAGAAGGAAGCGATCACGACTACAGCTCCTGCACCAGAATTGCAAGAAATCGAAAAGCAGGTTCCGCTACCAGAAGAGAAACCAAAGCCCGATATTCTTGAGAAGAAAGAGGAGATTACCACAGCCGCGCCCACAACAGAAGTGCAAGTTAGTGAAAAGGAGATTTCTGTGCCTGAAGAGAAACCAAAACCCGAAGCTGAGAAGGTAGAGGAAGCAGTTGTGGAGACCAAGGAAGTAGTCATTCTGGAGAAAGAAGGAGAAGCCACAATCGTTGTCGAAGTGGAGTTCAGAAAACAAGAGGAGACTTCCGGTCTTGAAATCGACCTTCTTGTCAACGCTTATGAGAGTAGCACTATCACCGCTCCAGCAGCGCCAAAGAAGAAGGTTGCGGAGGTTGCGCCGCAAGCAGCACCGGCAGAAAAGATAGAAGAGATCTCCGTTGAGAAAATAGAGCAGAAGGAAGCGATCACGACTACAGCTCCTGTACCAGAATTGCAAGAAATCGAAAAGCAGGTTCCACTACCAGAAGAGAAACCAAAGCCCGACATTCTTGATAAGAAAGAGGAGATTACCACAGCCGCGCCCACAACAGAAGTGCAAGTTAGTGAAAAGGAGATTTCTGTGACTGAAGAGAAACCAAAACCCGAAGCTGAGAAGAAGGTAGAGGAAGCAGTTTTGGAGACCAAGGAAGTGGTCATTCTGGAGAAAGAAGGAGAAGCCACCATCGTTGTCGAAGCGGAGTTCAGAAAACAAGAGGAGACTTCCGGTCTTGAAATCGACCTTCTTGTCAACGCTTATGAGAGTAGCACTATCACCGCTCCAGCAGCGCCAAAGAAGAAGGTTGCGGAGGTTGCGCAGCAAGCAGCACCTGCAGAAAAGATAGAAGAGATCTCCGTTGAGAAAACAGAGCAGAAGGAAGCGATCACGACTACAGCTCCTGCACCAGAATTGCAAGAAATCGAAAAGCAGGTTCCACTACCAGAAGAGAAACCAAAGCCCGATATTCTTGAGAAGAAAGAGGAGATTACCACAGCCGCGCCCACAACAGAAGTGCAAGTTAGTGAAAAGGAGATTTCTGTGCCTGAAGAGAAACCAAAACCCGAAGCTGAGAAGAAGGTAGAGGAAGCTGTTGTGGAGACCAAGGAATTAGTCATTTTGGAGAAAGAAGGAGAAGCCACCATCGTTGTCGAAGTGGAGTTCAGAAAACAAGAGGAGAGTTCCGGTCTTGAAATCGACCTTCTTGTCAACGCTTATGAGAGTAACACTATCACCGCTCCAGCAGCGCCAAAGAAGAAGGTTGCGGAGGTTGCGCAGCAAGCAGCACCTCCAGAAAAGATAGAAGAGATCTCCGTTGAGAAAACAGAGCAGAAGGAAGCGATCACGACTACAGCTCCTGCACCAGAATTGCAAGAAATCGAAAAGCAGGTTCCACTACCAGAAGAGAAACCAAAGCCCGATATTCTTGAGAAGAAAGAGGAGATTACCACAGCCGCGCCCACAACAGAAGTGCAAGTTAGTGAAAAGGAGATTTCTGTGCCTGAAGAGAAACTAAAACCCGAAGCTGAGAAGAAGGTAGAGGAAGCAGTTGTGGAGACCAAGGAGGTAGTCATTCTGGAGAAAGAAGGAGAAGCCACCATCGTTGTCGAAGTGGAGTTCAGAAAACAAGAGGAGAGTTCCGGTCTTGAAATCGACCTTCTTGTCAACGCTTATGAGAGTAACACTATCACCGCTCCAGCAGCGCCAAAGAAGAAGGTTGCGGAGGTTGCGCCGCAAGCAGCATCTGCAGAAAAGATAGAAGAGATCTCCGTTGAGAAAACAGAGCAGAAGGAAGCGATCACGACTACAGCTCCTGCACCAGAATTGCAAGAAATCGAAAAGCAGGTTCCACTACCAGAAGAGAAACCAAAGCCCGATATTCTTGAGAAGAAAGAGGAGATTACCACAGCCGCGCCCACAACAGAAGTGCAAGTTAGTGAAAAGGAGATTTCTGTGCCTGAAGAGAAACCAAAACCCGAAGCTGAGAAGAAGGTAGAGGAAGCAGTTGTGGAGACCAAGGAGGTAGTCATTCTGGAGAAAGAAGGAGAAGCCACCATCGTTGTCGAAGTGGAGTTCAGAAAACAAGAGGAGACTTCCGGTCTTGAAATCGACCTTCTTGTCAACGCTTATGAGAGTAGCACTATCACCGCTCCAGCAGCGCCAAAGAAGAAGGTTGCGGAGGTTGCGCCGCAAGCAGCACCTGCAGAAAAGATAGATGAGATCTCCGTTGAGAAAACAGAACAGAAGGAAGCGATCACGACTACAGCTCCTGCACCAGAATTGCAAGAAATCGAAAAGCAGGTTCCACTACCAGAAGAGAAACCAAAGCCCGACATTCTTGATAAGAAAGAGGAGATTACCACAGCCGCGCCCACAACAGAAGTGCAAGTTAGTGAAAAGGAGATTTCTGTGCCTGAAGAGAAACTAAAACCCGAAGCTGAGAAGAAGGTAGAGGAAGCAGTTGTGGAGACCAAGGAGGTAGTCATTCTGGAGAAAGAAGGAGAAGCCACCATCGTTGTCGAAGTGGAGTTCAGAAAACAAGAGGAGAGTTCCGGTCTTGAAGTCGACCTTCTTGTCAACGCTTATGAGAGTAGCACTATCACCGCTCCAGCAGCGCCAAAGAAGAAGGTTGCGGAGGTTGCGCCGCAAGCAGCACCTGCAGAAAAGATAGAAGAGATCTCCGTTGAGAAAACAGAGCAGAAGGAAGCGATCACGACTACAGCTCCTGTACCAGAATTGCAAGAAATCGAAAAGCAGGTTCCACTACCAGAAGAGAAACCAAAGCCCGATATTCTTGAGAAGAAAGAGGAGATTACCACAGCCGCGCCCACAACAGAAGTGCAAGTTAGTGAAAAGGAGATTTCTGTGCCTGAAGAGAAACCAAAACCCGAAGCTGAGAAGAAGGTAGAGGAAGCAGTTGTGGAGACCAAGGAGGTAGTCATTCTGGAGAAAGAAGGAGAAGCCACCATCGTTGTCGAAGTGGAGTTCAGAAAACAAGAGGAGAGTTCCGGTCTTGAAATCGACCTTCTTGTCAACGCTTATGAGAGTAACACTATCACCGCTCCAGCAGCGCCAAAGAAGAAGGTTGCGGAGGTTGCGCAGCAAGCAGCACCTGCAGAAAAGATAGAAGAGATTTCCGTTGAGAAAACAGAGCAGAAGGAAGCGATCACGATTACAGCTCCTGTACCAGAATTGCAAGAAATCGAAAAGCAGGTTCCACTACCAGAAGAGAAACCAAAGCCCGACATTCTTGAGAAGAAAGAGGAGATTACCACAGCCGCGCCCACAACAGAAGTGCAAGTTAGTGAAAAGGAGATTTCTGTGCCTGAAGAGAAACTAAAACCCGAAGCTGAGAAGAAGGTAGAGGAAGCAGTTTTGGAGACCAAGGAAGTAGTCATTCTGGAGAAAGAAGGAGAAGCCACCATCGTTGTCGAAGTGGAGTTCAGAAAACAAGAGGAGAGTTCCGGTCTTGAAATCGACCTTCTTGTCAACGCTTATGAGAGTAACACTATCACCGCTCCAGCAGCGCCAAAGAAGAAGGTTGCGGAGGTTGCGCCGCAAGCAGCATCTGCAGAAAAGATAGAAGAGATCTCCGTTGAGAAAACAGAGCAGAAGGAAGCGATCACGACTACAGCTCCTGCACCAGAATTGCAAGAAATCGAAAAGCAGGTTCCACTACCAGAAGAGAAACCAAAGCCCGATATTCTTGAGAAGAAAGAGGAGATTACCACAGCCGCGCCCACAACAGAAGTGCAAGTTAGTGAAAAGGAGATTTCTGTGCCTGAAGAGAAACCAAAACCCGAAGCTGAGAAGAAGGTAGAGGAAGCAGTTGTGGAGACCAAGGAGGTAGTCATTCTGGAGAAAGAAGGAGAAGCCACCATCGTTGTCGAAGTGGAGTTCAGAAAACAAGAGGAGAGTTCCGGTCTTGAAATCGACCTTCTTGTCAACGCTTATGAGAGTAACACTATCACCGCTCCAGCAGCGCCAAAGAAGAAGGTTGCGGAGGTTGCGCAGCAAGCAGCACCTGCAGAAAAGATAGAAGAGATTTCCGTTGAGAAAACAGAGCAGAAGGAAGCGATCACGATTACAGCTCCTGTACCAGAATTGCAAGAAATCGAAAAGCAGGTTCCACTACCAGAAGAGAAACCAAAGCCCGACATTCTTGAGAAGAAAGAGGAGATTACCACAGCCGCGCCCACAACAGAAGTGCAAGTTAGTGAAAAGGAGATTTCTGTGCCTGAAGAGAAACTAAAACCCGAAGCTGAGAAGAAGGTAGAGGAAGCAGTTTTGGAGACCAAGGAAGTAGTCATTCTGGAGAAAGAAGGAGAAGCCACCATCGTTGTCGAAGTGGAGTTCAGAAAACAAGAGGAGAGTTCCGGTCTTGAAATCGACCTTCTTGTCAACGCTTATGAGAGTAACACTATCACCGCTCCAGCAGCGCCAAAGAAGAAGGTTGCGGAGGTTGCGCCGCAAGCACCATCTGCAGAAAAGATAGAAGAGATCTCCGTTGAGAAAACAGAGCAGAAGGAAGCGATCACGACTACAGCTCCTGCACCAGAATTGCAAGAAATCGAAAAGCAGGTTCCACTACCAGAAGAGAAACCAAAGCCCGATATTCTTGGGAAGAAAGGGGAGATTACCACAGCCGCGCCCACAACAGAAGTGCAAGTTAGTGAAAAGGAGATTTCTGTGCCTGAAGAGAAACTAAAACCCGAAGCTGAGAAGAAGGTAGAGGAAGCAGTTGTGGAGACCAAGGAGGTAGTCATTCTGGAGAAAGAAGGAGAAGCCACAATCGTTGTCGAAGTGGAGTTCAGAAAACAAGAGGAGACTTCCGGTCTTGAAATCGACCTTCTTGTCAACGCTTATGAGAGTAGCACTATCACCGCTCCAGCAGCGCCAAAGAAGAAGGTTGCGGAGGTTGCGCAGCAAGCAGCACCTGCAGAAAAGATAGAAGAGATTTCCGTTGAGAAAACAGAGCAGAAGGAAGCGATCACGACTACAGCTCCTGCACCAGAATTGCAAGAAATCGAAAAGCAGGTTCCACTACCAGAAGAGAAACCAAAGCCCGATATTCTTGGGAAGAAAGAGGAGATTACCACAGCCGCGCCCACAACAGAAGTGCAAGTTAGTGAAAAGGAGATTTCTGTGCCTGAAGAGAAACTAAAACCCGAAGCTGAGAAGAAGGTAGAGGAAGCAGTTTTGGAGACCAAGGAAGTAGTCATTCTGGAGAAAGAAGGAGAAGCCACCATCGTTGTCGAAGTGGAGTTCAGAAAACAAGAGGAGAGTTCCGGTCTTGAAATCGACCTTCTTGTCAACGCTTATGAGAGTAACACTATTACCGCTCCAGCAGCGCCAAAGAAGAAGGTTGCGGAGGTTGCGCAGCAAGCAGCACCTGCAGAAAAGATAGAAGAGATTTCCGTTGAGAAAACAGAGCAGAAGGAAGCGATCACGACTACAGCTCCTGCACCAGAATTGCAAGAAATCGAAAAGCAGGTTCCACTACCAGAAGAGAAACCTAAGCCCGACAATCTTGAGAAGAAAGAGGAGATTACCACAGCCGCGCCCACAACAGAAGTGCAAGTTAGTGAAAAGGAGATTTCTGTGCCTGAAGAGAAACTAAAACCCGAAGCTGAGAAGAAGGTAGAGGAAGCAGTTGTGGAGACCAAGGAGGTAGTCATTCTGGAGAAAGAAGGAGAAGCCACAATCGTTGTCGAAGTGGAGTTCAGAAAACAAGAGGAGACTTCCGGTCTTGAAATCGACCTTCTTGTCAACGCTTATGAGAGTAGCACTATCACCGCTCCAGCAGCGCCAAAGAAGAAGGTTGCGGAGGTTGCGCAGCAAGCAGCACCTGCAGAAAAGATAGAAGAGATTTCCGTTGAGAAAACAGAGCAGAAGGAAGCGATCACGACTACAGCTTCTGTACCAGAATTGCAAGAAATCGAAAAGCAGGTTCCACTACCAGAAGAGAAACCTAAGCCCGACAATCTTGAGAAGAAAGAGGAGATTACCACAGCCGCGCCCACAACAGAAGTGCAAGTTAGTGAAAAGGAGATTTCTGTGCCTGAAGAGAAACTAAAACCCGAAGCTGAGAAGAAGGTAGAGGAAGCAGTTGTGGAGACCAAGGAGGTAGTCATTCTGGAGAAAGAAGGAGAAGCCACAATCGTTGTCGAAGTGGAGTTCAGAAAACAAGAGGAGACTTCCGGTCTTGAAATCGACCTTCTTGTCAACGCTTATGAGAGTAGCACTATCACCGCTCCAGTAGCGCCAAAGAAGAAGGTTGCGGAGGTTGCGCAGCAAGCAGCACCTGCAGAAAAGATAGAAGAGATCTCCGTTGAGAAAACAGAGCAGAAGGAAGCGATCACGACTACAGCTCCTGCACCAGAATTGCAAGAAATCGAAAAGCAGGTTCCACTACCAGAAGAGAAACCAAAGCCCGATATTCTTGGGAAGAAAGAGGAGATTACCACAGCCGCGCCCACAACAGAAGTGCAAGTTAGTGAAAAGGAGATTTCTGTGCCTGAAGAGAAACTAAAACCCGAAGCTGAGAAGAAGGTAGAGGAAGCAGTTGTGGAGACCAAGGAGGTAGTCATTCTGGAGAAAGAAGGAGAAGCCACAATCGTTGTCGAAGTGGAGTTCAGAAAACAAGAGGAGACTTCCGGTCTTGAAATCGACCTTCTTGTCAACGCTTATGAGAGTAGCACTATCACCGCTCCAGCAGCGCCAAAGAAGAAGGTTGCGGAGGTTGCGCAGCAAGCAGCACCTGCAGAAAAGATAGAAGAGATCTCCGTTGAGAAAACAGAGCAGAAGGAAGCGATCACGACTACAGCTCCTGCACCAGAATTGCAAGAAATCGAAAAGCAGGTTCCACTACCAGAAGAGAAACCAAAGCCCGATATTCTTGGGAAGAAAGAGGAGATTACCACAGCCGCGCCCACAACAGAAGTGCAAGTTAGTGAAAAGGAGATTTCTGTGCCTGAAGAGAAACTAAAACCCGAAGCTGAGAAGAAGGTAGAGGAAGCAGTTTTGGAGACCAAGGAAGTAGTCATTCTGGAGAAAGAAGGAGAAGCCACCATCGTTGTCGAAGTGGAGTTCAGAAAACAAGAGGAGAGTTCCGGTCTTGAAATCGACCTTCTTGTCAACGCTTATGAGAGTAACACTATCACCGCTCCAGCAGCGCCAAAGAAGAAGGTTGCGGAGGTTGCGCAGCAAGCAGCACCTGCAGAAAAGATAGACGAGATCTCCGTTGAGAAAACAGAGCAGAAGGAAGCGATCACGACTACAGTTCCTGCACCAGAATTGCAAGAAATCGAAAAGCAGGTTCCCTTACCAGAAGAGAAACCAAAGCCAGACATTCTTGAGAAGAGAGAGGAGATTTCCACAGCCGCGCCCACAACAGAAGTGCAAGTTAGTGAAAAGGAGATTTCTGTGCCTGAAGAGAAACCAAAACCCGAAGCTGAGAAGAAGGTAGAGGAAGCAGTTGTGGAGACCAAGGAAGTAGTCATTCTGGAGAAAGAAGGAGAAGCCACCATCGTTGTCGAAGTGGAGTTCAGAAAACAAGAGGAGACTTCCGGTCTTGAAATCGACCTTCTTGTCAATGCTTATGAGAGTAACACTATCACCGCTCCAGCAGCGCCAAAGAAGAAGGTTGCGAAGGTTGCGCCGCAATCAGCACCTGCAGAAAAGATAGATGAGATTTCCGTTGAGAAAACAGAGCAGAAGGAAGCGATCACGACTACAGCTCCTGCACCAGAATTGCAAGAAATCGAAAAGCAGGTTCCACTACCAGAAGAGAAACCTAAGCCCGACAATCTTGAGAAGAAAGAGGAGATTACCACAGCCGCGCCCACAACAGAAGTGCAAGTTAGTGAAAAGGAGATTTCTGTGCCTGAAGAGAAACTAAAACCCGAAGCTGAGAAGAAGGTAGAGGAAGCAGTTGTGGAGACCAAGGAGGTAGTCATTCTGGAGAAAGAAGGAGAAGCCACAATCGTTGTCGAAGTGGAGTTCAGAAAACAAGAGGAGACTTCCGGTCTTGAAATCGACCTTCTTGTCAACGCTTATGAGAGTAGCACTATCACCGCTCCAGCAGCGCCAAAGAAGAAGGTTGCGGAGGTTGCGCAGCAAGCAGCACCTGCAGAAAAGATAGAAGAGATTTCCGTTGAGAAAACAGAGCAGAAGGAAGCGATCACGACTACAGCTTCTGTACCAGAATTGCAAGAAATCGAAAAGCAGGTTCCACTACCAGAAGAGAAACCTAAGCCCGACAATCTTGAGAAGAAAGAGGAGATTACCACAGCCGCGCCCACAACAGAAGTGCAAGTTAGTGAAAAGGAGATTTCTGTGCCTGAAGAGAAACTAAAACCCGAAGCTGAGAAGAAGGTAGAGGAAGCAGTTGTGGAGACCAAGGAGGTAGTCATTCTGGAGAAAGAAGGAGAAGCCACAATCGTTGTCGAAGTGGAGTTCAGAAAACAAGAGGAGACTTCCGGTCTTGAAATCGACCTTCTTGTCAACGCTTATGAGAGTAGCACTATCACCGCTCCAGTAGCGCCAAAGAAGAAGGTTGCGGAGGTTGCGCAGCAAGCAGCACCTGCAGAAAAGATAGAAGAGATCTCCGTTGAGAAAACAGAGCAGAAGGAAGCGATCACGACTACAGCTCCTGCACCAGAATTGCAAGAAATCGAAAAGCAGGTTCCACTACCAGAAGAGAAACCAAAGCCCGATATTCTTGGGAAGAAAGAGGAGATTACCACAGCCGCGCCCACAACAGAAGTGCAAGTTAGTGAAAAGGAGATTTCTGTGCCTGAAGAGAAACTAAAACCCGAAGCTGAGAAGAAGGTAGAGGAAGCAGTTGTGGAGACCAAGGAGGTAGTCATTCTGGAGAAAGAAGGAGAAGCCACAATCGTTGTCGAAGTGGAGTTCAGAAAACAAGAGGAGACTTCCGGTCTTGAAATCGACCTTCTTGTCAACGCTTATGAGAGTAGCACTATCACCGCTCCAGCAGCGCCAAAGAAGAAGGTTGCGGAGGTTGCGCAGCAAGCAGCACCTGCAGAAAAGATAGAAGAGATCTCCGTTGAGAAAACAGAGCAGAAGGAAGCGATCACGACTACAGCTCCTGCACCAGAATTGCAAGAAATCGAAAAGCAGGTTCCACTACCAGAAGAGAAACCAAAGCCCGATATTCTTGGGAAGAAAGAGGAGATTACCACAGCCGCGCCCACAACAGAAGTGCAAGTTAGTGAAAAGGAGATTTCTGTGCCTGAAGAGAAACTAAAACCCGAAGCTGAGAAGAAGGTAGAGGAAGCAGTTTTGGAGACCAAGGAAGTAGTCATTCTGGAGAAAGAAGGAGAAGCCACCATCGTTGTCGAAGTGGAGTTCAGAAAACAAGAGGAGAGTTCCGGTCTTGAAATCGACCTTCTTGTCAACGCTTATGAGAGTAACACTATCACCGCTCCAGCAGCGCCAAAGAAGAAGGTTGCGGAGGTTGCGCAGCAAGCAGCACCTGCAGAAAAGATAGACGAGATCTCCGTTGAGAAAACAGAGCAGAAGGAAACGATCACGACTACAGTTCCTGCACCAGAATTGCAAGAAATCGAAAAGCAGGTTCCCTTACCAGAAGAGAAACCAAAGCCAGACATTCTTGAGAAGAGAGAGGAGATTTCCACAGCCGCGCCCACAACAGAAGTGCAAGTTAGTGAAAAGGAGATTTCTGTGCCTGAAGAGAAACCAAAACCCGAAGCTGAGAAGAAGGTAGAGGAAGCAGTTGTGGAGACCAAGGAAGTAGTCATTCTGGAGAAAGAAGGAGAAGCCACCATCGTTGTCGAAGTGGAGTTCAGAAAACAAGAGGAGACTTCCGGTCTTGAAATCGACCTTCTTGTCAATGCTTATGAGAGTAACACTATCACCGCTCCAGCAGCGCCAAAGAAGAAGGTTGCGAAGGTTGCGCCGCAATCAGCACCTGCAGAAAAGATAGATGAGATTTCCGTTGAGAAAACAGAGCAGAAGGAAGCGATCACGACTACAGCTCCTGCACCAGAATTGCAAGAAATCGAAAAGCAGGTTCCTCTACCAGAAGAGAAACCAAAGCCAGACATTCTTGAGAAGAGAGAGGAGATTTCCACAGCCGCGCCCACAACAGAAGTGCAAGTTAGTGAAAAGGAGATTTCTGTGCCTGAAGAGAAACCAAAACCCGAAGCTGAGAAGAAGGTAGAGGAAGCAGTTGTGGAGACCAAGGAAGTAGTCATTCTGGAGAAAGAAGGAGAAGCCACCATCGTTGTCGAAGTGGAGTTCAGAAAACAAGAGGAGACTTCCGGTCTTGAAATCGACCTTCTTGTCAACGCTTATGAGAGTAACACTATCACCGCTCCAGCAGCGCCAAAGAAGAAGGTTGCGGAGGTTGCGCAGCAAGCAGCACCTGCAGAAAAGATAGACGAGATCTCCGTTGAGAAAACAGAGCAGAAGGAGGCGATCACGACTACAGTTCCTGCACCAGAATTGCAAGAAATCGAAAAGCAGGTTCCCTTACCAGAAGAGAAACCAAAGCCAGACATTCTTGAGAAGAGAGAGGAGATTTCCACAGCCGCGCCCACAACAGAAGTGCAAGTTAGTGAAAAGGAGATTTCTGTGCCTGAAGAGAAACCAAAACCCGAAGCTGAGAAGAAGGTAGAGGAAGCAGTTGTGGAGACCAAGGAAGTAGTCATTCTGGAGAAAGAAGGAGAAGCCACCATCGTTGTCGAAGTGGAGTTCAGAAAACAAGAGGAGACTTCCGGTCTTGAAATCGACCTTCTTGTCAATGCTTATGAGAGTAACACTATCACCGCTCCAGCAGCGCCAAAGAAGAAGGTTGCGAAGGTTGCGCCGCAATCAGCACCTGCAGAAAAGATAGATGAGATCTCCGTTGAGAAAACAGAGCAGAAGGAAGCGATCACGACTACAGCTCCTGCACCAGAATTGCAAGAAATCGAAAAGCAGGTTCCACTACCAGAAGAGAAACCAAAGCCGGGCATTCTTGAGAAGAGAGAGGAGATTACCACAGCCGCGCCCACAACAGAAGTGCAAGTTAGTGAAAAGGAGATTTCTGTGCCTGAAGAGAAACCAAAACCCGAAGCTGAGAAGAAGGTAGAGGAAGCAGTTGTGGAGACCAAGGAAGTAGTCATTCTGGAGAAAGAAGGAGAAGCCACCATCGTTGTCGAAGTGGAGTTCAGAAAACAAGAGGAGACTTCCGGTCTTAAAATCGACCTTCTTGTCAATGCTTATGAGAGTAACACTATCACCGCTCCAGCAGCGCCAAAGAAGAAGGTTGCGGAGGTTGCGCCGCAATCAGCACCTGCAGAAAAGATAGATGAGATTTCCGTTGAGAAAACAGAGCAGAAGGAAGCGATCACGACTACAGCTCCTGCACCAGAATTGCAAGAAATCGAAAAGCAGGTTCCTCTACCAGAAGAGAAACCAAAGCCAGACATTCTTGAGAAGAGAGAGGAGATTTCCACAGCCGCGCCCACAACAGAAGTGCAAGTTAGTGAAAAGGAGATTTCTGTGCCTGAAGAGAAACCAAAACCCGAAGCTGAGAAGAAGGTAGAGGAAGCAGTTTTGGAGACCAAGGAAGTAGTCATTCTGGAGAAAGAAGGAGAAGCCACCATCGTTGTCGAAGTGGAGTTCAGAAAACAAGAGGAGACTTCCGGTCTTGAAATCGACCTTCTTGTCAATGCTTATGAGAGTAACACTATCACCGCTCCAGCAGCGCCAAAGAAGAAGGTTGCGGAGGTTGCGCCGCAAGCAGCACCTGCAGAAAAGATAGAAGAGATCTCCGTTGAGAAAACAGAGCAGAAGGAAGCGATCACGACTACAGCTCCTGCACCAGAATTGCAAGAAATCGAAAAGCAGGTTCCACTACCAGAAGAGAAACCAAAGCCGGGCATTCTTGAGAAGAGAGAGGAGATTACCACAGCCGCGCCCACAACAGAAGTGCAAGTTAGTGAAAAGGAGATTTCTGTGCCTGAAGAGAAACCAAAACCCGAAGCTGAGAAGAAGGTAGAGGAAGCAGTTGTGGAGACCAAGGAAGTAGTCATTCTGGAGAAAGAAGGAGAAGCCACCATCGTTGTCGAAGTGGAGTTCAGAAAACAAGAGGAGACTTCCGGTCTTGAAATCGACCTTCTTGTCAATGCTTATGAGAGTAACACTATCACCGCTCCAGCAGCGCCAAAGAAGAAGGTTGCGGAGGTTGCGCCGCAATCAGCACCTGCAGAAAAGATAGATGAGATCTCCGTTGAGAAAACAGAGCAGAAGGAAGCGATCACGACTACAGCTCCTGCACCAGAATTGCAAGAAATCGAAAAGCAGGTTCCTCTACCAGAAGAGAAACCAAAGCCAGACATTCTTGAGAAGAGAGAGGAGATTTCCACAGCCGCGCCCACAACAGAAGTGCAAGTTAGTGAAAAGGAGATTTCTGTGCCTGAAGAGAAACCAAAACCCGAAGCTGAGAAGAAGGTAGAGGAAGCAGTTTTGGAGACCAAGGAAGTAGTCATTCTGGAGAAAGAAGGAGAAGCCACCATCGTTGTCGAAGTGGAGTTCAGAAAACAAGAGGAGACTTCCGGTCTTGAAATCGACCTTCTTGTCAATGCTTATGAGAGTAACACTATCACCGCTCCAGCAGCGCCAAAGAAGAAGGTTGCGGAGGTTGCGCCGCAAGCAGCACCTGCAGAAAAGATAGATGAGATCTCCGTTGAGAAAACAGAGCAGAAGGAAGCGATCACGACTACAGCTCCTGCACCAGAATTGCAAGAAATCGAAAAGCAGGTTCCACTACCAGAAGAGAAACCAAAGCCGGGCATTCTTGAGAAGAGAGAGGAGATTACCACAGCCGCGCCCACAACAGAAGTGCAAGTTAGTGAAAAGGAGATTTCTGTGCCTGAAGAGAAACCAAAACCCGAAGCTGAGAAGAAGGTAGAGGAAGCAGTTGTGGAGACCAAGGAAGTAGTCATTCTGGAGAAAGAAGGAGAAGCCACCATCGTTGTCGAAGTGGAGTTCAGAAAACAAGAGGAGACTTCCGGTCTTGAAATCGACCTTCTTGTCAATGCTTATGAGAGTAACACTATCACCGCTCCAGCAGCGCCAAAGAAGAAGGTTGCGGAGGTTGCGCCGCAAGCAGCACCTGCAGAAAAGATAGATGAGATCTCCGTTGAGAAAACAGAGCAGAAGGAAGCGATCACGACTACAGCTCCTGCACCAGAATTGCAAGAAATCGAAAAGCAGGTTCCACTACCAGAAGAGAAACCAAAGCCGGGCATTCTTGAGAAGAGAGAGGAGATTACCACAGCCGCGCCCACAACAGAAGTGCAAGTTAGTGAAAAGGAGATTTCTGTGCCTGAAGAGAAACCAAAACCCGAAGCTGAGAAGAAGGTAGAGGAAGCAGTTGTGGAGACCAAGGAAGTAGTCATTCTGGAGAAAGAAGGAGAAGCCACCATCGTTGTCGAAGTGGAGTTCAGAAAACAAGAGGAGACTTCCGGTCTTGAAATCGACCTTCTTGTCAATGCTTATGAGAGTAACACTATCACCGCTCCAGCAGCGCCAAAGAAGAAGGTTGCGGAGGTTGCGCCGCAATCAGCACCTGCAGAAAAGATAGATGAGATCTCCGTTGAGAAAACAGAGCAGAAGGAAGCGATCACGACTACAGCTCCTGCACCAGAATTGCAAGAAATCGAAAAGCAGGTTCCTCTACCAGAAGAGAAACCAAAGCCAGACATTCTTGAGAAGAGAGAGGAGATTTCCACAGCCGCGCCCACAACAGAAGTGCAAGTTAGTGAAAAGGAGATTTCTGTGCCTGAAGAGAAACCAAAACCCGAAGCTGAGAAGAAGGTAGAGGAAGCAGTTGTGGAGACCAAGGAAGTAGTCATTATGGAGAAAGAAGGAGAAGCCACCATCGTTGTCGAAGTGGAGTTCAGAAAACAAGAGGAGACTTCCGGTCTTGAAATCGACCTTCTTGTCAATGCTTATGAGAGTAACACTATCACCGCTCGAGCAGAGCCAAAGAAGAAGGCTGCGGAGGTTGCGCCGCAAGCAGCACCTGCAGAAAAGATAGATGAGATCTCCGTTGAGAAAACAGAGCAGAAGGAAGCGATCACGACTACAGCTCCTGCACCAGAATTGCAAGAAATCGAAAAGCAGGTTCCTCTACCAGAAGAGAAACCAAAGCCGGGCATTCTTGAGAAGAGAGAGGAGATTACCACAGCCGCGCCCACAACAGAAGTGCAAGTTAGTGAAAAGGAGATTTCTGTGCCTGAAGAGAAACCAAAACCCGAAGCTGAGAAGAAGGTAGAGGAAGCAGTTGTGGAGACCAAGGAAGTAGTCATTCTGGAGAAAGAAGGAGAAGCCACCATCGTTGTCGAAGTGGAGTTCAGAAAACAAGAGGAGACTTCCGGTCTTGAAATCGACCTTCTTGTCAACGCTTATGAGAGTAGCACTATCACCGCTCCAGTAGCGCCAAAGAAGAAGGTTGCGGAGGTTGCGCAGCAAGCAGCACCTGCAGAAAAGATAGAAGAGATCTCCGTTGAGAAAACAGAGCAGAAGGAAGCGATCACGACTACAGCTCCTGCACCAGAATTGCAAGAAATCGAAAAGCAGGTTCCTCTACCAGAAGAGAAACCAAAGCCAGACATTCTTGAGAAGAGAGAGGAGATTTCCACAGCCGCGCCCACAACAGAAGTGCAAGTTAGTGAAAAGGAGATTTCTGTGCCTGAAGAGAAACCAAAACCCGAAGCTGAGAAGAAGGTAGAGGAAGCAGTTGTGGAGACCAAGGAAGTAGTCATTCTGGAGAAAGAAGGAGAAGCCACCATCGTTGTCGAAGTGGAGTTCAGAAAACAAGAGGAGACTTCCGGTCTTGAAATCGACCTTCTTGTCAATGCTTATGAGAGTAACACTATCACCGCTCGAGCAGCGCCAAAGAAGAAGGCTGCGGAGGTTGCGCCGCAAGCAGCACCTGCAGAAAAGATAGATGAGATCTCCGTTGAGAAAACAGAGCAGAAGGAAGCGATCACGACTACAGCTCCTGCACCAGAATTGCAAGAAATCGAAAAGCAGGTTCCTCTACCAGAAGAGAAACCAAAGCCAGACATTCTTGAGAAGAGAGAGGAGATTTCCACAGCCGCGCCCACAACAGAAGTGCAAGTTAGTGAAAAGGAGATTTCTGTGCCTGAAGAGAAACCAAAACCCGAAGCTGAGAAGAAGGTAGAGGAAGCAGTTTTGGAGACCAAGGAAGTAGTCATTCTGGAGAAAGAAGGAGAAGCCACCATCGTTGTCGAAGTGGAGTTCAGAAAACAAGAGGAGACTTCCGGTCTTGAAATCGACCTTCTTGTCAATGCTTATGAGAGTAACACTATCACCGCTCCAGCAGCGCCAAAGAAGAAGGTTGCGGAGGTTGCGCCGCAAGCAGCACCTGCAGAAAAGATAGATGAGATCTCCGTTGAGAAAACAGAGCAGAAGGAAGCGATCACGACTACAGCTCCTGCACCAGAATTGCAAGAAATCGAAAAGCAGGTTCCACTACCAGAAGAGAAACCAAAGCCGGGCATTCTTGAGAAGAGAGAGGAGATTACCACAGCCGCGCCCACAACAGAAGTGCAAGTTAGTGAAAAGGAGATTTCTGTGCCTGAAGAGAAACCAAAACCCGAAGCTGAGAAGAAGGTAGAGGAAGCAGTTGTGGAGACCAAGGAAGTAGTCATTCTGGAGAAAGAAGGAGAAGCCACCATCGTTGTCGAAGTGGAGTTCAGAAAACAAGAGGAGACTTCCGGTCTTGAAATCGACCTTCTTGTCAATGCTTATGAGAGTAACACTATCACCGCTCCAGCAGCGCCAAAGAAGAAGGTTGCGGAGGTTGCGCCGCAATCAGCACCTGCAGAAAAGATAGATGAGATCTCCGTTGAGAAAACAGAGCAGAAGGAAGCGATCACGACTACAGCTCCTGCACCAGAATTGCAAGAAATCGAAAAGCAGGTTCCTCTACCAGAAGAGAAACCAAAGCCAGACATTCTTGAGAAGAGAGAGGAGATTTCCACAGCCGCGCCCACAACAGAAGTGCAAGTTAGTGAAAAGGAGATTTCTGTGCCTGAAGAGAAACCAAAACCCGAAGCTGAGAAGAAGGTAGAGGAAGCAGTTGTGGAGACCAAGGAAGTAGTCATTCTGGAGAAAGAAGGAGAAGCCACCATCGTTGTCGAAGTGGAGTTCAGAAAACAAGAGGAGACTTCCGGTCTTGAAATCGACCTTCTTGTCAACGCTTATGAGAGTAGCACTATCACCGCTCCAGCAGCGCCAAAGAAGAAGGTTGCGGAGGTTGCGCCGCAAGCAGCACCTGCAGAAAAGATAGAAGAGATCTCCGTTGAGAAAACAAAGCAGAAGGAAGCGATAACGACTACAGCTCCTGCACCAGAATTGCAAGAAATCGAAAAGCAGGTTCCACTACCAGAAGAGAAGCCAAAGCCTGACATTCTTAAGAAGAAAGAGGAGATTACCACAGCCGCGCCCACAACAGAAGTGCAAGTTAGTGAAAAGGAGATTTCTGCGCCTGAAGAGAAACCAAAACCCGAAGCTGAGAAGAAGGTAGAGGAAGCAGTTGTGGAGACCAAGGAAGTAGTCATTCTGGAGAAAGAAGGAGAAGCCACCATCGTTGTCGAAGTGGAGTTCAGAAAACAAGAGGAGACTTCCGGTCTTGAAATCGACCTTCTTGTCAACGCTTATGAGAGTAGCACTATCACCGCTCCAGCAGCGCCAAAGAAGAAAGTTGCGGAGGTTGCGCCGCAAGCAGCACCGGCAGAAAAGATAGAAGAGATCCCCATTGAGAAAGCTCATGCGAAACCTGGGGAAATACCCGAGAAGAAGGAGGAAGAGAAGCTCAAGGAAGAGGCTGTTGCGAAGAAAAAAGTGCTCGCAGAGGCGATGGTCACCGCCGAAGTAGAGCTTGCTAAACAGGAGTCACACTCTGGCCTTGAGATTGATCTTGTCGTCAATATCTTTGAAAGTCTCACTTCTACTGTCACCTCGCCTAAGAAGAAGGCCAAAGTTGCAGAAAAACCAATTGAAGAGAAGGCAAGGGAAGAGCTCAAGCCCAAGGAAGAGGTGAAACCTAAGGAAGAGGCAAAGAAGAAGAAGGAAGAAAAGCCCAAGGAAGAGGTCAAGCCTAAAGAAGAGGAGAAACCAAAGGAAGAGCTCAAGCCTAAGGAAGAGGTGAAACCTAAGGAAGAGGCCAAGAAGAAGAAGGAAGAAAAGCCCAAGGAAGAGGTCAAGCCTAAAGAAGAGGAGAAGCCAAAGGAAGGGCTCAAACCCAAGGAAGAGGTGAAACCTAAGGAAGAGGCCAAGAAGAAGAAGGAAGAAAAGCCCAAAGAAGAGGTCAAGCCCAAAGAAGAAGAGAAACCAAAGGAACAGCTAAAACCTATGGAAGAGGTGAAACCCAAGGAGGAGGCCAAGAAGAAGAAGGAAGAGAAGCCCAAGGAAGAGGTCAAGCCCAAAGAAGAAGAGAAACCAAAGGAAGAGCTCAAGCCTAAGGAAGAGGTGAAACCCAAGGAAGAGCTGGTAGTAAAGAAGAAGGAGCTCGCCGAGGCAACGGTCACCGCCGAAGTGGAGCTTACTAAACAGGAGTCACACTCTGGCCTCGAGATTGATCTTGTCGTCAATATCTTTGAAAGTCTCACTTCTACTGTCACCTCACCTAAGAAGAAGGCCAAAGCTACAGAAAAACTAGTAGAAGAGAAGCCCAAGGAAGAGTTCAAGCCTAAGGAAGAGGTAAAGAAGAAGAAGGAAGAAAAGCCCAAGGAAGAGGTCAAGCCCAAAGAAGAAGAGAAACCAAAGGAAGAGCTCAAGCCTAAGGAGGAGGTGAAACCCAAGGAAGAGCTCGTAGTAAAGAAGAAGGAGCTCGCCGAGGCAACGGTCACCGCCGAAGTGGAGCTCGCTAAACAGCAGTCACGCTCTGGCCTTGAGATTGATCTTGTCGTCAATATCTTTGAAAGTCTCACTTCTACTGTCACCTCGCCTAAGAAGAAGGCCAAAGTTGCAGAAAAACCAATTGAAGAGAAGGCAAGGGAAGAGCTCAAGCCCAAGGAAGAGGTGAAACCTAAGGAAGAGGCCAAGAAGAAGAAGGAAGAAAAGCCCAAGGAAGAGGTCAAGCCTAAAGAAGAGGAGAAACCAAAGGAAGAGCTCAAGCCTAAGGAAGAGGTGAAACCTAAGGAAGAGGCCAAGAAGAAGAAGGAAGAAAAGCCCAAGGAAGAGGTCAAGCCTAAAGAAGAGGAGAAGCCAAAGGAAGGGCTCAAACCCAAGGAAGAGGTGAAACCTAAGGAAGAGGCCAAGAAGAAGAAGGAAGAAAAGCCCAAGGAAGAGGTCAAGCCCAAAGAAGAAGAGAAACCAAAGGAAGAGCTAAAACCTATGGAAGAGGTGAAACCCAAGGAAGAGGCCAAGAAGAAGAAGGAAGAGAAGCCCAAGGAAGAGGTCAAGCCCAAAGAAGAAGAGAAACCAAAGGAAGAGCTCAAGCCTAAGGAAGAGGTGAAACCCAAGGAAGAGCTGGTAGTAAAGAAGAAGGAGCTCGCCGAGGCAACGGTCACCGCCGAAGTGGAGCTTACTAAACAGGAGTCACACTCTGGCCTCGAGATTGATCTTGTCGTCAATATCTTTGAAAGTCTCACTTCTACTGTCACCTCACCTAAGAAGAAGGCCAAAGCTACAGAAAAACTAGTAGAAGAGAAGCCCAAGGAAGAGTTCAAGCCTAAGGAAGAGGTAAAGAAGAAGAAGGAAGAAAAGCACAAGGAAGAGGTCAAGCCCAAAGAAGAAGAGAAACCAAAGGAAGAGCTCAAGCCTAAGGAGGAGGTGAAACCTAAGGAAGAGGCCAAGAAGAAGAAGGAAGAGAAGCCCAAGGAAGAGGTCAAGCCTAAAGAAGAGGAGAAGCCAAAGGAAGGGCTCAAACCCAAGGAAGAGGTGAAACCTAAGGAAGAGGCCAAGAAGAAGAAGGAAGAAAAGCCCAAGGAAGAGGTCAAGCCTAAAGAAGAGGAGAAGCCAAAGGAAGGGCTCAAACCCAAGGAAGAGGTGAAACCTAAGGAAGAGGCCAAGAAGAAGAAGGAAGAAAAGCCCAAGGAAGAGGTCAAGCCCAAAGAAGAAGAGAAACCAAAGGAAGAGCTAAAACCTATGGAAGAGGTGAAACCCAAGGAAGAGGCCAAGAAGAAGAAGGAAGAGAAGCCCAAGGAAGAGGTCAAGCTCAAAGAAGAAGAGAAACCAAAGGAAGAGCTCAAGCCTAAGGAAGAGGTGAAACCTAAGGAAGAGGCCAAGAAGAAGAAGGAAGAGAAGCCCAAGGAAGAGGTCAAGCCTAAAGAAGAGGAGAAGCCAAAGGAAGAGCTCAAGCCTAAGGAAGAGGTGAAACCCAAGGAAGAGCTGGTAGTAAAGAAGAAGGAGCTCGCCGAGGCAACGGTCACCGCCGAAGTGGAGCTTACTAAACAGGAGTCACACTCTGGCCTCGAGATTGATCTTGTCGTCAATATCTTTGAAAGTCTCACTTCTACTGTCACCTCACCTAAGAAGAAGGCCAAAGCTACAGAAAAACTAGTAGAAGAGAAGCCCAAGGAAGAGTTCAAGCCTAAGGAAGAGGTAAAGAAGAAGAAGGAAGAAAAGCACAAGGAAGAGGTCAAGCCCAAAGAAGAAGAGAAACCAAAGGAAGAGCTCAAGCCTAAGGAGGAGGTGAAACCTAAGGAAGAGGCCAAGAAGAAGAAGGAAGAAAAGCCCAAGGAAGAGGTCAAGCCCAAAGAAGAAGAGAAACCAAAGGAAGAGCTAAAACCTATGGAAGAGGTGAAACCCAAGGAAGAGGCCAAGAAGAAGAAGGAAGAGAAGCCCAAGGAAGAGGTCAAGCTCAAAGAAGAAGAGAAACCAAAGGAAGAGCTCAAGCCTAAGGAAGAGGTGAAACCTAAGGAAGAGGCCAAGAAGAAGAAGGAAGAGAAGCCCAAGGAAGAGGTCAAGCCTAAAGAAGAGGAGAAGCCAAAGGAAGAGCTCAAGCCTAAGGAAGAGGTGAAACCCAAGGAAGAGCTGGTAGTAAAGAAGAAGGAGCTCGCCGAGGCAACGGTCACCGCCGAAGTGGAGCTTGCTAAACAGGAGTCACACTCTGGGCTTGAGATTGATCTTGTCGTCAATATCTTTGAAAGCCTCACTTCTACTGTCACCTCGTCTAAGAAGAAGGCCAAAGTTGCAGAAAAACCAATTGAAGGGAAGCAAAAGGAAGAGCTCAAGCCCAAGGAAGAGGTGAAACCTAAGGAAGAGGCCAAGAAGAAGAAGAAAGAAAAGCCTAAGGAAGAGGTCAAGCGCAAAGAAGAAGAGAAACCAAAGGAAGAGCTCAAACCTATGGAAGAGGTGAAACCCAAGGAAGAGGCCAAGAAGAAGAAGGAAGAGAAGCCCAAGGAAGAGGTCAAGCCCAAAGAAGAAGAGAAACCAAAGGAAGAGCTCAAGCCTAAGGAAGAGGTGAAACCCAAGGAAGAGCTGGTAGTAAAGAAGAAGGAGCTCGCCGAGGCAACGGTCACCGCCGAAGTGGAGCTTGCTAAACAGGAGTCACACTCTGGGCTTGAGATTGATCTTGTCGTCAATATCTTTGAAAGCCTCACTTCTACTGTCACCTCGCCTAAGAAGAAGGCCAAAGTTGCAGAAAAACCAATTGAAGAGAAGCCAAAGGAAGAGCTCAAGCCCAAGGAAGAGGTGAAACCTAAGGAAGAGGCCAAGAAGAAGAAGGAAGAAAAGCCCAAGGAAGAGGTCAAGCGCAAAGAAGAAGAGAAACCAAAGGAAGAGCTTAAGCCCAAGGAAGAGGTGAAACCTAAGGAAGAGGCCAAGAAGAAGAAGGAAGAGAAGCCCAAGGAAGAGGTGAAGTCCAAAGAAGAAGAGAAACCAAAGGAAGAGCTCAAGCCTAAGGAAGAGGTGAAACCCAAGGAAGAGGCCAAGAAGAAGAAGGAGGAGAAACCCAAGGAAGAGGTCAAGCCCAAAGAAGAAGAGAAACCAAAGGAAGAGCTTAAGCCCAAGGAAGAGGTGAAACCTAAGGAAGAGGCCAAGAAGAAGAAGGAAGAGAAGCCCAAGGAAGAGGTGAAGTCCAAAGAAGAAGAGAAACCAAAGGAAGAGCTTAAGCCTAAGGAAGAGGTGAAACCCAAGGAAGAGGCCAAGAAGAAGAAGGAGGAGAAACCCAAGGAAGAAGTCAAGCCTAAAGAAGAGGAGAAACCAAAGGAAGAGCTCAAGCCCAAGGAAGAGGTGAAACCTAAGGAAGAGGTCAAGAAGAAGAAGGAAGAAAAGCCCAAGGAAGAGGTCAAGCGCAAAGAAGAAGAGAAACCAAAGGAAGAGCTCAAACCTATGGAAGAGGTGAAACCCAAGGAAGAGGCCAAGAAGAAGAAGGAAGAAAAGCCCAAGGAAGAGGTCAAGCCTAAAGAAAAGGAGAAGCCAAAGGAAGAGGCCAAGAAGAAGAAGGAGGAGAAACCCAAGGAAGAAGTGAAGCCTAAAGAAGACGAGAAGCCAAAGGAAGAGCTTAGGCCCAAGGAAGAGGTGAAACCTAAGGAGGAGGCCAAGAAGAAGAAGGAGGAGAAACCCAAGGAGGAGCTCATAGTAAAGAAGAAGGAGCTAGCCGAGGCAACAGTCAGCGCCGAAGTAGAGCTTGCTAAGAAGGAGTCTCGGTCTGGTCTTGAAATTGAGCTTGTCTTTAACATCTTCGAGAGCCTCACTTCTACTGTCACCTCACCTAAGAAGAAGGCCAAAGTTACAGAAAAATTAATAGAAGAGAAGCCCAAGGAAGAGGGCAAGCCTAAGGAAGAGCCCAAGAAGAAGAAGGAAGAGAAGCCCAAGGAAGAGGTCAAGCCTAAGGAAGAGGTGAAACCCAAGGAAGAGGCCAAGAAGAAGAAGGAAGAGAAGCCCAAGGAAGAGGTCAAGCCTAAAGAAGAGAAACCAAAGGAAGAGCTGGTAGTAAAGAAGAAGGAGCTCGCCGAGGCAACGGTCACCGCCGAAGTGGAGCTTGCTAAACTGGAGTCACACTCTGGCCTCGAGATTGATCTTGTCGTCAATATCTTTGAAAGTCTCACTTCTACTGTCATCTCGCCTAAGAAGAAGGCCAAAGTGGCAGAAAAACCAATTGAAGAGAAGCCAAAGGAAGAGCTCAAGCCCAAGGAAGAGGTGAAACCTAAGGAAGAGGCCAAGAAGAAGAAGGAGGAGAAACCCAAGGAAGAGGTCAAGCCCAAAGAAGAAGAGAAACCAAAGGAAGAGCTCAAGCCTAAGGAAGAGGTGAAACCCAAGGAAGAGGTCAAGAAGAAGAAGGAGGAGAAACCCAAGGAAGAAGTCAAGCCTAAAGAAGAGGAGAAGCCAAAGGAAGAGCTCAAGCCTAAGGAAGAGGTGAAACCCAAGGAAGAGGCCAAGAAGGAGAAGGAGGAGAAACCCAAGGAAGAGGTCAAGCCCAAAGAAGAAGAGAAACCAAAGGAAGAGCTCAAGCCTAAGGAAGAGGTGAAACCCAAGGAAGAGCTGGTAGTAAAGAAGAAGGAGCTCGCAGAGGCAACGGTCACCGCCGAAGTGGAGCTTGCTAAACAGGAGTCACACTCTGGCCTTGAGATTGATCTTGTCGTCAATATCTTTGAAAGCCTCACTTCTACTGTCACCTCGCCTAAGAAGAAGGCCAAAGTTGCAGAAAAACCAATTGAAGAGAAGGCAAGGGAAGAGCTCAAGCCCAAGGAAGAGGTGAAACCTAAGGAAGAGGCCAAGAAGAAGAAGGAAGAAAAGCCCGAGGAAGAAGTGAAGCCTACAGAAGAGGAGAAGCCAAAGGAAGAGCTTAAGCCCAAGGAGGAGGTGAAACCTAAGGAGGAGGCCAAGAAGAAGAAGGAGGAGAAACCCAAGGAGGAGCTCATAGTAAAGAAGAAGGAGCTAGCCGAGGCAACAGTCAGCGCCGAAGTAGAGCTTGCTAAGAAGGAGTCTCGATCTGGTCTTGAAATTGAGCTTGTCTTTAACATCTTCGAGAGCCTCACTTCTACTGTCACCTCACCTAAGAAGAAGGCCAAAGTTACAGAAAAATTAATAGAAGAGAAGCCCAAGGAAGAGGTCAAGCCTAAGGAAGAGGTGAAACCCAAGGAAGAGGCCAAGAAGAAGAAGGAAGAGAAGCCCAAGGAAGAGGTCAAGCCTAAAGAAGAGAAACCAAAGGAAGAGCTCAAGCCTAAGGAAGAGGTGAAACCCAAGGAAGAGGCCAAGAAGAAGAAGGAGGAGAAACCCAAGGAAGAAGTGAAGCCTAAAGAAGAGGAGAAGCCAAAGGAAGAGGTGAAACCCAAGGAAGAGGCCAAGAAGAAGAAGGAGGAGAAACCCAAGGAGGAGCTCGTAGTAAAGAAGAAGGAGCTAGCCGAGGCAACAGTCAGCGCCGAAGTAGAGCTTGCTAAGAAGGAGTCTCGATCTGGTCTTGAAATTGAGCTTGTCTTTAACATCTTCGAGAGCCTCACTTCTACTGTCACCTCACCTAAGAAGAAGGCCAAAGTTACAGAAAAATTAATAGAAGAGAAGCCCAAGGAAGAGGTCGAGCCTAAGGAAGAGGCCAAGAAGAAGAAGGAAGAGAAGCCCAAGGAAGATGTCAAGCCTAAAGAAGAAGAGAAACCAAAGGAAGATCTCAAGCCTAAGGAAGAGGTGAAACCCAAGGAAGAGGCCAAGAAGAAGAAGGAGGAGAAACCCAAGGAAGAAGTCAAGCCTAAAGAAGAGGAGAAGCCAAAGGAAGAGCTCCAGCCTAAGGAAGAAGTGAAGCCCAAGGAAGAGGCCAAGAAGAAGAAGGAAGAGAAACCCAAGGAAGATGTCAAGCCTAAAGAAGAGGAGAAACCAAAGGAAGAGCTCAAGCCTAAGGAAGAGGTGAAACCCAAGGAAGAGGCCAAGAAGAAGAAGGAAGAGAAGCCCAAGGAAGAGGTCAAGCCCAAAGAAGAGAAACCAAAAGAAGAGCTCAAGCCTAAGGAAGAGGTGAAAAACAAGGAAGAGGCCAAGAAGAAGAAGGAGGAGAAACCCAAGGAAGAAGTCAAGCCTAAAAAAGAAGAGAAACCAAAGGAAGAGCTCAAGCCTAAGGAAGAGGTGAAACCCAAGGAAGAGGCCAAGAAGAAGAAGGAGGAGAAACCCAAGGAAGAAGTCAAGCCTAAAGAAGAGGAGAAGCCAAAGGAAGAACTAAAGCCTAAGGAAGAGGTGAAACCCAAGGAAGAGGCCAAGAAGAAGAAGGAGGAGAAGCCCAAGGAAAAAGTCAAGCCTAAAGAAGAAGAGAAACCAAAGGAAGAGCTCAAGCCTAAGGAAGAGGTGAAACCCAAGGAAGAGGCCAAGAAGAAGAAGGAGGAGAAACCCAAGGAAGAAGTCAAGCCTAAAGAAGACGAGAAGCCAAAGGAAGAGCTCCAGCCTAAGGAAGAAGTGAAGCCCAAGGAAGAGGCCAAGAAGAAGAAGGAGGAGAAACCCAAGGAAGAAGTCAAGCCTAAAGAAGAGGAGAAACCAAAGGAAGAGCTCAAGCCTAAGGAAGAGGTGAAACCCAAGGAAGAGGCCAAGAAGAAGAAGGAAGAGAAGCCCAAGGAAGAGGTCAAGCCCAAAGAAGAGAAACCAAAAGAAGAGCTCAAGCCTAAGGAAGAGGTGAAACCCAAGGAAGAGGCCAAGAAGAAGAAGGAGGAGAAACCCAAGGAAGAAGTCAAGCCTAAAGAAGAAGAGAAACCAAAGGAAGAGCTCAAGCTTAAGGAAGAGGTGAAACCCAAGGAAGAGGCCAAGAAGAAGAAGGAGGAGAAACCCAAGGAAGAAGTCAAGCCTAAAGAAGAAGAGAAACCAAAGGAAGAGCTCAAGCTTAAGGAAGAGGTGAAACCCAAGGAAGAGGCCAAGAAGAAGAAGGAGGAGAAACCCAAGGAAGAGGTCAAGCCCAAAGAAGAAGAGAAACCAAAGGAAGAGCTCAAGCCTAAGGAAGAGGTGAAACCCAAGGAAGAGCTGGTAGTAAAGAAGAAGGAGCTCGCAGAGGCAACGGTCACCGCCGAAGTGGAGCTTGCTAAACCGGAGTCACACTCTGGCCTTGAGATTGATCTTGTCGTCAATATCTTTGAAAGCCTCACTTCTACTGTCACCTCGCCTAAGAAGAAGGCCAAAGTTGCAGAAAAACCATTTGAAGAGAAGGCAAGGGAAGAGCTCAAGCCCAAGGAAGAGGTGAAACCTAAGGAAGAGGCCAAGAAGAAGAAGGAAGAAAAGCCCGAGGAAGAAGTGAAGCCTACAGAAGAGGAGAAGCCAAAGGAAGAGCTTAAGCCCAAGGAGGAGGTGAAACCTAAGGAGGAGGCCAAGAAGAAGAAGGAGGAGAAACCCAAGGAGGAGCTCATAGTAAAGAAGAAGGAGCTAGCCGAGGCAACAGTCAGCGCCGAAGTAGAGCTTGCTAAGAAGGAGTCTCGATCTGGTCTTGAAATTGAGCTTGTCTTTAACATCTTCGAGAGCCTCACTTCTACTGTCACCTCACCTAAGAAGAAGGCCAAAGTTACAGAAAAATTAATAGAAGAGAAGCCCAAGGAAGAGGTCAAGCCTAAGGAAGAGGTGAAACCCAAGGAAGAGGCCAAGAAGAAGAAGGAAGAGAAGCCCAAGGAAGAGGTCAAGCCTAAAGAAGAGAAACCAAAGGAAGAGCTCAAGCCTAAGGAAGAGGTGAAACCCAAGGAAGAGGCCAAGAAGAAGAAGGAGGGGAAACCCAAGGAAGGAGTGAAGCCTAAAGAAGAGGAGAAGCCAAAGGAAGAGGTGAAACCCAAGGAAGAGGCCAAGAAGAAGAAGGAGGAGAAACCCAAGGAGGAGCTCGTAGTAAAGAAGAAGGAGCTAGCCGAGGCAACAGTCAGCGCCGAAGTAGAGCTTGCTAAGAAGGAGTCTCGATCTGGTCTTGAAATTGAGCTTGTCTTTAACATCTTCGAGAGCCTCACTTCTACTGTCACCTCGCCTAAGAAGAAGGCCAAAGTTACAGAAAAATTAATAGAAGAGAAGCCCAAGGAAGAGGTCGAGCCTAAGAAAGAGGCCAAGAAGAAGAAGGAAGAGAAGCCCAAGGAAGATGTCAAGCCTAAAGAAGAAGAGAAACCAAAGGAAGAGCTCAAGCCTAAGGAAGAGGTGAAACCCAAGGAAGAGGCCAAGAAGAAGAAGGAGGAGAAACCCAAGGAAGAAGTCAAGCCTAAAGAAGAAGAGAAACCAAAGGAAGAGCTCAAGCCTAAGGAAGAGGTGAAACCCAAGGAAGAGGCCAAGAAGAAGAAGGAGGAGAAACCCAAGGAAGAAGTCAAGCCTAAAGAAGAGGAGAAGCCAAAGGAAGAACTAAAGCCTAAGGAAGAGGTGAAACCCAAGGAAGAGGCCAAGAAGAAGAAGGAGGAGAAGCCCAAGGAAAAAGTCAAGCCTAAAGAAGAAGAGAAACCAAAGGAAGAGCTCAAGCCTAAGGAAGAGGTGAAACCCAAGGAAGAGGCCAAGAAGAAGAAGGAGGAGAAACCCAAGGAAGAAGTCAAGCCTAAAGAAGAGGAGAAGTCAAAGGAAGAACTAAAGCCTAAGGAAGAGGTGAAACCCAAGGAAGAGGCCAAGAAGAAGAAGGAGGAGAAGCCCAAGGAAAAAGTCAAGCCTAAAGAAGAAGAGAAACCAAAGGAAGAGCTCAAGCCTAAGGAAGAGGTGAAACCCAAGGAAGAGCTGGTAGTAAAGAAGAAGGAGCTCGCAGAGGCAACGGTCACCGCCGAAGTGGAGCTTGCTAAACCGGAGTCACACTCTGGCCTTGAGATTGATCTTGTCGTCAATATCTTTGAAAGCCTCACTTCTACTGTCACCTCGCCTAAGAAGAAGGCCAAAGTTGCAGAAAAACCATTTGAAGAGAAGGCAAGGGAAGAGCTCAAGCCCAAGGAAGAGGTGAAACCTAAGGAAGAGGCCAAGAAGAAGAAGGAAGAAAAGCCCGAGGAAGAAGTGAAGCCTACAGAAGAGGAGAAGCCAAAGGAAGAGCTTAAGCCCAAGGAGGAGGTGAAACCTAAGGAGGAGGCCAAGAAGAAGAAGGAGGAGAAACCCAAGGAGGAGCTCATAGTAAAGAAGAAGGAGCTAGCCGAGGCAACAGTCAGCGCCGAAGTAGAGCTTGCTAAGAAGGAGTCTCGATCTGGTCTTGAAATTGAGCTTGTCTTTAACATCTTCGAGAGCCTCACTTCTACTGTCACCTCACCTAAGAAGAAGGCCAAAGTTACAGAAAAATTAATAGAAGAGAAGCCCAAGGAAGAGGTCAAGCCTAAGGAAGAGGTGAAACCCAAGGAAGAGGCCAAGAAGAAGAAGGAGGAGAAACCCAAGGAAGGAGTGAAGCCTAAAGAAGAGGAGAAGCCAAAGGAAGAGGTGAAACCCAAGGAAGAGGCCAAGAAGAAGAAGGAGGAGAAACCCAAGGAGGAGCTCGTAGTAAAGAAGAAGGAGCTAGCCGAGGCAACAGTCAGCGCCGAAGTAGAGCTTGCTAAGAAGGAGTCTCGATCTGGTCTTGAAATTGAGCTTGTCTTTAACATCTTCGAGAGCCTCACTTCTACTGTCACCTCGCCTAAGAAGAAGGCCAAAGTTACAGAAAAATTAATAGAAGAGAAGCCCAAGGAAGAGGTCGAGCCTAAGAAAGAGGCCAAGAAGAAGAAGGAAGAGAAGCCCAAGGAAGATGTCAAGCCTAAAGAAGAAGAGAAACCAAAGGAAGAGCTCAAGCCTAAGGAAGAGGTGAAACCCAAGGAAGAGGCCAAGAAGAAGAAGGAGGAGAAACCCAAGGAAGAAGTCAAGCCTAAAGAAGAAGAGAAACCAAAGGAAGAGCTCAAGCCTAAGGAAGAGGTGAAACCCAAGGAAGAGGCCAAGAAGAAGAAGGAGGAGAAACCCAAGGAAGAAGTCAAGCCTAAAGAAGAGGAGAAGCCAAAGGAAGAACTAAAGCCTAAGGAAGAGGTGAAACCCAAGGAAGAGGCCAAGAAGAAGAAGGAGGAGAAGCCCAAGGAAAAAGTCAAGCCTAAAGAAGAAGAGAAACCAAAGGAAGAGCTCAAGCCTAAGGAAGAGGTGAAACCCAAGGAAGAGGCCAAGAAGAAGAAGGAGGAGAAACCCAAGGAAGAAGTCAAGCCTAAAGAAGAGGAGAAGCCAAAGGAAGAACTAAAGCCTAAGGAAGAGGTGAAACCCAAGGAAGAGGCCAAGAAGAAGAAGGAGGAGAAGCCCAAGGAAAAAGTCAAGCCTAAAGAAGAAGAGAAACCAAAGGAAGAGCTCAAGCCTAAGGAAGAGGTGAAACCCAAGGAAGAAGCCAAGAAGAAGAAGGAGGAGAAACCCAAGGAAGAAGTGAAGCCTAAAGAAGAGGAGAAGCCAAAGGAAGAGGTGAAACCCAAGCAAGAAGCCAAGAAGAAGAAGGAGGAGAATCCCAAGGAGGAGCTCGTAGTAAAGAAGAAGGAGCTAGCCGAGGCAACAGTCAGCGCCGAAGTAGAGCTTGCTAAGAAGGAGTCTCGATCTGGTCTTGAAATTGAGCTTGTCGTTAACATCTTCGAGAGCCTCACTTCTACTGTCACCTCACCTAAGAAGAAGGCCAAAGTCACAGAAAAACTAATAGAAGAGAAGCCCAAGGAAGAGGTCAAGCCTAAGGAAGAGGCCAAGAAGAAGAAGGAAGAGAAGCCCAAGGAAGAAGTCAAGCCTAAAGAAGAGGAGAAACCAAAGGAAGAGCTCAAGCCTAAGGAGGAGGTAAAACCCAAGGAAGAGGCTAAGAAGAAGAAGGAAGAGAAGCCCAAGGAAGAATTCAAGCCTAAAGAAGAGGAGAAACCAAAGGAAGAGGCCAAGAAGAAGAAGGAGGAGAAACCCGAGGAAGAAGTGAAACCTAAAGAAGAAGAGAAGCCAAAGGAAGAACTAAAGCCTAAGGAAGAGGTAAAACCCAAGGAAGAGGCTAAGAAGAAGAAGGAGGAGAAACCCAAGGAAGAGGTCAAGCCTAAGGAAGAGGCGAAACCCAAGGAAGAGGCCAAGAAGAAGAAGGAGGAGAAACCCAAGGAGGAGCTCGTAGTAAAGAAGAAGGAGCTAGCCGAGGCAACAGTCAGCGCCGAAGTAGAGCTTGCTAAGAAGGAGTCTCGATCTGGTCTTGAAATTGAGCTTGTCGTTAACATCTTCGAGAGCCTCACTTCTACTGTCACCTCACCTAAGAAGAAGGCCAAAGTCACAGAAAAACTAATAGAAGAGAAGCCCAAGGAAGAGGTCAAGCCTAAGGAAGAGGCCAAGAAGAAGAAGGAAGAGAAGCCCAAGGAAGAAGTCAAGCCTAAAGAAGAGGAGAAACCAAAGGAAGAGCTCAAGCCTAAGGAGGAGGTAAAACCCAAGGAAGAGGCTAAGAAGAAGAAGGAAGAGAAGCCCAAGGAAGAATTCAAGCCTAAAGAAGAGGAGAAACCAAAGGAAGAGGCCAAGAAGAAGAAGGAGGAGAAACCCAAGGAAGAAGTCAAGCCTAAAGAAGAGGAGAAACCAAAGGAAGAGCTCAAGCCTAAGGAAGAGGTGAAACCCAAGGAAGAGGCCAAGAAGAAGAAGGAGGAGAAGCCCAAGGAAGAAGTCAAGCCTAAAGAAGGGGAGAAACCAAAGGAAGAGCTCAAGCCTAAGGAAGAGGTGAAACCCAAGGAAGAGGCCAAGAAGAAGAAGGAGGAGAAACCCAAGGAAGAACTGAAGCCTAAGGAAGAGGCGAAACCCAAGGAAGAGGCCAAGAAGAAGAAGGAGGAGAAACCCAAGGAGGAGCTCATAGTAAAGAAGAAGGAGCTAGCCGAGGCAACAGTCAGCGCCGAAGTAGAACTTGCTAAGAAGGAGTCTCGATCTGGTCTTGAAATTGAGCTTGTCGTTAACATCTTCGAGAGCCTCACTTCTACTGTCACCTCACCTAAGAAGAAGGCCAAAGTCACAGAAAAATTAATAGAAGAGAAGCCCAAGGAAGAGGTCAAGCCCAAGGAAGAGGCCCAGAAGAAGAAGGAAGAGAAACCCAAGGAAGAAGTCAAGCCTAAAGAAGAGGAGAAACCAAAGGAAGAGCTCAAGCCTAAGGAAGAGGTGAAACCCAAGGAAGAGGCCAAGAAGAAGAAGGAGGAGAAACCCAAGGAAGAAGTCAAGCCTAAAGAAGAGGAGAAACCAAAGGAAGAGCTCAAGCCTAAGGAAGAGGTAAAACCCAAGGAAGAGGCTAAGAAGAAGAAGGAAGAGAAGCCCAAGGAAGAATTCAAGCCTAAAGAGGAAGAGAAACCAAAGGAAGAGCTCAAGCCTAAGGAAGAGGTGAAACCCAAAGAAGAGACCAAAAAGAAGAAGGAGGAGAAACCCAAGGAAGAAGTCAAGCCTAAAGAAGAGGAGAAACCAAAGGAAGAGCTCAAGCCTAAGGAAGAGGTGAAACCCAAGGAAGAGGCCAAGAAGAAGAAGGAGGAGAAACCCAAGGAAGAAGTCAAGCCTAAAGAAGAGGAGAAACCAAAGGAAGAGCTCAAGCCTAAGGAAGAGGTGAAACCCAAGGAAGAGGCCAAGAAGAAGAAGGAGGAGAAACCCAAGGAAGAACTGAAGCCTAAGGAAGAGGTGAAACCCAAGGAAGAGGCCAAGAAGAAGAAGGAGGAGAAACCCAAGGAAGAAGTCAAGCCTAAAGAAGAGGAGAAACCAAAGGAAGAGCTCAAGCCTAAGGAAGAGGTGAAACCCAAAGAAGAGACCAAAAAGAAGAAGGAGGAGAAACCCAAGGAAGAATTCAAGCCTAAAGAAGAGGAGAAACCAAAGGAAGAGCTCAAGCCTAAGGAAGAGGTGAAACCCAAGGAAGAGGCCAAGAAGAAGAAGGAGGAGAAACCCAAGGAAGAAGTCAAGCCTAAAGAAGAGGAGAAACCAAAGGAAGAGCTCAAGCCTAAGGAAGAGGTGACACCCAAGGAAGAGGCCAAGAAGAAGAAGGAGGAGAAACCCAAGGAAGAAGTCAAGCCTAAAGAAGAGGAGAAACCAAAGGAAGAGCTCAAGCCTAAGGAAGAGGTGAAACCCAAGGAAGAGGCCAAGAAGAAGAAGGAGGAGAAACCCAAGGAAGAAGTCAAGCCTAAAGAAGAGGAGAAACCAAAGGAAGAGCTCAAGCCTAAGGAAGAGGTGAAACCCAAGGAAGAGGCCAAGAAGAAGAAGGAGGAGAAACCCAAGGAAGAACTGAAGCCTAAGGAAGAGGTGAAACCCAAGGAAGAGGCCAAGAAGAAGAAGGAGGAGAAACCCAAGGAAGAAGTCAAGCCTAAAGAAGAGGAGAAACCAAAGGAAGAGCTCAAGCCTAAGGAAGAGGTGAAACCCAAAGAAGAGACCAAAAAGAAGAAGGAGGAGAAACCCAAGGAAGAAGTCAAGCCTAAAGAAGAGGAGAAACCAAAGGAAGAGCTCAAGCCTAAGGAAGAGGTGAAACCCAAGGAAGAGGCCAAGAAGAAGAAGGAGGAGAAACCCAAGGAAGAACTGAAGCCTAAGGAAGAGGTGAAACCCAAGGAAGAGGCCAAGAAGAAGAAGGAGGAGAAACCCAAGGAAGAAGTCAAGCCTAAAGAAGAGGAGAAACCAAAGGAAGAGCTCAAGCCTAAGGAAGAGGTGAAACCCAAAGAAGAGACCAAAAAGAAGAAGGAGGAGAAACCCAAGGAAGAAGTCAAGCCTAAAGAAGAGGAGAAACCAAAGGAAGAGCTCAAGCCTAAGGAAGAGGTGAAACCCAAGGAAGAGGCCAAGAAGAAGAAGGAGGAGAAACCCAAGGAAGAAGTCAAGCCTAAAGAAGAGGAGAAACCAAAGGAAGAGCTCAAGCCTAAGGAAGAGGTGAAACCCAAGGAAGAGGCCAAGAAGAAGAAGGAGGAGAAACCCAAGGAAGAACTGAAGCCTAAGGAAGAGGTGAAACCCAAGGAAGAGGCCAAGAAGAAGAAGGAGGAGAAACCCAAGGAAGAAGTCAAGCCTAAAGAAGAGGAGAAACCAAAGGAAGAGCTCAAGCCTAAGGAAGAGGTAAAACCCAAGGAAGAGGCTAAGAAGAAGAAGGAAGAGAAGCCCAAGGAAGAATTCAAGCCTAAAGAAGAGGAGAAACCAAAGGAAGAGCTCAAGCCTAAGGAAGAGGTGAAACCCAAGGAAGAGGCCAAGAAGAAGAAGGAGGAGAAACCCAAGGAAGAAGTCAAGCCTAAAGAAGAGGAGAAACCAAAGGAAGAGCTCAAGCCTAAGGAAGAGGTGAAACCCAAGGAAGAGGCCAAGAAGAAGAAGGAGGAGAAACCCAAGGAAGAAGTCAAGCCTAAAGAAGAGGAGAAACCAGAGGAAGAGCTCAAGCCTAAGGAAGAGGTAAAACCCAAGGAAGAGGCTAAGAAGAAGAAGGAAGAGAAGCCCAAGGAAGAATTCAAGCCTAAAGAAGAGGAGAAACCAAAGGAAGAGCTCAAGCCTAAGGAAGAGGTGAAACCCAAGGAAGAGGCCAAGAAGAAGAAGGAGGAGAAACCCAAGGAAGAAGTCAAGCCTAAAGAAGAGGAGAAACCAAAGGAAGAGCTCAAGCCTAAGGAAGAGGTAAAACCCAAGGAAGAGGCTAAGAAGAAGAAGGAAGAGAAGCCCAAGGAAGAATTCAAGCCTAAAGAGGAAGAGAAACCAAAGGAAGAGCTCAAGCCTAAGGAAGAGCTGAAACCCAAGGAAGAGGCCAAGAAGAAGAAGGAGGAGAAACCCAAGGAAGAAGTCAAGCCTAAAGAAGAGGAGAAACCAAAGGAAGAGCTCAAGCCTAAGGAAGAGGTGAAACCCAAGGAAGAGGCCAAGAAGAAGAAGGAGGAGAAACCCAAGGAAGAAGTCAAGCCTAAAGAAGAGGAGAAACCAAAGGAAGAGCTCAAGCCTAAGGAAGAGCTGAAACCCAAGGAAGAGGCCAAGAAGAAGAAGGAGGAGAAACCCAAGGAAGAACTGAAGCCTAAGGAAGAGGTGAAACCCAAGGAAGAGGCCAAGAAGAAGAAGGAGGAGAAACCCAAGGAGGAGCTCATAGTAAAGAAGAAGGAGCTAGCCGAGGCAACAGTCAGCGCCGAAGTAGAGCTTGCTAAGAAGGAGTCTCGATCTGGTCTTGAAATTGAGCTTGTCGTTAACATCTTCGAGAGCCTCACTTCTACTGTCACCTCACCTAAGAAGAAGGCCAAAGTCACAGAAAAATTAATAGAAGAGAAGCCCAAGGAAGAGATCAAGCCCAAGGAAGAGGCCCAGAAGAAGAAGGAAGAGAAACCCAAGGAAGAAGTCAAGCCTAAAGAAGAGGAGAAACCAAAGGAAGAGCTCAAGCCTAAGGAAGAGGTGAAACCCAAGGAAGAGGCCAAGAAGAAGAAGGAGGAGAAACCCAAGGAAGAAGTCAAGCCTAAAGAAGAGGAGAAACCAGAGGAAGAGCTCAAGCCTAAGGAAGAGGTAAAACCCAAGGAAGAGGCTAAGAAGAAGAAGAAAGAGAAGCCCAAGGAAGAATTCAAGCCTAAAGAAGAGGAGAAACCAAAGGAAGAGCTCAAGCCTAAGGAAGAGGTGAAACCCAAGGAAGAGGCCAAGAAGAAGAAGGAGGAGAAACCCAAGGAAGAAGTCAAGCCTAAAGAAGAGGAGAAACCAAAGGAAGAGCTCAAGCCTAAGGAAGAGGTGAAACCCAAGGAAGAGGCCAAGAAGAAGAAGGAGGAGAAACCCAAGGAGGAGCTCATAGTAAAGAAGAAGGAGCTAGCCGAGGCAACAGTCAGCGCCGAAGTAGAGCTTGCTAAGAAGGAGTCTCGATCTGGTCTTGAAATTGAGCTTGTCGTTAACATCTTCGAGAGCCTCACTTCTACTGTCACCTCACCTAAGAAGAAGGCCAAAGTCACAGAAAAATTAATAGAAGAGAAGCCCAAGGAAGAGATCAAGCCCAAGGAAGAGGCCCAGAAGAAGAAGGAAGAGAAACCCAAGGAAGAAGTCAAGCCTAAAGAAGAGGAGAAACCAAAGGAAGAGCTCAAGCCTAAGGAAGAGGTGAAACCCAAGGAAGAGGCCAAGAAGAAGAAGGAGGAGAAACCCAAGGAAGAAGTCAAGCCTAAAGAAGAGGAGAAACCAGAGGAAGAGCTCAAGCCTAAGGAAGAGGTAAAACCCAAGGAAGAGGCTAAGAAGAAGAAGGAAGAGAAGCCCAAGGAAGAATTCAAGCCTAAAGAAGAGGAGAAACCAAAGGAAGAGCTCAAGCCTAAGGAAGAGGTGAAACCCAAGGAAGAGGCCAAGAAGAAGAAGGAGGAGAAACCCAAGGAAGAAGTCAAGCCTAAAGAAGAGGAGAAACCAGAGGAAGAGCTCAAGCCTAAGGAAGAGGTAAAACCCAAGGAAGAGGCTAAGAAGAAGAAGGAAGAGAAGCCCAAGGAAGAATTCAAGCCTAAAGAAGAGGAGAAACCAAAGGAAGAGCTCAAGCCTAAGGAAGAGGTAAAACCCAAGGAAGAGGCCAAGAAGAAGAAGGAGGAGAAACCCAAGGAAGAAGTCAAGCCTAAAGAAGAGGAGAAACCAAAGGAAGAGCTCAAGCCTAAGGAAGAGGTGAAACCCAAGGAAGAGGCCAAGAAGAAGAAGGAGGAGAAACCCAAGGAAGAAGTCAAGCCTAAAGAAGAGGAGAAACCAGAGGAAGAGCTCAAGCCTAAGGAAGAGGTAAAACCCAAGGAAGAGGCTAAGAAGAAGAAGGAAGAGAAGCCCAAGGAAGAATTCAAGCCTAAAGAAGAGGAGAAACCAAAGGAAGAGCTCAAGCCTAAGGAAGAGGTGAAACCCAAGGAAGAGGCCAAGAAGAAGAAGGAGGAGAAACCCAAGGAAGAAGTCAAGCCTAAAGAAGAGGAGAAACCAAAGGAAGAGCTCAAGCCTAAGGAAGAGGTAAAACCCAAGGAAGAGGCTAAGAAGAAGAAGGAAGAGAAGCCCAAGGAAGAGGTCAAGCCCAAAGAAGAGAAACCAAAGGAAGAGCTCAAGCCTAAGGAAGAGGTGAAACCCAAGGAAGAGGCCATGAAGAAGAAGGAGGAGAAACCCAAGGAAGAAGTCAAGCCTAAAGAAGAGGAGAAGCCAAAGGAAGAGCTGAAGCCTAAGGAAGAGGTGAAACCCAAGGAAGAGGCCAAGAAGAAGAAGGAGGAGAAACCCAAGGAAGAAGTCAAGCCTAAAGAAGAGGAGAAACCAAAGGAAGAGCTCAAGCCTAAGGAAGAGGTGAAACCCAAGGAAGAGGCCAAGAAGAAGAAGGAGGAGAAACCCAAGGAAGAAGTCAAGCCTAAAGAAGACGAGAAAGCAAAGGAAGAGCTCAAGCCTAAGGAAGAGGTGAAACCGAAGGAAGAGGCCAAGAAGAAGAAGGAAGAGAAGCCCAAGGAAGAGGTCAAGCCCAAAGAAGAGAAACCAAAGGAAGAGCTCAAGCCTAAGGAAGAGGTGAAACCCAAGGAAGAGGCCAAGAAGAAGAAGGAGGAGAAACCCAAAGAGGAAGTCAAGCCTAAAGAAGAGGAGAAAGCAAAGGAAGAGCTCAAGCCTAAGGAAGAGGTGAAACCGAAGGAAGAGGCCAAGAAGAAGAAGAAGGAAGAGAAGCCCAAGGAAGAGGTCAAGCCTAAAGAAGAGGAGAAACCAAAGGAAGAGCTCAAGCCTAAGGAAGAGGTAAAACCCAAGGAAGAGGCTAAGAAGAAGAAGGAAGAGAAGCCCAAGGAAGAATTCAAGCCTAAAGAGGAAGAGAAACCAAAGGAAGAGCTCAAGCCTAAGGAAGAGATCAAGCATAAGGAAGAGGTGAAACCCAAGGAAGAGGCCAAGAAGAAGGAGGAGAAACCCAAGGAAGAAGTCAAGCCTAAAGAAGAAGAGAAACCAAAGGAAGAGCTCAAGCCTAAGGAAGAGCTCAAGCCTAAGGAAGAGCTCAAGCCTAAGGAAGAGGTGAAACCCAAGGAAGAGGCCAAGAAGAAGAAGGAGGAGAAACCCAAGGAAGAAGTCAAGCCCAAAGAAGAGAAACCAAAGGAAGAGCTCAAGCCTAAGGAAGAGGTGAAACCCAAGGAAGAGACCAAGAAGAAGAAGGAGGAGAAACCCAAGGAAGAAGTCAAGCCCAAAGAAGAGAAACCAAAGGAAGAGCTCAAGCCTAAGGAAGAGGTGAAACCCAAGGAAGAGACCAAGAAGAAGAAGGAGGAGAAACCCAAGGAAGAAGTCAAGCCTAAAGAAGAAGAGAAACCAAAGGAAGAGCTCAAGCCTAAGGAAGAGGTACCCAAGGAAGAGGCCAAGAAGAAGGAAAAGAAACCCAAGGAAGAGGTCACAGTTTCGGTATCTAACGCGTTTTCCTCGGCCGTAATTGCTGAAGATGATTGCCTCTTTTACATGAAAAGTGCTCGTGTACTGCGCGAGGGTGTTTCTCTATGCGAGCCAACATATGTGGATATAGCTGTCTCATTTTCTCTAGTGAAACAGAGAACAGAAAAGATAGGAATCGGTGTTATTTTCGAAAGAAAAGGAACTACTGAAAAGTCTCCTGAGGACAAAGAAGGGAACGGTTGGTGGTTGCTTTCGTTAATTTGTGCTCTTGCTATCTTATCGTTCAGTTGCCCTTACTGATGTGATGGAAATGGTCAATATTCCTCAAGAGGACACGAAAAAGAGGCGTAAGAAGAAGAAGAAAGGTACTAAGCGAGAAAAAGTGGAGATCAAAGTCACTCCGTCTGAGGACCAAGAGGATGGACAAATTCAGCGCGCTCCTGCAAAGAAAGAGTTACTTGAAGTGAATATCGCGCGGAAGAGGACACTGTCAGGTGAATATAGTGAATGCTCACTTGCATGCCATCTTCTGATATTAGGTGGGTCTGAAAGTTTTGGACCTATCCTCAAATCATTCGGAAAAGATAGGCGAATGTTCTAAGAAGTGTTTCATGCAGAATTTCTTCCTCTTTCCAGCAGTAAATTCTTGTTCAGATTTCTTTGATGTTCTATCAAAAAATCGTCAGAATCTTGAATGCATGGTTTTACCTAACCCAACTTTCGCTATTTTTTAAATTTTCGTTTTGGACTTATGGAAATGCTTTAATAACAGTTAGATAGAGTAAACAAAAAAAGCAATTTGACACGTTTTTTGGCATCGATAGCTGGCTTTTCAAATTTTCTGAAATTATCATTTTGATGCTACCAAATTTGATGTTTGTTTATCCAAAACTTCGCGTAGGACATCAGACGCAGTCAGCTAGGGTGTCATTCGATGATGCAGCTTCTTCTCCTTTTATTGACTGATGTTTTCTTTCTGATTCGTAAAGGCCTCGAAAAAGAATTGTCATAATTCCAGCTTTCGATGCGCCCCAGGCTGCACCCTAAAAGCTCGTAGGTTTGTTAAAATTAATGTTTGACTTTAATCGATTTTTGGAAGTTTCAATTTGCAAAGGTTTCATCATGTTTAAAGCACGACAAACATTCATATATGACATGACTTCGCAAATGTGAAGACTTTTAGGCCCGTATGCACTAACACTGCGGCGAGGGGAGCGGCGTCCCGATTGACGAAAAAGCCAGCGGTGTTCGCACGCGGTCATTTTATGACTGAGGACGCCGCTCCTTTCGCCGCAGGGATGTTGGTGCATACGGGCCTTAATAAACTTGCTTTTAAGGCTACAAAGCAGCCGATGCCAAGAAACAGTTGGTTTTGTAGCATTTTGTTTACTCTATCCAACTGTTATCAAAGCTTTTTCAAAAGTCCAAGACGAAAATTTCAAGCTAAATTTAGGCTACGTATTATTCGAAAGAGCACTGGACGAAACCGAACAAAAACTTTGCTGCTAAAAAGAGAAAGAAATTTTGCATAGCAGTCCTTAGAGTGTTTAGTTTATCGTTATTCTGAATGATTTTAAGAAGTCTAGGTATAAACTTTCGGGCACTCAATACTTCTACGATAAGTTGCATAGTTTCGACGATTTCTTAGTGCTGGGAAATCGCAGAAATTTACCTATTTTTCTGGAATCCAAAATCAGCTGCAAATAGCTTCGTGTTACTTTCATGTTAACGATGTTTGCGGAGTCATTCGAACAATATTATTTTTTTCAATAACCTGCAAATCCCTCGTGCGACATTGAGAGTTGAAGATTAGAATCGATTTTGGGCAAGCTTGGAAAGCAGATACTTAACCTAAATTTTCAAACTTTCGTTAGTCGAAAATTCGAGAAAAAATTTGAGTAAAGTCCACTCTTTGAATGACAGCCGCAACGATGAATCAGTTCGAATATCTAATACTTGGTAATGTGCTTTGTAATAACAGCAATCAGGGAGCCATATTTGACATAGCTTAAATACAATAGTCAAGCTAGTGTGGTCCCCCGAGGATGCTCTACCATGTACTCTCTTCGAATTTTCTTCTTTTTGATAAGAACACCCAAACACTTAAGATTGAAGAGGACTTTGGAAGTGATGTATGAATTAGGTCTAGTATCAGGATATTTACTAGCGATAGGAAAGAATGTTTACTCGGGACAAGATGGAAATTGCCTATCCTATAGAAGCATCAGAAGAATGCGCTATTCCAGCATTATTTCGGCAGAATTATCAACAGGGTTAATCGACATAGTCAATGCGAAATCAATACTCACACCGAGTATTTTAGGGCCTATTCTATTCAGCATCGCCAACTCTCAGAGTTTGGGAATTTTACACGAATTGGGGAGGAGGTAAAATATTCCGTTAAAGGCAGCGTCCAGGCAGATCTGGACCTATGGCAATTTTATGTGGAAAGTAAGTTTTGGGGCCCTAACTAAGGCACTGCCCAAGTGGCAGCGCAGGTGACTCACTAACGGTTGAGATATACGCCTCCAAACGGACCCCAGGATCGTAGTCGCATGGATTCATGGCAGTTTCGCGCGAGGACCCACGCGTTGCGCCAAGAATCCATGCGAAATACGATCCTGGGATTTCGAGGGGAATATCTCAGCCGTTAGAGCGC
This sequence comes from Cylicocyclus nassatus, assembly GCA_958299035.1. Taxonomy (NCBI): domain Eukaryota; kingdom Metazoa; phylum Nematoda; class Chromadorea; order Rhabditida; family Strongylidae; genus Cylicocyclus; species Cylicocyclus nassatus. The sequence goes on from CATQJL010000001.1 coordinate 53,651,667, forward strand.
TATCTGAGCTGCGTGGCTTAGTTAGGGTTACTATCTACGGGAGATTACTATTTACGGGAGATCCCTATGTGTCCAGACTTGCCTGAACGCTGTCTTCAAGAACGTCTTACACTGGGACTGATTACGTTCCCAATCTCGTACATTTACCATTTTCTCAGAATAAGGAGTAACAAAAGGACAGAAAATTAGCACGTCGTCTATATATATATATATATATATATATATATATATATATATATATATATATATATATATATATCATGATCGATTGTTTTACTTACTCTTCCGTAACCTTATAAAGGAGACGATAATATGGGAGAAAAGTGATCTTTTTGTGTATCACGACGAGTAATCCTTATCCAAGCTCAGTAAGATTGAAGTTTTAGATTGCGACTTAATGCCGACGTTCTCATTTATTTGAATAACCAAACAATCTGTGTGAGGTGACAGCCCCGCACCACTACGCGCGAGTTTAGTCTCCTAGCTGTACAGTCTGCCCTAATCCCAATCAGGCCCATTAGCATGGCAGGAGTCCGTGTAGCGAGGGTTGTGGGTCACGTAAACGACTAGTTTGTCTGCTCTCTCTTCAATCTCTCAGTTCTCTCCGACAATGCGCATATGTAGCGCAGACCCCAGCGTTGCGAGCGCACAAACTTACGACAACGGCTCCACCTGATCTCATGGACAGACTGTAATATACCCACACTAACAGTCGCAGCTTCTATTTATCAAAAGACTGTAAAACAGTGTATCTAGTCTTCTACCGGGTAGAGGGCTAAATGTCGCCGATAGGCCCCCGCGCGAACAGCCTGCACAAATCCGTCATGTCTGTGATATGTGGAGCTGCGTACCTCGTCGCAGATGTCCGCGTAGGATCACTCACTTTCGGCGACATATAGTCCTCCATCTTCCTCTACCCATTTTGCGCCTTCCTGGCAGAGATTGAAGCTCGCACACTGCTCGCGGCACCTGCGTCTGCATACCCTCCGTTGATCGACTTCTAATCTTTACTTGTTCCTTCATCTTTTTGGGCATACTGACTAGTAAGCAGCTACGATCCGCTGCATTCGAAAGTACATATTGTGTGTTTGCGTCACGTTTTCGAGCCTGAGCACAACTTCGAAACTTTCGCTTCGACGGGTACAAAAATTTAGAGGAAATTAGCGAAGACTTGAACGAATACATAGAAAGCGAAATGATCGCGTGAATCCACCAGTGAGATTGTGGTACAAGCAAGGTCAAAACTGCTCAGAGCAATACATTGCGATCGTTTTGGTGACCGAAATGTACTTTGGTAGATACAGCTTTTGATCCTTCTTCACGCTAAGGAATCGGTCAGAGTTTGCCGGTGTTGCCGGTGTTGAAAGTGTTGAAAGCGTTGCCGGTGTTGAAAGTGTTGAAAATGTTACCGGTGTTGAAAGCGTTGAATGTAGACGCTGCAGTTTCATTCTTCCTCGAGCGATCGTACTGGCTGGTGACATAATTTGAAATGTGTCTATATGAAAAATGAGTGATGAAATGCAAGTGAAGTGGGAAATGCTTTCACATGCAAAAGATCCTCATACAGTTTTTGGAAGTAGAAGAGTTGGTTAGATAGGCAATCCCCAATATTTGAAAACGCTGCAAGACCTCCCATATCTAGGTCTTGTACTGAGTATTCGTAGAAATGCCGGATGCGACAGCTAACACGCATTACTCAGACTTTAGCAGCGTCCTCAAAATTCAAAGATTGCCTCTAAAACAAGTCCTCTACTTTCCAAAAATTTTGTATGAGGTTCTTTTGCATGTAAAAGCATTTCCCATTTCAGTCGCATTTCATTACTCATGTTCCATGTACGTTTCAAACGATCTCACCAGCCAGTAAGATCGCTCGAGGAAGAGTGAATCTGCAGGACTGATGTATACATTCAACACTTTCAACACTTTCAACACTTTCAACATCGGCAACACTGGCAAACTCTGACCGATCCCTAAACCAGAAACGATATCATTTGCAAGCTCAATTTTGATTGGTATAGCCGGTTTGATGAAAACTGGAAGAAAAATACAGCTTATGAAGCTAGCAGTCCACTTCATGAAAATAAGTGATGGAGACGAACGGCATGAGAATCGCGAAAAGAACAAAATTAAGAATTGATGGACGTTAGCGAAATACGCTACATACTATCTATAATAAGCCGGGCGTACCTCGTGCAAATCCATACTACGTGCATCTCGCGAGCCGATGCATGTATTTATATCCTTTATTTATAGTGCGCGTACGATGAATTATAAGTATTGGCAGCACTGGCAAATTGCTCGTCAACTGAAATCGCGCGAAGTATACCCCGCCTAGAAAAATGGTAAATTGCAATGAATGCGACACCGAAAGGCGGCAATACGTGCAAAACGCAAGGAAAACAAGTCCCGCGTAAACATGCGCCACGTCACCTTATCATGTAGACACCTGCTTGGACAAGACACTAATCTTGTGGCGGTGCATCATTTAATAAACTGAAATCACATTCAATGCCGTAAGCTTGATATCAACATTTTATTCAAAGGCTTGTGGATTTCAATAATCTTCAAGATTGAGCTTGTATATTTACTTATTTAGGGAATAAGAGTGGTAATCGTGTCCGGTTAACATTTTGCAGTCTCAGATCTTCATTCATATCATTCCAGGCAACAACGAGATCTATGTCGACATCGAGATCGAAGCTGGAGAAGAAAGCGCAAAGACAGATGCGCTCATCGACCTAAACTTCTACGATTATGATGAGAACAGTCTCAGCTTGTCTGGCTACGAGACAGAGGAGATCGAAGCTGACGTACTTCTGGATTCGCTTTCCGAAGAAGACTTCATCGATGCATTTGCTCCAACTCCCGCCGCTCAGGTTTCTGGCTATGTTCTATTCATAGTTTTCTTTCTGAAACAGAACTTGTAATAGAAATACTACCTTCGGACGGCATCATAATTCTGAATAGTACCCTCAGCAATATAGTTAAGAGGCTAAGAATTGCATAAAAATAAAAGCAAATACTCCGAAGATTATGGAGGATATTTGAGTCAAGTTTATACGTTTTGCTAATTCAATACTTGAAATATTTTCAGGAAGTCACAACAACAGTGCAAATTCCTTCCGCGGCTACATCTGTATCTCGTCTAATAGAAGAGTACAAAATGCAGGCGACGGAAGAAGTTGAGTTTGTCACTACTGCTCCCAACAAAGAAGCTGTCGAGGAAACGTTTACCCTTCGACGCAAAGAAGAAGGCAAGTTTATGGTTAGCATAATCGACAATCTGAAAAAAGTCTGTATTTCAGTTCCCGCAGAACTTGAAGCTGAAACGAAACAACAAATTGTACGCCATCCACAGCCTACTGAATGGAGGAATCTCAAGGAATCTGTGACACTTACTTGCACAGCTAAGAATCAAATTGATCAGGCGTCGTGGTTCAAGAACGGAATGAAAGTCGAATCCAACGACTTCATTTCGATAGAAACAGAAGGAACGGAGACCAAAATCACTCTAAGACAGTTCAATCCGTACTACATTGGCGTTTACCATGTCGTCGTTGATGATGTTGGAAGTCAACCGGCACGGATTTCCGCAAATATCGCACCGACTTTGGAGAGCAAGTAAGAGGAACATAATTAGAAATTTTAGATTTCAAAAAATGTCAAATAATTTTTTTCCAGACTCCCCTCCGAAATTGTTCACAGAATTGGAGTTCCACTGGATCTGCACTTCACTTACGCTGCTTATCCTGCCCCTCAAGTGAGGATACAGCATGAAAATACTGCCGTTACTCTATTAGCAGATATCGACCAGTATGAGGATTCCATTTCCATAAGGGTTAAAAATCTCAAAAAAGAAGATGAGGGAACCGTACGTATCTATTTGTCAAACGAATATGGCGACGTCGAGATGACATTTGATCTTCAACTCGTCGACACACCGTTAGCACCTCGAAACGCGCACGTTACTGAACTGACGCCTACGACAGTGACGATAGAATGGAGCAGCCCTGATGAAGATGAGAGCGACGTTATACACTATGTTGTGGAAAGAAGAATGGCAGAAAGCAGAAGATGGAGAAAGATGACCAAAACTACGGAAAAAGTGTACCATGGCACTGACCTTGTTTCAAATGAATTCTACTCCTACAGAATACTGGCTGTCAACGCCTACGGAGAGGGTCTGCCAAGTAATGTGGTGGAAGTTGACGTGCCTCCCGAAATTGACGAGGACTTCTTACCAGCAGAGTTACCTGTGGATGACGAATTGAAAGACATCAACAAATTAATAGAGGAGCTCAAGTCAGAAGAGGAAAGAATGAAGCCCGAGGAGAAAGAGGAAGCAAAGCGAGTTGAGGATAAGCCCAACGAAAGGGAGGTTCTGGAAGAGAAGTCAGTGAACAAAGATGAGCCAAAGGATGAAGTGAAGCCATTTGAAGAGGTCGGCGCCGAGGAGCTGAAAACAGCTGAAGAGAGACCTGAAGGAAAGCCTGTAGAAAAGCATAAGAAGAAAAAGAAGGAAGAAAGGCTAACAGGAGAGCCAGCTGAAGAAGTTAAGCCAGCTGAGGAAGTCAAGGCAGCTGAAGAGGTCAAGCCTGCAGAAGAAGCGAAGCCTGTTGAGAAGCCAAAGAAGAAGAAGGAAGAGAAACCGAAGGAAGAAGTTAAGACACCTGAGGAAGTCAAGCCTGCCGAAGAGGTCAAGCCTGCAGAAGAAGTGAAGCCTGCTGAGAAGCCAAGGAAGAAGAAGGAAGAGAAGCCGAAGGAAGAAGTTAAGCCAGCTGAGGAAGTCAAGGCAGCTGAAGAGGTCAAGCCTGCAGAAGAAGCGAAGCCTGTTGAGAAGCCAAAGAAGAAGAAGGAAGAGAAACCGAAGGAAGAAGTTAAGACACCTGAGGAAGTCAAGCCTGCAGAAGAAGTGAAGCCTGCTGAGAAGCCAAGGAAGAAGAAGGAAGAGAAGCCGAAGGAAGAAGTTAAGCCAGCTGAGGAAGTCAAGGCAGCTGAAGAGGTCAAGCCTGTAGAAGAAGTTAAGCCTGTTGAGAAGCCAAAGAAGAAGAAGGAAGAGAAGCCGAAGGAAGAAGTTAAGCCAGCTGAGGAAGTCAAGGCAGCTGAAGAGGTCAAGCCTGTAGAAGAAGTGAAGCCTGTTGAGAAGCCAAAGAAGAAGAAGGAAGAGAAACCGAAGGAAGAAGTTAAGACACCTGAGGAAGTCAAGCCTGCCGAAGAGGTCAAGCTTGCAGAAGAAGTGAAGCCTGTTGAGAAGCCAAAGAAGAAGAAGGAAGAGAAACCGAAGGAAGAAGTTAAGGCTGAGGAAGTCAAGGCAGCTGAAGAGGTCAAAGCTGCAGAAGAAGTGAAGCCTGTTGAGAAGCCAAAGGAAGAAGTTAGACTAGCTGAAGAGATGGATGACGAAATGAAGGAGATCAACGACTTAATAGAAGAGCTCAAGTTAGAAGAGGAAAGAAAGAAGCCCGAGGAGAAAGAGCAAGCAAAGCGAGTTGAAGATAAGCCCGACGAAAGGGAGGTTCTGGAAGAGAAGTCGGAGAACAAAGATGAGCCAATGCATGAAGTGAAGCTATTTGAAGAGGTTGGCGCCGAGCAGTTGAAACCAGCTGGAGAAGAGAGACCTGAAGAAAAGCCTGTAGAGAAGCGTAAGAAGAAAAAGAAGGAAGAAAGGCTACCAGGAGACGACAAGACAGAAGAAGCTAGGTCAGCTGAAGAAGTCAAGTCAGCTGAGGAGGTCAAGCCAGCTGAAGAAGTCAAGCCTGCAGAGAAACTCAAGAAGAGGGAGGAAAAGCCGAAGGAAGAAGTTAAGCCAGCTGAGGAAGTCAAGCCAGCTGAGGAAGTCAAGCCTGCAGAGAAACCTAAGAAGAAGAAGGAAGAGAAGCCGAAGGAAGAAGTCAAGCCAACTGAGGAAGTCAAACCAGCTGAAGAGGTCAAGCCTGCAGAGAAACTCAAGAAGAGGGAAGAAAAGCCAAAGGAAGAAGTCAAGCCAGCTGAGGAAGTGAAGCCAGCTGAAGAAGTCAAGCTTGCAGAGAAACCTAAGAAGAAGAAGGAAGAGAAGCCGAGGGAAGAAGTCAAGCCAACTGAGGAAGTCAAACCAGGTGAAGACGTCAAGCCTGCAGAGAAACCTAAGAAGAGGGAAGAAAAGCCAAAGGAAGAAGTCAAGCCAGCTGAAGAAGTCAAGCCTGCAGAAGAAGTGAAGCCTGTTGAGAAGCCGAAGAAGAAGAAGGAAGAGAAGCCGAAGGAAGAAGTCAAGCCAACTGAGGAAGTGAAGCCAGCTGAAGAAGTCAAGCCTGCAGAGAAAAAGAAGAAGAAGGAAGAGAAGCCGAAGGAAGAAGTCAAGCCAACTGAGGAAGTCAAACCAGCTGAAGAGGTCAAGCCTGCAGAGAAACTTAAGAAGAAGGAAGAAAAGCCAAAGGAAGAAGTCAAGCCAACCGAGGAAGTCAAACCAGGTGAAGACGTCAAGCCTGCAGAGAAACCTAAGAAGAGGGAAGAAAAGCCAAAGGAAGAAGTCAAGCCAGCTGAAGAAGTCAAGCCTGCAGAAGAAGTGAAGCCTGTTGAGAAGCCGAAGAAGAAGAAGGAAGAGAAGCCGAAGGAAGAAGTCAAGCCAACTGAGGAAGTGAAGCCAGCTGAAGAAGTCAAGCCTGCAGAGAAAAAGAAGAAGAAGGAAGAGAAGCCGAAGGAAGAAGTCAAGCCAACTGAGGAAGTCAAACCAGCTGAAGAGGTCAAGCCTGCAGAGAAACTCAAGAAGAGGGAAGAAAAGCCAAAGGAAGAAGTCAAGCCAGCTGAGGAAGTGAAGCCAGCTGAAGAAGTCAAGCTTGCAGAGAAACCTAAGAAGAAGAAGGAAGAGAAGCCGAGGGAAGAAGTCAAGCCAACTGAGGAAGTCAAACCAGGTGAAGACGTCAAGCCTGCAGAGAAACCTAAGAAGAGGGAAGAAAAGCCAAAGGAAGAAGTCAAGCCAGCTGAAGAAGTCAAGCCTGCAGAAGAAGTGAAGCCTGTTGAGAAGCCGAAGAAGAAGAAGGAAGAGAAGCCGAAGGAAGAAGTCAAGCCAACTGAGGAAGTGAAGCCAGCTGAAGAAGTCAAGCCTGCAGAGAAAAAGAAGAAGAAGGAAGAGAAGCCGAAGGAAGAAGTCAAGCCAACTGAGGAAGTCAAACCAGCTGAAGAGGTCAAGCCTGCAGAGAAACTTAAGAAGAAGGAAGAAAAGCCAAAGGAAGAAGTCAAGCCAACCGAGGAAGTCAAACCAGGTGAAGACGTCAAGCCTGCAGAGAAACCTAAGAAGAGGGAAGAAAAGCCAAAGGAAGAAGTCAAGCCAGCTGAAGAAGTCAAGCCTGCAGAAGAAGTGAAGCCTGTTGAGAAGCCGAAGAAGAAGAAGGAAGAGAAGCCGAAGGAAGAAGTCAAGCCAACTGAGGAAGTGAAGCCAGCTGAAGAAGTCAAGCCTGCAGAGAAAAAGAAGAAGAAGGAAGAGAAGCCGAAGGAAGAAGTCAAGCCAACTGAGGAAGTCAAACCAGCTGAAGAGGTCAAGCCTGCAGAGAAACTCAAGAAGAGGGAAGAAAAGCCAAAGGAAGAAGTCAAGCCAGCTGAGGAAGTGAAGCCAGCTGAAGAAGTCAAGCTTGCAGAGAAACCTAAGAAGAAGAAGGAAGAGAAGCCGAGGGAAGAAGTCAAGCCAACTGAGGAAGTCAAACCAGGTGAAGACGTCAAGCCTGCAGAGAAACCTAAGAAGAGGGAAGAAAAGCCAAAGGAAGAAGTCAAGCCAGCTGAAGAAGTCAAGCCTGCAGAAGAAGTGAAGCCTGTTGAGAAGCCGAAGAAGAAGAAGGAAGAGAAGCCGAAGGAAGAAGTCAAGCCAACTGAGGAAGTGAAACCAGCTGATGAAGTCAAGCCTGCAGAGAAACCTAAGAAGAAGGAAGAAAAGCCAAAGGAAGAAGTCAAACCAGCTGAGGAAGTGAAGCCTGTTGAGAAGCCAAAGAAGAAGGAGGTGAAGCCGAAGGAAGAGGTCAAGCCAGCTGAGGAAGTGAAGCCAGCTGAAGAAGTCAAGCCTGCAGAGAAACTTAAGAAGAAGGAAGAAAAGCCAAAGGAAGAAGTCAAACCAGCTGAGGAAGTCAAGCCTACAGAGAAACTCAAAAAGAGGGAAGAAAAGCCAAAGGAAGAAGTCAAACCAGCTGAGGAAGTGAAGCCTGTTGAGAAGCCAAAGAAGAAGAAGGAGGAGAAGCCGAAGGAAGAAGTCAAGCCAGCTGAGGAAGTCAAGCCTACAGAGAAACTCAAGAAGAGGGAAGAAAAGCCAAAGGAAGAAGTCATGCTAGCTGAGGAAATCAAGCCAGCTGAAGAGGTCAAGCCTGCAGAAGAAGTGAAGCCTGTTGAGAAGCCGAAGAAGAAGAAGGAAGAGAAGCCGAAGGAAGAAGTCAGGCCAAAGGAGAAAGTCAAGCCAGCTGAGGAGCCAAAGGAGGAAGCCCAGCCAGCTGAGGAAGTCAAGTCTACAGAGGAACTCAAGAAGAGGGAAGAAAAGTCAAAGGAAGAAGTCAAGCCAGCTGAGGAGGTTAAGCCTACCGAAGAGGCCAAGCCTGCGGAGAAAGTTGAGAAGCCGAAGAAAAAGAAGGAAGAGAAGCCAAAGGAAGAAGTCAAGCTAGCTGAAGATGTGATTCCTGCAGAGAAACCTAAGAAAAAGAAAGAAGAAAAGGAAGCAGAAGAGAAGCCTAAGAAGAAAAGGGAGAAAAAAGCATTGGAAGTCGTTGTGTCTGAAGAAGAACTATTGGAGGTTGCAGCTGAAGCCGAAATCAAATTGAAACCAAGCCTTGTCGATGAAGAAGAACAAGATGAATTCACGGGCAGGACTGTGCTTCTGAATAAAGACGACAGAGTTGCAGAAGAAGAAGAAGATTTGGGCCTGGATTTATCAAAGCAGCGTCCAGGTAAGACCTCGAGTGCTAAGCTTATTTCGAGCGTTTGTCTCATATTTTTATGTATCTGAATAGTTTTGCATACCATTTTTCACATGCAGATAAAGCTTTCTTTGCAGGTACAGTCATCATCGAACATCCTGAAGCACAGACGGTCACAGAACCGCAACAGATGTGCGTGTTTACTTGTCGTCTGAGCCAAGAAGCTACGAGTGTGCGCTGGTTCCGTAATGAGAGAGAGCTGTGGACGCATCTCCCTAAGATGGAGATTGTGACGACAGAACGTGAGACCAAACTCATCATAAACGAAGTTGACCACAAAGACATTGGAGAATATCATGTGCTGCTCGACGATGTTGAAGAATCTCAGCCGGCACAGCTCATCTACAAACTACTGCCCAAACTGACCTACGAAGGACCCACGGAAGCAATAGCTGCCGGCAAGCATTTCGATTTTGTAGTCAAGTTTATAGGCTATCCCACGCCTGAATTCGATATGACCCTAAATGGCGAAGACCTGAAACTTCTGGCCAATGTTGAGATGTACGATGACTTCATCTCCTTCCGAGTGAAACATGTCAAGCAGAGCGGAACCATATTAATTCGAGCCAGGAACGAAAACGGCGAGGATAAACTTGAGATTCCCATGCAAGTCATCGATGTACCGTCTGCCCCACTCGATCTTCAGGTCAGCGACATCGGAACCACGACAGCAACACTTTCATGGAAAGCTCCGCTGTATTCAAATGGATCGAACATCAAGGAATATTTCATCGAGCGCAAATCAGTGGAGTACTCTCGCTGGCGTTCTGTCGCCCGACTACCAGCCGATAAGCTTTCGATAAACGTCGACGATCTGTTCCCCAACGATCTCTACGCATTCCGTGTGAGTGCCGTCAATGACATTGGACAGGGCAATCCGAGCAATCTTGTGGAAGTGCAAACGTCTGAAGAAATCCAAGAAGAAGTGATAGAAGGTAATCGTGCCTTTTGCCTTTTGCATCAAGCTGAAACAAAAGTGTGTTTAGCCACTAAATATGTACAAGTTGACATGGTCCCATGAGCTTCGGTCTTTAGGGGGAGAAACAAAATACATTTTAGAAAAGTAGCTTTAGATGCTTTTCGATCAATTTTTTTATCGAATGCTTCTCATTCTAGCACACTTATGGCGAAAATTTTTTTCGGAGTAAACGACTTTTTTCATAGGGTAATTCGATGAAAAAGAAAGAGAAAAGATGTTACGCAGATAAAAATATCTACGTAACATCTTTGCGTTATTATATTGCCTGAATGCTGGTAAAGACTTAGTACCTTCTAAACTACAGCTTTTATTCGCACTGATTCCGGAGAGGATTTTTGCCGCATTTAAAATACACTGCTTAGCTCAAAGTTTGCTATCATAAAAAATCAGCATTGAATCAAAATAATTTAGAAGAGTTCACTGAAGAAGTCACAATTGCGAAGAAATCTCCCAAAGATGAACTAACGGAAGAAGAAATTGCGCAGACTATGATGCTCCCCACGAAGCTTGAAGAAGAAATCACAGAGATTGTGGAAGAAGAGGTTGGCTTTAGGGCTTTAGGGGCCTGAATAATGGCATAAAAACTGAGTCATCAATAAAATTTCATTCCAGGAGTTTCTCAAGAAAGTAGGTCAAGAAGAAGATAAGTCCGCAAAGAAGAAGACCAAAGTTCCAAAACGCCGAGTGGAAGAGGAAGAACTAGTAGAAGAAGAAGTAGTGGAGAAAGTTAAGCCAAAAGAAGAGCCAGAGACCAAAATGGAGAAGAAGATCGTTGAAGAAGTCGTCATTCAAGAAGAAGAAATAAAGGAAGAGAAAGCAACGAAAAAGAGACCGAAAGCAGATGAAAAGAAGGTGCTGGCTGAAGAGGCCAAAGTCAAAGAGGAGGATGTAGCAACGAAGAGATCATCAAATGCTGAAGCAGCAAAGGTTGCGGAAGCAGGCGCTATAGCTGCGAAGGATGAGAAAGTGCAGGAAGAAAAGAAAGAAGAAGGGAAAGCAAAGAAAATGAAACCAAAGAAGAAGGCACCCAAGAAGGAAGAAATTGTTGAAGAGGTCATTACCGTCACGGAAGAAGTAACTGAGACGACACATGAAGTGGTTGTTGACGAACCTAGCGGAAAGAAGAAGAAAAAAGTGCCAAAGGCACTTGTGATACCAGATGAAATAAGCTCGAAGTTTGGAGAACCTAGCACACTGCTTTCCGAAACAATCATAACGAAGAAAATTGTAGCAAGGGAAGGAAGCGCTGAAGCAGTGTCACCAATCAAGCAGCCGCAGTCGGCCAGCATTGCAATAAAAGTTGATAGTGCTAGCAAGATTCGATCAAGGGCAAGCACTCCCGAAGGTGAATTTACATTCAAGCAACGATCACAGACTCCAGAAGGAAGAAAGGAGGAGGTTGCCGCAAAACTGAAACTGCGCGGTGAGAATGATGATAAGACTGGCCTCCCTCCTAAACCTGGTGCTGAGGTTAAGCCCAAAGAGGAAGTGAAACCTAAGGAAGAACTCAAACCCAGAGAGGATGTTGAACCAAAGGAAGAGGCCAAGAAAAAGGAAGAAAAGCCCAAGGAGGTCAAGCCTAAAGAAGAGGAGAAGCCAAAGGAAGAAGCGAAACCCGAGGAAAAGGCTAAAAAGAAGAAAGAAGAGAAGCCCAAGGAAGAAGCAAAGCCTAAGGAGGAGATGAAACCCAAAGAAGAGGCCAAGAAGAAGAAAGAAGAGAAGCCCAAAGAAGAAGTGAAGCCAAAGGAAGAAGTGAAACCCAAAGAAGAAGCCAAGAAAAAGAAAGAAGAGAAGCCGAAAGAAGAAATGAAGCCAAAGGAAGAGGTGAAACCCAAAGAAGAGATGAAACCCAAAGAAGAGGTGAAACCCAAAGAAGAGGTGAAACCCAAAGAAGAGACCAAGAAGAAGAAAGAAGAGAAGCCCAAAGAAGAAGTGAAGCCAAAGGAAGAAGTGAAACCCAAAGAAGAAGCCAAGAAAAAGAAAAAAGAGAAGCCGAAAGAAGAAATGAAGCCAAAGGAAGAGGTGAAACTTAAAGAAGAGGTGAAACCCAAAGAAGAGGTAAAACCCAAAGAAGAGGTGAAACCCAAGGATGAACCCAAGAAAAAGAAAGAAGAGAAGCCGAAAGAAGAAGTGAAGCCAAAGGAAGAGGTGAAACTTAAAGAAGAGGTGAAACCCAAAGAAGAGGTAAAACCCAAAGAAGAGGTGAAACCCAAGGATGAACCCAAGAAAAAGAAAGAAGAGAAGCCGAAAGAAGAAGTGAAGCCAAAGGAAGAGGTGAAACCCAAAGAAGAGGTGAAACCCAAAGAAGAAGTAAAACCCAAAGAAGAGGTAAAACCCAAGGATGAAGCCAAGAAGAAGAAAGAAGAGAAGCCCAAAGAGGAGGTAAAGCCAAAGGAAGAGGTGAAAGCCAAAGAAGAGGTAAAACCCAAAGAAGAGGTGAAACCCAAGGATGAAGCCAAGAAGAAGAAAGAAGAGAAGCCCAAAGAGGAGGTAAAGCCAAAGGAAGAGGTGAAAGCCAAAGAAGAGGTAAAACCCAAAGAAGAGGTGAAACCCAAGGATGAAGCCAAGAAGAAGAAAGAAGAGAAGCCCAAAGAGGAGGTAAAGCCTAAAGAAGAAGAGAAACCCAAAGAAGTGTTGAAGCCCAAAGAAGAGGCCAAGAAGAAGAAATCTGAGAAGTCGAAGGAAGAGCTGAAGACTAAAGAAGAGGTGAAACCCAAAGAAGAGCTAAAACCGAAGGAGGAGAAGCCGAAAGAGAAAGTCAAGCCTGTGGAGGAGAAGCCAGAAGAGAAGCCCGAGAAGAATAAAGAAGAGAAACCAAAAGAAGAGGTGAAGCCCATGAAGGTAACCAAGGACGAAAAAGTGTCAGAAGAAGTATCTGTACAGCAAGAACCAGAAAAGGAGATCGTGCAGAAGGAGCCAGAAAAAGATCAAGCCGCTAAAGCGAAAAAGAAACCCAGAAAGAAGGTGGAGGTTGTTGAAGAAAAGGAAGAACAAAAAGAAAAGGAGGCGAAGGCAGTGCCAAATGGAGAGACAAAGGAACTTCCAGAGATTATAGAGCCTGAAAAGAAACCTGAAAAGAGGCGTAAGCAACTTGCTGCAGAACCAATCCCCGAAGATGAGACAGTAGATGTCCTATCGGCTGTGATCAGTCGCGAAAGTGAGGCAGTAAGCAGCCGAACATCACGGAGATCGTCCGGGGCATCTAGTGTAGAGAGTTACACGATTTCTCGGCGAAGAGCAAGGAAGGAAGGTTTCCTAACTACTCCTGGAAGCGAAGTGCTAGCTCTTCGAGGTGATACAGTGCGGATTGAATGCGAGCTGGTGAATGATGACGACGAAGTAGAATGGTTCATCAATGACAGGTCATTCGCGGCTGATGCTAGAGCTACAGAGGAGTCACATGGTCCCATGAGGATGTTGGTTATACGGGATGTTACTCCAAAGGATTCAGGCATGGTGGTAGAAGTACGTCTTGGTGACTATGTGGCCACCACAACGATCGTTGTTGAAGACACTCGCGCTGAAATGATCAGGCGTTTAGAGCGCAGAACAGTTGGGAGAGAGGGTCAAGACGTGGTTCTTAGCGTTGAGCTGGATCACGAGGCTAAAGAAGTCACTTGGTTCAAAGATGACATGTCTGTAACGATGTCGGAGAAGTACACCGTAGAGGTGGTGGAAGGAACCATCTACCGTCTGATCATAAAACGAGCAGACTACCGCGATGCTGGCCAGTACACTGTCGTGGTCGATGGTTCAAAGAGTTATACAAGTCTCCAGATTCAAGGAAAACCAGTGGTAAAGAAGGGCGAGAAAAGGCACATCGAAGTGGAGAGGGACGAGAACATCATCTTCAACGTGCCCTTCGAGTGCTACGAAGAACCAGCAGTATCTTGCCTATTCAATGGTTCACTTCTTCGTGAAGACGCAAAGATACACATGGATGTAAACGATGGCATCATGCGCTTCTGCAAAAAGCATGTAACCAAGGTGGATTCTGGTGAATATACGATCAAATTACACAACGAAATGGGGGAGGATTCGGAAACTGTGACTGTTCGCGTGAAAGGTAAGATTTTATCATGAAAGTTCAGATCTTCTTATAACATTCAATTACAGATGTACCTGCAAAGCCACAAAGCGTGTCCGTTACGGAGGTTGAAAGCGAGGCGATTTCCATCTCATGGACGGCTCCGGAGGATGACGGCGGACAACCGATTACTGGTTATATCATAGAGAAGAAAGAAGATGGCCGAAGAACATTCCACAAAGTTGCGCATGTGAGTGCGAAATACTTTTTACGCGTGTTTTTCAAAATTAGAAGGACAACTCCAAATTCTGTTGTAACGAGAAAAGGGAGGAAAACGGGCTCAAGTTGACAAAACCTTCAGAACTTATTCAATTACCGTACCGTCAAAAGTAAATCACTTCTGTCAAGGTTTCCGCTGCCAAAACGTCATACACCATTGAAGATTTGGAAATAGATACCGGCTACATTTTGAGAGTATCTGCAGTGAATAAGTATGGCGCAGGAGAACCATCTTATACACCTGTGGTAAGTTTAATTCATTTGATCATGATTTAGATTCTGGACCACTGATGTTGGGCCATAATCAGAGTGCAGTCTGAAAGGATCCATACCATTCAGGTAACGACTGGAACACCATACAAGGCGCCACAATTGACGGAGCCGCCAACCATCTCTCAAGTGTCTGGAAACACCTGTGTACTGTCCTGGTCGAAGCCAGCAGATACTGGCGAGTCTCCAATCTACGGCTACGACGTCTATAGAAAGGAAGATGGTGGCAAATGGATCCAGGTATTATCTACTTCCGTATTTCGAGTTTTTGTCTCGTTCTAGGCTTACGACTATCACATAAATAGAGTGAATTTTGACAATTTCCAGCGAACTCCACTAGATTAAAAGAAAAGTATATAAAATCCTTCTATCTTCCAGATGAATGAAGAGCTCCTGTTCAAAGAGCAGTTTACGGTCACTGACCTTCGACCCAACATCACCTACATTTTCAAAGTGGAAGCTCATAATGAAGCTGGTTTCATCTCGGCATCGAATGTTGAATCAGAACCACTTCGTATCAAAGCAGCTCTTGGTCAGTTTAAATCATTATCTTGCTAGATTAGGGTGTAGAATATAGAAAGAAAAATAGCAAGTATTCTTTATGATGATAAGATCTACTTCATCTTATGCAAAAACTGCATTTACGTTTCTTAGTCATTTTTTGCTACTGAACTATGGTAGCCTGAGCTGGAAATAAAATTGCTTCGCGATTACAATAACAAGTAGCTTTCTAAGCGAAAATTACACTTCTCTTCGAAAAAACACTGCACATTACGTAATGAAGCCATAAATGCGCATTCAATTCCAGATCTTCCCACCACCATCATTCCCACTCCGCGGGTTATTCCTACCGGACTGGATAGCGTCACTGTCACTTGGAACATCGATGAAAGTATAGCATACTCGGAATATGTGGTCTCATACAAATCCGAAAATTCATCAGTGTGGACTGAGGTATGGGTCTCCGGGGTCTTTGGATCCGTTAGTGCTTTAATAAGGATGAATTTTTTAGGTCAAGTGTCAAACCAACACTTGTACAATAAATGAGTTGAAAGAAGGTGTTTCCTATGTCTTCAAAGTGGCTCCAGCCAATGAAGAAGGCGCAGGAACATTCTCAGAAGAAACGCACCCAGTCAAAGTTACGCGTAAGTCTTGAGTAGATGTGAATCTCCAACTTCGGTCAAGAGATGTTTTTTACAGCCACAGTTGCTCCTGTCATTACCAAAGCGATCAAGAATGTGTCGATCCCAAGGAAACGTGCGTTAAACCTTGAATGTCATGCAAATGCTGAACCCGCTCCCGACTATATATGGTACAAGAACGGAGCGGAGATCATTCCGCAGAACTCTAATACAGAGGTAAATTGTTTCATATCTCCAAAGTAAGTTAGCAAAGGATAAAAAATTGTTTATGAACTCGCCACCCGTTGTTAAACTTCTGTTCCAACCGGGACAGACTAAAATGGATGGTGCGCATTCACAAGCGGTTTGCGCTAAGTAGCAATCTAAGCCACCTGTAACAATCGTCACAAACATGTCTGCATCTCTCGATCTCTTGCGAACAGAATGCCACCGCCCTGCCCATGCTTGTATGGGTAAAGCCTAGAAAACCGCGCTCCCTTCCTGGCAAATTTTTTTAGTCCTTTCGGGATCAAAAAACAGACCGTAAATTATACACTATTACCGATATTTTGTACAAACGCTTGAAGTATCAGCTCACTTGGTGAGCAGCCAAATTGTCTAAAGCGAGATTACCAAAAACCGCCTCTCTCAAGATATCATCACCTCTCACAGGACATCTCCAACATTTGTGCGCTTTCAGCATTTTGCAGTGTTGTTGCTTTCTCAGCAATTATTCGTTTATTACCAGATCTACCAAACTTGATTGTAAGCAAAAATCACAGGTTTTCAAATGACATGAAAATTTTTTCCTTCAGATCGTGAATGAGGGCCATATGAGCTTCCTGAAAATCCACAGCGTCGAAGCATCTGATGCAGGTGTCTACGAGTGTGAAGTGGAGAATGAGCATGGAAAAACGAGCTGTAAGGCGACAGTGCAAATAACAGGCAAGTGCAACCCTTTTTTTCATTTCCCTGCCAAGAATATTCTCTATCTGATTGCAGATGTACGCTGTCACTTCGAATCGTCATTCTCTGAATACATTGAAGCGACTGAAGGACAGAACGTAGAACTTCGGTGCACCTTGTCGGACGAAGATGGTGTGGTCGTGTGGTACAAAGATGGAAAGCTGTTGAAGGCTGATGACCGCATAACCATTGTGGCTGAGGACACAGAAAGAATCCTGAGAATCAGCGACATCAGGGATTCGGATAGCGCCACTTATCGCTGCGAAACTTCAGACGGTCGTAGTAGAACTGAAGGAGAGCTTCTGGTCAAAGGTAAGGGTATCAAAGCCATTTATCATAACGAAGAGTGTCCATAATGGAAATGTAATTTTCAGAAGAAGAGCCACACATCAGCGTCGGGCCGCAAGACGAAACTATCCGGTATTTCGGTGCTACCGTCGAGCTCAAGTGTGAACTAACTAAACCGGTGCATAGAGTGCTTTGGTTCCGGAATAAGAAGGAGATATGGGCACAGATGAACAAGTTCCTAATCAACACCATTGACTGCACATCGACGCTTGTGATTCTGAACTTCGACAAGTCCGACATTGGCGATTACTATGCTGCCTTAAGCGAAAAGGAAACTTCGGCTCCTGCACACATAGGACTGGAGGTTGCGCCAGAAATCAAAATCACAGAAAATCTTGGCGATCACATCACCCTACATGTGGATACTGAATTAGATTTCCATGTAGAGACTTACGGAAGTCCACAACCTGCAGTGGTCATCATGCACAAGGACGAACGCATACAAAGCAGGCCAAAAGTGAGTGTCGAGGAGTACGACGAAATGCTGAGTGTTCGTATGAAGAACCTCACAAGAGATGACATTGGCACAATAAGAATTACTGCCGAAAATATAGCAGACACTGCTCAAAAAGAAATATCTCTTAATGTGATCGATGTCCCTGACGAACCTCTTAATTTGGAAGCTAGCCAAATAACGGCAAATTCAATCATGCTGACTTGGAATTCCCCCGAAGAAGACAATGGAGCCGCTGTTACTGGCTACGTGATCGAACGAAGAGCGGTGGAAAGCAACAGATGGAGAACGGTCGGCAAGACCGATGCAGACACGTTCTTCTTCAAGGCCGAAGATCTGATGTCAAAGCAAGTGTACGGCTTCCGCGTGATCGCCGTCAACGAAGTCGGCGAAGGACCACCAAGTCACTTCATTGACATTATCACTCTGGAGGAGGAAGTGATAGATGGAGTTCTGTCACCTGACTTGGTACTGCTGGAAACCCCCGATGCCCCTGGGGTAGAACGCGATGATACAAAGATTACTGTGACTTGGAATCCAATCGTGGATGCTGACGCATACCAGCTGGAGAGAAGAAGTGAAACGAGTGACTGGCTGGAAGTGGTCACAATCGACAAAACCCATTTTGTGGATCGTTCGCTGCGGAAAAGCGGGACCTACCGCTATAGAGTTATTGCTCAGAACGCGACTGGTGAGTCCAAATCAAGTGGAGAATCTGCACCCATTTCCGTCGTTATTGAAGAGCAGGAGGAAGAAGAAAGAGCTGATGGTGTCTCAGAAAGAAAAGACGATCAAGTCAACGGAGAAGCCGTCATGAAAGCGGAACAGGTAGTCAATGGTGATGTTACGAAGGAACTAACCACACAAGAAGATAAGGAACCTATATTTGGAGTGCAGTTGAAGGGCATACCTGAGGCTGCTCCTGAGAAGGCTGAAGAAGATAAAGAAGACGAGAAGAAAACGGAGAGAGCCGAAGATCAGGAAGAGACTAAGAAGAAAAAGCCAGTAGATGCGACAAAGAAGAAGCGAAAAGTTAAGAAAGAAGATGAAAAGGATGGCATAACTGCAGCCAAAGACGATCTGAAGATGGAAGAGCCCTCCAAAAAGACGGAAATAGAGCAAAAAGAAGCAGTGATTGATGGAGCCATGAAAAGGGACGAAGAAGTCGATAAGCCAAAAGTGGAGGAGGTTAAAAAGGAGAAGGAAGAAGATGCCACAGAAAAGGATGATGTCAAAGAAAAAGAGAAGAAAGCGAAGGTAGACGAGAAGGTGAGAACGGAGGAAGAGCCGAAAAAAGTGGAGAAAGTGGATGAACCACTAGTCGAAGACGGCGTAAAGAAAGATGAGAAGAAGAAAAAGAAAAAGTCACCAAAGGCTGAACAAAAGGAGGTCGAGAAAGAACCAGAGCCTGCTGTCAATGGTACTGTTGCAGAGCCGCCTAAAGAAGTTCCAAAAGTAGAGCCTAAAAAGAAGAAAAAAGGGCCCTTGTCATTGAAATCCACCGAAGAGGTGATTGATCTGAAGGTTGGTGACTCATGTGACATGAAAATGGAGGCCAGCGACGATGTGAAGAAGTTTGAATGGACAAAGGCTGACCTTTCGCTAGGTTCTGGATATTCTCAACAAGATTCTAAGAAGACTAGCAACGTTCATATCGGATCTGTCACATTGGAGATGGCTGGGAAGCACAAGTGTGTCGCAACGAATTCTGATGGAGAAACTGCTACGGCTTATATTACCTTGAACGTTAGAGGTCAGTTAATTCTCGAATTGTTCAAAAAGATCATGGGTAGTAGTCTTCCATCTAGGTGTCCCCATAGCGGAAGCTGAGACTAATTCGGTCGAGGTGAAAGTTGGTGAAACCGCCAAGCTGTTCGTCAATGTTAGAGGAGCTACTGATGTGACCTGTGTATGGAGCAAGGATGGCAAGCCAATTAAGGTAAAAAAATAGTTCATATTAAATTCCAACAAAACGTTTCAAACTTTTCTTCAGTCAACCAAAGCCATGACTGCATCGTACAAGGATGGAACAGCTCAGCTAATTATCAAGTCCGCAGAGATTTCCCACAGTGGAGTGTATAAGCTCAAGGCTTCAAATGCCGATGGTAGTTCTGAAGCTGATGTAACGCTGATAGTAAAATGTTAGTTCACTCAACTACTTGCGAAAATAAAGCTTTAGATCGAAAAAAAATTTTTTAGCTGTACCTTCCGCACCAGAGGGACCTCTAAATGTGGCCGTCGAAGGTAGCACTGCCAAACTTACATGGAAACCCCCAGCGACCGATGGTAACACCCCGATTCTGGGCTATTATGTTGAAAAATCCGACGAAAAGAAGAAAAATTGGAACTTTGTTGGTAGATCCACTGGACCAAGCTTAAGCACTGGTATGGCAGTCAAAGTTTACTAGCTCACCTCACTCCCAACCCCAAACGTCTCCTTCAGAATTGGTTGGTGCTGAACCAGTTCGCTTCCGAGTGGCAGCAGAAAATGCTATTGGTCTGGGGCCGACGATAGAATCCAAGACCGTGTCAGCAGGTACAAAGCCAGAAATTGTACGGCCAAAAGATGCCACCTACGTCTTCAAAGAAGGTGATACGGGAGAAGTGAAAATCTCGTTCAAAGGTAAGCTGTCTAATCTACAGTCTAGGGAGTAAAGTGCTAAAATGTCATGAACCTCATATTTTCCGTACAGATAGAAAAAAAACATTGTGCTTAGCTAGAATTTTTGAACTTAGGTTTTGTAAATAAAACTCGTTAACATGGAGATCAATACTGTTTTCCAACGTGAGCATCGTTCACGAAAGTAATATTGTCGGTTTGCTCTCACATAAATAACTCCCGAGCAAAAAATGCAGTTATAGTTAGTCCATTTTTTTATTAACGGAACACACACTATTAACATTGGGTATAAACTATGTGTGGCTATGTACCTATCCAGAATTGGAGAGTATACGCCCAGTGGCGTACCCAGGATTTCGGCTCGGGGGGGGGGGGGCGCGGCAAAAAAAAATTTTCAAATGAAGGTGCGTGGCTTCAGCCACGCACTCCGAAAAAATTTTAGGGGGGCTTCTCAACAATTTTGCGGGCCCTCAACCCCTAAAATCTGGAAAAAGGGGGCGTGGCGTCAGCCACGCCCCGGAAAAAAATTTTTTTATAAGGCTAATTTGAATTTTTAAAAAATTTAAAAAATTATTTGAATTGTTTACAAAAATAAACAAGTCATTTGCACATTTTTATAACGCATGTAAGGTAACTTTCAAAAATTTCGCGACCCGTTCTCGGGGGGGGGGGGCGCGCGCCCCCCCCCCCCTCGGTACGCCACTGTATACGCCTATAGTGAAAAGTCACATACCGCAGTTTTAAGAATTATAGGTGGCAACCTGTAATAAAAGAAAAAAATTATTCAAAAAATTTATACGCTTTTGGTCACACTGTTTTGTTTCCAAGAAAGGAAAAATGGCGGTATTCTTTCCAAAAACTACTCACCCTAGGAAAATACTTTTCTCATGATGAATACATATCATAATTTTTTAGGCGAACCTGCTCCTAATGTGGAATGGCTGGACAGCGCAGGCAAGCCTATTGCTGCGGGCTCAGAGTATACGGTAATATTTTTTGCTTAGTTAGATGTCGTTGTGTGAGCAGCAGAATAACATCCGTGAGAACCTACAACCAAAATTCAAAATCAATATTTTAGATCAAAAATACTCCAACAAGTACGTCACTGAGCCTCAAGAACGTGGCTATGAAACATGCTGGAAATTACACGCTGAAGATCAAGAACAGCATGGGAGAAGACTCTCTACCATTGAAAATACAGGTTTGATAGCAAAAACGGAAAGTAATGGATTTGTAAATTGTGATCTTGTAATTTAGGTAAATGGTCGCCCAGAACCGCCAAGCAAACCCACGGTAACAGAGCAAAAAGTAGACTCTATAAAATTATCTTGGTCACCTCCTGCACAAGATGGAGGAGCCCCAATCACACAGTACACAGTAGAAATGCGTACTGTAAGCACTCTTTCAGTTATTCGAGTCCTAATTTATGCGGTAACGAGCTTGACTTCCAGGCAAGCAGTAAAAAATGGAAGAAAGCTGAAACAAGCAAGGAACCTTCCGTGACCTTGTTCAACCTGGTACCCGGCGAAACATTCGTTTTCCGAGTTCGTGCAGAAAATTCTATTGGACAATCCGAGCCTTCTGTGGAATCAGAAACTGTGTCCATTAAGGTAACACCAAAAAATAAATTTATAGAAAGAATGTTTCCACGGATTCGAAGTTTATTATTTCAGGCGCTCCAAAAACCCGAAGAAAAAGTTGAACAGATTATAGCTGACGATGAAAAACAGAAGAAAGTTGATTACGACAAATTGGATACAAAAGTTGAACCTTTGGAGGAAAAAGTAATCGATATCAATCGCCTTCCCAATGATCTGGAAGCTAAGGTGAGCTAATCAGCAAAAAAACTATTAGGTTGTTCAGAAGATCCCTTTTCAACTTCGGCAAAGTTTCAGCTCATATAAGCAAGCTTCTCAATCAGATAAGGCTAAATCAGCATACTTCCTATTCTCGGGAATTGCATCAAAATGGCATTTTCATAATAAGGTTTTTTAGTCGAAAACATCAACATCTTGTCCCACTCTCCTTCTAAATATTTTTGTGCTTTAAACTCGTGTGATATGAGCGCGAGATATTTTGAAGTAAAAAAGCAAAGTACGTGTTCTATTCGTTTGAGGGAAGCTACCAAATTTTTTTTCTAAAGGAAAAGTGGAAAACGAGAGAGAAAAGGAAAGAGAGAATAGAAAGTATGAGCAGTGCCAGCAAAAAATTGTCTTCAACATAAAACAGCTATCCTTAGTTTTACATCTAGCGAAAAAATAAAAAATCGAGGGAAAAATTGAATGAAAGGGTTCTGAGTGTACCTGATATGAGTAACTAAAGCATACATATGAAATAATGAAATTCTGTTTAGTACACGATCTGCGAAGAACTTGGACAAGGCGCCTATGGCACAGTTTATCGAGCGATAGAGAAGGCCACAGGCAAAACGTGGGCAGCAAAGATGGTGCAGGTAACGATCTATCAGGAACCAAACTATCCTTCATAAGGCTTGCAGAATCAAGCACTTCGGCATTCTAGGTTCGACCGGGTGTCAAACGAGATGATGTTTTGCATGAGATCTCAGTGATGAATGAATTACATCACGATAAACTTCTACAATTGCATGAAGCTTTCGATCTCGGCAGCGAAATGTGCCTCATTGAAGAGTTGTAAGTTTTGCTCAAAGTCGTTGAAGCGCATATGCATTTGACCTCATATCGAGTGATAGATCAGCCGCTCACTATGTTCACCACCTTCATTCGAAAATATACAAATAATGGTATTGATCTTCTTTAGCCAGCACAAGTTATGAAATGTAGTGGCTAAGCTCTGACTTGGGGGTCGCACATTTTTTTCCAGACAGATGACTTCTGACAAAAACTCAAATGATTATGTTGCCTTCATCTTGCTTTGAATGCTCGACTTCAGCGTCTCTGGTGGAGAACTACTCGACAAAATTGTGGAGTCCGATATGCTCATGAGTGAAACCGAAGTGGGAAACTATATGCGTCAAATACTTCAAGGCCTGGAACACATGCACAATAGACAAATCGTCCATCTGGACCTTAAAGTAAGCCTCATATTGAAGTACTGATACTGCCACCAATCTGATATGATCGTTCCAGCCCGAAAACATCCTTCTCAAATCGAAAGACTCGACAGATGTAAAATTGATTGATTTTGGAATAGCAAGAAAATTAGAGCCGAACAAGACAGTGAAGCTGCTTTTCGGGACGCCAGAATTTTGTGCTCCTGAGGTTGTCAATTACGAACCCGTGGGTTTGAGCACAGACATGTGGTCTGCGGGAGTGATTGCCTATGTGCTGTGAGTTACTTTAGCAGCTTGATTCCATTTCATTCGTGAGACTTTGCTTTCAGGCTATCCGGACTATCACCGTTCCTTGGAGAAACGGATGCAGAAACACTAGCGAATGTGTCGGCTGCAGATTGGGATTTCGACGATGAGACTTTCGACGATGTTTCTGACACAGCAAAGGTACCTTTCAGGAAATTCGATGCTAGAATGAGAGAAGGCGTAGACCAATTGATGTCACCTGTATCTCTCTGACTGTTCTCTCTCCTAGATCAGATTTTTGAATGATCGGTTGTTTTTAACCAAGCCATTCGAAAAGTGGAAATTCAATTGCCTTTTGAAAACATCGTCCTAGCCACGCCAGTTCTTAAAAAACCCTTTGATCCCTTCTCTCCCTTCGGAAAAAATTACATCAATATTGAATAAAATCAAAAAACTTGCATTATAGGACTTCATTTGTCGCCTAATGGTCAAAGATAAACGAAAGCGTATGACTGTACAACAGGCGCTACAACATCCATTCTTGAAGGTAAGATTTAAGAAATGCTCGGTCAAATACTGTAAAAATTTTGTTATTCAGATGGAGGAATCATTGCCTGTTCGCGGTCAACTCACACCCAAACAAAAGAAGAAATTCATGCAGCTGAGAAGATGGTCTGATGATCTGCTTCCCATCGGCCGATTGGCGAAGCGTGGTGCCATATTTAGGCAACACTCCATGGATGGAGTGTTTGAGAGAGACATCACCTTTGGTAAGTATTTTTAGCCAAGATTGTTACTACCGTAACCCTCAGCCTGCACCTTTCAGACAGCGATTATCCACCTTCTGTGAAGAAGCAGCTCGAGGATATCGTTGCCCACGTGGGTGATCTAATCGCTACCCTGGAATGCGTTGTCGAAGGAGCTCCACTGCCTCGGATCAGCTGGTTCAAGGATGGGCAGGAGCTGAGTGTACCGTCGATCAAATTCGATTCGCATTTCACCGATGGATCAGCGGGACTGACTGTGAAAAATTTGGAGCCATCAGATGCAGGAAAGTATCGTTGTCAAGCCACAAATCAGCTCGGAACCATCACCTCAGAAGCTAAAGTTGTCGTGGAAGAAAAGGGAAAAGAGAAGAAAGTTGATGAGGATAAGAAGAAGAAAGCAAAGAAGGTAGGGTAATCTGTGTGCTTATTACATTTTACTAAAAAAACTGCTTATTTTCATCTTTTCAGCCAGTTTCGGAACGACCCCAAAAGAGCCCAAAAGCTCCGTCTTTCGCACCAGCGTTGACCGACTGCTTCGCAAAACTTGGAGAACCATTCACCCTAAAAGTCGCTAGCAAAGAAGATGTAAAGGTGGAGTGGTACCACAATGGTGTACGAATCGAAGAAAGTGATCGTAACTATGTCCAAAGACATGAGAAAGATGTATACGAACTCACACTCAAGAATGTTGGCATGGGTGATGAAGGTACGACTATTGAGCTAATTCTGCCAGACCCGAAATAAAATTATGCTCTAATTTTAGGCGAATGGAGAGTGAAAGGAAGAAATGCTGTCGGTGATTGCGAAAGTTTCTGCGCAGTGACTGTAGAAATCCCCGAAGGATTTATGGCACCAGTTTTTGAGCGAAAGCTTGAAGATATCAAGTGTGAAGAGCAAGAACTTCTTACGCTTACTGTGAGCATTGCTGCTAATCCAACTCCAGAAATTATCTGGTAAGTTGTGAATTTGGAGTTGGTGGAAATTGTAGGAGTGTCCTATGTGTTACTTAGGTACTGCGAAGACAAAGAAATCAAGCACTCGGATCGCTACCGTATACTTTTTGACGACGAAAAACGCGAATACTCTCTAATTATCGTCAGTGCATACGCTGAAGACAGCGGGGAATATAGGTAAGCGAAACTTGAAAGCAAATTCTCCATGAATTCCATATCTGACAAAAAATAACTGACTTTTTCCTCTATAGATGCCTTGCCAAGAATTTACTCGGTTCTGCCCAAAGTGTTTGTTCGGTACGAATAGAGGAACCAGGAGAGAAGCGCAGCAAGAAGATTGATGAATCGAAAGCCCCAGCGTTCAGTATGCTCTTGGCAAGCCCTCGTGAGGTGAGTCACGAAAAATTGAAAACTTGTGTGATTCTAGCAAACTGTTTATAGGTCATGGAAGGAGCAGAACTTAGTTTGGCATGCATTGTCACTGGCAGTCCTTACCCAAAGATCAAATGGTTGAAGGATGGTGCAAGGTCAGTAAATGTCAAGACATCCTTTCAACTTTAGCTAAATTATCATTGTTTGCCACTCACAAAAAATCCAAGCTTAGCTTTCATAAGCCTAAAATACAATAACTTTCTTTTTCTGAGGCGGACAAGTGATTTGGAACAAAAACATAATTCAAACGCGAATTTATCGGGCTTTTAGGACTACTTCATGCACGTTACCTTTCACTATTTCTGAATATCGCTTTTGCACTCGTTTTTGTACATTTTATTTTAGTTGAAAACAATGCTTTTGAGAAGTTTTCCTGTTTATAAACTTTGAACCAACGAATTTGTTAAGACTGCGTTCAGTCCTACAGAAAGCTGACCTTGGATTTGATTATATAAAATTCCAAAACAAGTCAGTGGCATTTTCGAAATTGTTTCATCAGAGCAGGGTTAAAGGTAGTGCTCTAAAATAATCTAAGTAAGGAAAACTCGAGAATGTTCTCAAAAACAAGGCCGTAAGACCAAGGCTTGCTGTGAATGCGTGTTCCACATGGGGCATTTTTTTCTTCACTCTTGCTTGCTTAACACAATTTTATTTCCTTGTTTTAGACTGTCAACAACTGGCAAAGATGTAAAATGTGAAAATGGCGTTTCTACGTTAACAATTCATTCTGCCACAACTAACGATGCTGGTCGCTACGTTTGCGAAGCTGAAAACATCCATGGCACAGCTCAGTCGAACTGTGTTGTCACTGTCATTCGTAAGTTTTGACACATTTTCTTGTGATGTGATTCCGGTCAATGATATCTGTTCTAGCATCGCTAGAGTCCAGCCAATCTGAGCCAAGATTCACGCAACTGTTGGCAGATACTACAGTACAAGATCAGGAAGAAATACTCCTGGAATGTTGTGTAGAAGGCAAACCACACCCAGCTGTCACTTGGTAAGTGAATCAGTGATTTCCAGACACTTCATTTACATTCAATCGAAAATCGATTTCAGGTACAAAGACGGTCAAAAACTAGCCATCACTAACCGTATGCTTCAGTACGCGGATAGGACAGGCCTTGCTAGGCTAAATATCATGAATGCTACGCCAGCAGATTCTGGAGAATACTCTTGCGAAGCAGTGAACGTTCTTGGCAAGGACGTAACAGAATGTCGAGTTAAGGTCACCGGTAAGTAAGAGAGGTTTTTGTGCAGTTAATTATAAAATCTCATCACGTCTTGAAAAGAGATTTTGAGGTAGTATTTGAAGTCGATTTTGTCATTCACAGTGAAAAAATTTCATTGCCAGAATTAGAGATAGCTGCGCATATAGACCTAAAACATTTTCATTCTCGTCTTATCAATCTCATTTTAGGTGATATCACCACGTCAATCTCTAGAAGCCCTAGCCTAAGCACAAGCGAATCCCTTGGTTATGTTTCGGACGATTCTCGAGCTCCCGTTATAATTCGACCGCTCATGAATGCCGTTGTAAAAGCTGGTAAGTCAGAATGATTATCTTTCTTTCTGAAACGTGAGGGAACAATCTTAGGCGGCCGTGAAATGCTTGAGTTAGAAGTCGAGGGCACTCCAACTCCAATGATCGAATGGTATCACAACGGAAAGCTAGTATCGGAGAGCAGAACTGTTCGCAGTCACTTTGATGGAAGAGTGGCGTTCTTGAAATTCTATGATGCTCAGCCCAAACATCAAGGACAGTACATCTGCAAGGTCTGATTAGTTGCACTGAGAATAGTGATCGAATCAACCGTAATTTTTGCTTATAGGTCTCCAACAAACTGGGAGTAGTCGAGTCTAGAGCTGAGCTGATAGTCGAAGAAGAGATAGCTGATCAGCTTCCAAATGTGCCTACATTTATCAAGAAGCTTCAAGACGTTGCCGTGGCAAAAGTGAGTAAAAAAATTAGTGATACACTTTCTTAATAACCGCACCCAATTTGAGGAAGGCGATACTGTAACGCTGAGTTGCCAAGCTCGCGGAGATCCCAAGCCAGATTTCCGTTGGCTCCGAGATGGTCAACCACTTGAATCTGGTGCAAACTTCCGAAGCAGAGCTTTTGATGATGGCATCTCGACTCTCGAAATCGCCAAAATGAGTGAAGAGCTTTGCGGGACCTACACCGTCGTAGCCGTAAATTCAGCTGGAGAGGCGCACTCATCTGCGAATATCACGCTGGATCACGTCGAAGAGAAGGTATTATTATCATGATTATCAACACAACAAAATTCGTAGCTAATCACCGCAGCCTCACGTCCATCAGTCTGTGAGCGTATGAAATGTTATTCCCCCATAAGGCAGTTCAAGAGGTCACTGACCAAATTTCACAGTATGAAGTTCACTCATACCAAAGAAGCGTTCTATTATACATCATAGTTCTTCACCAAGCCAAGCTTTGTTAACCAACGCGAAGTCTGATGGAGAAAATCTTCAAATAGAGCTGCTGGATAATTTTAAACAATCACTCTGAAAAAACAAAAAAACGCTTTATTCTACCTACCTAATTTAGCATATCTTTATTTTTTAGGTCGCTGCACCGACTCCACCTTCGTTCATCATTCAACCCAAGTCCAAGCTGACTGTCGACGAATCTGGCGTACTCACCATCGTCTGCGACGTTCGAGGCACCCCTGATATGGAAATCGCATTGCTCAAAAATAAGCGACCCTTGAATCTCACCGAAAGAATCCGGATGGAGCGTGACGGGCTCACCTGCAGATTCATAGTAACAGATGTTACACCAGAAGATGAAGGCAAATACACAATTGTTGCTAAAGATAAAAATGGCGAGGCAAAGGCTGACACCGAGGTTGTGGTCACTCCCAAGCGTGAAGCACCCGAAGGAGCTACGGTGAAGATTGTAAAAGGATTGCCGGGTCCCGTGGAAGCACTGCAAGTCGAGGACTGTACCACGGATTCCGTGTCTTTGACATGGACAAGTTCAGCAAATGCTGGTGGATCGAAAATCACAGAGTACAAGGTAGAACAGCGGACTCCTGATCAGCAAGGTTGGACCGAGGTAGCGACGGTCAGCCGAACTAGATACAATGTAAAAAATCTCACTCCAAACATGGAATACCGTTTCCGGGTAGCTGCAAAGAACTCGGAAGGACTCGGCGATTGGGGTGTGGCTGTAAATGCCAGAACCTTGCCCGCAGGGGCGAAGCCACAGTTTGTCGAACCACCACCCTCGACACTTACCGTCATGGAAGGAAAGCCCCTGAGTATCTCAGCAAAATTTGCAGGCACTCCTGCACCTATTGTCAAATGGTACAGAGACAGAAGAGAAATAACCGACTCAGACGCTATCATCACGGACACCGAGAGCACTTCGCTGACAATCTCCGAAGCTCGACTGGGTGTAGATGATTCACTCTACTCCTGCTTGATTGAAAACGATATGGGTCAAGTATCAAGTGATATTTCAGTCTCAATAGTTCTGAGCAGCGAAGACGCAACTGACGTTGATCGTAGCGAACGCAGTGAGAAAGCCCTTATTGGTGCTCCGTCCTTGCTCAAACCCCTGACTGATGAAACTGTTCAATCTGGACAGCAATTTACTCTAAATTGCAAGGTAACAGCGAAGAACGAGACCGTAGCGTGGTATCACAACGATCATCGCGTTAAGTCTGCTGGACGCTACGAACTTCTAAGCGCTAAGAATGGAATCCACAAGCTGATCTGCCATAACAGCATCCAGGAAGATTCCGGTGTGTACCGCTGTGTGGTAACGAACGACAAAGGCATGGCCCAGACCGAGTGCAAAGTTGCAGTGAAAGATTCGGCTGAACAGTCTGCGCCCTCGTTTGAGCAACCATTGACCGATATGACGACAAAGGTAGGAAAAGACGTCGTGCTAAAGTGTCATGCAGTCGGCTGTCCGGAACCAGAGCTCGTTTGGACGAAGGATGGTGAACGCCTCGCGACAAGCAGAAAAGTCTGCCTTGTCTTTGATGAAAAAGGCGGTTCTGAGCTCCAGATAAAGGAGTGCTCAGCACAGGATGCAGGAATCTACCTCTGTACAGCTACTAACAGTGCTGGAGTACAGTCAACACAGTGTACTCTGACGATAGTGAGCGTTGCTGGAAAAGATGCTCATCTGGTGATAGCCGAAGAGGAGAAGGTTGCAGTACCCAGATTCACCCGCGCTCCACCGTCAACCATGGATGTCACAGAAGGATCTCAGTTTAAGCTGGTTGCCAAGGTGAGATTTGCGTGTGTTTTATCCAAGTCCTAGTCATTCTATCAAACTGAACCAATATCATGCCATTTTAAGATAACTCAAAATCTGTAGAATTTTGATCTTTTCAAAGCTTTGCACACGAAAACACATCAATATCCTGATTACGCGAACCACATTCATTCAAAGTTATAGCATCTTTTTTTGAGATTACGGTAGAATATGGCCAAGAGAAACTTCAAAATTGGGGGAACTTTTTAGAACTTCTTATAGTGATAAGGTGCTCTTTTGTGACCATCTTGCTAGATCATTCCTCAAGCAAAGTTCGTGAATTCTGTGATTTCCAACCCTCCGCGCATACCTACCCGAACCTCAGAAGAAGATGCTTTCAAGCGCGATCACTTTCTTATTGAACAGCTATCAAACAACTAAAGTTTTCAAGATTTTTGAAAAGTTCATGGGATAGCAGTTGCAATCCATTTCTACGCACTCCAACAATTCTCTTTTCTAGGCTGTTGGTGAACCGAAGCCGGTAATAACTTGGAAGAAAGATGGACGAGAAGTGCTTCGCACCAATCGGCTCTATAGAACGTATTTGACCGGAGATGGTGAAAGCCATTTGCTTGTCGAATGTGTTGTCTCAAAAACCAGCGGAATCTTTTCTTGTATAGCCCACAACATCCATGGAGAAGCTTTGTCTGAAACTCAAGTTATCGTCCGTGAGTCCCTGCATCACATGCACAAATGATAGAATTATGATTTTTGACGGAGGACGCGCAGGAGGAACCAAAGGCCTAGTCGGCAGTGTCCGCAGGAGATAATTAGAGGCGCGAGCACTGCGCCGGAGATTTGGCCAGGATCCAAGAAAACTTGGCAGGAATCCATAAATGTTCGTAAGAAAACTTACCTGTAACTTCGCTGGGGAAAACTCTAGAGACATAAGTGCGGCAGTTTTGTAATCTGCGTTTTCAGCCGCATTTATAGGAGAAATGAAAGCGGAATTCACTTTTCATTCACAGTTAATCTTTGAATATGAATATCCTCAGAAAAACATTAGCTACGTCGAAGTACTTACACTCAGGTTTCAAGATTTTTAAGAATTATTGAATGTCAAGAAACCGAAGTCGTCAAATTGTGACGCTGAAAATCGGTAATAGAAAATTGAAGATTAAGAAATTGTTTACGAAATCTTGCTCGAATTCAAATCAAGAACCATCTGAAGACCATAATGGTAAATCTACAACTTACAGAAAATCTTACGTCAATGTGATGCAAATTCTGAATTTCTGAAAAATTTCCAATTTGGTTCGAACACAATTTTCATTTAATTTATCAATTCAAGGTTTCATTTTGGACTGCTGACTTTAAGTTTACCTTCCCCTCCATTATCCAACTTGTATAGTGAAAATTATTTATGGCGAGTTTTTTTCGAATGACAGTTCATTAAGAGAAGCCATGAAAAGTGGATTTCAAAACTTCTACTCGTATTTCTCGTGCTTTTTCTCAAGCAGAGTTATGAAAAACGTTTTCATATGGTCTCCTTCAAGTTTCTTTGCTAAGTTGTTTTGGATCCTTGCCCTCCCCACAGTGCTTGCGCTCTTGATTGCCTCCTGCGGATATGGCGGCAGGGCCTTTGGTTCCTCCTGCTACGCCGCCATTTTTGACTTGTGCTTTCTTTCAGACCGCGGAAAAACAGCTGTACAAACTGCGGAGAAACCAACGTTTACACAAACTCTCAAAGATCTCGGTGTCGTGACGGGTCATCCTGTTACACTCAGTTGCAAGGTAATCTACTGATTGCCTTAGCTGGTCCAACTTAGAACAGTATGGTTAGCATACGAAGTAATAAAAATAATAGTTGTTCCAGGTACACGGAGTTCCTGATCCGGAACTGAAATGGTATTATATCGATGATGCAGGCAATGCCGTCAGCCTGACCGAGCATGAATCTGGATGGATAGAATGTCGGGGAGGAGAAGTGAGATATGATTCCAAAAACATAATTGATAAAGAAAAAACATACAAACATAATGCTTGCTCTCAAGTTGCATTTGAGCATTGCAATAGACCACAAGAAGTAGGAGACTGTGCTTTTGAAGATGTGAAACTTGGAGTCTTGACTGAGAAAAAAGGCTGAGTACGCTCAAACTTGAGCATATGATCTTCATAACTTAAAAATTATCGACTACGACTCACATTTGCTATTTTATCACTGACTAGTTGACTTACCCGGCTCCGCCCGGTCCTGTCATTACTATATTTGTAATCAGCATGCTCGATTACCCCCCCCCCCTGTGCCAACTCCCAGCCCCGTAGCTCAAATTTTGCAAAAAATCGATAAAAACGGTATCGATCGATATGAAAAGTAGCCTATGACACCCGCCGGGGCCCGAAGTGTATGTGTGCCAAGTTTGGTCCGGATCGGTTCAGAAATGGAATTTTCTATTCGGAACATACGTACAGACAGACAGACAGACAGACAGACAGACAGACAGACAGACAGACAAACAGACATTCAGCTTTATATATAAGATAAATTTTAATGACAGTTTTTCAAAAAAAGAAGCTTGGATTCACTACTTAATCTCGCCTTTAAGTAACCCTATCTTGTTTATTTCCAGGTAGCAGAGCTCAAGGCCGATTGTGTTCTTCGAGATCAACAAGGCACCTATCAATGTGTAGCCTCCAATGAGCATGGTCAAGCCAGCACCCAATGCTATCTGCTAGTTGGAGGCAAGTCAAGCTGCCGATCCTGTAACTGGATACTAACAATTGAGACACATCTGTTTAGATCTCACAGATGAAAGAGCTGGTCCTCCGCGTTTCTTGCGATGCCTTGGTGATATTTGGACACCTCTAGGCGAGGAGGTGGTGCTCCAAGTCGAAGTAGCTGGGTATCCCGCTCCAGATCTTATCTGGTACCATCAGGATAAGCGTGTGGTGGAGGGAAAGAACGTTAAGGTAAGCTGAGCTCTTTCGTTGGGAGTTTGTGGTTTGAGCTATAATCGAACTTTCAGATCAACTACACCTCTGAAACAGTCTGTGAGCTGCGTATATCGGATGTGACCCTTCGAAACCTTGGCAGTTATGCTATAGAAGCCTCTAATGTACATGGGTTAGTCAAAACCACCTGCTTCCTTAACGCTGGAGAACCGCGCCATGCTGAGCCACCACAATTCCAACAGATAGAAGCTCCAGAAATTGCTGTCCAACCCAAAGTTGCATTCCATGACTCGGTCAGTCTCTAAAGCACACTTCTACTAATATACTAAAGATCTTTTATTCGGCGCTTTAGGTGAAAAAATCAGCTTCAACTATGCGCATGGAAATGCGAAAGAAGGGCGCTCCACCAACATTTATCCAAGGTTTGGAAGACATGGAACTGCAAGCCGGTGATTCCGCTGCCGTAGCCGGAAAGCTGTCAAGAAGTAAGTGCCGTTAGGAATTTTTGTGGATGGTTCGGCCGTTCTACACCTAGTGAATGGATGAAATTCAGAACATCGCCATCGTCATGGAGTAGACCTAAGGAAAACTCTGAAGAGTTCCAAACTTGATGCTCGCAGCCTCGCCGCAGCCATTATGGCTGATATGCAAGCTAATGGTAGTGGTGACACTCCACGGCATAGTATCGATGAGACCAAGCACGACGTTGGTAAGTCAAAAGTGGTACGGTAGTTTTGCCCAGATGCTACTTTCAAGGTGGCAAAAATCGATAAGAAAGGATCAAAGTGGTTAGTGACTTTATGTCTCGGGAAAATTAGCCAAATTTGTCCTAAGCAGCAGAATTTGTAATATTTTCAACTTATTATCACAGTTATGAAAAAGGAAACCAATACGTTTTCTGCCATTCGTTTTTTGAACTGTCCAAAAGTATACGCATTGATCAAAATTTGACCCTTTTTAAATTTTCATTCCAGCTATGGAAGAAATTCGTAACGTCATTCAATCAAGGAATCAACACATGTGTAGACCTAAATTTATTGTCAAACCTAAACCGAAGAAGGTAAGAGCATTGCCACATCCACCTTACTCCTGAAATCAAACTCTTCATTTGTAGGTTTTGGAAGAGTTCAAATCTCTACGTTTGAAAACAGCGATTTCGGCTAATCCAACCCCAACAGTCTACTGGGATCGAGAAGGGGTTGTGCTGGAAACTGGAAATAAGTACTCTATCTACAACGACGGCGATTTTTATTACCTCGAGGTAGAATTCACAAACCACTACCTAGAAATTGTTCAAAAATCTACTTTCTTTTAGGTACATCACGTATCTCTATTTGACCAAGGATTCTATAACTGCACTGCTTCTAACAGCGAAGGCATTGCAATCTGCTCATCAGAGGTTGGTTTTTGATTTTACAATTTTTTCCGTCTGTATGTATCTATGTTCCAGGTGGAGGTGGTTAAACCCACTGAGGATACCGCGATGCAGCAGGAAAAACGAAAACACAAGAGAGAAATGAGCAAACCCTACTTTATCGAAGTCTTACCCGGAAAAATGAAGGTAAGCTTCCTTCTAGCAGAGGGAAAGCCCTAAGGGGCAAGCACGTCAGCTCCACCAAAAAAATTTAGGCAACTGCTTGCGAACCACTGTCCATTGAGTGCAGCGTGGCAGGTTACCCTGCTCCTGCAATTCGATGGATGCGAAATGGAACACCTTTGATACCGCAGGCGGAGAGGTGAGCTACAACACCAGTTTTCAGTGAAATCGAGAAAAACTCCATTTCTCCAGATATACTATGTCCTATGACGGTGAGTGTGCGACACTCAAATTTGCCCTGGTCTCAATAGCGGATGAAGGTATCTACACCATTGAAGCTAGGAATGAGTTTGGAGAGGCGAAGTCTCAGGTTTGTAAAAAACTGAGTTGATGTTTTGCTAAATTCATCATGCAATACATGCCAGTAAGCGCACTTGAAGCAGTGACATAACGCATCGTAAAAGAAAGCTCGAAAAATTCATTATATCTTGATACGTCAAAAAATTAGGATGGAATTTGTGCTTAAATCTACATATTTAGTAGATTATGCATTTATCTTACAAATGTTCGAGGAATTTTGAAAAAAAAAGGGTTCCGAATAGATAAACAACAATTTATATATGAAAAATTTGATATGATTCATGTCAGTGTTTCTATAATTTATTATGAAAGAAAAAACAAACATTTTTGCATAGTGACACAGCAGCGCATGATGTAATTTGATTTGTCTCTCCCTTTCATTTCAAGAAATTTTCATGTAAAAGTTGGCGTTACTGAAAAAGCTTCAGCTTGCACAAAACCTCGGCTTCCAAAGGAGTTTCTTGGGAACACATTTAAATATGTAAAGGTAAAAATACGTATGTAGCAATATTTTGCTCTATGCTTATTTCCCAGATATGTTTCACTCCGCTGCTCTGTCTTCCTTCGCGAAAATTCCTATTCATATGCTAATGATCTTATTATCATATTTCTAGATGTCCTTGCAAATCGATCCAGGAGACTCACTTCATGCCGACGGTATTCCACCATTATTCAGGTTTGCAATAGTTGACCCTGCCAGTATTTTTTTTCCAAATGAGATCTATACGGTTTGTTACAGAACAGAGAAAGTGCGAAATGTGATCAAAGCAAATGATGGCGAACGAGTTGAGCTGGTCGCCGAGCTTGTTCAAGGTAAGTATCTGGCCAAAAATGGTTTTCTTGGCAGTCAACTTCGTTATGGTCTTGATAAAGAAATTATTATTTTTGCTATAGTTATTCCAAACAAATAAAGAGTCGAGCAGAGAAATATCTCTGGAATTACATAGTCAAAAATTTCATGTCACAGTCAATTGCTGCCAGCTCATTTTTCATAATAGAGCTCTTTCTCAGGCTCCGAACCTATGCAAATTCGATGGGTCCGTAACCGTGTCGCCATCACTGACTCCAAATCATTCCAATACATTCGAAATGGTCACGACGTTCGTCTGGTGATTGCCGATGCTTTCCCAGAAGATGGAGGAGAGTACGCAGTGGAAGCACGCAATCAGTACGGAACGGCTCGATGTCTCATGAGACTTGACATTCACAGTATGCTAAAGGAAACTTCACACTGACTCAGTACATTTTGATATTCTCCAGGTCACGAACGATCTCTTGCTGAGGACGCACCTCGAATTTTGAATGCTCCTCAGCTCGTCAGAGCAGGTCCTGGAGAAGTGGCTGAGCTCACAGCTCGTGTCACTGGCCATCCTGACCCGGTGATTGCTTGGGCGAAAGCTAATGAAGCAATTACGAATTCTGAAAAATACACTGTGAGTAAAACTGATGATTTTTCAATTTTTTTGGCGGAGCTCAAGCAGACTTGCTGAAGAATGCTAGTTCATACTCAAAATGGTGTCGCGCTAGCAAAAAGTTGCGGTACAGGCTGCAAAATTTAATTGTCATCTCTCTTACTAGCTTTTACTCGTTATTTTTCGAATTTTTTCGACTGAATTGATTGCCGAATTCGTATATACATATTTGTAGCTAATTCAATAATGTTATGGATTTTTGTGGTCTCGATCCATCCGAAACTACATCTGTGAAATATAAATGAGCAAACTCTAAGTTTCACCAAGAAAATCCAGAAAAATATTAATCAGCAGATTTAGCGCACTTTGATATGTATGAATGACTTAATGAATAATCCATAATTTCTTCTACAGATCCTGAACGACGGCAACGAATTTACTCTACGTGTCAGTAATATTGTACGAGCAGACGCTGGGAAATATTCTCTGACTGCTGTAAACGTTGCTGGTGAAGCGAACGCCACGATAGATTTGGCAGTTGCCGAACCTACTGGGTAAGACTCAATTTCGCTTCAACTTCGTTTTTTCATGAAATTAGATATCTCAATACCGACCTTTTCAAATTCATTGCGCAGCTTACAGCATAACAACGATGGGACCACGATTTACACACGCTCCAGTGTCTGTGCAATCTCGGATTGGACAACGTGTGGAGTTAATGGCTCGTTTTAATGGACAACCGGCACCTGTGTGCCGGTGGTTCAAGGGTGACGTCGGACTGGAGGATGGTAAGAATTTTGAAAAATTTTGCTTCGTAGTCAAATCATTTTTCCTCTCAGCTAATAAAGTTCTTTCAGGCGTCGGCGGTTACACGATTGTCGATAGCGCGGACAGCTCGACGTTGTCAATCGTGTACCTTGAGATGGTACACGTTGGAGAATATCTATGTACTATACGTAATCCTTACGGTGAAGATCTCGCCACTGCTATGATCATGATTGAAGGTAAGTATCGACCTCGTGCTTGTCATTTCATCATTTCATGGAAAAAATAGTCCTGTAGAAAAAAAAAGCTCTGTCATGGGGATGATTTTGGAATGGCAGTAAAGGACAATGACGAACAGCGAAAAATTGTACACTCAAATCGATTAGAAATATACACCTTTCCGGTTCACCCGTTCATCGTCGAATATGAGCTAAATTCGTTTACAGTCTTTGTCTTTCAAATTATTGCAGATTTTTCATATTTTGCTGACATCCCGATCAAATTTTTTCTTAGGTGAAAATCAATAATACCTCGTAATTTTTTGTATAATAATATTACATAGCTGAAAAAAACATACTAAAGTCAGAAAATAACTTTGATTTTACTTAAACATTCGGTATTATTTGGTAGGGACAGGATAACAATATTGAATCAAGCATAATAATAGATGGCCCTTTTTGGGCCGGTCAAGTCTTTAAATTTGTGAACAAGTGTTTTGATTACGGTGATCATAAGTCGTTAATAGGTTAAAAAAAGTGATTGCATACAAATTTATCACCGAAGCGGGCAAGATTATCATTAAACTGGGTTCATTCACACAAAACTTGAGCTAGTCCAGAAAAGTTAACGCAGAGAGCATTTAGCACTCAAGGCCCTCTGCTTCTTGGTTTTGAATTTATGTTGAATAGCCCAGCTTTTTAGACTAAGAAATTCTTGATGGATCCCTTTTTGCAGGCTCATCTATTGCACTACGCCGATCGAGTCGCAAATGAAACGGTTTAGTAGATGTACCTAGCCAAGTAGTAGACTGAGTGGACTCCCGTTGCTCTCCTTCAAGTACATTTTTGTCGAATAATTGAATTGTTATATTGACCCTATACTGAAGTTGTTGCCCGAAGCATGGCATCTTACGCAATCAGCGTAAGCGCTCATGCTCCTGTAAAACGATCATCTACGAATTTCACTGTTTTTCAATTTTTTTTTGTTTTGTGTTGCTTCGTCATTGATGACATTGAAAATGTACGTGCAATTGTCTGTGATTAGCTTTTCTGAGAGAGCACATGCTTTGTTAGTCACCGTATCCTTCTGGCCCTGGATACGTCGCTAGTCGCGCCTAATCTCTTATGTGCCTTGCATTGTGCCTTGTAACAAATAAATTTATGATTTTTATCTCTGTAATAAGACAAATTTACAATTGATATTGTAAAGTGCAAGGATTATGGCCTTCTCTGGATAAGGACACTTGGTAACACCACAAACAGCCGCCGTTATGCATAATGTCAGAAATTTCGAGAAAATTTGGACAAACATCAAGGTTGTGCATACTACAAGGTTAGCGTCATAAAGCGAAAACAATATAAAACACGGAAAATATTGTTAATAAGAGGACTTTTGGCGAAGATGTCGCATTGCAGAGATCGCCTCGACAGCAGCATTCCCAGCCAACTTTTGTTCCAGTACAACCCTCGGTCTGTAACAAAATTATCATACTATACAGGTGCAAGGCAGATTTGCTGTCAATCAACTCTTTGGCCAGAAGAAGTTGACTCATTGGTTAATCAGTGCTTTCAAAACATTTTTTTAGCGCCACTCGCATTTTTCATGGAACTATGACGTGAGGGAACCGAATCATACTACTAATGAACACATGGACAAAAGTAGCTAAGCAAAGCTATATTACCAACCATATAGCAAAATAAGCGCCTTCAAGTTTTATCAAAACCACGTGTTATCACCTGGACTATACTTACTTTGACTACCGTAAACCCGCCCCACGATGTCGAAATCGGGTCAGTATGTGTGCCATATAGGGGAACCAGTGCTTCACCTCTGCTTCGCAGAGGTTCGCACTGGCATCGTGAATCGTGGTAAACTCACTTTCTGAAAGCTTGCCTCTCAAATCATTGTTCGGTTTATTGCAACGTGAGCCGTAGTCAAAAATGAACCATACTCGCTATCTTAACATCACATGATGTTTAGTATCGTAAATCATTCCTCACTGTAATTTCGTAACGGACAAACTCCACACAACTTCAGATTAAGCCGCTTATTATAAGTCATGATGATTCAGGCGATCTGTTATTTAGGGAGACTGTTGAAAGGCCTCAACTAGCCATTGTCTAAACGGCAACTAAAGCGCTTCACTGTTGAGGAGAAATTGATTCTGGGTTTTTGCCTACACTGCACTAGAACAATAGTTGTGGAAATGTATGGTATTGGGCAAGAGCTTGAAGTTGAGTTCCCGTTTCGCTTGAAGAACAGCTTACTCAAAAACTCGGATTCACATACTCCATTCATTTTGGTTCGAAAGTACAACGTGAAGAAGAAAATAGGGATGCACAAGAATTGAGCAACAAATGGTGCCGTGATTAAAGGTATCGAACGTTTAATCTTCAATCTCTTGTATGCCAGCGACTGAAATCGCGTGAGGTATGCCTTAGGCCTTACACTAGGGCTAATCAGACGCGATGATTCAAATATGAAGTTTGTACTTACCTAATTATGTTCTTTTCTGAGTTATGACAAATATAGCATAACAGCTGTACTCGCCGTATTCCCAAAAATGCGATCATCTAATCTAATATATAAAGAATCGTAAGCGCAATTCAAAAATGTGCAGATAGCGGGAAACTGCGTGGCGGTCCCGAAGCGCGCGGATGCAACCTAGCACCTTTAATTTTATTTATTTATTTATTTATTATGCATAGGGAAGTCCCTATGAGAAAGAATAACAACAAAAACGACAACAATTGTTAACAAAAACAACAAAATAATCACCGATCATGAAAAGATTGCAAATAGCGTTGTAGAATAGATGGAAACCGCGTGGCGGTCCCGAAGCGCGCGGATGCAATCTAGCACCTTTAATTGCTAGTTCACTAGTTAGTTTAGAAAGCCTCAAAAACATGTTGGAATCAAGATCGAGTGCGTAAACGCCTTGATACGCAATTTTAGATTTTTCTAAATTTTTGGAGACAAAGACTTTTTTACAAGGGCGTTGTACGCTGAAATCCACTATATTCCTAGAGTGATGAAGAGCGGTAGGCGATTTGCTTTACACTGCAAATCTCCAGCTCTACAATATGATGTGTTGGCCACGAAAGCTCTTCATGTCTATATAGGAGAGTTAATGGCTCTCCATGTAGGAGATTTATTATACATCAAACGTTCGATAAATTTTGGGACGCCCTGTATGTTGCTCAATATTTACCACATCGCAGCTATTCACAATCAGTTTGATTTTGAGGTGAATTCAATGATCCCTTCACTCACCTTGCACACACTTGATGAGCCACAGCTTCTGTTGGCCATCCACTTCTTATCAGTGGGCGTTTCATGTTGCTCAATATAAGTCTTGAAGCAGTATTGAGAGTCACTACATTCCATCTGAAGGGCATTTGTGCTAAGAGCAATGACTCAGTCAAATTCGAGCTACTCACCCATTTTTTATCGGGCTTCAGGTCGTGTTTTTCAATGTAATCGTAACAGCGAACTGCGAATGCGCATGGCAACGCTAACACAGCTACGAAAGCGATTTTCATCTGAAATATGTAGTTACTCCATGATAACCTTGCTAAGAAAAGAGTTATGTTCATCGAAGTATGCAACTGGGGACAACTTGAAATTGTGGTGAATGAGGTTCTCGACGTCTATCCTCTATTAAAAAATGAAGCAAATTAGAATACATTGGGCCATTAACTCGATAGAAAAGAGGTCTATGACGTATTAATCTTGAACATACCGTCGGAACTCCATAACTTTGTCCAATTTATTTTCAAATGATCGAGTTTCAGTATTTGGAAAGGAAATTTTACAAGGATTCAAAAAACCATCGAATGTTCAGAATTTACGTTCATTTAAATGGTTTTCATTAAACCGCAGCGACCGAAAGATCGTGGGGGTAAACGTCGCGTAATCAAAGTTCAGCAAGATTTGAATTTTTGCATTCTTGGTCGCATTTTTAGAAACAACAACAAGCCGGGATTGATAATTTCCGTCGCGATAGGATAAAAAACCTTTACATTAAAGTTATTGAATTTTCAATGGTTTTTCGCATCCTTTTAAGATTCTTTCAAAATAACGAAACCCGATTTCGTGAAGATCATTTTGAACAAAGTTGTGGAGTCCCCGTCACGGTTAGTTCATCGCCAAACTTCTTCTCCACCCGAGTCGGGGGCTCAATTGTACCGAAACGTGCGAGCCAAAAATAACGAGAACTCATTTGTTTGTTTGATATATCTGCAAAAAATTTGAATTGACGATAGAATTTCTTTACTCCTTTGTTACCTCATATGTTTCATGTCATCTTAAGGCCCTAGCATACACTTTAATTGGTGTATGCCAAGTGCAATACTGGCAGACCACAAATGTGCAGCATGTATAACTTTCGTGGGTTGATAAAATGCTCTATTTTCTGTTCAGAAACCCCTTACGTTGAGTTATGGAGAAGCCTAAAGAAGCGCCAAAATTTATCCATATACAGGGGGGGGGGAGATGAACGAGTTATTAGGTTAAAGCGAAAGTTCGTTTGCACCATTTTTGAAATTTGTAACTTCTTCCTCTTACGATACTCTAGCACGGCAAAAACAGTATTAGAAAAAATTAAGAATATAATTTCTAGTGACACCTTGCTTGCTTTTTGTTGATTTGGAAGAGATAAAAATGGAAGAAGAAGATCCTTTGTTTGGTGTTTGGAATACCAATGAATTCT
Source organism: Cylicocyclus nassatus (assembly GCA_958299035.1). Lineage (NCBI taxonomy): Eukaryota > Metazoa > Nematoda > Chromadorea > Rhabditida > Strongylidae > Cylicocyclus > Cylicocyclus nassatus. The sequence goes on from CATQJL010000001.1 coordinate 53,693,274, forward strand.
GACCAGATCATGCTTGCAAAATCAAACTATTGCGATGACAGCATCCTGGTGCACTAGGGCATTGCCTTATAAGCTTCCACAGAATGGTGTGATATCAATCACAAAATTCGTGTTCTGTCTTTGCAACTACTAGAAAATGTCCCTTGATAAATGTTCTGCTTGAAAAGGAATCGCTCGGCTGCTGCAGCTATAGCTTTCGCAAAATCCATGCTCAGCTTGAAAGGCAGAGAAAGGATTGAAGTATGACGTTTGGCAGATTTGAAAGGAAAATAAAAAAACAGTATAATGTCAGCTTATATAGTTATTGAGAAAAGTGCATAAGAATCTTAACAGGTTGTAAGCTCAGAGTGATTTGTCGAACATTATGAATTTGAATTCTATTGTACCATTTATGAGGTCGGTCAAAAGTCCTGTCGCTTCATTTTCAAAAATTTGTAACTTTGCGCATATTTCAACAGCTTGTTTGTTAACTTTTGGAAAGAATAAATCCGCTTTCGAATGTTTTCTTTCCAAGCTTCTTATTTAACACTGACGCAGCAATAAAAATGGAAAGGAAGACCACATAAGCTTTGATCATTTCAAGGAAGGTCACCAAAAATCTGGAACGCTGCAGAATATCGGAAATCTTCAATAAAAAGTTTCATGACTTATTATTCGCAGCCGAATAAAAAGTCGTTTTGAACTTTTGAGAGAAGTTATGCTTTTCCAGAAGAGTCATAAATTGATTAATTTGGGAGAATTCTGTAGTAAACTAAAGACTCATACTTTTCACAGGTAAGTCCAAACGGCACAATATCTCCACATTTGCAAAGAATAGTTTATAAAAATTATGTGCTGAAAATTTCGGATCCTCCGGCAGCGACCTGACTAAAAAGGATCGAAGCTTGAATGATCTTCATCCAGTTTAATCTCTGCTAGTGCTGGAGAGAAACTCGAAAAGTTAGTACAGATACTCTCTAAGATAGTAGTAAAAAGTAGAATCTTTCTTCTTTCCAATAAAGTTACAGCAAAGCAGTCTGTCCAAAACTATTTTTCAAAATTGAAACGACGGAACTTTCGGACCGACCTAATAAATATGATAGCGGGCAAAGATTACACAACGAAAATCATGAAAATCTTCAGCCAACCACCCAGATGTGTCTGTGTTCAACTCGTGTTGTTTCTGATGGATGATACAGTTATTATTCCACCAGCAATAAGCGCAGATAAGCAGACGATAAAAAATGAAGAAGCAATTTTATTTTTATCACTTTGTTTTTAACAATTGGATATATATACAGCCTTCGTGTCCCGCAGCAAAGAGAGGTTTAAGGCTGAAAAAAAAAAGAAAGAGTGATAGACCATAGATTTGATGTTTGAAAGCATTCCAAATTTTGCTGGGTGACATTTGTTTTCTGTTGATTTTCTGTAAAGGAAATAGTCATCAAAACCTCAGATAAGTTCGTCTAAAAAAATTGAACCAGTAATATTAACAAAATCATGGGTATAGAAAAGCAAGAGTTGTAGGTGCAGGATGACATCAGTGAAACTCAATATAGTACATGCAAGGTAAGATATGTTACTGGTAAGACGTTTCGCAATACACAACAAGATTGTTCATGCAGACGCAGACATCTTTCATCTTGTACTTCGTTCATATTGTTAAGCGACGGAATTTGATTTGGCCACTCAACTTTTTTCCGGCGGCGGAGGTGCGAAGAAAGTGCGTGCACTTATAAGTCAAAGAAACTTTAGGGTTCTAGCTTGGGTACACGACGAATTAAAGCAACTTGGTACGCAAAAACCTAGGAAGCTAAAGAAAACCTTGCGTAGAGCTAGCTTCAATCCATTGTTATATACAGTACAAAACGACCGTCAATCCCATCGTTATTTGAGTTTACGGTAGCAAGAAGAAGAAGATAGTTAGATGGACAGTAGAAGATAGTTTTATCGTCATCTATGTTTGAATGTCGTCTCAGAAAAGACCCGAGAATTGGAACTCTAGATCAATCAGTAGCGGTATTTTTATGGGCAGTTAATTCCCCGTAAAGCACCATCACCTCGTTCGAAAATTATCTACATACATATATCAGGTTGTCGGAAAATTTCTGTTACATTTTTACTGTTATTTCTTAAAATTACCTTTATTTCTTAAAGTCTTAGGAACTTTCGAAAATTCTTATGTTAAAGGAGTGTTGACGGGGCCCTAAGGTCTAAACACCGATACTGTCAGTTGTGATCCGTGCGCAAAATTCCTTTTTTCCGTGAGATTATGTTATATGGACATTTTTGTCAACGGGCTGGCATTCTTCTAAGTGATCAGGGAGGGACTGGGCAGAAAGAGAAAACAAAATCAGACGCAAAGAAAAATTCGAGGAAAAATGACAATTTTGACAGCGCTTACAAAGTCCTCGAAAACTTTTCAACTAATTGTGCATCTGCGCTATGCTGTTGTGTACGTGTCGTATCCTACGTAAGCAAATTTGAAGATTCTAGAAAGCTTGCAGATTTTTTCACAATCTTACAAAAAGAATGTAACAGGTATTATCCGACAACCTAATACATGCCGTAACGGTTGTTTCATTGATGATCCGCGAAAGTTGCTCACTCATAATCCTTTATGGGCTCGTGCAAAGAAGGAAAGTGAAAAGAATGTATGCATAGCCCTTTTTGAAATTTTTTGGAAGTTTTGAGAGGAACCGATCCACAGTTGTGCATTGTGGTAGAAATTTCTTCGGTAATTCTACAGTAATTAAGGCGTTCATTCGTGTTTCTCACAATGTCATTCAAATTATCCAAACTCATGTTTATGAATTTTCTGGTTTATGATGGTGAGTGTGCTAGGCTCGCTCCCCCCAATCTCAGAGACTAAAATTTGGAAAACATTGGAACAACCACGCACTAGACTTGCATCCATTGTGAGAGTTTTTGAGACATGCTTCATCCACAGCCAAAACATTGTTTTTTTTTTCTAGTGAAAAATTTCAAATAACGGAAGGCATCATTTGGACGTAGTTGTACGTTGAAGTGCGAATACTGCGAAAGAGATTACTGAGGCCTCTTGGTAGTCAAGGCACTTGAGACACTCAAAGACAATACACTCCTAGAAAAGTTTGCAGAAAAAAAGGCAAGCAATTCTATCAAATTCCTTCCAAGACCGGGGAAGCATAATGCGAAAAGATTTTTAATGCATCGATGGAGCGCATACAACAAGTACTGCCCTACACGTCATAATGGTAATTTTGTGAAAACTTGCGGGACCCGTAAGCTAGCTCCCATTACCTTCAACATTTTCAGAAGGCTGAAAGAGATTACAAACATTGCAAGAAGTGAAGATTGGGCTGCAAGCTATATATCAGTGATAATTTGATTGACATCTGTTCGTAGTGTTTACGAATTCGAGGTAGTTGTCACATTTGTTGACCGCAAGTCAATTTCGCTTGTCACATTGTCAGAGCTGAAGGTGCTGCTAGCCAGCTATTAGTCCAAGAATTGAAAAAATAAGAAGATGAAACGTACAGGTAAGAATTAATATGAGAGTGAAATTGAGCAGTGAAATGTTATTAGAAGAAGTTTTCAATTATAAATTGAGCAGCAATCATAAGTTTTCATAGCTAAACATAGTACAGGTGAAGAAATTTCTCAAAATCGTTTTTTTTACATTCCGTCTTTCGGGACGTGGAGCTGCTTGCGATTTTGAGAAATTTCTTCACCTGTACTATGTTTAGCTATGAAAACTTATGATTGCTGCTCAATTTATAATTGAAAACTTCTTCTAATAACATTTCACTGCTCTTTCGGGACGTGGAGCTGCTTGCTTCATGTGATGCTTAATTCGCTTAATTACGATAATTACACGAAGGCGCGTGTGGACACATGTGAATTATCTATCCTTGATCTTCATGGTTAAATCCAAAGGAGAGTACTTGAATGGCTTTCAAGACGCCGATCTCCACAGCCTATTCTTTCTATGACAAATTAATCACGGTAACAAGCCAATGACATCTACTGAATGAAAGCACAGATATAAATAAGAGCTTTGAAATTAAATCGCTGCTAAGCTCGTTTTTTTCTCCAAGAAAAATAGTTTCTTATTCAAACATGAAGTTGCTACTTTTTCAGTTGACTTGACTAACACGCAACTTTTTCTAAATTTCGAAACCAAGATTGCTAGCTTATAAAGGATGATATGTATAACGAAATAGAGGCATTTGTGCAACAAATGACGTCAACAACAATCCATCATATCGAACTGTGTGTAAGATATGAGTTCCAGAAAGAATGAACCATAAAAAATAGGCGTGGTGGAAAAGGCTGCTGAAACACACAGCAGTAAGAAAAAGGTAGGCATCGAGCGCTTAAGTAGATGAGAAATTAAGCCTGCACCACATACATTTCCATCTTCACACTTTATGTATTTACATAACAGTGGCGTGCCGACGGAGGGGGGGGGGGGGAGTGCGTCCCCTTCAAGAGTGGGTCGCGAAACTTTTGAAAGTTCTTAAATGTGTTAAAAAATGGTCAAGCGACTTGCTTTCACCTATAAATAATTGAAATAATTTTAAAAATTTTTTAAAAATTCGGATTAGCCTTGTAAAAAAATTTTTTTCGGGGTCCCAAAAAATTTTTGGAGTGCGTGGCTAACGCCAAAGACCTTCACCCAAAAAAATTTTTGTCCCCCCCCCCCCCGAACAGACGCCACTGGCACATATGTATGCAATTCATGCAGGGCAGCAAATATCACATGTAATCGGCAAAAGATGAGATTAGACACACAACAAAATGAAGGTACTTGTGGCTGCCTTGTGTGGTAAAAGAAAGCCAATTTTATCGTTTTTAATGTTCAGCAAGGAGCAAATGTTTAGCTCAGAGCCGTCAAATATTACTCATGCATGCGAATAATTCTTTGCAAAATTCTTTTCGAGGCTCTGTATTGAGAAGCTACTGCACTTAGATAGTGTGAACCTCAAGCTCTTTGTTACAGTGTCAATAGATAAAGCATATAATAGTCAACTTTGATCGAAAAACATAATAGCATTTATCAGCCCTTACTTTCAAATATGTTTTCTATAAACTAAGCTGAGATAAGATATTTGCTTCTGCTGCCGTGTTCAGTGATTAAAATTAGTGCGAATATGACCAAAAAGCTGGATATATCTCATTTCGCAAATGTTTCTTTTTTCTTGAGTTTCGGTTTTTAATTTATGTTGAAAAGGGTTTTGCCAGGAAATTTTGCCAAAACAGGCTAATCCATCCAGATGAAGATAGCAAGATTTATCAATATAATGCAAAAGACTCAGCCTGATATGATAAATCAAACAACGCTATAAAAGATTGTAGATCACATCCAACGAAACTGCAAGTGTTTGTCTAACTTGTGAAGCCTCATCTTCGCTACTTCCATGCATTTGTGAGTAGCGGAATACACTTTTCAGTGCTATTATACGCGAATGGAATCATAGCAAATCAATGCTAATCAATGCTCTCAATCCTGATTGCTTTTAGTATCTACTAAGGACGGAGTTGAATGCAGCTTACAGGATCATGGGGTGCTATATTTTAGTAGAAAATAGATAGTGAGCCAAATTTCTAAGATGTGGAAAGCTGACGAAGACGATGGGGATGCACACAGAGATGGGGAGTTGTCTGCCCAGCAGCTTGATGAGATGCAAAGTACATTCATCGCAAAGAGTACCGGGTCAAGAAGTAGTGCATGAACTTTATGCTGCGCTTCCTGGCTAGATGAGATTATCCGAGAATGAAAGAACGTAGACGGGACTGCTAATCTCATATAAGAATACATGGCTCAAATGGAGATTTCCAAAGTTCAAGTGCACTCGAAAATGCACGTTGTCTGCATGCGTCTCAACGATGTAATTAATGCAGCATTATGATAAAAACCCAAAAACTGCAGAGAGAAATCAATTCTGACTTTATACATATATGAAATCTACGCCAAAATGCTTTACTAACTGTGGAGAAAATTTTTACCTTGTGTCTGACTTTCTGCTTTTTGTGCTCGGAGCAGCATTCATCAAGATCGTCGAACACCTTCATCGACATTTATTAGGTTGGCACATAACTTTTGCAACTTAGTTCGTAATTTTTATCTTTTCGGTTGTGACGCAATCATTTTTTAGTTTGATGTAGAATAGGTAGTAGGCTACAAATGCGCGCAAACAGTTTAAGTTCTGGTAGCGAAGTGGAGAGAAATTACGCATTTTTCGAAAGCTGGTCAAATTTAGAATTTCAAGGGTCTGAAAACTAAAAATAAAGTCGTTCGCGGTCTGAATCAAGCCGAAACTGTAGCCAAATTGTTGGAAGAGGAATCTTTGATAATCCGTACAGTCTCGACTTTATGCGTTTGATTCAGACTCAGAACGGCTTTATTCATGTTTTTGGGGCCCTTGGAATTTTGAATTTAACCAACTTTCGAAAAAATGGATACGTTTTCTCCGCTACGCTACCAAAAATTAAACTGCTTGCGCCCATTTTGTAGCCTACTACCTAACCTACATTATGCCCAAACTGAATGCCTCACAATAAAGAGAGTAATTACAAAATTAATTGCGAAACTTATGTGCCAACTTATTAAATAGCTGGTCCCATTTAAAGACTATGTTCTAGATAAAGCAAAGAGAATCCGTATGGGATTTTGGGTTGTGCTAAAAGACTTCAAGCTTTAGCAAGGTGAAGTACGGAGGCTCTTACAACATCTTGCTAACGAGTACATTTAAGGCATAATTCTATGCAGAGTTTGACAAATGATTGGCTTGATAATAGCCCATGGACAACGCTGAGTCACCAAATTTGGTGCGCAAAATGAGCAAGAGAGTACGAGAACTCTCGTGCTGAAGTTGCTCTTTATAATTCTATTTATGATTTATTCTTGATTGATTCTTCTTTATTAATTCCTAATTAATTACTTCTCTTTGCTCTTGAAAATTATAAGGGCATAAAATTGTTTTCCCGGCTTACGATGCGAAGGATTTGTAAATTAATAGAATTGTAGGATTATAGGATTGAGTTTAGACAGTAGGAAAAGGCGTTATATGGTAAATTGCTCAATCCGAAATTCGTGTTGAATGTTAAATAGGGCTCGGCACAAGCTGGCACCAGGGAATTTTGGAAACGAAGTCCCCCTTGATTTTCGCTAAGTTTACGAAATTCTCTTTGACCTAAACATGAAAAAACCCCCAAAAAACGAAACGTCGACCAAAAAAGCACGTCGCATTCGTCCACAAAAACGATATCCCCTTTGCTTTTTGTTCACAAAAACGATATCCAGCTTGCCTCGTGCCAGAAGGTGCCAGGTGCTGGTATTGAAGTGTTCCAAGAAGTCCAGAAGCTGATTTTGTTACAACTCTATATGGTGACAAATCGCATGAATTCGATCAATCTGAGCTTCCAAGAGTGCAACCAAGTGAAACAACCAAAAATCATTTGCGGTAGAAAACATTGAAATTCATCAAGCAACGCATAAACGGAGCTTCAACTTTGTGAAAAATGTAGGACAGCTTATTAGTAAATCAATCAAATTGCAATAATAAATGAAAGGAGTTCGTACAGAATTGAGAAATTGCAGCCATCAAACCACTATAACACTTGAAGAATCACGAACAGCAATGCTAGAAGCGTTTTTTGGTAAGCTGTAAGCCAATACCTCGATGATTTTCTACACCCTAATGAAAAATTTTTGACAGCTTTCTAGAATTTCAAATAGGCTACGCAAGCAGTTACTATTGGACCAGGTCTGAAATCATTAAAACATTTCAAACTACACTTCTTTCAAAGCAAAATGAGCTGGCGTACTGATCGGTACCACATAGAAGCCCATAAGCTTGGTTTCATGACATCAAATATTTTCTTGCGAGGCTTGCAAGTGCTTTGAACTTATGGTTATTGATTTTGGAAATTTGAGAAGCGAATAGCTACAAGCTTAGAGTTAGCACTTTCCCTGCCGAGTAGTTATCTACTTCATTGCTTCTGGTCGCGTTCAGAACGTGAGCCCCGTGAAGTTTCAGAACATCAAGGCTACGAAATCTTCATTTGCCTAGAAAAAATGCAGCCAAGGGGACTTACAAGAGAAAAGTAGAAAGCATTATCCCTATGTGAAATATTGTTAGGTGCGTTAATACTACACATTTAATGCGGGAATGATATTTTAGCCCTGAATTATGCACAAAGTACTTCGGCGAAAATCAAATATGAGCGAAAGTGTTACAGAAATCTTTTGAAATACAGATACAGAATACAAATACAGATTTTACAGAAAACTTTTGAAATAATATGCATTTTTCCACAGCGCCTTTTAGAAACCTGCTATATCAAATTCGCATTCAGCGTGGGGATACAAGTTCATAGCATCCTAAGAAGTGATAAACTGAGCTAAAAGTATTAATAGGCGAGCTTTCTAGTCAATATATATAGTGCACGGGAGCAAAGACAGCACTGCCACATTCAATGGCATGAAAGTTGTTGTAGCTCGAGAAGTAGAGCCGGAAATACGATATCTTCGAACAGAAGATCGGAACATAGCGGCAAGAACAGAAAGCAAAACCAAGGTTTTTTCTCTCGTACAATTATGATAGGCTCATTTCTGGATGAAAGATCTTTGCCATCCCACGACTACCTATAGCGATAACACAAAATAGCAAATAAACCAACGTAAAGAAAACTTCTCCTCATTAAGGTAGCTGAAGAACAGTTTTGGTCGTTTCCGACTAAAAGTTATCCAGACAGGTGTGTATGAATCTATGATATCAATGAAAAGACACGTCAACCCCATCAACTGAGAAAACGTCTTTGTCCAGCACCCTGTCAACAGTAACACCCGTAGCCATTATAATTCTAAATTGTTCGGTGTCACTTAGCGTAAAAGGTACACAAAACTTGGTTCCACAATACATATGTGTATGCTAAGCCTTGAGCTAATTACGTAACAAAGATCATAGGTACAACACGCCATACTTGGTCAGGTTGAAAATTACAAATAAACAATGCTTTTATAGATCGTGATTTATAAACATTCTATTTCGAGATTGATAGACATTTAAAGCGGCATTCTGTTGTATTCTTTAGAGCAGATCAATATAACTAATTAAGTCCATCTCCATTTCGAAAAACGATGAAGCGGGATGCAATTATAAGTCAATTCTCAGCGTCCATCGCGCTAAGTGTCCCAAGAAATGCATGTATCCAGCGCAAATATTGATAATTCTTTTGTTTGAACAGCGGTGCAGATATTCACATGCCATATTATAGGGTTAGATCAAACCTAGATTCACAAAAGAACATGAAGGGACCTACCTTTCCTTACTCTAGGATTATAGAGCTTTCGCATGAAGGCATCATTGCAAATTAAATGCCAAGAAAATTCTAAATCAGTCGAACGTCGTTTGGTAGAACCGGACTCGTTGCTTGCAACAGACAACGTTGTGCACATTTATGAAGCTATTTGGGTAATATGGTCACATTTTTGGTGATTATCAGGTACTAGTTGACTTACCCGGCTCCGCCCGGCCTTGTAATTATTATATTCGTAACTAGCTGGCAAACCCGGCTCCGCCCGGCCCTGTCATTATTATATTCGTAATCAGCATGCTCGATTACCCCCCTGTGCCAACTCCCAGCCCCGTAGCTCAAATTTTGCAAAAAATCGATAAAATCGATATCGATCGATGACGAAAAGTAGCCTATGACACCCGCCTGGGTCCGAAGTGTATGTGTGCCAAGTTTGGTCCGGATCGGTTCAGAAATGGAATTTTCTATTCGGAACATACGTACACACAGACAGACAGACAGACAGACAGACATACATACAGACAGACAGACATACAAACAGACATTCAGCTTTATATATAAGAATACTCCTTTCACGATATATATGACGTAACTTGTGAGTAATGCGTATACCTAGTATGAGAAACCCTATACTCGATAACCTTGCTAGCCCCTTTAGACTATTTTTTGAGGCACAACCTCTCACTGGCGCAAAACTCTTCTAATGTCTCTACTGGTCCTATAGTAATAAAGAAGAATATGTCCGTTCTCTACTGTAAATCTAAGCTAAAGCCAGCTCTACAAACGTCTAAAGATCTGCAAAAGCTGTTCAGGAGGAGAATATGTAACGATGATTTGTTTGATGCATTTTTAGGACATTCTGTACAATACTGATCGTAATTATTTGTGTTTTGTGCACTCCGGCGGAGTCCGCCGAAGTTCGCGTCGCATCGCCACATTATGCTCGACAGTGAGCGTATTCTGAATTTAAGAGCGCCATTCGAGTCAGCTTGAGCATCTTCTGATTTAAAGAAGCGCCTCTTTAGGCATGGCAGTCGGTGAAACTGCACAGGTCTTTCCAGTTATTTGTACGCCGTAGGTTACTTGTTCTGCAACAAATGAGCACTCTGAGTAACCCAGCGTCAGGGAAAATCTGGAAAGTTCCGTGAGATTTGACCGATTACCGTATCCAAATATGAACTTGTGTAAAAAGGTGCAGCTCGTCAAGCTGAGTTGTATAGCGTTTTCAGATTAAGAATTCTAAAGCAAAATATGACGATGTGACGCGAACTTGGCGAATTTCGTCGGAATGCGATAATTTTTTCCATAAATCACGAGTGGTATTGTGTATGGAATAGAAATGCCAGATGTAGCACTTTAGAGTGATTCGTCAAATGTTTTTTTTTCAGGGGTGCAATACTGCAGAATTATTGAAAGGTTTATAAGTGCAGCACGCAGCCTATTTTGACTGACAAGGGAAGCTACCTAACTTAGCTCGGCCTTTTGGCAAGGGACATATATATTCTGAATCAGCTTTGTGCGCTAATTCCAAATATGCTATTTCTAGCTGCCACGCACCATTCCGAAGCGAGTTATGGGCTTATTCCTGCGCATTGGCATGCTCATCGACTCACGGGCATCACGTCATCATCGTTTACGTGCTGATACACCTGCGTTAAGCTTTTTTTTGTGAGAAAAGATTGGATTTGTACTATTTCGATATCTCAGCACCTTTTGCAGATTTTTAGCTACAGGCAGTCTTCTCATGTTCTGTAGTATGCCAATATTGCGTACTCGCTTCGGAATGGTGCGTGGCAGCTAGGAATGGCATATTTGGAATCAGCGTTCGAAGCTGATTCAGAATATATATGCCTTTTATCAAAAGGCCGAGCTAATTTAGGTAGCTTTCCTTATGAGAAACTCGCCAATATGGACAATTGGCAGTGGTTTATCTCACTGACTAAGAGCATAGCCAGTGTGATTGCCATATCGACATGATTTGTTGAAGAAGTGAAGGAAAAGGAGAACAAAAATGGAAAATGAAGAGCATTTTAATTATTATCTAAATGAAAATTTATTAGGTTGTCCGGAAAATAATGTCGCATGGCATCCTATCGGGACAGAATAACCACAAAAAACAGTCAGTGGGGTCTCATTTGATAGACCAAAGCAAGCTCTACAAGGTAGTTTACAAACCTCTTCGGAAATCTTGCTCCACCTGAAGTTCGAATCCAAAATATACAAAATTTTAGATACCCAAAAAATCGTATCTCCGTTAATAGAGGTCTTGGGGATTTCCAATTTGCATAGGCATGTACTCTTCACACTAGAGATTCACCTGTATAGTTTGTGGTTTTCCATGGCTACAGTACGATAAACAAAAATAGGTCAAAAGTGCAAATATGTAGCGTTTTTTGGTTTTCTGCAAACAATTTGATTTTTCTCGAAAACTATCGCTTGTCTAAAGCTGAAAATTCATGGTTATGCTCAGGGTTGAGCAAGAGGTCAGGCACAAGTCCTTCAAAAACGACCCCCCCCCCCTTGTGAAAGCCCCTAAAATGACACCTCCGCTTCACCTCCAGGACCTTAGACTGTGATATTTCGAAGAAGACCAGCCTTTACTGGAGGATTCTTTATTTTGGCCATAGACCCAACTTTCTGCGAAACGCACGACAACCGCAACTTGACGGCAAGTTTTGAACTTGGATAGCCCTCTTTTCAGAGTTATACTTTTTGCAAGGGTGGAGTGTTTGGCTCCAAATTTTCAATATAGCAAAAAGAGGCTTTGCGCTCAATACTCATACTGAAAAAGGTGCGATTTTTGAATACTGAAGGCAAGTTAAGGGGGTCAGGCGCAACCCCTCAAAAGCTCAGGCGGCCTGACCTTTTGAGGGGATGCGTCTGACCCCATTAACTTCATTTTCGAGGAAACTTTTCTATCCAAGTTTCATGTAATTCGCTAGCACAACTCTCGAAGATTTCACAATAAGTGTTTGAGCTTGTTTCGACTTGTTTCGGCCTTGTGGTAATCCGTAGAGTTAGAGCACTTAATGTGAAGAACGCGCCGGTTGGAAATTTGGCAGCACTCACGCACTGGCACTACTTCACTATTTGAAAGCGATATGAGGCCTAATTTCTGGCATAGACTTGTAGGGAACGTTACTTTGTTATGAGTATAAAAAAGCTGACTATTTTCACTTTTGAAGCCAAGTTAATCATGTTTGAAAGTCACGCTTTCTAGATGTTGTGAAACACTAGAAAATGCGGTAGGTAATGACTTTAGAACTCATAGAGGTAATCTGACATGCTGATTATGGAAATAATACCCATCACAGCAAGCTTCTTGGCTCATGATATGTGAAGGTAAAAGATGAAGACTTGAATTTGGCTGAAACTTCGATTGTGGAAACAATCAGTATGCTGTTTGCGACCGTCATTCATCCGTACTGGTGATTGCGATATCCACCGGACTAGCGCATTTCTTCTTCACCTTCGTAGTATCTCCCCAACTAAACGGATTCGGTTCTTAACTACGACCCCCGCCCCTCAGTCATAACCCCAAGACGACCCCCCAGGTCGGGCGCGCCTGACCTCACGCTCAACCCTGGTTATACTCCTAATGGTTCATACTACAGAATCACCCATGTGAGAGAAGCTCAGGATTGCTTTGGCAAAAATATGCCGAATGTTCGTTCTCTCAGTTTTCAGCCATAGAAAAATCGCGAAAATGTGCATACGAGTGTCTCGTATGGTGAGTCCATGCGTGAGCAAGTTAGGGATTCCTAGGAACTTTCCGAACGGAGATACGATTTTTTTTTCGTGTTTTTAGATCTTTAATGCTTTAAAAAACTTGGCTCCACACTTTACGCAAATCAAATCTGGCGCGAGGGTTCGAATTGTTATTCATCTATAATGCATTAATGGATCTCGGCATGCTTCATTGAGGCCAGAATTGAAATAATGATCCGAATAACCAAAACAAATGCTACGAGTTCCACTGCGCTTTATAAGCACTTTTAAACACTTCTAAATTATTGTAGTTGTTTATATAAGCCGCACTCGAGATTGGTAACAATATTTATTGGGTGGCTGACGTTTCGGCAGATCGCCTTCTTCAGAGCCTGGAATGGACAAATCGATCTGCAAACTATCCGATCAAACGTCTCTGCCAGCTCCACAAGCAAAGTTCTAAGACTCTGCCTGTTCACTGACTAGACTGCCGAACCAAACGCTTACCTTTTTGAGAAGGCCGATAGCATACAAGTGCCTGAGCGAGCGCTAATAAACGACCATGTATGCCATCATCTAAAGAAGGCGATCTGCCGAAACGTCAGCCACCCAATAAATATTGTTACCAATCTCGAGTGCGGCTTATATAAACAACTACAATACCTACGCCATGCCGAGGTTCATAGAGAGTCGAACAATCCAACTTCTAAATTACTTGTTCAGGAAGTATGAAATGATTCAGAGGAATGGATCCGAAACTGGAACAAAATGCTTAGTTCTATGACTTTTCATTTCGTTAAACTTGGGTGTCATTGGGAAGTTGCCAATTATTCAGGAGTTTTTAGAGCTGTACGTATTTTATCCGACCAAACCGCCCCCAAAAAGTTTCATAATCGTCCTCACAGACAAACTTTGCGCGATCCCCCACTCTTTCAGCTGCTTGTTTATCCTGTGCGCGACGCCGATGTTGCTGCTGTACAGACAGGGCGATCAGCCACGATCCGCCCCTGCTTTATCCACTATCTCACCTCTGCTCACTTGGCATTTCGCACTTTTTTAGTTCTTATTCGTGTTCGCTCTCAAATTTATATGTCATTTTTTTTGGCATACGCAAATAATCTCATGCTCCTACGTTCTTAATCATTCATTTTTTTCATTGTTGACCTTCTTCTTACTTCTCCTATATCCACCTCTCAGTACAAAAAATGTGGACTTAAGACACGTGAGTCATCAGGGGTAAAACTTATCATTCAAAGAAAACGAGTAAAGGAAAGCAGAAGGGATATGATGAGAAAAAACAGTCCAATTTGATTTTCTTCCAACATCGGTATCTCTGCTTGAGCACTTGCAGGAAGCTTTAACTTCTTTGCTAACAAGATTATCAGCTGTAAAGAAATTGACAAATTTTCATGGTTAAAAGCCAGAATCGCATCGTTTTCAGTGGGTTTGAGGCACTCTCGCTTTTTGATGCAACAAAAAACGTTTTATCAGTAGTGCTAAAATAAACGAAAAATGAAATTTGTAGACAGCATGCTGTGATTGCCAAAAATCCCATGGCTAGCACATTGCCCTTCGGCTTCTTTTCATCAATGTTTTTCGCTTTTCCACCGGCTTTTAGTTGTACATAGCCTTGCTACAAAAGCTAGCAAGGAAAATTACTCATGGGATTTTTGAGAACACTCGTTTATCCATTGCTCCTCTTTGCAAACGCATACATTCATGTGCCTAGAAGCTTGGTCTAAAAAAGCGCATTTATGCGCCGAGTCAAAATCTAAACACAAACTTCTCCTTTTTTTGATTGAATTATCGTGATTTGATCTTCATTATCTTGCTTTAGGTTCTGTAGTACTGCGTTCGGCATTAATACCTTTATCTCCCAAAGAGTGTGAAGTTATTTCTATCAAGATTTGACACATTCTCCTTTTCCCACATATCCGTTGTCTGTGGAAGATCGCTATGTGCAGCTTCTATCCGCTCGATGTGCCTGAATGTTCAAGTGCTTCTGTCAACAACGTTGTCAAGGCACTCGAACAGTTTGAGACTCTGCTGTCCAACATCCCAAAAAGGACCGTTATCTCTTGCGTGTGTCTCCTCTTCTTTTTTGCGTTTTGAGTCAAAATCGAAAACGTTTTTTTTGCGCCATTTTTTATGACTTTTCAAAGGATGAAAGTGGTTGCACATTCGGATTTACTTTGAGCTGAAGTTCAAAAAATTGAAAAGTAACGAAGAAAGAGTTAACAACACAGAAGGAAAACTGGATTTTTCGGAAAGCAAAACGATTGAGTTCAAGAGCGGTGAATGGAATATTATTGCAGGTATTGGGTTGAAACGAGAAGAATGTCGTTTTCTATGGCAACAAGAGAATCCGAAAAAGTGTTTTATGGAAACCATTCGATAGAATCTTGCAAATTTTACAAGTAATCAACAGCTTCTTCATATTAGCGTAAGTCGTGATTAACGGAAGAAGCAAAATTTACAAGCTATGCGCCAAAAATCGGATCTGTGTTCCCAAAAAATCCTGTTTTCTTATTAACTCCTGCGTGTAGTAGATAATGCACGCATCCATATATTATTTAAATTGATAAATCTTCTCCGTGGCTAGACGAAAAATGGCAAAGTTCAACACTAGCAGTCCTAAAGTTTTCCCATGCTCGCAGTTGTGTAGTACAAACCTTCGAAAGTGTAACCATAGTTCGGCTTTGTTAATGCTTTAGTTAATGATGAATATCATGCTGGAAAACTGAAAAAAAAAACAACATTCCTGGCCAACCTTATAAAATAGTACGAAAGCAACTTTCTTTCTATCGCATTCTTTTTCGGTGCAGCTACCAAAATCAGTCTAACTTCCAACTAATAGAACCCCATATGTGAGCTTTTTGAGCAGAAATAATTTCCAAAATAGTTCTAAATTTTGACCTGAAATTCAGCGATTTACTCGCGTCTCTAATGTTCGTCTTGTATAGTTTGCTTTGCTCTATCGAATATACTCCAATTATTGATGTTTTTCTGCCGCAATAATGCATGATATATTTATTTTCTTAGCAATTGAAGTTTTTCTTCTTGAGCAAACGTTGAAGCGTGAATCTCGAATGCTTTTATATGGATGAAGGCCTCGCATGACTTTCGCGAGAAATTTCGCGAAATCATAAGAATCACGATAGAAAAGTAAACATTCATTCTCACTCCTTTGCTAGGAGACTTACAAAAAATGAAGGATCGTCACGAACCTTGCGAGAAGTGCGCTTCATATTTACTTCCCTTTACCGCAAAACTAATCATGCACTACTTGCACTAAACATTTTGTTATATCATTACATATATTATCTATTTAACACATTGACGACCGCTTGACAAACATGGTGTGTCAAGCAAAGACTACCGCATGGGACCGCTTGACACACCATGTGTGTCAAGGCTTGGATTTTTTTTTGAATAACTACTATACTTTGATAAACACACTCCACGAGCTTTCTTCTGCACTGAGTCTAGAGATGACCTCTACCGTTATTTTCAGCCTTTCAGATCTACTGTAGGTGTACTGTAGATGGCAGTATGCGTAATTATAGTTGAAAAATGCGGGCTGGTCCGTAAAAGGCCTTGGTCCCAGAAGGCAGACAACTAAAAATCTGCATGGTCGTCAATGTGTTAATTCGCTAAGCTTCGAGTTCCAAAGATTTAATGATTCTTTCTAAATCGAGCTTTTTTTGTGATCTTTACTGAAAACGTCTCCTAGTGGTTTTTGTTTAATACTGTAAGAAGTTTTCTCTACTTGTTAGTCTTTTTGGTTGTCACAGCATCACATTTTTAGTGTGTTCGTGAACACGTTCAAAACTTGTTGACCGTGTAGCTTGTGAAACACGAAACAGTTCATCATGTCCGTAAGGTCGTGTACACACATTTTCAACATGCTTTTCCACATGTTCGCAACATCGCTTATGTTTTTGCACAAAAACCAAGTTTATTTTCCTTTTTCTTCTTTCCAAGTTTATTTTAACTTCTTGACTCTTCGTATCCCCTCTACTGTTAACACATGCGATGTCAAGCATGTTCATAATCCACTGACAAGCTTTGATCTCATCAAATCGATGCGTTTTTTGCTCTCAAAAATCAATGATGTGCATAGTCGTCAACTTACTCTAGACGCTTATGCTGGATTGTTTGAGTTCTACACGTTTCTTATCTCTCTTTTCAAACTGCTAATTCTGGAGGAAAAAACATTCTCTCGTGAACATTGCTTATATCATTTGAGAGCCTTTCTTCTGTTTCTCATACTACTCTCGTTTTCGTAGGGCTTACTTCATTTTGTGGTTTCCTACCTTGAAAGAACAGCAAAACAAGTATTATAATTCCTTTTTACTTTATAACCTTAAATTCTACAGCCGGAAAAAATTTCTTTTGAAGCTTATACAATGTCTGCTAGGGAGTTGTGCCTTAAAGTGCTTCGTAATACGATTCAGAAATATTTTGGACCTATAAGCTTTGCACATGACCTATAGTTGTGGTCCTTATGCTCCATATAACTCGCATAAAACTCATAAGCACAGTGCAATCATGGAACTTTAGCTCTGTGCAGTGAGATTAGGCCTAGAACATTTATCTCTTTGATATTAGAGAAAAGAAAAATTTTCTAAATTGTCAGCGGCGAAAAAATCACAAATTCCAAAAAGTGCATTTTCTACCACGCAGAAAGGCGAAATAGATGGGTCCTTTCTAATTTTTCTGCTTGAAGAATTTTATAGAATTCGGTAGAATTTAAGGTTAGCATTACTGCTCAACCGACCATTGACTACACACTAAGCAGTCCTTGTGCCGATCTTAAATCATTTTATGTTTTCTCAAAGTATATTGAGGTTATTGTAGGAAGGATGAGCTGGCGACGCCTGGCGATTTGCGCCTAGAATATCTTTCTCTTTTCTGCATTTGCAGATTCAGTTATTGTTCTGGGTGTTTTGGTTTCAATTTATTTTCGATAAATAGGTGTTAGATTTCAAGATTGCGAATTTTTGGGTGAGCTTAGAGCTGCCAAACGATTGTAGATTTTAACAAAGTTTATTGCATTTGCAAAAATCATTTCTGCAAAGAAAAAATGATGGATCAAAGTTGGACTTCAAAAACGGCTATAATTTTCGAAATAACCCAATATATAGAGCCTCTTGCTTATTTGTACTGCATTCTTCAAGCATAGATTTTATTAAGCTATGAATGGAATGTATTGCTACGTCAAGTGTTGATATCTACTTCATAAATAGTACCCACCTATATCAGGGTGTAGTTACTCATTATCAAGCCTGGGTTCTTACCAAAGCTACAATGACACTAATGTTTTTTTTGCGACTGATGTCTCTCTTTTTTCTCTTTCTTTTCCTTTCTCTCCCTATATTCTCTTCCTGTCTTTTATATATAGAGTGTCGCAAAAGTATGTATACACTGTTTGATCAATATTATCTCTTTTCCCAAAAAGGGTTTTGCCTACTCAGGTACCATTTTGTAGAGTTGGCTTCAACTTAGACGTACTGTGTGGAGCAAACTACCAATCGCTCTCCATTACTGTAGGATTACGGTAGCAACTTCTGCTTACAGCGTCATTGTGGACTGGTCGTGTTTCAAAATAAAGCTTCAATTCTGGAAAGTGGTGTATCAGGGACATAAGGCGCCCCGATTTCATTTCTCTTTCTAGGAGTTTGTAAAGCTTTTTGAATGGTCTAGTAACACAAGCCCTTCTTGTTATATACGAAAAAAGCTAATGCGGTTTACCTGGCATAAGTTATGAAGGAAGCATTGCTAGAATGCAAAATTCGTATTTGGTTTTAGTGACTTTAATCAGCCTACTGTAAGAGTTTTCAGCTTATTTTTTCGCTTTCTGAGGCGAAACAAGGCTGTCTGGCGCAAAACGCTTCTAGAAGTTCCTACTGTGATCCTACAATAATGAAGAAAGATCGGTCATTCGCTCCATACTGTGAAATAAGTTGAAGCCGGCTCTACAGTATGGTACCTGAAAGTAGGCAAAAGACTTTTAGGGAGGAGATATATTAACGATCAAACAGTGTACACATACTTTTGAAATACCTCGTATTCATACCTCTTTCATCTGAAACAAGAGCTATGAACTACTGCAGTAAAAAATAGCTCGTTCGTTATTTTACTTGATTAGTGGTCTTGCCGGCCTCCTTCTCACTGTGAGACCCAAGCTTTGCAAGTTTTTACTGCAGTCATAATATGACTAGTAACTATAGGATGAAATGTCTAGTAACTATACAGGGTGTCCGTAAAGTATGTATACACTGTTTGATCATTAATATCTTTTTCCGAAACAAGTCTTTTGCCTTGCTTCAGGTACCGTTTTGTAGAGCTGGCTTCAACTTAGATTCACAGTATGGAGCGAATCGCCCATCACTCTTCATTACTGTAGAATTAAGAAACTTGAAACATATGGTGCCAATGTGGAAAAAACTGCCGTCTCAAGATTTTTCAAAGAATGTAAAAACTTGTTTAATAGGGTTTTTATGGACGCTGAGTTCAATACTCAACTATTCACATGATTGCGAAGCTTTCTAAACGGTGTAACTGCACTTTTTTTAGGAACATTGAAAAAATGATCGCTACCTCTTACCCGGCATAACTCTTCAAAGCAGCATCATAATAAGTTGGGAACTTTACATTTGGAATCAACAACTCTGATTAGCCTAATGTGGAAGCTTTTAGGCTGTTTTGTTTCCTTTCTGAGGCAAAATATGGCCTTTCATGGCTTCAAATTCTCTTTGAAGTTTCTACCGTAACCCTACAGTGATGAAGAGAGATAGGTGATTCGCTCCATACTGTAAATTTAAGTTGAAGCCAGTTCTACAAAACGGTACTTGAAGCAAGGCAAAAGACTTGTTGGGAAGAAAGATATTAACGACCAAACAGTGTATACATACTTTACGGACACCCTGTATGTAGCATGATTCTACGTTGCGCCGAAATTCAAAAAAGGTATAATTTCCTATGTTTTTGGTCAGTCTATCGTTACTCTCTGAGAGTTTACATTCCTCAAATTTCGTTTACAAGGCGTATCCTATTCAAAATCTCGTTCTGATCGGTAATAGACCAGTGTTTTTGTAAGTCATGAACTGATTGACAACCCATGAGGCTTACAATATTTGATCTATGTAAGTGCTTGAAGTGTCAAATTACGATATGTAATCTTACTCGCAGTTTCTTTTCTTCTGGAGAGGATCAGCATTTTGATTTAGATACTGAAATACGTGACCGATCTTCAGTCTTCAATCTAAACTTCTCTTCAATTTACCCCGAACTTTTTGATTTGATTAACTCTCGATCAGCACTTGTAATCGATGATAGAGATTGCGACTGAGTCCTATGCTCAAGTGGACTGCCTAGCGACGTGTAAATGTCAACAAATGACATGAAAAGCGTTGAAGTGTCTGGATTATTTGGACAAATCCCAATAGTTAGGAAAATACCTATGCACATGTGCGAAGTCACTATGCAAATTCAGGGACTTTACATTAAGAAAAACGGAAAGTGTACTCATTGGTTTGCCACGAATACTACTTATGTACATTTTTGAGTTATAGCCAGAGTTTAGCAATAGGTCAGACACAAGTCTTTCGAAAAGGCCTCTCCCTCCATTGAAAGCCCTTTCCTCCTCTTCACTTCCGAAGCCTCAGAGCGTGACATCTGGAGGACATCATCCAATCTAAAGAGTTCACGAATTTTTGAAATCCGTACGCCCAACTTTTTGTGACACTTTACAATCATACGTAATTTTTGACGGCTGATATCTGAGTGGGCCTATTAACACATTCATGACAAGGCCGATTTTTCGATTACTGCCGTTTCGGACCAGAGCCTTCTTTATCAAGTATTGTCCGAAATGGTAGTCTCTTGGAAAAAAAAAATTCAAAAGGTGCCTCCGCGTATGCCACCGAATGGTTTATTGAAGGCGTTGGTTATCAAAATATGATTTATTACAACTTTTGGCGTTATACTGTAAGGTTACGATAGTCATTCAGCACGAACCCAACATCATATTTTCATGAAAAATTGTGTTTTGGGGTTACAATTACGTGCTGATTACGATTATAGTGCTTAGTTTGTTCACAGCTGTCCCACAGTAGGGTTACGGTAGCAGTACGGTCAAATTTTTTGTAAAATCAAGAAACTGGTGTAAGAAGGCGGTATTAAAGGCAGCGTCCGGGCAGATACGAAAATGTAGAGTACAGAGGCGCCCGTCCTGGTAAGGCTCTTAGCCAACTGGCAATGCATCAATTTGCTTCCGAAGAGAGAAATCTGCTTCAGAAGTGGTGACCGGGACGAGTTAGTTCGATAAGCCAGAGTGCGCATCCGCACACAGTCAAGACGTAGGGTCCCACAAAGACTCCGGGTCTTAACCTTGGCGGCAGGCGACAAAATTCAAATCAAGAGCTTCTGGAAAAGCCCGTTTTAGCGTTTTCGTGCCCTCCAAGTTGCTTTTCAAAATCAGCGGGAGGAATAAGCCCAGTAAGCAGAAAAAATTCCATTCAAAATATTGCGGACGCTGTTTTCAAGACTTGAGACTATCATTTTCGTAATCAGCATACTAAAGAACCTACATATGTAAAAATTGAGCTTTTCGGGATGATCATTGCAAAAAATCAATAAAATCAACAAAATCGAGGATTTTTTGATGAGCTAACAAGTTTTTTGCTAGCCACGAATTTCCCGTGCATGTACACTTGAATTCTCAGAAACAATCGCTCCGCGAGGAATTTGAGCTAAAATTTGTGCTTTGTCTGTATCTACTTTATAACCGTAACATTACATTACAGTATCCCGATCACCACTCTTACTGAAACTTCGCCTAGGTGTCTCCATCATGTGCCATAACCCCGTAGAATTCCATCTTAAACTGGCAAAGATAGTTTCAAAAATCTTACGCTCACTGTTGGGTCTCGTCGTGAATGTGTTGAAAGGATCATAATATTCCTAGGGGTGGGTATTTGGCTTTAAACCTCCGCTGTAGCAAGAAGAAGCAATAAGTTTAATAACAGAAAGGACGGAACGATTTCTGTATTTTGAAGACATGTTGAGGGGATAGGCACAAGGCTACTAAAGCTCAGGCAGCCTGACCCTTTGAGGAGCTGTGCCTGACCCCATTAACTTTATCGCCAAAGAAGCTTTTCCACTTTAGTTCTATGTGATTCGCTAGCACATATCCCGAATATTTTCATTAGGTGTTTAAGATTACTATTACTCCGACTTGTTTCGGCTTGGTGGTAGTGTGGAGTTGAGGCACTCAAGGTGGAAAACGCAGTAATTGAAATTTTGGCAGCACTTCTCAATCAACTACGTGGAGCGATATGAATTTTTACCAGAGACTGATAGAAAGCATTACGTTGTTATGAGTCCAAAAAGCTTCTTTGGTGAACTTACAATATGAAGGTGAGAGATGAAGAATTGAAATTTTTTTGAGATTTTGTTAGTGGAATTTCTGTATGCAGTTCACAACAGTCATTACCCCTCCCGTAGAGGTGATACTCAGCGGTTTAGCGCCTTTCTTCTTCACCTTACTCTACCGTAGTATTCCCTCAACTTTTTAAATGAATTCGGTTTTTGATTACGAAGCCCCTCCCCCTCAGTTTTACCCCCAATACAACCACTAGGCCGGGCACGCCTGACCCACAACCCTGACTATAGCACTCACAGTCTGTAAAAAATCGGTAATCACGACAAAGTTCGATATAATTCGCGTTATTTGCTATATCTCGGTTCAAAATGGACGAAATCTGAATCGAGGGGCGTTTAACGTAGCTCGGTGAGACGCATCTTTAGATTTATAGGAGTTGGTGTACGGTACGCATATGATAGGTATCATTTTGCACCAGTTGCCAATGTCTGCAGGTGTAATGAGCGAGGAACGGGAACTTACATACCCAGATAGGCTCGCCGCCACGTACTTAGCAGAGCTCATGAGAGGTCATGAACTGGCAGCAATTCTGATTTGCATTCAACTAGCACCGAGGAGAGCTGATTCTGCACACAGTAACTCCGCCATCATTCTACACTTTATGAAAATCGGGGTTTTAATGAAATTTCAAACTCAAAGTTCAGTAGTGAATTCAGTCCAATTAAGGTAAAAATTCATATTTAAGGGTATTTTGTCGTGCTGTTTCTGATTATGATGGTGATTTTGCTTGAAATCTTGAAATTTTCTTTTTTTTGAATTTTGGACCTACTTTCACAGATTTTCCGGCAGAAATGCCAGACTGGTTATTTGAGGGTTTTCTATGATGTTTTTAATGTTTATGCTTGAAACTTTGAATTTTCTATCGAACTTCAACCTTGAAAAATTTCACTGAAGTTTTGGTAACTTTAGTATGTAGCGTTTTCTGCCAAGCTGTTTCTTAATGCTGCTTAATGGTTTCGCTTGAACTCTTGGAATTTCTTTTTGAATAACTTTTTTGGCATAACTGCAAATGTAAAGATAGTGCTGAGGGCTTTTTTTATCATGCTATTTTAATATACTGGTGGTTTTGCTCAAATCCTTGAAAGATTCTGAAATACTTGATAATTGAAAGACTGATATTTCGTAATTTGAAGGATTTTTGAGTTTGTTTTCGTTATCAGTTCACAAGCTTTTACTGAAATTGTGAAAAAGGTTACAACAAGAATTTCAAGGTTGAGAAATAAAGGTTTTAGGCATGACCATTGGTGTATTTGGAAATAGCGTCATAGAAAACTTTTAAATAACAATTTTGGAATTTTTGCCAAAAAACTTTTGAAAACAGTTCAAAATGTGAACATTCTAAAGTTTCAAACAAGACCACCATCATACTCAGAAACAGTATGACAAAACGTACCATTCACCTATCATTACCAAACAAATAGTTCTATATATCAAAAAGACCTCGTCACGTTGATTCGCATTATTTGTGGCTTTGCATCCAAGAAAGCCTCAAAGAGGAGAAAGAGAGTAAATGAAGTGAGATTAGATTCTTACATCTACATTTGAGTTCTGAAAGATCAAATTGAGAAGAAATTTACACTCAACCGGTTTCGGGCCTTAGAACTATACCGGTAGAGTAGCCTTCCTGGAGGCCCTCTTCAGTAGTTCCCAGGAAAGCTGCAAAAGTTCCTGAAAGCATATACTTTAGTGCTATTAGAGAGTCAAAAGGAGTTAGCTAAACGCAAGTGAAACAAAAAACGTGGATAACAGCAGGAATGCGGATGAACTATGTGTGAATGAGATGAGGTCCCGCCATCTACTCAGATATATATGTGCCTGGTTTGAATGCGTAGTATCCAAGTTCATTACCACACTCGCACAAAAATCTATCATATCATACTATTCCTAGACTGTACGTTGTTGTCGTTTCATATATCGCTGAAATTAAGTTATATCACATGTTTTTTTTTATCTGAGACTGTAATCCGCAAGCTATTCATAGCTACTCATTAGTGTGATTTTCCGGTAATTTTCCAAGTACTGATTTACTCCTAGCTGTCTGCACCTTCCCTCTTTATGTGTTCTTCTTCTACGCCAATAGACGAAATTAGCCCCTGAACAAACTCTGCTTTTCCATGACTTGAAAAAGTAGCCTTCACACAACATTCAGAAGCGTGCAGTCCACCTCTTATCTACAAAAAGTTGTTTCTGCAGTTTTTGTCTTCTTTCAGAATAGCTTAGAGCATAGATTTGCTCTCAAGCAATCGTCTTCTTCAGCTACAGAAGTGCAGTGTGCTGAAAATCAGCTCGAACTTTCGGTGTGAAATTTTGATTTAATGTCGAGTAAATTTTGTCACCATGTTCCACTCTCTTCCATTCTGAACTGGCTCTGATTGCATTTATTCACTTATCATTGCACTTGACAGCTCGCTTGCGAACCCCTTGTAGTTTACTACATAAGGACGTGAATGTTTTTGAGTTGTCACATTGAATGGTGCCAATAAGGGAAAATGCAGTTTTTTGATTCTTTGTATCATCTCCGTTACAGCTCCTGGTAAATTCGTATGCAGTTTTTTACAAGTTTTAGTTCCTTTTATTTTAAGATTTGAAGATGCTTTCAGAAAGACTTGCCTGAGTCAGGTTTTTTCTTCTTTTCTTTACAGTAATTTTTGCTCTATCCGTGGATTTAATAATGGTTCAGCAGTCTTCACAACCTACCACATTCACAAGTTAATCCCTTCACAACCTACTAAACATGTTAACCCCTCCAGTTTACTCCAGTAAAAATTTGCGCAACACAAAACATTTGACTTTTATATGCTTTCGACACTGCTCCAAGTTATAGTTCCTAAGCCTTTGAGAATTGTTTCAAAACAATGCAGAGACTTATTTATCGCTAAAAGGTTTGCAGTTTCAGCTTCGGTTCTGTTTCTTGTTGTATTTTGTATATGTTCAGGATCTGTGCTTACAGAGATTATTTCAGACTTCCAGACAAATACTGTTACAGATTACGAGAAGCAATAATTCCTTGTTGATACTCCTAATCCATACTTTATTTGAGTTACTATCGCATCTCATACTTTCTATATAGGGTGACCGTAACACAAGCACTGATGCTGTATCTCGATACGTGAGCTTTTCCTTTCTTTGTTTTTCTGAATGTGGCGAAAAAACTGCACAAGCATTCGCCAGACTTATATGACTGGATTCTGTATCGTTCCAAGAAAGACGTTGGAAAGTTGCCGTATAACGTCTCGTCTCGAGTGAAATTCCTCACGAATAACAACGAACATTCCAACTTTGTGATTGGACATCGTAGTCCTGCGCTGTTAAACTACGTAGAGGGATGTCATCGTTTAATTGCTAGATTCATGCGTAAATGTATCATTAATTATTAGGTCGTTCCGTAAGTTCGTAACGTTTTTATTCTTGCCGTCGTTTTCTGGTGAACAGTTGGTTTACGGCAAAGTGTTCTGTATTATTCGAGAGCGCCAAATTTGCTCTGCAGAACCTGCTTTTTGAATTCGAAGCAATCCTAATGATCTTTGATCTATAACTTCTCAAAGGAAACCTTTCTTGAATGGCAGAAAATGGCGATTTCGACACTTGTACTTTCGAATTCCGTCCATATCCCAAAAATATTAGGTCGGTGCAAAAGTTTTGTCAGTTTATTCAGTCCATCGGTAAACACGCTAGAATGAAGATAAAGAAACGTTTCAAAATGTATCCAATGCAGAATTTCATTGTCTTTCCAGCTGCTAAATTCCCATTGTGTTTTGTTGCGAGAGTGACGAGATATTTGCTGGAAACTACAACCACTCGTTTTCACCATGTCCAATTTTCGCTAATTTTCGAAATTTTTGTATTAGTCTTTCGGAGGAGCCTTAATAACCAGCAGATAGGGCAAACCTTTTGCCAACTTACGCAATTTTTTTCTTTTTTTTCAGCTGCTTTTTCAGATTTTTGCTAAATAATTTTCTGAAAGTCTTGTGTTTTGGAAAAATCGCATAACCTGTTATTGCACCAAACACTGCAAAACCTGCAGAGAGCTGAGCTTTAAACACATGATTATTACTACCTCTACCATTGCAGGGTAAATGAGCGGTTTTCGCTTCAAAATATGAAGATTTTGAAACATAGATCACGTCAGTGCGCACTCCTAAAATTGAGAAATACTGCGATTTTCCTTCACAAATTTCGCCTGTCTCGGCAAAAAAAGACAGGTGTTAGAAAGAGGAGAAAAATTTGCATCGAATGGTGACTGAACTGCTTAACATTTTATGTTCTACGAGGTTAAAACAGGCTGAATGTAAAATTTGGTCACTTCAAAAAATAAATCGTAGAAATTCTGAAAGACAAGCGCTACAAAAAATTGCTTCTGTTGGCAAAAGGTTTGCCCTATCTGCTGGTTATTAAGGCTCCTCCGAAAGTCTCATACAAAAATTTTAGAAATTAGCGAAAGTTGGATTCGTAAAAACGGGTGGTTGTACTTTTCCGCAAATATCTCGTTACTCTCGCGAAGAAACACAATGAGAGTATAGCAGCTAGAAAGACAATGAAATTCTGCATTGGATACCTTCGAAGCGTTTGTTTATCTTCATTCTAGCGTGTTTGCCGATGTACTGAAAAAACTGACAAAACTTTTGCACCGACCTAGTATTTCTCTGCATGTATAGTCGGAGTAGCTAGTAACAAGCAAGGCTGATGTGCTGACACAATGGTGTCCAGCTAATATGCTAAGAACTCTTTGAACGAAGTCTCAGTAGTTCCCGTCTTCGACTGCAGCAGCTTGAGTTTTACGCGTTGTTTCGTAACAGAATGCTCTCGTCCTGCTGTCAGGTCTTGAGCGATGAACAGCTTTGTCTAAGTGGCGAAAAAGTTCAAATGCAAGCGTTGATCAGCGTTCTAGCTTTTCAAGAAAATTTGGCTCAGAAAACTTCCTCATTCACGCCAAACGCAAAACGTCCACTCATACGGTAAATGGGCGCTCTATCCTTCCTGTAGCGTCTCCCTTGACAAAAAATCTATTTCTATGTGCATCATTGTCCGGTAAACAGTCGTTCCTCATCACTCATAACAATTTCAAATGGAAAGTTCCTCTGATGATTTCCGTATATGGGGCTGAAGATGCAGATGTCGAAACGCCATTTTTTGCAATACAACTTGCTCTGAGCAGTTACAAAACGAAGGTCATCAGGTTTATTTTGAAAATAAAACGCAGGTCTTGTGGAACAGAACTGACTCTTTGGGATAGTACAGATACCTTGCCGTAAACCAACCGCTTCACCAGAAAACGACGACAGAAAAAAAACGCACGAGCTTATGGAACGATTTAATATGAAGTCCACTCTCTCGCTAAGCTGTACCTGCACATTTCATACGCAATCTTCGCACATCTCTGGCTCCATTTATGGCTATTTTCCTTTCCCTTCGTTATCCTCATCCAAGCGTATGTCGTCACTAGAAAACCTTATGATACATTTTCAAATTCCATCTGATACCATTCTTGCCTCAATCTGTTTTACATATCATCCATGGCTATCTCACTCTTTTGCCTAATCAAGTCAAGCAAGTCTAGTTGTGATCATCTTCTTTCATGGCATCGCATTCTCTTGTTTCACCTCACTGCCTCCTATTCGTATATTACAGAATACTCCAGTCAAGATGCAGTAACGGTTTGTTTGAATAAGTTTTTTTATAAACAAGACAGAGGTATGTTTTCGACTTCTTTGAACTTTTCTTATTGCATGTGCATGCTGCATGATATAAGGCCGCTGGTTTTCTAGATTTCGTATAATGCTTTTTGACGTACACCATGATAAAGATCAGCTTTGTTTGTTTTAGTTGTTTCCTCACAAACAGCGGAGCCGTCTTCAGCCGAGAACAAAGGTAAAACAAATAGAGATTCGGTGCTAACAAATGTAATGTCGACTTTTGTGGAGTACGTGCTTAGACATACATGACTTTTTGCACTACATGTAAAAAAGAGACCGTTATACGTTTGGTACAGCAAAATTACAATATCAGGAAAACTTGCTTGGAAGACTTTATTGATCCGCTTATCTGGGATGAAGCAGCTCAATGATCTTTGTAAAATTCGATTCATCACAAGTTTTTCTTAACAAAAGCGAAAGAAACTTTGATGTAACCGAAAGTGGAATTATTAGGTTGGCTAATAAATAAGTTCGGTCGCTTTTTCCTCTTACAAATGCTGTAAACAAATTTTTGTCCACTGTTTGGTATCTCTGGAAAGAGCAATACAATGATATTGGAGCATCCATTCTGTTTAAGTAAAACTTACCTTCCAAGGAAATAAATCCACAAAGAAGTGAGAAAGCGCAATTTTCTCATAATGCGCAAATATGAGGAAATTTGGTACTCATGGTGAAACATTTTCAGAGTGGCAGATCACAATTTTTTTTGTTGATCACTAAATAGGGAAAACTCTTCTGTATCCAAATACCAAACTGCTGTTCTTTACATCCTTACAGCATAAAGACGCCTTAAAGTCAAATTGAGCTTTTGGAAATTTTGCCATGTTGAGGCATAATTGTTTTTAATGATGATAGGAAATCCTGAATATTTGAAGTATGATAGAAGAAACTCCGAACTACTTTCCCACAAAGAATCATATATAGAAAACAACAAGAAAAATTTTTTTTGTGATGATTTGTATGCCAAAACGAACTCATTTTTTAACCAACCTAGTAATAGATTACTTAAGTGAAAGAGTTTTTCGATTCGGAAACTGCATGCGAAGAATCTCAATTACATATTACAGACCAGACCAATGCAAAAGGGCAAGAAAAAGTGGAAGATGACGTGACTGCAAAAGGACAAGAAATCTCTGAATTGTCAGAAGATACAGCGTAAGTTATTGAAGATGATATGTTAAAGAAGTTACTCATATAACTCAACAAAACACTCAAATTGCTCTGTAAAATTACTCAAATTTTGCTCGTGTTTAGAGCAGGATAAATCGTTGTAATATGCTGACTTCCAGAAAGGACCACGATGAGCACTCAGTGAACGAAAACAAACGAAAACGCGTGAAATCGCAGAGACGTCTAACTCAAAGTCTTCGACTTCCGCAAGCAGATCCGAACTCTGAGGACACATTTGCGGAAGAAGAAAATTTTGGAGGAAGTGACAGTCACGAAAACGAGCTTGTAGCAGAGCTCGAAGAGATAGCCAATGCGGAAGTGGAACAGAACACAATACCAACAGAGGAGAGCAAGCAGGGCCCGAAGAACGTGGCTCAAATCACCCCTGAAGTAGCAAATGGTAATGAAGCAAGCAATGTTAAACAGAGCGAAGAAGGTGCTGATAAACGTACAGGAGTTGTCAGTTACGAAGAAAGACGACTGGAGGGTATCCTGATCAAACCAGAATCATTTGAAGGAAAAGGTTACGTTAGAAAAGAGTCTCAGACCGTTCAAGCAAGTTACCATGAATGCACCATTAATGCTGAGTTCACAAGAAAAACATTGCCATTGGAAGCTACACTAAATTCTGGCAGAGAGATGAGCCAGCAAAGAGCTTCTACCAAAAACAAGAGAAAATATGCGGAGAAAAACAAGAAAACGGTATCATTCAATGAACAAGTAGAGTACTCGGAAGTGACAATCAATTCCAAACACAACGCAAAAGACAAAGATTTGTATACAATGACTTCTTTAAAAGATTTTGAGCTGTGTAGTACAAGACTCGAAGAAAAGACGACTACATCAAGATTGAGGAAAGGCGGCGATCTAATGGAAGCTTCATTAACTAAATCGGACCCACAAGAAGCGTCCACCCAGTACTCGGAAATTTCGACATCGTCAAAAAAACTTACAAGCAATGAAGAAGAAAGCGTTTGTGTAGTAATGGAACAGAAAACCAACTTTGAAACCAGTTTTGACGGCAAGTGTGAAAAGCATCCATCGGCGAGAATAGAAGAACCACAAGACATTCTGAAAACCGAAGTGGATCCTACAACAGCAGAATTTTTTCAACTAAACACTAGCTTACATGATTACAACAACGTCAGCAATGCTGCAGGAAAGCTGCTCCTGTCTCCTTCTGAAACTACATTTCTTAACCAGCCATCAATTGAAGAAAACTTGCAAGAAGCAGTGACATTTCACGATAGAGGTTCATATACAAAAGGAACCAAAAATGACTCCAGAAAAGAGAAGAAGGACACCATTCAACACTCTACAGAAGCTGCACAAGAAATCGTTAATCAGACAATCTCCAAGGAAGCTGCTACAACACTTTCGAGTATCACGAAAGAGGACCAGACAAAGAAAGCTACAGGTACGACATGTATTCGCATATCTTGCTTATTAAATATTTCAGTTCCGAACTAAATACATAGATGTTTATATCTTGGAATTTATCTCATTGTGGTATAATAATCGTGCACGTTCAGCATGTATGATCCCTCTGTCGGCTTACAACAATTCCCACTCAACTTTCACATTTCTGTTCTACTAATAATGCAAGTAACACAGCTAAGACAATTTCGAGCAACGCATTCAGTTAATCACTCAAGTAAAATAACTGTGTTGTACTTTACGTTGCACTACCATTAGTTTATGACTAGGAACTTTCCATAGAGTCATCATGTCAATGCATTGTAGCTACACTCGTGGCACAGATTTCAAAAGATTTATGAAACTAGGAAGCTTCTCACAGAAGAATGAAGATGATAGGAGTGGGGAAACAGTCAAGAATAAGAAAAGATATGCAATCTACTTCTTCTTTCCTGTCAACACCTCTCTCTCACTTTCAACCTTGGAAAGACTGTCTTATCCCAAATACCATTCCATGCGACCGCCTAAAGGAGATGGCTAGAGAGGTAAGAATGTTACATTAATTTTCAATGTAGTAGTTCTGGAGAACAGAATGCTATTTCATAATATAAATGTGAGCTTCTTGTAAACTTCTTGCCTTCTCCTATTCTCCTCGCAATTTTTTTCGCCTTTCCTGCTTCATTCCATCCATTCTATCATCTTGCCCTTCCCCAAAATCGCTATTGAATGAAAATGTTCTACGAACGCGGGTTTGGGACACAATGCCAACTCCTCAAGTCAAAACTATAATATGTGACGAGTGCGAACGTGAAGTTTTCTATATATCTTTCAGAAATTCCCGTAAACGGAACCTATATGATTTTGCTTCTTTTGAATATCTTGAGGATTGACCCTATTTGGTGGCGCAAGTTCCTGCCAGAAGCTTACGACGTGTCAAGTCACTAATTATAGTGAAAAAAGTCGATTAGTACATGCACCCTTATAATTCTCAACTTATTTAGCAACATCTTCCTAAAAATTGTCCTAGAATTCGACGAAAACCATATAGATTCAGACCCTTAAAAGCGTAACTGAAATCTTAAAAGTATAAAACCCAAGGAAATAAATAAGCCTTAGCAAATAATCAGGATGTTACTTTACCATTCGGAATCTGCGTCAATCATATAAAAGTCTTAAGAAGCGTTTTGTATCATTTTCTGAAGACATTTATTTACAGATACCCAAGCAAACACTCCGAAAGAGAGTTGGGCAAGCTGCAAACTGATAATGGTGGAGAACACCGTAGAAGACTTTGAGGCCAAATTTAGCTGCGATGTTGTTTCCCGTGCAGTAGCAAACAAAGACATACTTGACAAAACGGAAAAGAAGATGGAGGTTTTAAAGAAAGTTGCCAGTGAAGCAGATTCTTGTGCTGCTCCGAGCAAGCACACTCCTAACGAAACCACTGAGAAGGAGGAGATGCCTACAAATATCAGTGACTCAAGTCCACGCACTACTATAAGAAAACACTCCGAAGAAACGAACAAGAAGGACAAAGTTAAGGCGAGGGTTAGTGAAGTAAAGTCACACACTGTTGCGAGCAGGCACACTATTGAGAAAGAGAAGCTCAAAACCATTCTGAGGAGTAACAAAGGAGGTAAACATGCTTCAGATTGCACCGACACTACTGGCGAGATCAAGAAGAAGTACGGGAACTTTACAAAAGGTGAGCGAGCAACAGATATGCATGCTCTTACAAGCAAGACTGCTGCCGAAGAAAACAATCCCGAAACTATTGCAAAGGCTGGTGATGCGAACATACATGCTCCTGCACCCAACTACACTACAGGAAAAACGAAGAAGCCGGAAAATATCTCAAAGACTAGTGAGGAAAGTTCGTGTGCAGTTGCAAGCAAGCACACTGCTGGCGAAGCGAAGAAGGCGGAAACCACTGCGAAGACCACTGCAGCAGATCCACTTGTTACTGAAGACAAGCACACTTCTGACGAGGTGAAGAAGTCAGACGCTACTGCGAAGACAAGTGAGGCGGAGGCGGAAAGCACAGCGAAGAACAATGCAGGAGATCCACTTGCTACTGAAGACAAGCACATTTCTGACGAGGTGAAGAAGTCAGACGCTACTGCGAAGACAAGTGAGGCAGAAGAGAAAACCACTGCGAAGACCATTACAGCGCATCCACATGCTAATGAAAACAAGCACACTTCTGTCGAGGTGAAGAAGTCAGACGCTACTGCGAAGACAAGTGAGGCAGAGACGGAAAGCACTGCGAAGAACAATGCAGCAGATCCACTTGCTACTGAAGACAAGCACATTACCGACGAGGTGAAGAAGTCAGACGCTACTGCGAAGACAAATGAGGCAGAGGCGGAAACCACTGCGAAGACCACTGCAGCAGATCCACTTGCTACTGAAGACAAGCACATTTCTGACGAGATGAAGAAGTCAGACGCTACTGCGAAGACAAGTGGGGCAGAGGCGGAAAGCACTGCGAAGACCACTGCAGCAGATCCACTTGCTACTGAAGACAAGCACATTTCCGACGAGGTGAAGAAGTTAGACGCTACTGCGAAGACAAGTGAGGCAGAGGCGGAAAGCACTGCGAAGAACAATGCAGCAGATCCACTTGCTACTGAAGACAAGCACATTACCGACGAGGTGAAGAAGTCAGACGCTACTGCGAAGACAAGTGAGGCAGAGGCGGAAAGCACTGCGAAGACCACTGCAGCAGATCCACTTATTACTGAAGACAAGCACATTTCTGACGAGGTGAAGAAGTCAGACGCTACTGCGAAGACAAGTGAGGCAGAAGCGGAAAGCACTACGAAGACCACTGCAGCAAATCCACTTGCTACTGAAGACAAGCACATTTCTGACGAGATGAAGAAGTCAGACGCTACTGCGAAGACAAGTGAGGCAGAAGAGGAAACCACTGCGAAGACCATTACAGCGCATCCACATGCTAATGAAAACAAGCACACTTCTGTCGAGGTGAAGAAGTCAGACGCTACTGCGAAGACAAGTGAGGCAGAGGCGGAAAGCACTGCGAAGAACAATGCAGCAGATCCACTTGCTACTGAAGACAAGCACATTACCGACGAGGTGAAGAAGTCAGACGCTACTGCGAAGACAAGTGAGGCAGAGGCGGAAAGCACTGCGAAGACCACTGCAGCAGATCCACTTATTACTGAAGACAAGCACATTTCTGACGAGGTGAAGAAGTCAGACGCTACTGCGAAGACAAGTGAGGCAGAAGCGGAAAGCACTACGAAGACCACTGCAGCAGATCCACTTGCTACTGAAGACAAGCACATTTCTGACGAGATGAAGAAGTCAGACGCTACTGCGAAGACAAGTGAGGCAGAAGAGGAAACCACTGCGAAGACCATTACAGCGCATCCACATGCTAATGAAAACAAGCACACTTCTGTCGAGGTGAAGAAGTCAGACGCTACTGCGAAGACAAGTGAGGCAGAGGCGGAAAGCACTGCGAAGAACAATGCAGCAGATCCACTTGCTACTGAAGACAAGCGCATTACCGACGAGGTGAAGAAGTCAGACGCTACTGCGAAGACAAATGAGGCAGAGGCGGAAACCACTGCGAAGACCACTGCAGCAGATCCACTTGCTACTGAAGACAAGCGCATTACCGACGAGGTGAAGAAGTCAGACGCTACTGCGAAGACAAATGAGGCAGAGGCGGAAACCACTGCGAAGACCACTGCAGCAGATCCACTTGCTACTGAAGACAAGCACATTTCTGACGAGATGAAGAAGTCAGACGCTACTGCGAAGACAAGTGGGGCAGAGGCGGAAAGCACTGCGAAGGCCACTGCAGCAGATCCACTTCTTACTGAAGACAAGCACATTTCTGACGAGGTGAAGAAGTCAGACGCTACTGCGAAGACAAGTGAGGCAGAGGCGGAAAGCACTGCGAAGACCACTGCAGCAGATCCACTTGCTACTGAAGACAAGCACATTTCTGACGAGATGAAGAAGTCAGACGCTACTGCGAAGACAAGTGAGGCAGAGGCGGAAAGCACTGCGAAGAACAATGCAGCAGATCCACTTGCTACTGAAGACAAGCGCATTACCGACGAGGTGAAGAAGTCAGACGCTACTGCGAAGACAAATGAGGCAGAGGCGGAAACCACTGCGAAGACCACTGCAGCAGATCCACTTGCTACTGAAGACAAGCACATTTCTGACGAGATGAAGAAGTCAGACGCTACTGCGAAGACAAGTGGGGCAGAGGCGGAAAGCACTGCGAAGGCCACTGCAGCAGATCCACTTCTTACTGAAGACAAGCACATTTCTGACGAGGTGAAGAAGTCAGACGCTACTGCGAAGACAAGTGAGGCAGAGGCGGAAAGCACTGCGAAGACCACTGCAGCAGATCCACTTGCTACTGAAGACAAGCACATTTCTGACGAGATGAAGAAGTCAGACGCTACTGCGAAGACAAGTGAGGCAGAGGCGGAAAGCACTGCGAAGAACAATGCAGCAGATCCACTTGCTACTGAAGACAAGCACATTTCTGACGAGATGAAGAAGTCAGACGCTACTGCGAAGACAAGTGAGGCAGAGGCGGAAAGCACTGCGAAGGCCACTGCAGCAGATCCACTTATTACTGAAGACAAGCACATTTCTGACGAGGTGAAGAAGTCAGACGCTACTGCGAAGACAAGTGAGGCAGAGGCGGAAAGCACTGCGAAGACCACTGCAGCAGATCCACTTGCTACTGAAGACAAGCACATTTCTGACGAGATGAAGAAGTCAGACGCTACTGCGAAGACAAATGAGGCAGAGGCGGAAACCACTGCGAAGACCACTGCAGCAGATCCACTTGCTACTGAAGACAAGCACATTTCTGACGAGATGAAGAAGTCAGACGCTACTGCGAAGACAAGTGAGGCAGAGGCGGAAAGCACTGCGAAGAACAATGCAGCAGATCCACTTGCTACTGAAGACAAGCACATTTCTGACGAGATGAAGAGGTCAGACGCTACTGCGAAGACAAGTGGGGCAGAGGCGGAAAGCACTGCGAAGGCCACTGCAGCAGATCCACTTATTACTGAAGACAAGCACATTTCTGACGAGGTGAAGAAGTCAGACGCTACTGCGAAGACAAGTGAGGCAGAGGCGGAAAGCACTGCGAAGACCACTGCAGCAGATCCACTTGCTACTGAAGACAAGCACATTTCTGACGAGATGAAGAAGTCAGACGCTACTGCGAAGACAAATGAGGCAGAGGCGGAAACCACTGCGAAGACCACTGCAGCAGATCCACTTGCTACTGAAGACAAGCACATTTCTGACGAGATGAAGAAGTCAGACGCTACTGCGAAGACAAGTGGGGCAGAGGCGGAAAGCACTGCGAAGACCACTGCAGCAGATCCACTTATTACTGAAGACAAGCACATTTCTGACGAGGTGAAGAAGTCAGACGCTACTGCGAAGACAAGTGAGGCAGAGGCGGAAAGCACTGCGAAGACCACTGCAGCAGATCCACTTGCTACTGAAGACAAGCACATTTCTGACGAGATGAAGAAGTCGGACGCTACTGCGAAGACAAGTGAGGCAGAGGCGGAAAGCACTGCGAAGAACAATGCAGCAGATCCACTTGCTACTGAAGACAAGCACATTTCCGACGAGGTGAAGAAGTTAGACGCTACTGCGAAGACAAGTGAGGCAGAGGCGGAAAGCACTGCGAAGACCACTGCAGCAGATCCACTTGCTACTGAAGACAAGCGCATTACCGACGAGGTGAAGAAGTCAGACGCTACTGCGAAGACAAATGAGGCAGAGGCGGAAACCACTGCGAAGACCACTGCAGCAGATCCACTTGCTACTGAAGACAAGCACATTTCTGACGAGATGAAGAAGTCAGACGCTACTGCGAAGACAAGTGGGGCAGAGGCGGAAAGCACTGCGAAGGCCACTGCAGCAGATCCACTTATTACTGAAGACAAGCACATTTCTGACGAGGTGAAGAAGTCAGACGCTACTGCGAAGACAAGTGAGGCAGAGGCGGAAAGCACTGCGAAGACCACTGCAGCAGATCCACTTGCTACTGAAGACAAGCACATTTCTGACGAGATGAAGAAGTCAGACGCTACTGCGAAGACAAGTGAGGCAGAGGCGGAAAGCACTGCGAAGGCCACTGCAGCAGATCCACTTATTACTGAAGACAAGCACATTTCTGACGAGGTGAAGAAGTCAGACGCTACTGCGAAGACAAGTGAGGCAGAGGCGGAAAGCACTGCGAAGACCACTGCAGCAGATCCACTTGCTACTGAAGACAAGCACATTTCTGACGAGATGAAGAAGTCAGACGCTACTGCGAAGACAAATGAGGCAGAGGCGGAAACCACTGCGAAGACCACTGCAGCAGATCCACTTGCTACTGAAGACAAGCACATTTCTGACGAGATGAAGAAGTCAGACGCTACTGCGAAGACAAGTGAGGCAGAGGCGGAAAGCACTGCGAAGAACAATGCAGCAGATCCACTTGCTACTGAAGACAAGCGCATTACCGACGAGGTGAAGAAGTCAGACGCTACTGCGAAGACAAATGAGGCAGAGGCGGAAACCACTGCGAAGACCACTGCAGCAGATCCACTTGCTACTGAAGACAAGCACATTTCTGACGAGATGAAGAGGTCAGACGCTACTGCGAAGACAAGTGGGGCAGAGGCGGAAAGCACTGCGAAGGCCACTGCAGCAGATCCACTTATTACTGAAGACAAGCACATTTCTGACGAGGTGAAGAAGTCAGACGCTACTGCGAAGACAAGTGAGGCAGAGGCGGAAAGCACTGCGAAGACCACTGCAGCAGATCCACTTGCTACTGAAGACAAGCACATTTCTGACGAGATGAAGAAGTCAGACGCTACTGCGAAGACAAATGAGGCAGAGGCGGAAACCACTGCGAAGACCACTGCAGCAGATCCACTTGCTACTGAAGACAAGCACATTTCTGACGAGATGAAGAAGTCAGACGCTACTGCGAAGACAAGTGGGGCAGAGGCGGAAAGCACTGCGAAGACCACTGCAGCAGATCCACTTATTACTGAAGACAAGCACATTTCTGACGAGGTGAAGAAGTCAGACGCTACTGCGAAGACAAGTGAGGCAGAGGCGGAAAGCACTGCGAAGACCACTGCAGCAGATCCACTTGCTACTGAAGACAAGCACATTTCTGACGAGATGAAGAAGTCAGACGCTACTGCGAAGACAAGTGAGGCAGAGGCGGAAAGCACTGCGAAGAACAATGCAGCAGATCCACTTGCTACTGAAGACAAGCACATTTCCGACGAGGTGAAGAAGTTAGACGCTACTGCGAAGACAAGTGAGGCAGAGGCGGAAAGCACTGCGAAGACCACTGCAGCAGATCCACTTGCTACTGAAGACAAGCGCATTACCGACGAGGTGAAGAAGTCAGACGCTACTGCGAAGACAAATGAGGCAGAGGCGGAAACCACTGCGAAGACCACTGCAGCAGATCCACTTGCTACTGAAGACAAGCACATTTCTGACGAGATGAAGAAGTCAGACGCTACTGCGAAGACAAGTGGGGCAGAGGCGGAAAGCACTGCGAAGGCCACTGCAGCAGATCCACTTATTACTGAAGACAAGCACATTTCTGACGAGGTGAAGAAGTCAGACGCTACTGCGAAGACAAGTGAGGCAGAGGCGGAAAGCACTGCGAAGACCACTGCAGCAGATCCACTTGCTACTGAAGACAAGCACATTTCTGACGAGATGAAGAAGTCAGACGCTACTGCGAAGACAAATGAGGCAGAGGCGGAAACCACTGCGAAGACCACTGCAGCAGATCCACTTGCTACTGAAGACAAGCACATTTCTGACGAGATGAGGAAGTCAGACGCTACTGCGAAGACAAGTGGGGCAGAGGCGGAAAGCACTGCGAAGACCACTGCAGCAGATCCACTTATTACTGAAGACAAGCACATTTCTGACGAGGTGAAGAAGTCAGACGCTACTGCGAAGACAAGTGAGGCAGAGGCGGAAAGCACTGCGAAGACCACTGCAGCAGATCCACTTGCTACTGAAGACAAGCACATTTCTGACGAGATGAAGAAGTCAGACGCTACTGCGAAGACAAGTGAGGCCGAGGCGGAAAGCACTGCGAAGAACAATGCAGCAGATCCACTTGCTACTGAAGACAAGCACATTTCCGACGAGGTGAAGAAGTTAGACGCTACTGCGAAGACAAGTGAGGCAAAGGCGGAAAGCACTGCGAAGACCACTGCAGCAGATCCACTTGCTACTGAAGACAAGCACATTACGGATGAGGTGAAGAAGTCAGACACTACTGCGAAGACAAGTGAGGCAGAAGAGGAAACCACTGCGAAGACCATTACAGCGCATCCACATGCTAATGAAAACAAGCACACTTCTGTCGAGGTGAAGAAGTCAGACGCTACTGCGAAGACAAGTGAGGCAGAGGCGGAAAGCACTGCGAAGAACAATGCAGCAGATCCACTTGCTACTGAAGACAAGCACATTTCCGACGAGGTGAAGAAGTCAGACGCTACTGCGAAGACAAATGAGGCAGAGGCGGAAACCACTGCGAAGACCACTGCAGCAGATCCACTTGCTACTGAAGACAAGCACATTTCTGACGAGACGAAGAAGTCAGACGCTACTGCGAAGACAAGTGGGGCAGAGACGGAAAGCACTGCGAAGAACAATGCAGCAGATCCACTTGCTACTGAAGACAAGCACATTACGGACGAGGTGAAGAAGTCAGACGCTACTGCGAAGACAAATGAGGCAGAGGCGGAAACCACTGCGAAGACCACTGCAGCAGATCCACTTGCTACTGAAGACAAGCACATTACGGATGAGGTGAAGAAGTCAGACGCTACTGCGAAGACAAGTGGGGCAGAGACGGAAAGCACTGCGAAGAACAATGCAGCAGATCCACTTGCTACTGAAGACAAGCACATTTCCGACGAGGTGAAGAAGTTAGACGCTACTGCGAAGACAAGTGAGGCAGAGGCGGAAAGCACTGCGAAGAACAATGCAGCAGATCCACTTGCTACTGAAGACAAGCACATTACCGACGAGGTGAAGAAGTTAGACGCTACTGCGAAGACAAGTGAGGCAGAGGCGGAAAGCACTGCGAAGAGCAATGCAGCAAATCCACTTGCTACTGAAGACAAGCACATTTCCGACGAGGTGAAGAAGTTAGACGCTACTGCGAAGACAAGTGAGGCAGAGGCGGAAAGCACTGCGAAGAACAATGCAGCAGATCCACTTGCTACTGAAGACAAGCACATTACCGACGAGGTGAAGAAGTTAGACGCTACTGCGAAGACAAGTGAGGCAGAGGCGGAAAGCACTGCGAAGAACAATGCAGCAGATCCACTTGCTACTGAAGACAAGCACATTACCGACGAGGTGAAGAAGTCAGACGCTACTGCGAAGACAAGTGAGGCAGAGGCGGAAAGCACTGCGAAGAACAATGCAGCAGATCCACTTGCTACTGAAGACAAGCACATTTCCGACGAGGTGAAGAAGTTAGACGCTACTGCGAAGACAAGTGAGGCAGAGGCGGAAAGCACTGCGAAGAACAATGCAGCAGATCCACTTGCTACTGAAGACAAGCACATTACCGACGAGGTGAAGAAGTTAGACGCTACTGCGAAGACAATTGAGGCAGAGGCGGAAAGCACTGCGAAGAACAATGCAGCAGATCCACTTGCTACTGAAGACAAGCACATTTCCGACGAGGTGAAGAAGTTAGACGCTACTGCGAAGACAAGTGAGGCAGAGGCGGAAAGCACTGCGAAGAACAATGCAGCAGATCCACTTGCTACTGAAGACAAGCACATTACCGACGAGGTGAAGAAGTCAGACGCTACTGCGAAGACAATTGAGGCAGAGGCGGAAAGCACTGCGAAGAACAATGCAGCAGATCCACTTGCTACTGAAGACAAGCACATTACCGACGAGGTGAAGAAGTTAGACGCTACTGCGAAGACAAATGAGGCAGAGGCGGAAAGCACTGCGAAGAACAATGCAGCAGATCCACTTGCTACTGAAGACAAGCACATTTCCGACGAGGTGAAGAAGTTAGACGCTACTGCGAAGACAAGTGAGGCAGAGGCGGAAAGCACTGCGAAGAACAATGCAGCAGATCCACTTGCTACTGAAGACAAGCACATTACCGACGAGGTGAAGAAGTCAGACGCTACTGCGAAGACAAGTGAGGCAGAGGCGGAAAGCACTGCGAAGAACAATGCAGCAGATCCACTTGCTACTGAAGACAAGCACATTACGGACGAGGTGAAGAAGTCAGACGCTACTGCGAAGACAAATGAGGCAGAGGCGGAAACCACTGCGAAGACCACTGCAGCAGATCCACTTGCTACTGAAGACAAGCACATTACGGATGAGGTGAAGAAGTCAGACGCTACTGCGAAGACAAGTGAGGCAGAGGCGGAAACCACTGCGAAGACCACTGCAGCAGATCCACTTGCTACTGAAGACAAGCACATTTCCGACGAGGTGAAGAAGTTAGACGCTACTGCGAAGACAAGTGAGGCAGAGGCGGAAAGCACTGCGAAGAACAATGCAGCAGATCCACTTGCTACTGAAGACAAGCACATTACCGACGAGGTGAAGAAGTCAGACGCTACTGCGAAGACAATTGAGGCAGAGGCGGAAAGCACTGCGAAGAACAATGCAGCAGATCCACTTGCTACTGAAGACAAGCACATTACGGATGAGGTGAAGAAGTCAGACGCTACTGCGAAGACAAGTGGGGCAGAGACGGAAAGCACTGCGAAGAACAATGCAGCAGATCCACTTGCTACTGAAGACAAGCACATTACCGACGAGGTGAAGAAGTCAGACGCTACTGCGAAGACAAGTGAGGCAGAGGCGGAAAGCACTGCGAAGAACAATGCAGCAGATCCACTTGCTACTGAAGACAAGCACATTACGGACGAGGTGAAGAAGTCAGACGCTACTGCGAAGACAAATGAGGCAGAGGCGGAAACCACTGCGAAGACCACTGCAGCAGATCCACTTGCTACTGAAGACAAGCACATTACGGATGAGGTGAAGAAGTCAGACGCTACTGCGAAGACAAGTGAGGCAGAGGCGGAAACCACTGCGAAGACCACTGCAGCAGATCCACTTGCTACTGAAGACAAGCACATTACGGACGAGGTGAAGAAGTCAGACGCTACTGCGAAGACAAATGAGGCAGAGGCGGAAACCACTGCGAAGACCACTGCAGCAGATCCACTTGCTACTGAAGACAAGCACATTACGGATGAGGTGAAGAAGTCAGACGCTACTGCGAAGACAAGTGAGGCAGAGGCGGAAACCACTGCGAAGACCACTGCAGCAGATCCACTTGCTACTGAAGACAAGCACATTTCCGACGAGGTGAAGAAGTTAGACGCTACTGCGAAGACAAGTGAGGCAGAGGCGGAAAGCACTGCGAAGAACAATGCAGCAGATCCACTTGCTACTGAAGACAAGCACATTACCGACGAGGTGAAGAAGTCAGACGCTACTGCGAAGACAATTGAGGCAGAGGCGGAAAGCACTGCGAAGAACAATGCAGCAGATCCACTTGCTACTGAAGACAAGCACATTACGGATGAGGTGAAGAAGTCAGACGCTACTGCGAAGACAAGTGGGGCAGAGACGGAAAGCACTGCGAAGAACAATGCAGCAGATCCACTTGCTACTGAAGACAAGCACATTACCGACGAGGTAAAGAAGTCAGACGCTACTGCGAAGACAAGTGAGGCAGAGGCGGAAAGCACTGCGAAGAACAATGCAGCAGATCCACTTGCTACTGAAGACAAGCACATTTCCGACGAGGTGAAGAAGTTAGACGCTACTGCGAAGACAAGTGAGGCAGAGGCGGAAAGCACTGCGAAGAACAATGCAGCAGATCCACTTGCTACTGAAGACAAGCACATTACCGACGAGGTGAAGAAGTTAGACGCTACTGCGAAGACAAGTGAGGCAGAGGCGGAAAGCACTGCGAAGAACAATGCAGCAGATCCACTTGCTACTGAAGACAAGCACATTTCCGACGAGGTGAAGAAGTTAGACGCTACTGCGAAGACAAGTGAGGCAGAGGCGGAAAGCACTGCGAAGAACAATGCAGCAGATCCACTTGCTACTGAAGACAAGCACATTACCGACGAGGTGAAGAAGTTAGACGCTACTGCGAAGACAAATGAGGCAGAGGCGGAAACCACTGCTGAAGACAAGCACATTACGGATGAGGTGAAGAAGTCAGACGCTACTGCGAAGACAAGTGAGGCAGAGGCGGAAAGCACTGCGAAGAACAATGCAGCAGATCCACTTGCTACTGAAGACAAGCACATTTCCGACGAGGTGAAGAAGTTAGACGCTACTGCGAAGACAAGTGAGGCAGAGGCGGAAAGCACTGCGAAGAACAATGCAGCAGATCCACTTGCTACTGAAGACAAGCACATTACCGACGAGGTGAAGAAGTTAGACGCTACTGCGAAGACAAGTGAGGCAGAGGCGGAAAGCACTGCGAAGAACAATGCAGCAGATCCACTTGCTACTGAAGACAAGCACATTTCCGACGAGGTGAAGAAGTTAGACGCTACTGCGAAGACAAGTGAGGCAGAGGCGGAAAGCACTGCGAAGAACAATGCAGCAGATCCACTTGCTACTGAAGACAAGCACATTACCGACGAGGTGAAGAAGTTAGACGCTACTGCGAAGACAAGTGAGGCAGAGGCGGAAAGCACTGCGAAGAACAATGCAGCAGATCCACTTGCTACTGAAGACAAGCACATTTCCGACGAGGTGAAGAAGTTAGAC
This sequence comes from Cylicocyclus nassatus, assembly GCA_958299035.1. NCBI lineage: Eukaryota > Metazoa > Nematoda > Chromadorea > Rhabditida > Strongylidae > Cylicocyclus > Cylicocyclus nassatus. The sequence continues at coordinate 53,736,843 of CATQJL010000001.1, forward strand.
GCTACTGCGAAGACAAGTGAGGCAGAGGCGGAAAGCACTGCGAAGAACAATGCAGCAGATCCACTTGCTACTGAAGACAAGCACATTACCGACGAGGTGAAGAAGTCAGACGCTACTGCGAAGACAAGTGAGGCAGAGGCGGAAAGCACTGCGAAGAACAATGCAGCAGATCCACTTGCTACTGAAGACAAGCACATTTCCGACGAGGTGAAGAAGTTAGACGCTACTGCGAAGACAAGTGAGGCAGAGGCGGGAAGCACTGCGAAGAACAATGCAGCAGATCCACTTGCTACTGAAGACAAGCACATTACCGACGAGGTGAAGAAGTTAGACGCTACTGCGAAGACAAGTGAGGCAGAGGCGGAAAGCACTGCGAAGAACAATGCAGCAGATCCACTTGCTACTGAAGACAAGCACATTTCCGACGAGGTGAAGAAGTTAGACGCTACTGCGAAGACAAGTGAGGCAGAGGCGGAAAGCACTGCGAAGAACAATGCAGCAGATCCACTTGCTACTGAAGACAAGCACATTACCGACGAGGTGAAGAAGTCAGACGCTACTGCGAAGACAATTGAGGCAGAGGCGGAAAGCACTGCGAAGAACAATGCAGCAGATCCACTTGCTACTGAAGACAAGCACATTACCGACGAGGTGAAGAAGTTAGACGCTACTGCGAAGACAAATGAGGCAGAGGCGGAAAGCACTGCGAAGAACAATGCAGCAGATCCACTTGCTACTGAAGACAAGCACATTTCCGACGAGGTGAAGAAGTTAGACGCTACTGCGAAGACAAGTGAGGCAGAGGCGGAAAGCACTGCGAAGAACAATGCAGCAGATCCACTTGCTACTGAAGACAAGCACATTACCGACGAGGTGAAGAAGTCAGACGCTACTGCGAAGACAAGTGAGGCAGAGGCGGAAAGCACTGCGAAGAACAATGCAGCAGATCCACTTGCTACTGAAGACAAGCACATTACCGACGAGATGAAGAAGTCAGACACTACTGCGAAGACAAGTGAGGCAGAAGAGGAAACCACTGCGAAGACCATTACAGCGCATCCACATGCTAATGAAAACAAGCACACTTCTGTCGAGGTGAAGAAGTCAGACGCTACTGCGAAGACAAGTGGGGCAGAGGCGGAAAGCACTGCGAAGACCACTGCAGCAGATCCACTTATTACTGAAGACAAGCACATTTCTGACGAGGTGAAGAAGTCAGACGCTACTGCGAAGACAAGTAAGGCAGAGGCGGAAACCACTGCGAAGAACAATGCAGCAGATCCACTTGCTACTGAAGACAAGCACATTACGGATGAGGTGAAGAAGTCAGACGCTACTGCGAAGACAAGTGAGGCAGAGGCGGAAAGCACTGCGAAGAACAATGCAGCAGATCCACTTGCTACTGAAGACAAGCACATTTCCGACGAGGTGAAGAAGTTAGACGCTACTGCGAAGACAAGTGAGGCAGAGGCGGAAAGCACTGCGAAGAACAATGCAGCAGATCCACTTGCTACTGAAGACAAGCACATTACCGACGAGGTGAAGAAGTTAGACGCTACTGCGAAGACAAGTGAGGCAGAGGCGGAAAGCACTGCGAAGAACAATGCAGCAGATCCACTTGCTACTGAAGACAAGCACATTTCCGACGAGGTGAAGAAGTTAGACGCTACTGCGAAGACAAGTGAGGCAGAGGCGGAAAGCACTGCGAAGAACAATGCAGCAGATCCACTTGCTACTGAAGACAAGCACATTACCGACGAGGTGAAGAAGTTAGACGCTACTGCGAAGACAAGTGAGGCAGAGGCGGAAAGCACTGCGAAGAACAATGCAGCAGATCCACTTGCTACTGAAGACAAGCACATTTCCGACGAGGTGAAGAAGTTAGACGCTACTGCGAAGACAAGTGAGGCAGAGGCGGAAAGCACTGCGAAGAACAATGCAGCAGATCCACTTGCTACTGAAGACAAGCACATTACCGACGAGGTGAAGAAGTTAGACGCTACTGCGAAGACAAGTGAGGCAGAGGCGGAAAGCACTGCGAAGAACAATGCAGCAGATCCACTTGCTACTGAAGACAAGCACATTTCCGACGAGGTGAAGAAGTTAGACGCTACTGCGAAGACAAGTGAGGCAGAGGCGGAAAGCACTGCGAAGAACAATGCAGCAGATCCACTTGCTACTGAAGACAAGCACATTACCGACGAGGTGAAGAAGTCAGACGCTACTGCGAAGACAATTGAGGCAGAGGCGGAAAGCACTGCGAAGAACAATGCAGCAGATCCACTTGCTACTGAAGACAAGCACATTACCGACGAGGTGAAGAAGTTAGACGCTACTGCGAAGACAAATGAGGCAGAGGCGGAAAGCACTGCGAAGAACAATGCAGCAGATCCACTTGCTACTGAAGACAAGCACATTTCCGACGAGGTGAAGAAGTTAGACGCTACTGCGAAGACAAGTGAGGCAGAGGCGGAAAGCACTGCGAAGAACAATGCAGCAGATCCACTTGCTACTGAAGACAAGCACATTACCGACGAGGTGAAGAAGTCAGACGCTACTGCGAAGACAAGTGAGGCAGAGGCGGAAAGCACTGCGAAGAACAATGCAGCAGATCCACTTGCTACTGAAGACAAGCACATTACCGACGAGATGAAGAAGTCAGACACTACTGCGAAGACAAGTGAGGCAGAAGAGGAAACCACTGCGAAGACCATTACAGCGCATCCACATGCTAATGAAAACAAGCACACTTCTGTCGAGGTGAAGAAGTCAGACGCTACTGCGAAGACAAGTGGGGCAGAGGCGGAAAGCACTGCGAAGACCACTGCAGCAGATCCACTTATTACTGAAGACAAGCACATTTCTGACGAGGTGAAGAAGTCAGACGCTACTGCGAAGACAAGTAAGGCAGAGGCGGAAAGCACTGCGAAGAACAATGCAGCAGATCCACTTGCTACTGAACACAAGCACATTACCGACGAGGTGAAGAAGTCAGACGCTACTGCGAAGACAAATGAGGCAGAGGCGGAAACCACTGCGAAGAACAATGCAGCAGATCCACTTGCTACTGAAGACAAGCACATTTCCGACGAGGTGAAGAAGTTAGACGCTACTGCGAAGACAAGTGAGGCAGAGGCGGAAAGCACTGCGAAGAACAATGCAGCAGATCCACTTGCTACTGAAGACAAGCACATTTCCGACGAGGTGAAGAAGTTAGACGCTACTGCGAAGACAAGTGAGGCAGAGGCGGAAAGCACTGCGAAGAACAATGCAGCAGATCCACTTGCTACTGAAGACAAGCACATTACCGACGAGGTGAAGAAGTTAGACGCTACTGCGAAGACAAGTGAGGCAGAGGCGGAAAGCACTGCGAAGAACAATGCAGCAGATCCACTTGCTACTGAAGACAAGCACATTTCCGACGAGGTGAAGAAGTTAGACGCTACTGCGAAGACAAGTGAGGCAGAGGCGGAAAGCACTGCGAAGAACAATGCAGCAGATCCACTTGCTACTGAAGACAAGCACATTACCGACGAGGTGAAGAAGTCAGACGCTACTGCGAAGACAAGTGAGGCAGAGGCGGAAAGCACTGCGAAGAACAATGCAGCAGATCCACTTGCTACTGAAGACAAGCACATTTCCGACGAGGTGAAGAAGTTAGACGCTACTGCGAAGACAAGTGAGGCAGAGGCGGAAAGCACTGCGAAGAACAATGCAGCAGATCCACTTGCTACTGAAGACAAGCACATTACCGACGAGGTGAAGAAGTTAGACGCTACTGCGAAGACAAGTGAGGCAGAGGCGGAAAGCACTGCGAAGAACAATGCAGCAGATCCACTTGCTACTGAAGACAAGCACATTTCCGACGAGGTGAAGAAGTCAGACGCTACTGCGAAGACAAGTGAGGCAGAGGCGGAAAGCACTGCGAAGAACAATGCAGCAGATCCACTTGCTACTGAAGACAAGCACATTACCGACGAGGTGAAGAAGTCAGACGCTACTGCGAAGACAATTGAGGCAGAGGCGGAAAGCACTGCGAAGAACAATGCAGCAGATCCACTTGCTACTGAAGACAAGCACATTACCGACGAGGTGAAGAAGTTAGACGCTACTGCGAAGACAAATGAGGCAGAGGCGGAAAGCACTGCGAAGAACAATGCAGCAGATCCACTTGCTACTGAAGACAAGCACATTACCGACGAGGTGAAGAAGTCAGACGCTACTGCGAAGACAAGTGAGGCAGAGGCGGAAAGCACTGCGAAGAACAATGCAGCAGATCCACTTGCTACTGAAGACAAGCACATTACCGACGAGGTGAAGAAGTCAGACGCTACTGCGAAGACAATTGAGGCAGAGGCGGAAAGCACTGCGAAGAACAATGCAGCAGATCCACTTGCTACTGAAGACAAGCACATTTCCGACGAGGTGAAGAAGTTAGACGCTACTGCGAAGACAAGTGAGGCAGAGGCGGAAAGCACTGCGAAGAACAATGCAGCAGATCCACTTGCTACTGAAGACAAGCACATTACCGACGAGGTGAAGAAGTCAGACGCTACTGCGAAGACAAGTGAGGCAGAGGCGGAAAGCACTGCGAAGAACAATGCAGCAGATCCACTTGCTACTGAAGACAAGCACATTACCGACGAGATGAAGAAGTCAGACACTACTGCGAAGACAAGTGAGGCAGAAGAGGAAACCACTGCGAAGACCATTACAGCGCATCCACATGCTAATGAAAACAAGCACACTTCTGTCGAGGTGAAGAAGTCAGACGCTACTGCGAAGACAAGTGGGGCAGAGGCGGAAAGCACTGCGAAGACCACTGCAGCAGATCCACTTATTACTGAAGACAAGCACATTTCTGACGAGGTGAAGAAGTCAGACGCTACTGCGAAGACAAGTGAGGCAGAGGCGGAAAGCACTGCGAAGAACAATGCAGCAGATCCACTTGCTACTGAAGACAAGCACATTACCGACGAGGTGAAGAAGTCAGACGCTACTGCGAAGACAATTGAGGCAGAGGCGGAAAGCACTGCGAAGAACAATGCAGCAGATCCACTTGCTACTGAAGACAAGCACATTACCGACGAGGTGAAGAAGTTAGACGCTACTGCGAAGACAAATGAGGCAGAGGCGGAAAGCACTGCGAAGAACAATGCAGCAGATCCACTTGCTACTGAAGACAAGCACATTTCCGACGAGGTGAAGAAGTTAGACGCTACTGCGAAGACAAGTGAGGCAGAGGCGGAAAGCACTGCGAAGAACAATGCAGCAGATCCACTTGCTACTGAAGACAAGCACATTACCGACGAGGTGAAGAAGTCAGACGCTACTGCGAAGACAAGTGAGGCAGAGGCGGAAAGCACTGCGAAGAACAATGCAGCAGATCCACTTGCTACTGAAGACAAGCACATTACCGACGAGATGAAGAAGTCAGACACTACTGCGAAGACAAGTGAGGCAGAAGAGGAAACCACTGCGAAGACCATTACAGCGCATCCACATGCTAATGAAAACAAGCACACTTCTGTCGAGGTGAAGAAGTCAGACGCTACTGCGAAGACAAGTGGGGCAGAGGCGGAAAGCACTGCGAAGACCACTGCAGCAGATCCACTTATTACTGAAGACAAGCACATTTCTGACGAGGTGAAGAAGTCAGACGCTACTGCGAAGACAAGTAAGGCAGAGGCGGAAAGCACTGCGAAGAACAATGCAGCAGATCCACTTGCTACTGAACACAAGCACATTACCGACGAGGTGAAGAAGTCAGACGCTACTGCGAAGACAAATGAGGCAGAGGCGGAAACCACTGCGAAGAACAATGCAGCAGATCCACTTGCTACTGAAGACAAGCACATTTCCGACGAGGTGAAGAAGTTAGACGCTACTGCGAAGACAAGTGAGGCAGAGGCGGAAAGCACTGCGAAGAACAATGCAGCAGATCCACTTGCTACTGAAGACAAGCACATTACCGACGAGATGAAGAAGTCAGACACTACTGCGAAGACAAGTGAGGCAGAAGAGGAAACCACTGCGAAGACCATTACAGCGCATCCACATGCTAATGAAAACAAGCACACTTCTGTCGAGGTGAAGAAGTCAGACGCTACTGCGAAGACAAGTGGGGCAGAGGCGGAAAGCACTGCGAAGACCACTGCAGCAGATCCACTTATTACTGAAGACAAGCACATTTCTGACGAGATGAAGAAGTCAGACGCTACTGCGAAGACAAGTGGGGCAGAGGCGGAAAGCACTGCGAAGACCACTGCAGCAGATCCACTTATTACTGAAGACAAGCACATTTCTGACGAGGTGAAGAAGTCAGACGCTACTGCGAAGACAAGTAAGGCAGAGGCGGAAAGCACTGCGAAGAACAATGCAGCAGATCCACTTGCTACTGAAGACAAGCACATTTCCGACGAGGTGAAGAAGTCAGACGCTACTGCGAAGACAAGTAAGGCAGAGGCGGAAAGCACTGCGAAGAACAATGCAGCAGATCCACTTGCTACTGAACACAAGCACATTTCTGACGAGATGAAGAAGTCAGACGCTACTGCGAAGACAAGTGAGGCAGAAGAGGAAACCACTGCGAAGACCATTACAGCGCATCCACATGCTAATGAAAACAAGCACACTTCTGTCGAGGTGAAGAAGTCAGACGCTACTGCGAAGACAAGTGGGGCAGAGGCGGAAAGCACTGCGAAGACCACTGCAGCAGATCCACTTATTACTGAAGACAAGCACATTTCTGACGAGATGAAGAAGTCAGACGCTACTGCGAAGACAAGTGGGGCAGAGGCGGAAAGCACTGCGAAGAACAATGCAGCAGATCCACTTGCTACTGAAGACAAGCACATTTCCGACGAGGTGAAGAAGTTAGACGCTACTGCGAAGACAAGTGAGACAGAGGCGGAAAGCACTGCGAAGAACAATGCAGCAGATCCACTTGCTACTGAAGACAAGCACATTTCCGACGAGGTGAAGAAGTTAGACGCTACTGCGAAGACAAGTGAGACAGAGGCGGAAAGCACTGCGAAGAACAATGCAGCAGATCCACTTGCTACTGAAGACAAGCACATTACCGACGAGGTGAAGAAGTCAGACGCTACTGCGAAGACAAATGAGGCAGAGGCGGAAACCACTGCGAAGACCACTGCAGCAGATCCACTTGCTACTGAAGACAAGCACATTACGGATGAGGTGAAGAAGTCAGACGCTACTGCGAAGACAAGTGAGGCAGAGGCGGAAAGCACTGCGAAGAACAATGCAGCAGATCCACTTGCTACTGAAGACAAGCACCTTTCTGACGAGGTGAAAAAGTCAGACGCTACTGCGAAGACAAGTGAGGCAGAGGCGGAAACCGCTGTGAAGACCACTGCAGCAGATCCACTTACTACTGAGGCCAATCACATTTCTGACGAGGTGAAGGAACCAGAGATTAGTACCAAGACTGGAGAGGTAGATTCTCATGCTGCTCCGCCCAAGGACTCCTCCGCCGGGAAGAAGGTCGAAACTAATACGAGAAAGTGTGATTTATCACATACTCCTGCAAGCAAGCACACTCCTGACGCAACAAAGAAGAAACCCGAAGTTTCTGCGAGCTTTTTTGAATCAGATCCGAGTGTCAGTGAAAGCGAGCATATTTGCGAAAAATCCAAAAGCACCGAGATGAAATCTTCTGACACTTCTGTGGGGAATAGTTCCCACTCATCTCCTCGTGCGGAAACACCCACTGTATCAGCAGAACAACATGTTTGCTCAAAACTGTCGGCGGGTTTTGTCGACGACAAATGTGGGGTCGCAAATTCTTTTTCCGAAGAAGGACCCATATGTGAGACATTCATTGACCAGTCCGGTATAGCAACTATTTTGTTGCGCGATTGTGAAATGGACTTCATATATCAAATCAATTCTTGTTGTAAAACAGGTAACACATTTTCCTATCGAGTCTCTAACAACTGTGTTTCTGCATGGTTTCACTTAATTTTTGTTCTAACCCGTATGACCTAGAACAATTCGAGTCGTTTTTTACTTGAAGTTTGTGCACACATGCATGGTTGATCCCCCAACAATTTTCCCATAGGTGACATCAAAGTGTTTGCCTTTCGATCTTTCTAACACGTTAACTCCAGCAAATTTAAGGCGCTTATTCGAAGTTGACATGTTGAAAGAGAGGGTACCACGTTGATGGTGCCTATGTGAACATTTCTGGAGATAGACGATATATCTTTGAATATGCTCAAGCGCTTGATAATTTCTGGTATCTCACAACTTTTTCTCAATACGTATTTTTTTATTTTTCTGATGCTTAGCGTGATGTGTAATGTATTACTTACTTAGATACTTAGATGGCCCGGCTTCACGTGACGTGCGGGCCCCAGCTCAGAAGTTTCCATTTTTCCCTGTCCCTCGCTTCTGACATCCACGATCTTCTTGGCTGACGTCGGTGGCTGCGTCCACGAGTTCCAGGTGCAAAAATCGTATTCAGCTGATTTCTCAGCTGGTCCATCCGTTCCACGAACACGTCTGCCCATCTCGTTGGAGGTCTTCCTCGGGAACGTTTGGCTTCGCGAGGAATCCACTCCGATGTTCTTAGTGTCCATCTGTCGTCTGTTCTTCTCATTATGTGACCGGCCCATCGGTGTTTGGCTTTCGCGGCGTATTCCGCTGGGTCACGAAGACGGGACATTGTTCTCATATCCGTGCTGCGAAGTCCGACTAGATGTTGCTTGCGTCGGGTCATCTTCAGAAGACTGCGCTCGAGCGCTCTGTGGGTGGTCCGTAAAGCTTTCGACGTGGCTACAGTGTCGGCCCAAGTCTCAGCTGCGTAACAGAGCGCCGGGAGAACGGTTGAGTTGAACAGGTGGGCACGAAGCTCCGGGTCCGTCAGTTGGTCGGTGGCTTCCTTCAGGGGCCCGAAGGCGGCCCAGGCTGCTCTTCTTCTCCTGTTAAGTTCTTCCCTCAAGTCGTTCTCCATGTTCATCGAACGTCCGAGATACACGTAGGAAGACGTCTCCATAATCGGGGTGCCTTCCAATTCCATTTCTGCATCTTCGCAAAGGGCGTTCTTCATGAACTGAGTCTTCTTCCGATTTATTCGCAGTCCGATCTTCTTCCCTACTTCGTTTAGTTCCTTCAGCATCGTCTCTGCTTCGGTGATACTGCTCGAGAAGAGAACGATGTCGTCCGCAAAACGAAGGTTGGACAGGAATCTCCCATCAACTCGTATGCCTCTCTCGTCCCAGTCCAGTGACTTCATCACCCACTGCAAGGCCGCGGTGAACAGCTTCGGCGAGATTGTGTCGCCTTGTCGGACCCCCTTCCCGATTGGTATCGTCAGGGGGCGATGGAATAGCTGCATCGTCGTTGTACAGTCCTTGTAGCAGTCGGCTAACGTCCTCACGTAAGCTGGGTCCACTCCTTGATCGACTAGCGCAGACAGGATGGCGTTGGTTTCGACGCTGTCGAAGGCTTTCTCGTAGTCGACAAAGGTTAGGACGAGAGGCAGTCGGTACTCCCGGCAGACTTCTATGACCCTCGAAACGGTCTGGATGTGGTCCATGCAGCTGAATCCTTTGCGAAATCCAGCTTGTTCTTGGGGTTGGGCTTCATCCAGTGTCCTTGATATGCGAGCGAGGACAATCTTCGTGAAAAGCTTGTACAGCACACTCAGCAAGCATATTGGACGATAGTTCCGAAGATCCTCCCGTTCACCCTTCTTGAAGAGAAGGACGGTTCTTGACGTTCTCCACTGGTCGGGAATCTTCCCCTTCTGAAGGTAAGATGTCAAATGCGACGCTAGAATCTCGTGTAGACGGTGTCCTCCGGCTCGCAGAAGTTCGACGGAAAGATGATCTGGTCCTGGAGCCGTGGACGTCTTCATGGTCTGTATCGCGATACGCACTTCAGCAGGTAGAATTCGTGGTGGTACTTCTCCAGTGGGAACAACGGGCATCTGCACGGGTGTTGATGAGCGGAAGAGGTTGGTGTAGAAGTTCTTCGCGATAGATTCCATCTTGTATCGGGAAGAAGTCGGAGTCCCGTCTTCGTTCAGTAGTGCAGCCAGCGGTACGTGATATTCGCAGAGGTCCCTTCGGCACTTCTTGAGACTTCGTCTTCTTTCTGCTGCTTCCAGTATCTTGGCTTGCCTGTACTTCCTAAAATCCTCTTGCAAAGCTGTTCTGCAACTGGTGTTGGCAATCAGTCGCTCGAGATGAGTTGCATTCGGATCCTGCCTCAATGATCTTCTTCTTTCGAGCAATTCCTTGGTGGTCTTCGAGATGCGGTCCAAGTTCTTCTCATAAGTCACTGAGGCGCATTCTCCGCAGGCTCGCAATCCTTCCAGAAGCCGGTCGTAGTCGTACGTTGGGTCCTCCTCGATGGGCCAGTCACAACTTGATATGAGCTCTTCCAGCCTGTTACCGTCATAAACGACTTCCTTCCCTCTCGCGGCACTATGAGAGACTTTCTTTTCCAGCCTTCGGCTGAGTCGTATCTTCGCTCGAAGGAGGCGGTGATCGGAGCCACTACAGAAGGATGGAACTACAGAGACATCGAGTAAGCTCCACCTTCGGTTGGTGAGAATGTGGTCGATCTCCGCGTGGGTCGTTCCGTTGGGCGATTCCCATGTCCACCGGCGATGTTCCTTCTTCATGAAGATGGAATTTCCATGGAAAAGTCGTGCGGCGGAGAGAAGCCCAACAAGACGGTTGCCGTTTTCGTTCCGGAGCCCATATCCAAACTTCCCGATCCTATATTCCCTTTCCAGTGGCATCCCGATTTTCGCGTTGAAGTCGCCCACAACAAACTTGTAAAAGGACTTCTCGTTGCGGACGACCTCCTCCACATCTTCGTAGAAAGCATCTAGTTCTGATTCGTCAGCTGCTGATGTTGGAGAATAGCAGTTGATGATGCTGATGGTCTTCTGATGTGGAGGTCGTAGTCGTAGGATGCCTAGTCGAGGTGATAGGATCTCGTGCGAATCGACAAGATGGACGATAGATGGGTGGACGACAAAGCCGACGCCTCCCACGTTTCGTGATGGAACCTTTTCACCACGAATGATGAGGGTCCCATCACTCATCTGTCGCACGTCCTTCTTCCTGGACTTCGTTTCCTGCAGAGCAATGATGTGGTAGTTGATGTGCTCTGCAGCGTCGAGAAGAGCGTGGAGGTCGGCGTTTGTGGAGACTGTCCTGGCGTTGTAAGTGCAGAGCATGAGGCAGTCTCCATGGCGTGTCGTCCGGGCAGACGTGTCGTTTTTGTCCAATCCGAAAGGCGCCCTGAGTACCCTGACATCGTTCTTGCTACCACCCGGCGCCGTAGGCGGGATCCGATGTACAGGGTTTTTTCTAAATCTTCTTGCTGTCTGAGTAATAAAATTTGTTCCCCTACAAAAGGTGGCTTACTAGGCCTACTCTTGATTTCCACGGGGTGATCGCTGACCCCGGGCTTGGAGCGAGGAGGGACCGCCTAGCGACCAGAAGAAGCCAGACGGCGGAGAATCTGGCGCGGCCAGTTCTTAGCTAGGCATCCGGCCGAAACCGGAAACGTCGAACTCCTTCACAGCTTGGGAGGCCCTACCAGAGTATACACTCGGCTGTGCATCGCAGTTCGACACTCAGTGTCACCCCCACGCCACGATGAGGCGACCGACCATTGTGGGGGGATGTGTAATGTATTTAATCACGTAATATAAACAAATAAGATTTGCTGTATTTTGCAACTTTGATAGAACACTCGGAAGCAGCAGAATTTTATTGCAAATCTAACAGTAAGGAAAAATAAGTAAAGTGTACTTGTACAAATTTAAGACCACTTTCAAAATGTAAAGGATACGAAGCAAATTTCACCACAATGTTTTATTTATAAATGAACGTTCTTTTGCAGAAGAGGAACACAACTACGACGAGAGAGCTGTTGCAGATAAGGATGAAATCGAGATGATGACTGCAAACGATGCACTAAAGATGGCAAGAATTTTTGAAAAGCACGCAGATGCTGCTGAATCTGCTGCTTTGGTAAAAGACACTGAGGAAAAAGATGATACTTCTGAGGCTATGGAATTATCAAGCGCAGCTGGGAACATCGTGCCCTCTTCTGTAGATGTAAGGAGAAAGGAACAAACGGAATGTAATTCTCGGATCTCAACTCATGCCAAAGACAGGGAGCGTTCGCAAGAAGCGAAAAAAGCAAAGAATAAAACTGCGACGGTGAAGAAAACTGCTCTCAAGTCCGAGGACACTTCTATTCATGTCGAAGACAGCAAGCATACGTATATGAATGAAGACCTTAGTGAGCTGGCCACAAATGTGCTTGTCGATAAAGAAACCGAAAGCAATCAATTACATATTGAAAAAGAGAATATGTCACAAACGACAATGAGCAAGAAAGCGGTGGAAGTAGAATCAGTGGAATCTCCACTCAGCGCAAAATCGAAGAAAGCCTCGCTAGGAGAGAGAAGAATAGCAAAGATTTCGTCAGGACGCCCAGCAGTCCCATTAAAAGTAGATGACAATGAAATGGAGAACGCTTCCGACCTCAAAAAGCACGAAGAGGAAGCAAATGAGGTACAAGAGGATAGTGCTCGTGCTGCAGACGAACATTTAGTGCAGATCAGAAGCACAGCAGGTACGAGCAGCAGCCATGAAGATGTTTTAGATCAGAGTACGTATGAAGGAAAGGCATCGTCGGAAGTTGTCACCGATCTTTCTGCAAAGCATAATGTGCCCGAGAAGGCGCCGATCTCTCAAGATATTACCAAAGGAATGAAAGGGAAGCTTGAGGGTAAACAGAAACGAGCAACTAAAGACGTTCTATATTCGTCACCAGAAGCAGAGACGTCCAAGCATAGAAGAGAAGAGAAACAAAGTGAGGACAAAACAGAAGTCGAAGTTTCCTCAACGGAGCAGTTCGCATCAAAATCAAAAGTCAAGGGTGCTACAGAGCGCAAAAAGATTTTGGTAAAAGAACATGGAGAGCTGTCACAAGCCTCATATCCAGTGATATCGAAAGTAGCAGAAGTGGCGAAGAACAAACGAGATGGGAAAAAGGAGTCAGATACGAAAGTGTACGAGAACAAAAAAACAGATTTGAACCCAAGCGGCACTACATTGGCTGCAGCTACAAATGGTGAAGACTCAACAGTTCTTCCCGAGGAGAAGGAGAAAGGTTTGAATGAGAAGGGGAAGAAACTGTCAGGCACGAAGAAATCTCTCAACGAAGATCGATTAGGAGAAGTAGATGTGCGAGAAAAACTGCTTTCTACAGCTTCAACGAGTACTTTAGAAAGTGCAAAAGTTGAAAGCGTGGTCAAGACTTCTGGAAGCAGACCGTTAGATGTTCCTTATCAAGAAGCGACTTCTGACGCTGCGTCTCTAATGCATGAAGGAGCAGAAGGAGCTGCATCATCTCCAGCAGAAAAGTTTAATGAGCTACGCAAGAATAGGTCAAATGTCAATGAAAGCGTTGAAGTTCCGAAAGCGGAGAGTGATGGAAAAGAGCACATGTCGGCTGAGCTTTTGAAGCTTAAACTTCAACGTGAAGCTCCAAATAGTCTCAGGAAGCTTGATAATTCCAAAAAGAATGATGGAGATGAAGAAGAGCACGATGATAAAGATTTGAAAAGGAACAAGACCAAGTGGGAATTATCCAAACGGCAGTCTCCTACCAAACCCGAACATAAAGGTAACGGTGTTTCATTATCACAACTGACATCAGAAAAGTCTGATGATGTTTTGTCTACTGTAGCAGCAGCAATAGGAACTCTCCAATCTCAACCAGAGGTGGGCCGTGAGCCTGAGCTGGATGTGACAGCTTCTCCTCCAGTTGGTGACTCAGAGATTGCTCAAAATCTAAAAACTCAAAAATCATTAAACAGTGTCGGAGAGTCCAAATATGATGAAAGGGCTCCTTCATTCGCCACAAAGAGGAACAGCAAGGAGGTCAAGGCTGCTGTCCGAAATGAAGAAAAGTATGAAGAAGATGACAATTACGAAACTGATGAAGGAGGAAACATATCTGAAGTCACTGTTGATTACTCATCTGACTACGGGCCCTCTACGGTTGCACAGAAGCTCGCAGAAAAGTCTTCTACAGAGTATTGCATTAGCATTGCTCGCATTGCCAAAGTGGAAATGACTTTTACCTGCCAAAGCAAGCCCCTTATCTCTCAAGAATATCCCAAGGACGAGAAAATATTGGCGAATAAGCAAGACAAGGACGAAGTGAATGATGCTACCGAGACCTCAATAGTCAGTAGTACGGAAGCAAGTGGTCTTCCTCTCTCACTCGATAAGAAGACCACTGCTCCATCACAGATTTCCAAAAAGGAATCAACTTCTCACAAGCCCAAAACGAAACAGAAGTCGTACATTTCAAAAGAAACCGAAAAATTGCTGCGAAGAAAAGCAAAGGCTATGCGGCTCTTAGCGGAGAGTGAAGGAGTAGAAGCAAAAACCAAGGTGGACGAAAAAACGCAAGAGTTCGATGAAGCAAGCCCGCTAAGCTCTGCACTACAAAAAATGATTGACACATTCGGCGACCTAAGCACGGAGCCTGTGACAGATCTAACCACCGACTCAGATTTTATGGTCGAGCAGGAATCAGATGTTGGTGATGCTGCTGCGACTGCGCCGTTCATTTTGCACACACCAGGTGAGCAGAATTTTACTTTTATCTCATGAAATCGTTAGACAACTTTCTTATAATGCCTTATAATAATGAATGGGCATAATAGCCTCTAACATGTAGCAGATTTGGTTCATTTTATGGTCTAAGACACAAGGATGATTTTAAGATATACTCAATTCAAGTTCCCTCACTTTATTTTTGCCGTTGTGCATTTATGCTCTAAGTTTTTTCAGTCCCTGTATCATTACAAAATATAAGTAAATAAATAAAAACCATGGTTTTGTATGAGAGAGTGCAAAAAATTGAAACACAGGGTGGCAATAACTTGGGACACAGCCAATGATAACGTTACTTTCTTCTAGTCTAAAAACAGAAGAAATAAATTGTAACAATTGTTACATAGCTGCGCAAGGTGGTACGCTCCGATCAAGTGCAATTGATAAGAAACGATCTTTCATGAACGGTCGAGAATCTGAGGCACTTTCACAGTCATTTCTCTGAAATTTGTATGTCTTTTGCAACGAAAGGCACGACTTCTTTGCTTGAAAAAGAAATCTGAAGAGATTTTGCAAGTTTGCAGATTATAAAGTATTCTCTTTCAACAATGTCTTTATATTTGTGATGATTCATAATTCCTAAAATGCAAAGTTGGCCACATTAAGTATTGTGAACTTTGAATGAGATGTAGCCTTGACCAGATTTGAGTTTGACAATCTTTATGACCTTTTTTGATTAGCATCTAATAGAGTTTTTAGCGCTTCATATGTATAGTTTCAGTCATTTTAGGAAGTTGCTAAACATATATTATTTTACAGCACTAAAATATTATCTCACAAATTAGGCCATCAACGATAAAGATTTACAAAGCTCTTGCGGACAGTAGGTCACTAGATAAACTTTGAAGTATGGTAGCATTACAGTGAATGCCTAATTGTGAAGAAACTCTTTCGAAGCTTCATCTTAAAGGTTTTATAATGGTAGGCCAGATATTACCTTCTCCTCCCTCGAATATAGTACAAGATGGGATGGTTAACACGCTGTACATACATGAAGGAATTTTTTGAATTTTTGCCAAATTGTTTATTTGTTACAACCAAGTTCTAAAGATCTTTTTTGTATAGCGAAATGTTCTCAACAGCGCACAATTTCCTTTTCCTAATCCCGTAGTAAGAGGAGATTGGTAGTCCGTGTTAGACAAAAGATCTGATTGTAATTCAAAGAAGGCCCTTCATTATGACATTTTGGGGCCTAACAGAAATCCATTAAAAATATTCCTGATATGACAGTATATAAATTCTCATGGGAAGTGCGTTATTAGCCTTTGAATCTGGTAGCTATAGGCGGCAACTTTTAGCAAAATTCTGCCGCCCATGCGACTGAGATGGAAGCCAATGGCATCAGAAGTAATCATGATGAAAATGAAATTCAAAATGATTTCAAGACGGACTGAGAGATATGCATATGCATTGCGGTTGAATTTACAGATGCCGCGAAAGCTGCAGATAGGGTGGAACAAAAGCAAGAGCATGGATTCGCTCCATCATTTCTGCATAAGAAACAAACGATGAGATGTGTGGAAGGCAGTGCACTGGCAGTGAATGTGTTCGTGAGCGCTCTACCTCAGCCAAAGGTGGGGGTGGTTCATGAGCGATGTTTGCCGAGCACTTTAATGATCAGCAAGATCGCTTTCAGATTACTGTCTACCACAACAACGACCTAGTCGTTTGTGCTAATCAACTTGAGCCTGTTCGTGCACAGCAGCCGAATCTCTACAGTTTCTCCTTCACCATCGATTCCGTGCACCAGGAGGATAGCGGCAAGATCATGTTCAAGGCGACAAATCAGTGGGGATTCGACGAGTGCACCACCTACCTGGAAATTGCCGATGAATCAAAAAGAAGTAATTTTCAAAAATTTTCTTCTTCGACCCCCTCTTCATATCAAATATTTATTCCTTAAGAATTCTGCAAGTTTGATACGAGCGCATTGTTTGAGCGTGAGTTTGAAGCTGCAGAAGTTATATGGTCAGTCACCGACGTTACTGTTGCCGAAGGAGGAACTGCTTGGTGAGTCGCGTCCTGGTCAAGGTCTTTATGTGCTAGAACGCCTAGTTAAGGCTATATGGTAAGCTTTGTGGATATCCTATTCCGGAACTAATCTGGTTGAAGAATGGGGAAGAGATTGATTTCAAAGCCGCAAAGGAAAAGTTTCAAGCTGAGCTCAAAAGCGGTGAGTTGCTGTAGTATTCAAATGCAATTTTTTTGCTTTGTTTTCAATGTTTAATCTTTCTTCGGTGATTTGTACCACCCTGATTTCACGAGTACAAGAAGCACTTCTTTCGACTTATTGAGCAATCCGCTCAACCGCGTCCTTGTTTCGGAGAACGAAACTTATGCCGCACGATACCTTCAGGCAGTACTCAGCACAGCACAGGGTCCTTTGTTCGCGAAATTTTTTTATGTGTTTAGGCTGGTGAGTTTAGAAAAAATCAGGTACTGTACTCGTAAAATTAGGGTACTCATCATACGCTTCTTAGCATTCATAAAGAAGTCATTCCAAATAAGACTGAAGTTTTTCTGAATTTTGTGTCTAGCTATTCACTTTATTCAAAATCAGCTTTCATTTCAGCCCGTTTCTATGTTTGCAGGGCTTGTTTCAAAAGGTTTCCTCCCTGCATCTCATCACAAGCAAAATTCCAGTTTCTATTATTCATTTCCTCCTTATATGTATGATTCATTATCATTTGAGTTTCCACGGAATTCTGCTTCAACCACGCCATTCTTTCATTTTGTCATGATTTGCATACCTTACCCTCAGCTTACACGATATTGTTTTTCCTGCTTCCTAGTGTCGAAATCAGGGCTCGGCACGAGCTGGCACCAGGGAAATTTCAAAACGAAGTCCCGTTCGATATTGAAAATTTCGTACGAAGTCCCTTTTGACCTGTTTTGAAAACCCGTCATCATTTTTATATTATGTAAAAAAATGTAGTAGTGTTTTCATGCATTTCTGATTCCATGAAAGAACTTTTCACAGCTTTCTGAGCTTTTTAAGTGGTCGAGCCACATCTTGAGAAGCAGAAAAAGCCGATTTTTCGACGGCGGAGCGGACCGAGTGGTTTTCAAATTGCTATAAAACGCTGAAAAGAAAACATTATGAAATTGTTTCTTCTCGTATGTAATCTTTTACAGTGTAGATACATTTTATGCAAAAAAGTATGAAAAATTATGTGAGCAAAGTGTCGGTGCCAGCTCAGCTGGCACCCAGCTGGCACGGTGCCAGCTAATTCAGAAAACAGTTGGGCACAGCTTTCATTCACATAAGTTTTCATAAATTTTTGGCCCGTAGTTCCGGTCCACCAACGCGCATGCACACACCAAATTTGGTGTCATACTACTGCGTGTTGGCTGAAAACAACGCCTTTGTTTGTTGATGGAGAGCTTGCCAATGGCATGCCGGTGGCATGCCGGCGGCATTTTTGCGGCAGTTCTCCGCCTCGGCCCCTTAGAAACGATATCCCCTTTGCTTTCCGCGCTAAAAACGATATCCGGCTTGACCCGGTGCCAGCTGTGCTGAGCCCTGGTCGAAATACCATCACTAACAAAGAAGGTATTTCAACAACATTATTACTGCTCAAACAACACTACTGCGTTCCTGAGTTGATCTATACGAATATTTGCTGAGTTTGATTGGAGATTTTAAGCAACTAGCCTATCAATGATCCAAGTGTATTTCTTTAGTCTCAATTAATGTCTTTTTCGCGCAGGTTCCTAGTAATACCAAAATTCAATGCTCATAATATCACAGCGTTTCGGGCAAAGTTTACTCAGATACGATTCTTTATTGCGGTGACTTCATTCGCTCCCTCTGGACGCTCATTCTATGAGCAAAGGATTGCGACATCGATTTCGAAATGCTTTGATTTTTCACTCTTTACACCCCACAATCTCAAGAAGTTTGCACAAGTGAAGGACTCCCACTTGCTTACCTCAGCACTGTTGTAGGTTTAAGGGACTCCTCTTGCTCAAAAGCGCTTTGCCAACGCAAACAAGCATTCAAATCGTTTGCATTTTGGTAAAAAAAGCGGCGTTTTGTTGGCAAATTGACACTTTTGGAGCAGAGAAAACGCTATGCAAGACCGTGGTGTTCCACGCTCCATCGACGAATATGTAAAGGGGGAGAGAGGGGGGGGGGGGGGGGAGAGAGTTGGGTAGTTTTAAGGTGAACTTGATTGCTTGGATATATGGTGGTGACTACTAATGGCATGGTAGTATGTCTGAATTCATACCATCTTCCCACAGCTGACTGAGTTTGTAAAGCACAGTCGTCAGCAATATTCTAAATACATGCACAAAATTGAAATTCACATATTCAGATCTTCGTTATCTTCCTTCCCTATTGATAACATATTTTACCCTTACAACTTGCTTCTTCCTGACTTTTCATGTTAAAAAATAAGAAAAAATAAAAATTTAGCTCAGTAAGACCTAATATTTAGTGCTTCTCAGTTTCGGTAACATCCTACTGGACGTGCACCAATACTATTATAGAAGGCTTTTCTTGCGTTTCGTCTTCTTGTCTTCTGTCCTTTTTTGAAGAAATACCGTTTTTTCTCTTATTTACATATCCTACCACCAGTGGCGTACCCAGGATTTCCGCTCGGGGGGGGGGGGGGGACGAAAATTTTTTTCGAATGAAGGTGCGTGGCGTCAGCCACGCACTCCGAAAAATTTTTAGGGGTGCTTCTCAAAATTTTTGCGGGTTCTCAACCTCTAAAATCTGGAAAAAGTGGGCGTGGCGTCAGCCACGCCCCCGAAAAAATTTTTTTACAAGGCTAATTTGAATTTTTAAAAACTTTTAAAAATTATTTTAATTATTTACAAGTATAAACAAGTCATTTGCACATTTTTATAATCCTTATAAGTAACTTTCAAAAATTTCGCGCCCCATTCTCGGGAGGGGGGGGGGGCGCGCGCGCCCCCCCCCCCCTCGGTACGCCACTGCCTACCACAGCTATTGTAGCGCGCCACAGAGCGTATGGAATGTTATAAATGAAAAAACCATGCAGTGTGCACTGGAGTTATCGGAACCCCACCTTTGATCAAGTATTTCAGACGGCACCTTTGCACTAGAGATCAAAAACTGTACACATGAAGATGAAAACCTTTACGAACTTACGGTGGAGAACATGGCTGGAGTTGACAGCTGTCGCTTCAAAATTACTGTAGACAACAAGGGTAAAGGATTTTGAATCTTTTGATTTTTTTGATAATGCTCGCCTTTGTGTCAGGGGATGAGCATGACAAACATCGCCGACGAAAGCACATTTTGAAAAATGTTGCGCATCGTAATGAGTCATCGGATAGCGAACGTGAAAATAAAACAAGGAAAAAACGAAGAAGGATAAGACGGGTTTGTGGAGCTGGTACTTGTCATAGACTTCATCTAAAGTGCCTTTTAAGGTGATCGAACGAGTCAATCCAAATGCTCCTCGGGTCACACAATTGGTCGCACCTCGTTTCAACAAACCGCTTGACGACTGTGAAGTTATAGAAGGGGAGGAGGTAATGATGATGGTTTCGACGCAGGGAGATCCACCACCTGCAGTGAACTTTTACCGGAATGGGAAACTTCTTGCCAATGATGACAAAGTGAGTTTTCTGAGAATCCAAATATAATTTGGACAAAATTGGTGATATCTCTAGTGCAAAATCGTCCACGAACCTGCAAACGAGCATTACTTAATCCTGAAAAATGCCGAGCAGCACGAAGAAGCTGAATATGCCTGCCATGCTGTCAATCCTGCTGGCGAAGCTTGGTGTTACTCAGATCTGCATGTGCGAGCAAATGTTGCAGGTTGTTTAATTTTTAATGTACAAATCATTGGCATCTAATAGTGAGTGTTCATGTTTCTGGCTGTTTTCACAGTAATATTTACTTTTGCAAAAAAAATTTCACACCGCCAGTGAAGTAGTTCTCGAGTCATATGGGCGGATGAATTTTGGTCGTTCTAAGCTTAGTGTTTACACTTCCAGTCTACTAATATGACTCGTCTAGCAAACGTCGATGAAAGCAGAGACAACAGTGAGACTACGAACTTAGAGCCAGCGGAAGGTTTTAAAACTCAATATGTAAGTGCTAACATTATCTTCAATACGCTAATGTTTACGCATTTTCATTTTAAGGAGCAAACACATGGCCTAAGATCTAAGCGTGGCATGAAGATAAAGAATATTAGCAAGATATTCAAGAAGCCGTTCGAGAAGAATGAAGAAGGTCCTGCAGCCGAAGAAGTTGGCAAGATACTTCAGAAACAGCGCGAGAAGAAGGAAGAAGGTCCTGCGGCCAAAGACGTAAACAAAAACTCAAAAGACGATGCACTCAAAAATTTGTCGCAGAAATTAACACCTCGAAGCCGTGAAGAAGTAACAGAGGAACTTGATCTACCAAAGGAAGCTCAACCACATGCAGAGGTTCCGAAACAGAAGAAGAAAATCCCCGCAACAGACTACGAGTTTCCCGCACTTGGAGAAATCTTACCAAAAGATATGAAGGGAAGCAGCATAAGTCTGAACGAGAGCGAAATGTCCATCAATGCAGCTAACAGAACTGCAGCTGCTGCAGCTGCGAAGATCGGGAGAAAAAATAAGAAGCGACCAAAATCGCTTGTGATTCCGCTAGAAATCAATTCTCTCTTTGGAGATCGTAGCGTTATACGTTCGGAAACAAATCTTACAGCTAGCATGACCGCTATAGAAGCACATGCGGAAGCGGCATCGCCACTGAGAGAACCGCGATCAGCCCGAGTTTCCGCACGGCTCGCAAGTCCAAGCCGTGGTCAAGGTTCAAGGACTGTATCGCCTCGAAACATCTCAGCGGAGTTCAAATTTGAAAGACCCTCACAGTCGTATGAAGAGGAAGCCTGTATACAGATTCGCGAAGGAATCAAGAAGGCTGACGAAGAGTTGAATGTTGAAAGCATACAAAGAAAAGACGCTGGAAAAGACAAGACTGGTGCTAACTTCGACGTCGACGAAGATGAAGAGTTAAGGCAAATGCTCATATCATCTGAAACAGATATGACCACCGCAGCAAAGAAGTCAACTTTCTCTGCAGAACAAGCCCATAAAGAAGTTAATGTTGATGGGCCTGATTTGGAGGATCATAGAACTGCACATCAAAAGAGAGCAAAAGCAAAGAAGAGAAACAAGGCGGCGTTACCGACAAAATCAGCTGCAGAGGAACCGATCCTTGCAGATCTGCAATCAAGTCAAGAAGCCAAGAAGCAAGAATCCGGAAAAGAGGTGACTTCTAAATTAATTGAAGGTAGATCTTCTCTCGAAGATGTAATGGATGATGAAGTCTCACATGGCAAAGGCTCTAAGACAACACTGAAAAAAAAGAAGAGCGCAGCACTTGAACTTGATGAAAGCAATCACAAGGCCAAACTGCCGTCAACCTCTGGGAATAAGAAGGAAAAAAGTGAAAACAAGAAACAGGTAGGAGAAAAAGCAAAACGAGACGAAGGCAAGAAGGCGGAACGAGGACTAAAACGTGAGTCTGACTCTCAGCCGTCATCGAATGCGAGTAAGGAAGTTGTCGAAGCACAACAAAATGAGGATCTTGGAAAAGATGTGGAGAGCAAATTCGATAGTAAAAGCAAGAAACGGGGTATGAAGGAGAAGGCTAAAGTGGACAACGCTGGCGTTTCGAAGACGGCAGATTCTGGAGAAGCCAAAAAGGAAATGCGATCGAAAGAAGATGTAGACCGTTTAGAGAAAGCTGCTGCAAGGGATGAGGATAGCACCTCAAACTCGCAACATCCACTTTCTGAAACTGTATCTGCTTCGCCGTCCGGTACCCCTGCACCGGCGGAAACTATAGAGCAGGAAGATAAGGGCGTTGAAGAGGCTGCAAACAATAAACTAAAGCGAAAAGGCAAAACATCAAAAAAGGTCGACGTCACGCTCGAAGAAATGAAACATCAAACACAACATGCAAGGGAAGTAGAACTAATGAAACAGGAAGTGGAGAAGGAGAAGTCAGAGGATTTAGAGGAAGATATTTTACCATCGAAGGCAGATGAAGCTCACTCTGATAAAATAACAAGCGAAGCACCTAGCGCTGGAGACAAGTCGCAAGCAAAGAAAAGACAGCTGGAAGGCAAGTTCACTGAGGAAAACCATCAAGACCGAGGTTGGACCATCCACTCCGAGGTTGTACATGGTTTTGAAGCTCCACTACATGATGAGAAACTTGATTCCGGAGCGAAGCATGCGGAAAGGAAGTCCGTAGATAAAAGTGAAGCGATAAACTTCATAGACTCTGATCCCGAAGAAACAGCATCTGTAGAAGAAACTGAGAGGAAGCAAACTGCACCCATAGAAAAGAAGCTTGGACTCAAAAGGAAAGTGAAGGTATCGAAGCAAGGGGAAGAAACAGCAGAGAAAACAAGTGCGAAAACCAGAGTAGCTGTAGCCGCTGACAACGAAGAGCACGGTATAGATGAAGACGTTTCGGCTTTGAGGAAGTTAACCGAGTCCAAGGAGGAGTTATCCACAGACAAAGAAGAAGCATTAACTAGCAGTACAACCTCTAAGACTCCTGTTGGAGAAGAAAGTACTGTGAGTGATGATTACAGTGCATCTAAAGCTAATAAACAAGGTGGATCGGAGGACATGATGCTCGGCGAAAAAGCCGCCGCTCACGAATTAATATCGGAAGAAAAATCGGTTGATGAAGTGACTAGCAAGCAGAAGAAGACTTCCAAGCAGAAGAAACTAGGCGAAAGGGAAGCCACAACCATCGAAGAGGATGCTTCGTCAGCCAAAAAGTCTAAGGAATTGGAATCGACT
This sequence comes from Cylicocyclus nassatus, assembly GCA_958299035.1. Classification (NCBI taxonomy): domain Eukaryota; kingdom Metazoa; phylum Nematoda; class Chromadorea; order Rhabditida; family Strongylidae; genus Cylicocyclus; species Cylicocyclus nassatus. Next base: position 53,760,329 of record CATQJL010000001.1, read on the forward strand.
CAGAAAGCACTGCTAAAAGGTGTAGCTGCTTCCAAAAAGTCTGGATTCGTCAGCATTCCAGAGCCGGTAACTAAGGCTAGCATCGGCAAGACTTTACAATTGAAATGTGAAGTAGCGCACGAAAATGATTCCGTCGAATGGTTCATTGATGGCTCATCCATTTTCGGCAATCCCAGATACTCAGCGGAAGCAGTGGGAACAACAAGAACTCTTCTTATTCGTGATGTAGTGCCTGAAGATGATGATATGGTTGTGGAAATGCGATATGGTGTGTCCATAGCTACTTCTCGTATTGCTTTGGAAAAGACAGTGCCGAGATTGGTAAAAGAGCTCAAGCCTCGGCTGACGTCCAAAAAGGGCAGCTCGGTAGCACTTGAAATTGAACTTGACCATGAAGCTACTGAGGTGACTTGGTTCAAAGATGGCCAGCCTCTTCAGAAAATGCCAAAATACTCAATCGAATTAGATGGAGCAGTATGTAGGCTCAAAATTGACGGAGCAAACATTAATGACTCTGGAGTCTATGTAGTTGTGGCGGATGGGGTTCAAAGCACCACAAATCTATGCATAACCGATTCACCCCAGTTCAAGGAGGCTGCACCTGATGAGGTGAATGTTAAGAAAAACGAATGCCTTTCCGTCAAAATTCCATTCAACTGTCCCACCAAGCCATCCGTCGTATGTCTAAAAGACGGAGCTCCGTTGGCGAATGTTGATCTTTTGGAAGTGAGCGAAAAGGAAATTTATCTTCGTAAGAATAAAGCAGACGCAGCGGATGCTGGCGAGTACACGATAGTAATCGCAAATGAGTTTGGAGAAGATAAGAAAACGGTAACTGTAAAGATCAACGGTGAGCGGTATTTTTTTTTGTAGTAACTTATCACACTCATATCTTTGCAGACGTACCGCAACCGCCGTCAAACCTTACCATGAATAAAATTGGCGAAAATAAAATTTCTCTGAGTTGGGATTCTTTGAGTGATGATATTCTTGAATACTTGGTCGAGAAGAAGGAACAAAATCGTCGAACATATCAAAAACTAGCCAAGGTACGTCTTGAATTTGTTAATGGAAACTTCAACCATTTTTGCTTTCTTCAAACGTCATGAGAAGCAGATTCCTTTTACACCCTTTTCCACTTCAAGAAACTATGTATCTTTGTCAAAGCTTGGCATCCTCTAGTTTGCATATGACTGCTTGAAAAACACATGAATCTATACGTTCACTTCATAAGCTTGTCCTCAGCGTTACCGTCCTAAGAAATTTCTCACGAATGGTGATTGAACATCACAGTCAGTTACTTCGTTGGCTGCTTATGTTGCGCGCTTATTAAAATCTTGTTTTCACAATTTCATGTATAACCGTGTTGTCTTGAAGACATTATCCAGGTCAACTTGGGGGTATTAGGGTCTTGACACTTGACACAGTGTGAGAGCACGGTATCGAAAAAGATGGAATCTGAAGCGAGAAAATCTCTTCGGACGAGTTTGCAGTAAAGGGGGCGGCATTCCAATCCCGCCCCTTTGACAAGTTTTGACGTGGCCAATACACTAGATCTTGAGCATTCGCCACGTCAAAACTTTTCAAGTGGGCGGGATTGGAGTGCCGCCCCTTTTTTTGCAAACTCGTCCGAAGGAATTTTCTCGCTTCAGATTCCATCTTTTTCGATCGCACTTGGACTGTTGCGTTAGTCAGGAGCCATGCTTTCACAATGTCTCAAGATCCCAATACCCCCAAGTTGACCTGGACAATGCCTTCATATCAATAAGGATTCAGATATGTGATTGAGTTCTACTTGATATCATGTCAAAGTATCATTCAGCACCCATCTTCCTTCCATAATGTTTAACGGCTCTTGTTCCTTACTTCTGCTTAAATTCGTGGGCTAATATTCGCCTTTTATGGGTAGTTATTTGAACATGTAGTATGGTAGAACACTTATGTTGAACACTCTTTAACTTGTTGCAAACGCAAGGCATATGAGAAATTATCAGATCCATGTATTCTACGTATTTCCAGTTGAACTTTCTAAAAATTGCTAGCCATTAACGTTGCATCCTTAGGTTCCTGGAAGCAAACGATCGTGTGAGTTCCAAGCAGACAAATCTCTTGCCAGGTGTTCCTTCAGAGTGACTGCCATCAATGAGCACGGAGCCAGCACACCATGTGAAATCACAAGCGTAAGCCAAATTTACTGAAGATTTTCGCTTTTTCCGACATTTGAATGGGTTAATGGTACTTTTAGACTCCTGAAGCAACTGCATCTGTAGTACCGCAGATCACAGAACCTCCTACAATTTCTGAATTGACTAGCAATGGCTGTTCTTTGACATGGTCAAAGCCAGAAATAAATGGAGGATCGGACATCTCTGGCTACGATGTATTCGCTCGAAAAAAAGGAGGGGAATGGGAGATGGTATACTTCTGATTTGCGGGTTGCCTCAAACAAATAACAATCCTTTCAGGTAAATAGCGAAAAGGTACAAGAGGAGCACTATGCTGTGAAGGATCTGCAGCAGGGAGTTGATTACGAGTTCAAAGTGGAGTCCTACAACTATGCGGGGAAGCGCTCCAACTCAGAAGTGGTCTCCGCACCCCTTCGACTTCCAGTCAAAGGTTTGTTTCTTGAGTGTGCCTTTTACTTTTTGAGTATGAATTTTATAGATCTCCCAAAGACTACCCCCTCGGTTCCGCAAATTACTGTCACTGGACCAGACAGTGTTACTGTAGACTGGAAGACTCCTGAGGATGAACTATCTCCATCATTTACTGTGGCCTACAAGTCTGAAAGCTCGAACGTTTGGACTGAGGTACGGTCTCAATAAGTTGTAACTTTAGCTGCAATTTTATCACTCCACATACGTTGTTTCACCAGCTGAGGATTTTAAGTGTTCATGCTTCTTAGGTCAACTGTGACACGAATTTCCATAGAGTCGACGGACTCAAAGAGGAGGTGTCGTACGTTTTCAAAGTGGCTTTGAGGAATGAGCACGGTATTGGAAACTTCTCCGAAGTGTCAAAACCCACTAGAATCCTGCGTAAGCTGAAGCCTTTTCAATTCATAATAACTAAGAAGAATCACTGCGTTCAGCTACCAGCGCACCAGTCATACTCAAAGGAATACGAGATGTGTCTTTGCCAAGGAAGGATATGCTACGGCTTGAATGTCATGCTAAGGGGCATCCCACTCCGGAATTTGTCTGGTACAGAGATGATATCGAGATTGTGCCTGAGGATGAAAATACCCAGGTAAAGTGTTGCCACAACGTGAACACTTTCGATTATTAAGCCCTCAGGCATAACTATTCTCAAAATTGATAACAACTTCTTGTGCTTTGACTTTTCCTGCCTAGAAATACGAACTTGATCCTTAAAAAACTCAGTTTTTGCAAGTGCTGATACTTAAATCATGCATTTTAATTTTTCGAAAAGAGGGAGGTCTTTTCTGGCAATAATTGCAGCAACAGAATTTGTTATGAAAACCGTGTTGTATCGTCTTTGTGAGCTTATCTAGGATATTAGGGCTATGATCGCAATTTTCCTTGGAATGATTGTTTTGTTCCAGATAATTAACGAAGGAAATATAAGTGTGCTCATCATACACAAAGCCCATGTCAGCGATGACGGCGTGTACAAGTGCGAAGCTATCAACAACTCTGGTTTAGCAGAATCTACTGCTAAAGTTACAATTGAAGGTAAGGCCCCCACTCGTCAGCAACAAAGTCTTTTGCTTATGTGCTCTATGTGCCATGAGTAATAAAGGTACATTTCGAGTAGATATAGCAGAAATATTTGCTCAAATTGTGTATACTGATATATAATCACGTGAACTCAGTGATTACTTTAGTATTACGCGCTAATCGGAACCATCAAAAGTCACTTGTTTAGAGGGGCGGGGCGGGGCATGAGGGATGCTAGCGCAGACGCAATCAACACAAACAAATGTTGGTGGACGACCTCTCTCAAATAAACAGAAACAGTTTATCAAAATAAAAAGACGAAAATGAACATCACTCTCTCATTTTATAGTGCTGGGGTATAAAGTAGATCAACTACAGATCAAGACAAACTCAATGGCGCGGTTGCCAAATAGCCAAACCAGATATCTAATCTTCACATAACTGAATCCTTTTCCCTTATGTATGTATTCCTAAACAGTAGTTCGTAGCTGCGGCATTATACTATTTACCCTTTGAAAAACCTTTTGCAAATTTAGAATGTTTTCCCGAAGGCTTCAGATTTACGAGAAGTCTCATTCTAAAATCCTTGAACAAAAGATATACTTGTACCAGTCCTCGTGTACACTCACGTACTTTTTTCATTCACTAATTTCCACACAATTTCAGATGCGCGCTGCCATTTTGACACATCCTTTCCTGAGTTCAATGAAGCTACAACTGGAGGCGATGTTGAACTCTGCTGCACCATTACTGAGAGTGAAGGAGTAGTCACTTGGTACAAAAACGGAAAGAAGCTGGAAGAAAGTGCTCGCGTGAGCCTCTCTGTTGATGGAGACAAGAGAGTGCTGAGAATCGCTTCTGCAACCGAAGCCGATAGCGGAAGATATCGTTGTCAGACATCGGACGGAAGAAGTAGAACTGAAGGAGAGCTTTTCGTGAAAGGTAACAGACATCGTACACTTTTTCACTTTCAATCTCGTTTTTTTTTCAGGGTTAGAGTCTCATATCATCCTTGGACCTCAGGATCAGATTGTCACTCGGTGCGGCGACACTGCAGTGATCAGCTGCACACTGAGCTATCCGTCTACTCATGTCAAGTGGTATAAAAATGGGAAAGAAATCTGGCAGCAGGCCAACAAGTACTCTATAATTAACGAAGGGTGTTCCTCCATGTTGGAGATCTTTAATTTTGAAATGAGTGACGTTGGAGGCTATCATGCAGCTCTTGGTACAGATGAAGTATCAGCACCAGCTCAGCTCAGTCTACGAATACCACCTGCTGTAGAGATTCAAGAAGGATTCGAGAATAAAGTTGTCCTGAAAGCTCACACCGACCTCGAGTTCCATGTCGTCGTTTCTGGAGAGCCATCTCCAACCGTCAGTATCCTGCACAACCACTCGCAGATGAAAGATCGAGCTCTGGTTAAAGCAAACGATGACGTTATTAGAATCTGCATGAAAAATTTGACACTTGCTGATTCTGGGTTTATCCAAATATCTGCTGAAAATGTCTGTGGAGCATCTCACAAAGAATTCGAACTCAGTGTCGTAGATGTTCCATCCGCACCTCTGGAGCTTTCTAGTAGCGGTACGACTTCAACTTCAACCTTGCTGTCATGGCTAGCTCCCAAAGACACTAATGGCTCACCGATAACAGGATATGCAATTCAGCGTAGAACTTTGAACAATCCAAGATGGCGAACAATTGGCAAAACGAACGAAACCACCCTTACATTTGAGGCCAGCGAGCTTTTCTCAAGCGAAGATTACGAATTCAGAGTCATCGCTATGAACGGTGTTGGAGAGGGATCGGCAAGCACACATATTGAAGTCACAACGTTAAGTGAAGATGAGGAACTCGAGAAAAAGATTGAAGTTCTAGCTGAGATGACACTTCTGGAAACTCCCTCCACACCAGCTGTTAGCATGGACGATGGCAAAGCTACTCTGACCTGGGATACAGTAGCAGGGGCATCGTTTTATAAAATCGAGCGCCGTAAAGAAGGTGACGACTGGATTGAGATAGCTGTAATGAGTGGATCTAAATATGTGGACCGCTCGATAATGGACGATGGTGTGTACAGCTATCGAATTACGGCGAGAGGAATGAACTCGTCTTCAGAACCAAGTAGGAGCTCGATTCCGCTGATCTTCGAGAGGAAGAAGGATGAAGATATTCCCGCTCGAAAAACGGATGTCGAAGAAAAACATTCAAAAGAGCCAAAAAATCGAAACGAGGATCTAATCAGGGATAAGGACAAAATCGAGAAGACGGCTAATGACCAAATCGAGAAGGCGGCTAATGACCAAGACAAAGAAGAAATTGCTAGCAAACCTATAAAAACGAGACACGCTAGCCCTGTAGACGCGATTTTGGATACCAAACAGAGACTAAAGAAACGAAAACCAGTTGAGGTTGAGCGTAGGGCTTCTATCCAGCAAGATAACTTAGATTCCAAACAGCAGAAACAGTCAGAAGCTGCGCCGGTAAAAGGGAACGACGAAGTGAAAGACGTTGTTAGCAATGTTGTTGAAGCAGCTGAAGCGTCAAAACCTCCGAAATCCAGCAGAGAAACTGGAGAAAATTTAGCGATAGAATCCAAAAGTAACCGAGGTAATGCTACTTTTTCTCACAACATATAAATGGAGTTTCGATCCTTCTAGGTACTCCTATCCTCAAGCCTATATCCAGTGAAGTGACAGTAAGAATTGGCGAACTCGCTAAGTTATCTGTCATCGTTGAAGGATCCACTGACGTTCATTGTCTATGGAAGAAGGATGGCAAAACAATAATGGTACGTTCGTTTCAATGTAGAAAAAGTGTCGCAGCTTGTTTTGCTTATCTTTGCTTATAGAATGCTTGGGTCTGTCCTTAAACGTTATTTAAAAATAGGTTTGGTAATAGCATGAACTGAAAAACAAGATTAGTAATAGATGGGATGTTTACCTGACAGGTGATCCGTTCGTTTCTCACCTTGACTGTTGTGGTTCTAAAAAAAGGCGGCAAATTCTAACACTTAGCGCGATGGATAGAATAATGATTTGTATAACAATCATAGTTCGGCTAGAGACAAAGTATCAAGACAATTGAGGCGCCTCGAAACTTGTGAATTCCAAAACAAGTAATTCTGGCTGCCAGCTTTATCATGAAGCTTGCATTTTTAGTCTTTTCTTGATATCGTCGTATAGTTTATGATGTCGCGAAGAGTGGCGTGGTGGAGGGTGGCGCCGATATGACCGGTGGGATGAAGGGATGGAGTTTGTCCCTGTTCTGCAGCAACCTTATTTTTGAGTAAGAATGGGATCAGAGTATAATAAAAGACTAAAGCATTGACTTGGTAACCGGCTAACCAGCGCGACTCAGTGAAAGTCCACGCACTTGTGCCTCCTCACCTACATGTGAATAGAATGCGTTTAACTCGTGCTCGCACAGATTGATGGAGGCCCCAAATCTTCATATAGCTGCCAATTCTTCGCGCTCGACGACATTATCTAAGTATGATGTTCTTACCTAGATACTCACTGTTTTGCCTTTCATTGAGTACCCCATGACATCGAGTGTGGCGGCTCAATGGGATCAGCACCTTCCGCTATGTGCTCCCCGCAGTTACACCGTAGATCTCTACTGTCTAGTACATAATTTTGCGCGCCCGTTAAGGTTAGCTACTCTTATTGGCCGCTGCTGCGGCCTGCCCCTATCCGCTTAGTAACAGAATAGCGCGTGGGCACTGATAGGTTGAAAGAACCAAATAGATTATACATATCTATATAACCACATGGAATAATCTGAACTAATTTTATACTTCAAAACTATTGAAGAAAGTTCATGAAACACGGAGCGGCCCCATCGCGGGTGTGGTGCGGAAGGGACAGAACAGGAGCGAGCGAATGAAGGATACGCCTCCCCACGCTCACTGGCATGGGTCAAATACACCTGGCTGATGTGTTTCTCGCTCATTTCCTGACATGCCAGCGTAACAATGAACTTCAGAGTGTTGGATTCCCCTTCACTCACAAGCGGCAATAGATTTTAGCGACTATTTAGTTACATTCCTCTAACAAACAAGTCTATGCACATCAGTGGCGTACCCAGGATTTCGGCTGGGGGGGGGGCGGCAAAAGTTTTTTTCAAATGAAGGTGCGTGGCGTTAGCCACGCGCTCCGAAAAAATTTTTGGGGTGCTTCTCAAAATTTTTGCGGCTCCTCAGTCAGCCACGCCCCCGAAAAAAAATTTTTTTATAAGGCTAATTTGAAATTTTGAAAAATTTTAAAAATTATTTTAATTGTTTACAAAAATAAACAAGTCATTTGCACATTTTTATTACTCATGTAAGTAACTTTCAAAAATTTCGCGACCCGCCACCCCCCCCCCCCCTCGGTACGCCACTGATGCACATTCTTCTGACGACTAGATTTTGCAGCTGTTCTTTCTAGAGTGAATGTGACCTCAACCTCATTGTAGGGAAGAATATTCCAAATGGCTGTATTTTGATTGATTAATCTAGGTTGAGCTGCAGACAACTCGAGGTTTCCAAGTTCACTTTTAAAAAGAGTTTGTTCATCTTCAAGTTCTGTGTTCTTCCTTTGATTCCTCAGAAAAAGAATACTCCAAATGGCTTTATTTTGACATCATTGCCACCTACATCAATAAGGAAATATCAGTTGATTTTTCTTATGGCAGCTTATGATTTTCAGCAGATTGGACTGAACTTCTATAGACGTCATGACCAGGGACGATGTAGAGGTGTGGCACACCTCTTCTTTGACAGATACGACCTCCTCCCCCCCCCCCGCATTATTGTTTGTCTACCGTAGGCATGACATAAACTTTACCAAACATATTTAGTAACATGTTCGTAATTATCATGTCAAATAACCCTTGGGTTGAGTTTAAGCGAATTTTGAGGGTCCCCAATCTTGAGCCACCAAAGTGAAGTGGTTATTTTCAAACATGGTTATCTATAATATATTTTAGAAATGAATTAGCTACCTCTTTTTGTACATAGTACAAAGCACTACTTCCTATCTGTCTATACCAAGAATCCCGCTTCAACCATCAAACTACGGAATTAGAGCCAGCCAAAATCTCATCTGTCCCAAATCCGCTCACAGCGGGATATGCTCAGCAACTATTGCTCAAACGAAAGGTGATGTAGTTCTAACCCCTTTTACAAAAGGTTTTGGCTAGAACTGTATTAATTTTGTCAGCTAAAGATATCTTTGGAGGTAAGTCAATGGGGTGTGGCCAACCCCAGAAAAGCTGTGGCTACCACACCCTTTCAGGGGTTGTGCCACACCCCATTAACTTACCTTCATACCATACAAATATCCACGTTGCGACTGCTAAATCTTCTCCTCTACACAGCAGCAATTTCGTTAGAAATCGTTTCTCTTAGGAAAAGATTTAGTCGCTTTTCCTTACACAAGCGAATGGGAAATACTGCTGGAAATTATCGGGTCACGGTAACATGCTAAGTCTGCGCTACTACGTGAATCGCGGTGATTTACTGTACGTATACGATGGTAGACTAGAACATCATGTGCTAGTATTTTGCTTGACACCTGCCACTGTTAACGAAATCACCTCGATAACCCCCCTCCCCTCCTTGTTCCCTCACTTTAGTTTATTTATATAGAACAAAGAGCATTCGAATGATGATCACTCATTCGGTATACAACAACTGTTAGGATAAAACAACAAAGAAAACTCGAATAGAAACAAAAACTTTCAAATGCAAGAAGATGTTAGAAGAGCAACATTTGGCATGGATATTTTGGGTGCACGTAGAAAATAAATTGTTCACACGAGTAGCTCTTGATCTCGCCTCTGGTCGAATTTGCTATGTTCGCTTACTCGTGGCATCCTACTTGAAGGCAGCGTGTCGGTGGTTCCTTGGGCCTTAGTATGGCCTGAGGCGAAATAGCGCCTCTTGATTTGTGTTATATAGAACACGTAAGCATTTAAGCTTTATTGAGTCAGACGACGTGCACGTGTTAGTGCAATGGTAGAATGCTAATGATAACAGGCGGAGCAAGGTAACTCAATGGTATCACAGCAGGTCATGGTTATGGCATTTTACGGTACTTCGGTATCACAGCAGGTCATGCTTATGGCATGACCTTTACGGTACTTCGGTGAGAGTAAAATACGATTGTAAGGAAGTGCCGACAATGTCGGCAAACAGCGTCTACCCAGAATTTCATTTTCCATGTTTTTGTTGTTATCGGGCCTTTCCACGGCGCTGATTTCGGATATAAGGTCCAAATTACCAGAAAGCTCCAGAGTTGCCACTTTCTGAAACCATACTTTGGACGTGGACGAGTGCCTCAACGCTAGTCACGTCGTATGAAATAAGAAACCTCGTCGTGTGCAACAGTGCCACGTCATGTTGTTTGCCATGTCAGAGCACGCGCGGCAATCCTTGGATGGGTGGAGCGCAAAAAAGTGGGCGGAACGCAAAGAAGGTCCAGGCGTTAACCCCCTTTTGTAGGCAACTTTAGGGGATCGGACCAAGCGGTCGGTCTTTTTTTCATGCTATTAGGATAAGTAGTCTAGGGTAAATAGATTTCGGGTGGACGCTGTTCCAAAGAGACAGGAAAAACGGTCTGTGAATTCCAAACATGCCAGATGAGGACCCCTACCTTCCTATCAGATCCATACCAATGGCACACAAAGTTGATAGCATGACCTTCTTATTTGCGCATTCGGACTAAATATCATAAGAACGAAAATTCGTGAATATTATGTGACGGCGAAAAAAAAAAACGGCTGACTATGAATGAGGGAATGAAAATTGATATAGTGATGTTGACTGAATCAACAGGTACTGTAAAATGAGAAGTAGTGCCAGCACAAAACACTGGAAACAAGGAGCCACACCTTTGAGAATCAGTTAGAAACTATTACAGTCGCTCAAACATTTTTTGCAAAAAAAAAATTCCCGCGCCACCTCAATTGATGATACCTGCGCAAGCACAAATCATTGCACAGAACATGAAAGGGAGAAAAATCAGAAGAAACACATACACGAAGACATAGAAATACCACAAGAAACGAGACAGTGCAGGAGCGCTCCAATACAAACTCTTGAAAGACCGAGCTTACGGAAACTCGGATGGCCACTAGTCGAACCTGTTCTAGGGCATTCGTCGTCTTCCGCGTGTTCCCCAGTTTTGCTGCCAACCAAAAGCCTAACGCACGGTACGTTGCTGCCAACAAAGGCCTAAGGCACGGTACGATCCTCTTCACTCCCGATAGTTTAGTCTACCAACAAATTCGAAAGATATCGCTTTATCATTGGTCTAGACCTTCAAACTCTCTCAATTCTTGCGTGCAAACGCTTCGACCGCTTGGTTCAAAAACAAATCCAATGACGGAGCTCGCACAATATTGCAAGAGTGAGATCGTAGGCCCAAGCATACCTCATGCGATTTCAATCGCCACGCATCTGGCAATCTTCCAAGTGTCTTTAAATTCAACACTGGTAGACACTAAAAGCAGAGCACGTAGCTATCGCCGAGTAATTCGAAACAACAGGTGCCCCGAGCCTCCGTACTTTGGGGGGGGGGGGGCTGTGCCTCGCTAGCCGCGACATGGGCGTGTACCAAGAGTAAAGTTCTCAAGGTGAATTAGGCCCCGGACAGACTTCACGCGATTTGATCGTCGACATTTCCATTCATTTTCATTTCACATTCAAAAATTTCGGGCTGGAAAAGTATCACAACCGAAATGCAAGTTGATCGGCATGGAATAATGTTGTAACAGTTGTCTCGTCGCGATTCAGTCGCGACGATCACGCGTGAAGTCTCTCCGGGGCCTTACGCAATCACACCGCGTTGCCTAGGCATAAAGCAACAGCGGGATTGCCTCTTCGTTTCTTTGATTTACCCTAGCTTCAAACAATACCGATCCGGCTTCATAGTTGCACGGTTTGAATCCGTCAATCTAAAGCATCACTTTGCAAATCAAATACCATTTGGTAGGCCGCTCTTCGCGAAGGAATTGTAAATGGCGGAACATAATGCGGCTGAAGTCTACAGCTGCCAAGCTGGCAACGGCTATACGTTGTCCGCGCTGCGCGCGGAGAGCAACGCTGCTGCGTCCAGTGAAGATAGTTGAGCGCAGAGAAAAACAGGCGGCGAGAGTGCACGGGGAAAGAGGAGTGACGCGCAATACACACCTTGCGCACTCTCCGCGCCCTGCGCGGACGGCCTATAGCAAAGGAGGGGTCCAGAGGAGAGTTCAGCACGCTTTTGGCTTCGGTCATAACGCGTGCGTGCGAAAAATCGCTATTAGTTACTGATCAACATGCGCAGATCTCGAATGCACGAACGTGCAGTCTTCATAAGTTGATGCGCATGTCCAACATTGCTTACCGAGAGTGCGTCTACGAAAAATTATGAGACGTCGTAACAAAGCCAAATCGCGCGACAACCAAAGCGAGTGCTATGACCCATGCTTATCGATTACAGTATGGCTGGATAGCTTGGCGACCAATGCTCCCGGCTTTCCGACGTATAACATTGTGCTCTCAATATCGGTGGACCACGTAAGCAAAAAATCGCATGAGAGTGGAAAGACAGAGGGACAGTTGTTGGGTGAATTCTGCAACAGTATACGTCATTCTAGGGAAGTAAATTGACTGATGTCGCTGCTAAATGATTTACTTAGTACACGAAGCAGGTCAATAGAATTACGTGTAAACTCTTTGTTTGACTTAGTGCGTTGCGACCCATCATAAGTGACAATACAGTAGCCTCTCGACACTTGTCGTGTTCTAGTCGAGGCGTGTCACGCAGGTTCGTTCCATGCATCTTATCTCGTCCACCTCTTGAGCTGCGCTTAATCGCATCGGAAATCTATCCCATTGCAGAGTACGCAAAGCACTCTTCGGACCACAATTCAAAACATATGTTCGCAAAAGAAAAGACAGCGGTGAAAGCGAGGCGTAATACTTTTTGTTGTTACCAAAATGACTTAATGGCCGAGGAGATTATTAGCGAGGTACGTGTCAAAATGATGTCACCAAAAGCATGTAGATCCTTCAGCTCTGTACTTGGTGGAAGAGAGTAAACACAGGACATGCGCTGTTTCATGAAATGTTATTCGATCGATAAAAGGATTACATGATAATCAAACACTTAGTTTTGATAAATGAGAGATCGCGAATAATCAACGGAAATAGTATGCCTTTGATATCCTCACTGTAAAACCCAAAACATGGTATTCTTTAGTTTTTGCTTTTTCTTCAAAAACCTCAATGAATTTTATATAAGGAATGTTCGCTGAATAAATCGAGAGCGACTGATTATTTCATTCAGTGCCATTGCCAAAGTACTTTGTCTTCATTTCATGCATTGCTACTATGAAATTTGTCAAAAAAACATGAATTTCAAAAATCCCGGAATCTCTGCCAAAGCTTGTTAGTCCATTTAAACTTGGTTGGGGCAAGCAATTTTCGCAAAACAGTTATAATGCTTTTGTCGATCTGAGCACTTTCTTCAACGATCAATTTACCAACTAAGGTTCATATAAAATATTCTTCGTAAACTAAGTTGATTCTTCTGAATAGAAGAACAACCTCCTCAAGCCTTTCGCTTGTAAGATATATCTCTGATCCGAGATGCGGCTGTGGTTGGTCGGCCTCAACAGTTCGATATACTTCTTAGGACCCTTCACGCGTAGGCTCTGACCAGTTACTTTTGGGGCAAAAAGTGAAGAGGGTTATTCCACATTTCCGCATCGCATGCGTATACATAACATAGACAGACATCTGTTTTACAAACGAGTCTCTGCGAGGGAATCGTTGGGTGGGGGAGGGGGTCGCAGTTATGCTCACTGATGGGGGCGGGTTGCAGTTGACGACAGATAATGTAGACAGTATCTTCAACAAAATGACAAAGTTTTGGCACTGTATTTGGATCCATATGTCACAATACGCGTACAATAGTACTAATCAATATGGTAAAGACTACCGCATGACGAAGGCGCAGAAGCGGTCTTAGCTGAGCGTGCGCGAACGCGGCGCACGCGAATTTTCACCGTTGTAAATCCTGTGCGTCATGCGCTCGGACGGCTTATAGAGTCGCGATCGCGCCCAAAGATATTGCGCCTTCGTCATGCAGCAGCCTATAAGTATCGATGCGTTCGGGCGCATCGTTCGACGTGACATGGTGCAGGCTTTTCCGTTCTTTTTGATGCGCGTGGCGCAAACCGAAGCGATACAGCGCCCGACCAATCCACGTATTCCACGTCATGTTGAAGGAAGACATATGGGTTGATATCGAGGGTAAATGACTAACGATAAGAAGGAGGAACCCGAGGTCACCATGGCGATGTCATATGGGATGTATTTGGAGATCAGACTTCTTTATCTTATGGAATACCAGACGCTGCAGATGCTTATAACACTGCCCAGGCCAGCGGAATATGGAACACCCGCGGTCGACCTTGAGTGTTCCATCTTCCGCTGGTCTGAGCAATGTTGTAAACATTTCAGGGACTTGCCAGGTGCAAAGGTTGGCACCTACGGTCGCTATAACTTGCCTATACCTTCATGTCTATGGTAAAGGTCCTATTCTCTAGCATAAACCCTTTTTTACCGCTTTCATGGTGATGATTGCTGTATCATGTGTTCTACTCAGCAAGAAGTTGGGATATATTTTGAATTTTTGAATGCGCAGTCCCCCGATATCATTGTACATTCACTCGCGAAAGCCTATTGACAACCAGTTAGATTTTCTCAATGTGGTGTATGTGTCCAGTGGTAATGGCGTACAAAGTGTTCTGTAAGTCCAGTGGTAGACTGAGGAGGGGAAGGGGAGCGGGGGAGGGGGAGGGGAAGAATGGGTTGCGAATTTGGAATTTATTACATGGGTTATGAAAAGTAACTTGTTTATTCTTGTGAATATTTGAAGTAGTTTTTGAAATTTAAAAGCTTACGTTAGCCTCATAAAAAAATTCTAGACTTAAGGGTTATGGACCCGCAGAAATTTTGAGAAGCACCCCGGAAAATTTTTTGAAGTTCGTGGCTAGCGAAACGCACCTTCACTTCAAATAAAATTTTGCCCTCCCCCCCCCCCCCCAACCCGGATGGAAATCCTAGGACCGCCACTGCGTAAGCCGACTAGTAAAAATATTCTTATTCATTATAGTTCAGCACACCAGTGTAACATGAAGCGTTACGTCATTATTGATATGTATAAGACTGCTAGAAGGCTTTCTTCCGACATACAGGAGCGAACAACATCTCTACAGCTAGATCTATTGCGGTTTCTAATGGATACCCAGCTGACATTAATTCTTATCGCGGCATGCCATATAGTAGCACATCACCTTTTGCATACCTTCGTTGCAGACGACCTCAGCGCGGAGGCCAGCGCATGTCTGTATTGAAGGCCTTTGAAAATATCTGAGGGTTATTGCATTCCTCTCCTAACTTAAAGGCAGTGTCCAGGCAAATCTGAGCGCATGGGTTTTTTGCCTGGAAACTGATGAGGGGTCTTAGCTAAGGCACTGCCCAAACGGCAGCGCAAATCATTCATTTACGGCTGAGAAATTCATTCGCAAACACTCCGCGCCTGCGCCGTGACCGTAACCCGGAACTGACTTCGCTCACTTTGACATTACGTTCGCAAAGTGACTGTAACTCGCGAGTAAGAGTGGATCCCAGTGGTTTGGGGACGGGTTTCTCAGCCGAAATGAATTATCTCCTGCCGCTTGGGCGGTGCCTTAGTTATGTTCTCCTCATCAGTTTCCAGGCGAAAACCCCATGGGATCAAATTTGCCTGGACATTGCCTTCAAAAAGCAGTTGATACCCAATCTTACTTATGACAACATTTGCACAACTCCTAATTGCATGGTACGTCCGTATGGTGGGCCTGCTGATTGCATGAGAGCGGAGTGGTCTATCTTATCACATGTTAATCGTATGGTGAAGAGTAGTGGGTCAGAGCAACCGGTGTGCATCCGGATCAAAGAGCACCTAGACAGACTCGACAGACCTGCGCATAGTGATGCCAGGTTACCTCCATACAAGATTTGGTTTTTTGCCATTTTGTGTGATCCCCAAGGGATCCCCAGAGGATCACACAAAATAGTAAAAATCGTACTTTTCCGTTATTCGGACCCATTTTTTCAAAGAAGGATATTGCTTTTTTTCTTGTACCATAAGGTCCCAAATTCACAGGAAGGAGTGTCAACCTTCTGCCACATGTCGAAAAATGACATGTCATTTACATGTTGAACAGGTTTTACTAAGGTTCTGTTTTGCACTACTTAGCGGCGTTAATTCTTGCTGTATTTAAGTCAATAGTGACCCATTTTCAAATAAAAAGTTTCAGAAATGAATACTGTTACAATATAATCTCATCTTGTTATCATTGATCAGATTAGATTCGCTCAGAAGGGAGAATTGTGTTAGGTTTCCATTATAGAAGCGGCGAAATAGGCAGCAGCGCGATACCGCCCGCTATCTTTTATAGTCTCTCCTGACTAAATCGCATGGCGGAAAGTTTCCGATGCAATTGTCTGAGATAGGGAAATTGAAGTGGGTTTTAAGAAATCAAGAGCCGCATTTTGCCCAAGGAAGGGAACCGAAAGGCCAGAAATCTTAAACTTCTAAAAGCACTCATATCAGGTTGTCCCATAAATTCCGTTTTCAACCAATCGCAATAACTCATGAACTTCTTGATTCTATATAGATTTTAACGTACCAATTGATAGAGCAAAGCAGGCTCTACAGGATCGTGCTTTTGTTTTCGCACCAATTCAATACTTCTCGAGTTTGAAGCCAAAAATTAAAAAATCCAACCGCCCAAAAAATAAAAAATCGTAACTCCATCCAAAAAAATCTTAGGAAATTCCTAACTCGCTCAGAGATACACTATCCACATCAGACATTTACTTATACTGTTGCTGGATTTTTTCCTTGGACAGAAATCGAAAAAACGAAAATTTTCATGTTTTTGCCAAAGTGATGCTGTTTCCCACATTGGTAGTTGTATACTACAGATCACTACAAGTACAGACGTGAATTTTAGCTTTTTACAGGCTTTAGTTCTCGAGAAGCATTGAATTTAGCCTCGCTTAATGGGTATCCCATACACGAATATTTCTCGAGGACTAAAGCCTGTAGAGAGCTGAAAAATCACGACCATACGTTTATTGGTCTGTAGTATACAACTACCAATGGGGAGCAGCACAGCATCACTTTGGCAAATATTAGGTCGTCCCGAAAGTTCTTGCGCACGATTTTCAAAAATTCATAACTTCTGATTTTTCTAATCGATTTGACTGCTTTTATTTTTGTGTGAAAGAGTGAGTCAAGCTCTTTATAAAAACATCTTAGCTGCTTGCTAAATGGTCATCTGTTGCTTAGATAGGAGCGATAAAAGAAAATTGGTCAAAATTTGAACTTTCTGTGTAGGGTCATAAAAATTCGGAAAATTGCAACAAAAATCGGAGCAGTCAGTGTTGTAGGTGCTTTTGTTAGCTCTTTCTAATGGTGCAAAGTTTGCGCTGATTGAGCGTCTCTATCAAAAGTTACAATTTCCCTGAAAAATGCCAAAATAAATCAAAATCGCCCTTTTGTATTGCTTGCTCAAAAATTATAACTTTTGATAGAGACGCTCAATCGACGCAAACCTTGCACCATTAGAAAGAGCTGGTAAAGGAACCTACAATACTGACTGCTCCTATTTTTGTTGCAAGTTTCCGATTTTTTATGACCCTACACAGAAAATTCAAATTTTGACCAATTTTCTTCTATCGCTCCTATCTATGCAACAGGCGATCATTGGTAAGCAGCTAAGATGTCTTTGTAAAGAGCATGACTTACTCTTTCATACAAAAATAAAAGCAGTCAAATCGGTTGGAATAATCAAAAGTTATGAATTTTTGAAAATCGTGCGCAAGAACTTTCGGGGCGACCTAATACATTGAAATTTTCGTTTTTTCGATCTCTATCCAAGGAAAAAATCCAGCAACAGTATAAATAAATGCCTGATGTGGATAGTGTATCTCTGACAACGGAAGGATGGTCAGTCGAAGTGGCCTTCTGTGATGATTCATATACCATACTGGAGAGCATAAAACCTGATTTTAAATCTGTCTTCCTTATCTGCGGCGCATTCCTGCACGAGAAGTTATGAGCGTTTATTTGAGAAAAAACTAAATGTGCAAATAATATTAAAAACAATAGTAACATTATTCCTAGCGCTTAAATGGACCAGCGGTAATCTTTCCAACACTCTATAGAATAAATACTTTTAGGTGAGATATATCCGCCCTCCGGCTTTCTCATTCAAGCGCTGGGAAAATATTAGCAACTGTTTTTATCCCAGAAAAACACTCATTTTTTTTGCTCCTTCAAACGCTCATAACTTCTCGTCCAGGAACGTGCCGCAGATAAACAAGAAAGATTTAGAATTAGCTTTTTATGCTCTCCACCAGGGTATACAACCCATCTCAAAAGGCCACTTCGACCAACCATCCTTTCCTTTGAGCAAGTTAGGAGATTCTGGGATTTTTTTGGACGGAGCTACGATTTTTCTTTGTTTTTGATGCGGTTAAATCTTTTTAGTTTTTGGCTTTAAATTCGAAAAATATTTGAGTGCGAAAGCAAGAGCACCATCCTGTAGAGCTTTGCTCTATCAAATGGTACGTTGAAATCTATCTAAAATCAAGAAGGTTATGAGTTACTGCGATTGGAAATTGAAACGGACGAAACTTATGGAACAACCTGATACATCCTAAAATAGAGGATATTGCTACCTCAAAAGCCTGTTTCGAAAAGTTCATGATAAAGCACTGAAACTTCCACCTAACTCCCATCTGTTAGCAATTCGCTCCTCATGTTCACTGCTCCTCATGCTCAACCAAAATCTTTTGACATCTGTCAATTTTTGTACCACTCAATGTTAGGGGTTTTCTAAACTAACTCTACTACAGTTACAATAAGAGGTTTTTATAGCAACAGACCTTATTGTTTTGCTTTTAATACAAACTCATCTCGTTTAGGGAGGCAAAAAGTTCCGCACAACTTATAAGGATGGAATGGCTGAGCTAATTGTGAAAGATGTTGACGCACTTTCCTCTGGAGTGTACTCCTTAATAGCGAGCAGTCCGGAAGGAACTGACTCTACCGAAGTCAAGCTCTGTGTCAAACGTTAGTCTATACTGAATCTCGCTCATCAGAGCTTCAACTCATTCTTTAGAAGCACCACAAGCTCCGGCAGGCGCTCTTGAAGTAGCCGTTGAAGAAGCAACTTGCAAATTGTCGTGGAAATCGCCAAAGGACGAGGGCAACAGCCCTGTCATTGGGTATGTGGTAGAAAAATATGACGAAAAACTGCGAAAGTGGAGTTTCCTCGCTCGTACGGATTTAACGAGCTATGTTACCGGTATGATTTTTTTGACTTTTCTTTTTCTTGTTTCCCTTATCACAGACTCACAATGCTGTTATCGCGAATGAATAAATGTTGATAATGAATTGACACTGAACCATATGCGGCTGACTTTTTTCTCAACCGCCTGCGTTTTTACAATTAAAAAAAGTGGTTAACTTTTTTATATCAATGCTCACCTTTCGTCAACTGTTGAGGCGGTATCACAATCTTCATTAGAACATAAGACTGTGTTAGTTGCTCTAACCCTTGCAAAATATCAATTGGTTCTCAAAATCGACCACGAAAACTGGGGACGGAGAGCTATCAAACTATAACCTGGGTTGTAAATCTATATAGGTACAATAACAGCGCTTTATAAGCAAAGTTTTGAGATTCATCGAAGATATTTTTGCAAAACCATAATATGGGGAGAATTCATAAATAGGGTTGTTCGAACATAACTTTTTCCTGTTAGCAAACACACTACATGTTATAATCGTATCCCTACATCCATTATGAACATGAAGCAGGATAATTGCCCCTCCCCTTGTTCTCCCGTGTGCACACTGGTGCTATCAAAAATGTTACTTGTTTAGATGGACAAAAATTTGGTTCCGTACAGCGATTCCGGGTAGCTGCTGAGAATGATGTGGGAGTCGGTCCCTTTGTCGAATCCGAAAAAGTCAAAATCAGACCAGGTAAGTTTTGCATAATTTCTGCCTACTAGATCATAACAGGAACACTATTGCAGGTGCACTGTCTCTCGACTTGGATAAGCCTGTCGTGACGCCTTCTGGTGTTTCGATCGTCGCAAAATGGAATCCGTTACCCATCGATGGTGTCAAATACCTCGTCGAAGTCAAAGAGGTAACTAAAAGCTTTCAAATGATTTAAACGTCAAGTTTCATGATTCTAGGCCAAATCGCGACGACCATGGACTGCAGTCAATGTACCAGTCTACGGAGACTCTTACGAGATAACGGGTTTGACATCAGGGGCAGACTATACCGTCAGAGTCACTGCCATAACACCTGAGGCACAAGGAAGTCCATCGGAAGAAAGCAACGTGTTTAAATACGAAGAGCTCAGAGGTTTGTTTAGCGTTAGAGTGATTAATGACATCACATTCCCCCGAATCCTTAGGATGGGTGCATGAAAGAGCCACTGTGGCTGGTATCTTTTTTCGCCTTTCACCGGCAGGGGAGGCAGGGGAGGGGGGGGAGAGGGAAGAGGTAGAACGGGAGCTCTTCTATACGAATGGGACTTAGTCATGCTTTTCAAAAATTTAGGAAGCCTCGGACTTCTTTGCAGAAGTCCGAGTAAGAAGAAAAGGGGAGGGTGCTTATCTATTAGGTTGGCACGAAAGTTCTTGCGTAATTCAAACAAAATTGAATAACTTTTCAAAGACTAAACCTAAATTCACAACCTTGTATGCTAAAAATATTAGAAGTCTTACGCTTCATGATGGATGTTTAAGCATAAGATTCCGTGAGCTGGACATTAAGAACGAAGCTCTCGATGGGGCTTCGAATTTTGCGATTTTGAGTTTGGTGCCAGAAAATTGCAGAGTGCCGCTAGCTAGCCGAATAAAATCTTTAGAGTTTACTTACACAACAAAAGTCCATGTGTTACTTTGGAAGGCTTTGATCTTGCACGGTGAAGGAAAAACAAAAAATTCGTGAAATATGTCATTTTGCGGAAAAAAATCCCCTCATGTCCGCAGTTTTCCGGCGAAAACACTTTTTTACAATCGAGAAAACGTCGCAAGGCTCTAAATAGGCACTACGTCTAATTCCTGGTTGCAAAATGTGTTTCTGTGGAAAAGTTAGAGCGATAAGGGGATTTGTCCTGTGAAATGAGAATTTTCACAAATTTTTTGTTTTCGCGTTCTCATGCGAGATCAAAGCCTGCTAAAATAACGTATGGACTTTTGCTGTGTAAGTAAATTCTACAGATTTTTTTCGGCTAGCTAGCGGCACTCTGCGATTTTCTGGCACCAAACTCAAAATCATAAAATTTGAAGCCCCATATTCGAGAGCTTCGTTCTTGATGTCCAGCTCACGGAATCTTACGCTTAAATATCCATCATGAAGCGTAAGGCTTCTAATATTTTTAGCATACAAGGTTGTGAATTTAGGTTTAGTCTTTGAAAAGTTATTCAATTTTGTTTGAATTACGCAAGAACTTTCGTGCCAACCTAATATCAACAAAGAACTGATCATATTTTTGATTTTGCAGAAAACGAAAAACCTTCGTTTTTGATCATTCCGGAGGAGACTATCATACAGAAAGGTGCAAAGCTAAAAATTACAACAGAATACAAAGGTTTTCCAATGCCAGAAGTTCAATGGTTCAAAAACAAAAAGGTCAGTTTTCACATCATTATCATGTTATATTTTTAGGAAAAAAATTGTTCCAGGAAATGTTTTCTGGGCAGCGACTGTGGATTGAGACGACATCCGGCGTTTCGACGTTTAATATTGCAGATACGCGAGAAGATGATGAAGGAGATTATTCGGTGAGTGGACCTACTCTTCATTCGTACTACAAAAACGGAAGAAAATTCTTCGATTATCCGCAAATCGTCATAATCTTCATAAGATTTCTTTTAACCACCTCATCCTTGAGTCTTGACATTTCAGTGTAAGAAACTTTTTGCCCTGTTTTGCGCATGTAGCATTGAGAATACCACGTATAGTCTGTATATGAATCAGCACTACGTCGATTATATAACAAGATCTATACAAAAATGAATAATCAAGGAGTTTGAAAATATACGTTAGGAAGACTCAGACAAGCTCTTAACGCATTCTTCGATTATCAGTGACGGAGTTCAATCTAGAGCAAAAACCATCTCAGTTTTTCTCTCCATACCTAAAGTGCAAATGGCTCAGAATCTTGCATTTAGGAGTTTGGTTGAGGGGGGGGGGGAATATGTAAAGATTAGAAAAAAGAGGAAGCATGCTCATCAAAGTCTCCCGCAATTTTTAACGGTCTAGAGCTCAAAATGTCAAAAATCAATAAATTTGGGTCAATCGATATTTTTTATTAGGCAAAAGCTTATAATCTGTTTCGTCAGGTCGTAGCTGCAGAGAGTCCAAATCTTTTATGCTTTCTCTCAATTTGGGGAGAGCAAATATCAAGCGACATTTTACTGCAGAAAATATCAACATCCGCCACTACCGTGAACTTTTTCTGTTTGAATTTGAACCCCATAATTCTTTCTATCATTCCAAGAAACATTTCAAAAAATTACTAGGTCAAATACTGCATATGAGGCTTGCAAGAGAGGTCGTTTGGTCGGAGTGGCCTTTTCACATGTATTGATAGATCTATAAAGAGCATCGAACGCTGATGCCAAATCTGTCTTCATTATCTGCCGTGCGCCTCTGGACGCCGTCGAGCTATGAGCATTTTTTTGGGTTGAAAAACTGAATGCATAATTAGAACAGATTTCGTCAGAAATGCTCAAATTATCCAATGTTGATTATCTGAGCACTCCATCTGAAGAATACCTTCTGTCCAAAACTTTCATACTTATGTAACATTGCTCTGTTTGCGCCGCTTAAAAATGCCTAAAAGTTGATTTCACCTAGATTATGCGTTCGTTTGTCGCACCAAAATATTCGTAACTCGGCATGCAGAGGCGCTCGGCAGATGTTGAAATAGATTTGGAATCAGCGTTCAATGCTCTTCGAATTGGTATAAGGCTCATTTGGAAAGGCCTTTTCAACTATTCGGCCTCCCTTGTCAGTGCTTCTCTAGCCCCTCAACTTGGTTACGTGCGAATTCCCTTGTAAAATGTCATGTGTGACTTGAACCACATTCGGAGCAAACATCTTAATGTGAAAGAAGCCCGAAGATGCACTTTGCATCCCAAGGAAATGTAAGATTAGACAGATCTGAATTATGAATTAGCAAAACTAAGAATCGTACACTTTTTATCACGCAGCTGAAATTGTACTCACTGCTACGTAGAAGTGTAAGAGGAAGCGTGTTGGCCTCGATTGAAAAAACGGAACGCGGAAAGTATAATACTCGTGAACTGTCTATTGATTCCTTAAGCCCACAATTGCTAGCCCAACTGTCGTACTTCAGCCCTCCAAAAATATCGTAGTTCTCTTTCCTGCATTATATTTTTCCTTGAAAAAGGGGAATAAATCACTAGCTAACAAGTTATTTGCTGGAAAATTGTGATTACACGTTTATTGTCAACAGCAGAGTGACTACACGTCTTTCAGGAAATGTAATAGATCATTACAATTTTTCAGAGATTTGTAACTTTTTCAAAGCTAAAAAAGCTAGAAAGACTCTAAATGGTTGCCAAGCACTGCAGCTGACTACTTTGAATAGTCACTGCAGTGGTGTCATAGTGCCTCGGATCCTATGAAATATTGGGGTGTAGGGCGTTAGGCGACAACCCAATTTTTCGGACCCCAGAAAAATCCCCGTGCAAAACGTCTCCTGGGGCAAAAACAGGGGGGTGGGGGTCGGGGGCCGATACATTACCCGACGCTATTGAAAAAATGGCACATAGTTTTGAGTAACGGGAATTACGTTACTTGCGTTTTGCACGTTCTGTCGCCTAACGCTTGCCCTCCGAAATATTGGACTTCTGACAGAGTCGACATTTTATCTTATATATAAAGCTGAATGTCTGTTTGTATGTATGTCTGTATGTCTGTCTGTGTGTACGTATGTCTCGAATAGAAAATTCCATTTCTGAACCGATCGGGACCAAACTTGGCACACATACACTTCGGGCCCCGGCGGGTGTCATAGGCTACTTTTCGTATCGATCGATATCGTTTTTATCGATTTTTTGCAAAGTTTGAGCTACGGGGCTGGGATTTGGCACAGGGGGGTAATCGAGCATGCTGATCACCCCCGTGGGGGTGATCAGCATGCTCGATTACACCCCCCCCCTGCCAAATTCCAGCCGCCTAGCTCAAATTTTGCAAAAAAAATCGATAAAATCGATAAAAGTAATGCACGGTTTCGAAAACTAATATTGTATTCGTAATCAGCATGCTCACTTACCCCCCTGTGCCAACTCCCAGCCCCGTAGCTCAAATTTTGCAAAAAATCGATAAAATCGACATCAATCGATAACGAAAAGTGGACTGTGACACCCGCCGGGGCCCGAAGTGTATGTGTGCCAAGTTTGGTCCGGATTGGTTAAGAAATGGAATTTTCTATTCGGAACATACGGCGGAGCCGGGTAAGCCAGCTAGTTATACATATTATTAGGTCATTCGGAAAGTTTTTTCGCTTTTTGCGCCTTTGATGTTGGTGCCATATTTTAAGAAGGTGCCAGAGGGCTGTAGGGGTTGCTATATATGGTTCTGTAGAGGAAGTCTTCTAGTTTTTGAAGATCCCACCGATGTTGCACAAAACGCTTTGTAGGGAATTTTACGCAGCATTAAATTCGACATACGAAAACGCAATTTTCGAATAATTGTATTCTCTAAGCTTAAACTTGAGTGTAAGACCGTTGAGGAAACCATCATTGTGCGCAATGCATTTGCCAAGACCACGTCTTTCTTGAGGTAGGTTGAAGTGTACTTCAATAAGTTCAGATCTAGAGAAGTGAAAACTAATATTTTGCAGTGTCCTGGACGGAGTTCCTGCCATATAAACGAGCATCTCGGAGGGTCCTCTAAAACAAATCGCAAATATAGCTGCGTAAAATTATCAGCGGGCCTTAAAGTGTCATATAACCCCATTAGAAGCCACCTTCGCTAAAGCTGCAATACCGAAAAATTTCAGTGACATATACTCCACAAGTTGTAGCGCTCGCAGATTGAGGGCGCGTTGACTCTGCTTTCCTCATAATTTTGTATAGCAATCCTTTTCCGGCCTGGGTTATTAATTACAGCAAAAAACTGGCCAAGTACGGCTACATGAAGCGTGTGGTAAATCATTCAGAATAAGCATTAAAAGCATGGCCAGAACAATCAGTCATTCCAAAAGGTTGATGTATTCAAATTGATGCAATCCTGCTGGTCTTGTACGCTATAAAATTGCTAAGATGCGGTTGTACTGTAAGGGCATAGTAGTGTGATATCGCCCTGAAGACCGTTTGTCAAAATCTCAAGACTGAGAGCGGACTTGCACATATAAGCTACTAGCTGGCTTACCCGGCTCCGCCGTATCCGGACCAAACTTGGCACACATACACTTCGGGCCCCGGCGGGTGTCACAGTCCGCTTTTCGTTATCGATCGATGTCGATTTACCGATTTTTTATCGATTTTTTTGCAGAGTTCACCTACAGGGCTAGGAGTTGGCACAGGGGGGGGAAGTGAGCATGGGGATTCCGAATACAATATTAGTTTTCAGAATTATCGATTACCTTTATTGATTTTATCGATTTTTTGTAAATTTTGACATGCGAGGCTGGGATTTTGCACAGGGGGGTAATCGAGCATGCTGATTACGAACACAATATTAGTTTTCAGGATCGTCCATTACTTTTATCAATTTTATCGATTTTTTTGTAAAGTTTGACCTGCGGGGCTGGGAGTTTGCACAGGGGGGTAATCGAGCATGCAGATTACGAATACAATATTAGTTTTCAAGATCGTCCATTACTTTTATCGATTTTATCGATTTTTTGAAAATTTGAGCTAGGTGGCTGGAATTTGGCAGGGGGTGTAATCGAGCATGCTGATCACCCCCCTTGGGGGGGGATCAGCATGCTCGATTACCCCCTGTGCCAACTCCCAGCCCCCTAGCTCAAACTTTGCAAAAAGTCGATAAAATCGATAAAAGTAATCGATAATTCCGAAAACCAATATTGTATTCGGAATCCCCATGCTCGATTACCCCCCTGTGCCAACTCCCAGCCCCGTAGGTGAACTCAGCAAAAAAATCGATAAAAATCGATAAAATCGATATCGAGCGATGACGAAAAGTAGCCTATGACACCCGCCGGGGCCCGTAGTGTATGTGTGCCAAGTTTGGTCCGGATCGGTTCAGAAATGGAATTTTCTATTCGGAACATACGTACACACAGACAGACAGACAGACATACAGACAGACAGACAGACATACATACATACAAACAGACATTCAGCTTTATACAGGGTGTCCCAAAATAATGTGCACACTGTTTGATTGTAAATAACTCTCTTAGTATGAGGTCCTTCGAGAAGCGGTAAGCGCCATTTTGTAGAGCTGGCTTCAACTTAGATTCACAGTATAGAGCGAATCACCGACTGCTCTTCATTACTGTAGGGTTACGGTAGAAACTTGGAACATATGGGTGTCACTATGGAAAAAGCTGCCGTTTCAAAGATTTTCAAAAAGATGTGAAAAATTGTGTAATAGGGTTTTTAGGGACGCTGAGTTCAATACTCAACTATTCTCGAGATTGCGAAGCTTTCTAAACTGTGTAACCGCATTTTTTAGGAACATGGAAAAAATAACCGCTACCGCTTACCTGGCATAACTCTTCAATGAAGCATCATAATAAGTTGGAAACTTTTCAGTTAGAATCAGCAACTCTGATTGGCCTAGTGTAAAAGTTTTCAGGCTGTTTTGATTCCTTTCTGAGGCAAAATATGGCCTTTCATGGCCCAAAACCCTCTTTCAAGTTTCTACCGTAATCTTACAGTAACGGAGAAAGATGGACGATCCGCTCTATACTGTGAATCTAAGTTGAAGCCAGCTCTACAAAATGGCGCTCACCGCTTCTCGAAAGACCTCATATTAGGAGAGTTATTAACAATCAAACAGTGTGCACATTATTTTGGGACACCCTGTATATAAGATGAAAGATGCCATCCACGCCCATGACTCCGCCAAACCACATGTAAGAAAAGTGGCTCTCACAAAAGAGGTTGACTGCGCACCGAGGTTCCTGTTTATATTTCAAACTCTTTAGACCTTCCTTTACCAATCATCAAATTTTCTAATTTCTTGGTGCCTATCAAAAAATAATAGGACCTAATAAAGATTAGCTACTCAAAAACGCCTTTTTAGGCTTTATTGATTCCTCTGAAAATATTTCGCAAGAAAAAAGTATAAGAGGACTACATGAGTGTCACAAGAAATTTACTGAACACAATGCAATTTATTTGATGGAAAAAGGTTGAATCTTGAAAAAATTGTGCTCGTTTGAATTTGGAGGTGCGAAAACGAAAAAACTTTCCGAATGACCTAATAAAAGGATTTTGCGCGAATATCAGTCGCCGAAAATAATTTTGTTTACCCGAAAAAAAGTTCAGAATTTCTGCGAAAAAAATAAGAATAAGAGAATGCATTTGCTCAGCTCTTACTTGATAAATCTATTGGTTGTGCAAGAGTCGATATAAAAAATAAAAAAGCAAGAAAATGTTGGACAAAGCTGAGCATACTGAAGCTTTTGTGGTGTCATTTGGAGAAGGTAATATTGCCCAATTTCGCTAAAGAAGAGACCTGGATCTTATTCTCTCCGCTGTCAAGACTTGACGTCAACTCGGACTTCGTCGCAGAAAACAAGGAAATTCTTGAACTAATGTAATTATCTATCGATTCACTAATTTATGTAAATGGTAGGCAAGAACAATTTCTTTGACTTGAAGAAAGAACATCGCTTGAACCCTAATCTCTTTCAACGTCAGTATTTTCTTCTGCAAAGCACATATTTGCCTTGAATGGATGCCACACTTGTTGCTAAAATGATGGATCAGGATACAAACAAGGTTACGAAATTGCAAAAGGAACGTTCTTGTCTCAAGTTTAAACAGGGCTTGGCACAGGTGGCTTGTAAGCGAGCTGGATATCGTTTTTGGGAGAAAAAGCAAAGGGGTAAAAAACAAAGGGGTATCATTTTTGAGGCAGAAAAGACACAAAAATTGTGAAGTTTTTTACTCGACGTTTCGTTTTTTGAGGGTTCTTTTACGTTTAGGGTTTGGGTCAGAGGGAAACTCGTGAAAATTCGCGAATTTTAAAGGTGACTTACTTTTTTAGCATTTCCAGAAAGCCACCTCGTGCCGAGCCTGAGTATAATTTGCAAAATCGCGACAAGGAAGTCCTTCACGAAAGTTTATAAGGGGCAATTTGAGAAGTTCATAATCTTCCTGGATAGTTTTTTGCCTTGAGAAATAAACTGACCTTCTTAAGACTATAATCTCTTGTATAAACCTATTAGTTCAGATCCTACTGCGAAACGTAGCTGGCACCTCAGAACATAAATTCAAGCTACAAGTGGATACTTTGCCGGAAATCAACCGACCAGATCGATACACCTCGGTGCTCGTCTATGACGAAGGAGAGACTGTAAAGTTGCGACTCACATTCTCAGGTACGAAATCGGTTTACTTAGTGAACGAGAAGGGTGTTTGTACAGGTGCGAAGTAACTGGTAAGTATACATATATCTTTATTTAACAATTCAAACAGTAAGTGCGTATATAACTGACTTCAAGAGGAGAGCAATCACAATAGAACCGGGTGAGCTAGCTGTGGCTAAATGAGTTTTTGACGAAAAAAATTTTTCGAAGTATTTTTGCAGCGTCTAGAGTATCTATTACCTATGTCTACTGTTCCTGATATGTCATCAAAGATATCCCACGTCAAAAAAGAATTGCTTATAGATTAACTAGGGAGTCTACGACGTAGTGAGATGAAAAGTGAAGATTTTTGAACTCGCATACATACACTTTCCTAACTGTTCTTCATTCACACCGTAGATAAAATGAAAAATGCATAATCTTATAGATTACAATTTATCAAAAAATTAAAGAGTAAGAGAAAAGATACCTATACATCTGATATACACGTATTAAGTCTTGGAAACGGGCCAAGTTCCAAATCAAACGAAAAACAATAAAAAAACAGAATTCAATAGCAGTAAGTGTAGGAGCTGAATAGAAGTAGGAGCGCTAGTCTTCATCGCCGTGCAGCATCGCTTGAATGGCGAGTTCTTGCCTGCTCTGGTCGAGCTTAGCCTGTTCCGCTTGTTGTTCGTCCTGAGCCACTTTGATGAAATTGTCGACGATGATCGTAATTGGCAAAGCTAGCACTAGCACTCCACACATTATCGCCGCTGATGCGATGATTTTGCCCACTGAAATTTGATTTTGTAGGAAAAAATTTTGGAGCAATGTATGGTGAACTTCTGCTATCAACAAACTATGTTATCGATTTTGAAAAAATAACAGCGCAGTTTCAAAGTCAATGAAATTTCATCGTTTCATGATTTTACGAGTAAAAACTTTTCTTAGTTGTTCGAAAAGTATGAGGAAAAAACATGAAAATTTTGTTCGACATAACCTTCGCTAATCAAAAAATAGTAAAACGACTAGAAGTGGACTTCGAATAAGCAGAAGCAAATGTATAGGATGAAATAGGATAATATAAATTTCGAAAAGAGAAGAAATAAATTTTGCAAATAGAACGATCAAAAGGCATAAAAGTAAACGCAAAAAATTATGATCAAATTAACTCTTAAGTTTTTTCTGTTATTTTTGTGACTTCTTCTTGAAATGAAACGCTCATGAAATTCTAGATTGTTTTTCAAAAATTTCTATACAAAAGTATTGATTGTCTCCCTCTTTTTGAAAGTTGACGCCTGCCAAAAAGTATGGATGCTAATTAGCCTGCACCCAAAGTACCTCTAAAAATGCTCTGCAAGACCAGTAGAAGTTAAAACGTTACATAAATATTGCATGTGAAAGCAAAAAGCAAACAGAAACAGGTAACATTAACCAAATATACTTTCAAAAGATGTGCAACTCACTAGTTGTTGCCGGAACAGCATCGCCATATCCAACAGTTGTCATTGTCACAATACACCACCAATAGGCTGCTGGTATACTCGTGAAAGGCGTGCCATCCTCATCTTTTTCCAAAAAATAAATCATAGTCGAGAAGAAGACCACCCCGGTCAGTAACACTATCGTCATCATCTGAAGTTGTTTCTGCGACCGCTGTAACGTCATACCAAACGTTTGTAATCCGGATGAGAATCGGCCCAGCTTGATAATCCTGATCACTCGCAGCACTCGAAGTATGCGCACGACAAGGAAAGCCCATCGAAGGTCCCGAAGCTTTTTATCGTCGACACCGCAGAGCGTGAGCAGTAGCTCGAGGTAGAACGGCACGATGGCTAGCAAGTCGACGAGATTGAGCGGTTTAAGTGCGAATCGGAACTTCCGCGGGGCGGCGAACACCCTCAGGCAGTACTCGACCGTGAAAAAGGCGATGCATATCCGTTCGGTAAAAACAAAAGCCGGGTGCTCGACTCGCATTTCCTCCACCTTCTCCACTACGGTTACGGTTCCGTTGGCTAGCACGATGGTGTCGTTATGAGGGGGCATGTAGTGTGTGACCTGCAAGATGTAATTGTAAGAGACTGCTATAATTCCAAAGCGTGAAGTGCTCCACCTGAAAATCCGGGATCGTTCCGAAGCTGAGTCCCATCACCGAGATAGCTACAAATAGGGTAGAAGACAACTCAAAAGCTTTGGCTTGCATCGATGAGCCCGGCCTTTCCAAGAATGTCCACATCCGCCTCCTCACTTTGCCGAACATTAAATTGTCAAATGTAGTGTCATCTACCTGGAGAAAAGCACTTTTGGAAATCGCACACTTCGAATGCGTGGGCACTCTAGACATCCAAAAGACCAGGCAGAGTACGAAAGCATGATTGCACTCATAGATTTACTAGCACTTCGCTAATTTCTATAATTTCTCAAATGCTGGCATAAACGTTCCCCATCCTTCAAAACAGAGCCAAATTCCCAGGAAACAAAAATTTTCCTTCTCGGCTTACCTTCTCGTCTTCTTTTTCTTCTTCGCGTTTTTGTGGCACAATGTCGGCACAACATGAGCCAACATGTTGATGCGAAATACGCCAGAAATCAAGTTCAGTGAGGAATGAAGCTGGACATACCTAAAAAATGGTCATAAGGATCGTACTGTGTAACTCAACAGCTGTACGAACATATGAAGATTTATCATAATGAGAAATGGCTGCTGTTATCTCATCAGAACCATTTCTCATAATTTTCACGTCTCGCCTCGTGAAAATGGATGGAAATGTTTTTTTTGCCACAGATGTTCAACAAATGGACATACTTCTGATGGTCGATGCACTACGCCGGTTGCATAATATTGAAAAATCGCATCGAATGCCACCGGAGATCTCTGGAAGAAGTAAGAGTCCTCCGCTGGGATATAAGCATCCGCAACCTGCAGTGAAAATTATCTAAGGAATATGAGGCATAAACTTCTTGCAAATCACCTTTAATCTAGCTGTGTGGGTGAGTTGGACGAACTTCGATAGAAATCCCGATGGGTCCGCTCTGAGAAGAGCATCGATAAGGAGCATATAACGAGTGCCACCAATATTTAACCGCAAAAACATCGGCTCCCCATCTGGCCCAATCCCACCAGGTGGTATTATCTGGAATTCAAAGGATCTGCCTTAGGAGTCTGCTTTTTTGTAGTTTGTGTTTTTCTTTGGGGCTCTAGCCGAGGCGTCAACGTCGTCCCAAGTTCATTTAGTGCTCTTGTCACACTCTTTTGGCTCTATTAGGAGTGAGGCGACGTTTTGACGACGACAGCAAGTCGAGGCTCGAGTCGCTCAAGTAAATGCTATCCGGCACATCAACACGAATATTTATTGATAGAATGTGAAGAGAAATAAACGAAAAAATTTTAAAAATTTCTAAGCATTACAATAAAATCAATATCAGTAAACACGAAAAACGGTGAACACTGTGGCTTAGAAATCTTAGCTTGTTTCGCTTTTTTTTACACAAAAGTAAGGGTGGAGAATTCACGAGAAAATCCATGGTTCCCTAGTGTAGATTGCTGCACTTCATTTTGGCGATTTTTACAATTTATCATCTCTAGGATCTTGTTTTTGCATAACGTTCGGGAGTAGACGTCATATGGAGATATATTGCATCATATGAATCTCTAAGGGATTGAGTTTTTTTTCTCTGTGGTTTTTTTCTTCAAAGTACAACGGTTTGTAGACCTGCAAGGACGATGAAATGGATTTTTAAGAGCTTGAAAAACTTTAAAATTGTTTTTTTTACACAGGGTTCACAATCTTTTCGGAGAAGCGTAGAGATCGTTAGCAAGACAGAAGTATTCATGCCAGAAATGCTTACTACTACTAGCAAATCATCTGGCTACGTGCCTGGTGTTTTTCAGTATAAATCAGGAAATGCATCAAGTTCAACTCACTTGAAAACATTCACTTCCGCCAGAACGCCAAACATCATCCAAAATCAAGAAATTTCGACGTTCTGCATGGTTCATGGCATCTGTCTTCCTTAGTGGAATTAGACGTTTTTTGTGCTGTTGAGCGGCACTGAAATTAGTTTTCACTAATTTCATTAAAACACTGTTTTGACTTTTGGTTGCTGTTAATATCAACAAAGCAGGTGTTAGCTTAGTTTTCAGTATGCTACAAAGGCAGCAAAATCAAATTAGGGGATCAATACAACACTTGAACAAAAGCATTAGCATGCACAAATCCTTACATAGGAACTCAAAAATCTATAAAGGGAAAATATAACTTACCCGCTGATCATATTGCCGGTAACCCTGTAATTTTTGAATGTCATCTGAATATCAGTGCCGGGCACTCCGAATTGTACGGAGGCACGATGTGATAGTACTGCTTGTGAAATGGCAATCGCCATTGCTCCCAGCAAGTCGAGCGCAGCTCACAAGGGCCAATTTCAAAGTATTTTCGGGGAGGGGCCTATTTCGATGTGCAGCGCAAAAAGGAAGGTAAATGTCAGCTGTGTTCGGGGGGACTGGTGGGGCGGCGCGCCTAATCCACAATGAGCGTTCCGCCTCGGCCCCATACATATTGCATGTGGCGCTTGGGGACCCTTAGCCATACCTTTGATACCCGATCTGGTCGCGGTGCTGCTCCAGCGGCTTCAGTGGCGGTCGCTTCCACCTTTGGTCTACCTACTACCTTACCTAGCTGTTCAAAGATTAGGTTTTCTCACTCAATTTGCTGTGTTTTAGGGGATTTTCCATTGCATAGAAATTTTTATGACTATTAGATTTCAACGGAAAATTCTAGAAGTTTCAAGAATCACTTACTGTCCATTGGAGTTCAACGCCGAATAGCTGATGCTGGCACAGGCCATAGCGACCTATGCGATAGCGGGCCGCTCGAGCTAAGGCTGAGGATCCGTTCCGACAGGCCTCAGAGAATTTCAGAGGAGCGTACGATCCTATGGGAACGATCCCACGAACAAGGACGACAAGAGCGTTAATCGATGCGGCTGACTGCTGCTGCCCGCTGGCTGTGCGGATAGATGGCAACGTCGCCACTCCTCAGGTGGAACACACACACCACGGCTTGAGGCGATTAATGTGCTTAGCTTAGCCCTACTTACGCGATATGGAGAGCCCCCGTGCCCTGTTATGGACACACCCGCTCACGTTCTCCTTCTCTTCCCCTGCTCAGTCTTGGCTGACACGACGTTCTTCCGGAGTAGGTGACGGTGTCAGCCGAACTTCTATCCGCCACCTCTGACATGCTCCAGCGATTCGCGAAGCAGCGTAAATCACAGAGATGAGGTGGCAACTGCTCATTTCCGTTTCGGACCCCTATTTCAATCATTTATGCTAACAGCTACCCTTTAACTGATAATGCTGCAATGCATAATCATTGCGTTATAATGGGAATGTCCAAAGATTGCCAATAGCAATTTCCTTTTCGCGATGATCCATCCTATCCATGATAGCCTGTATAGCTTGTATATTGACTTAGATTTCTCCAGAAAGGGAAACCTAATGTATTCTTGACATGCAACTTCTGGAAAAAAAAGCCTCTAAGTGGATAATGCCGCGTATAATCTATTTTGAATTACTTGCACTTTTTTCTGATTTATCCGACTAGAGAGCCTTCCTTATACTTTCTTTTGGATATACAGCATCAGTACGCAATGAAATAGTTTTACTGCATATCCAGGTTTTGCAAACTCTTCTAGATTCTTTTCAATTTCGTGCGTGTAAGTATCAATCGAAAAACTTCGTCAGAATGTAGTAAGTGGGAAGTCATGTCTTCATGTAGAGTAAATCCAAAGCATAAAAAAAGTTCTACGTCAAGCTTCTTGTTGAGGACTACACTACTTAATTATTCATTCATATAACGCAAATTGTCGTGCTCTTCCGGACTTTCAAAAAAAAAATCCAATTGAATAATAAGAAGGTGAGATATTCGATTTACATTCCTCGCAGTTATTCAATGACAGGGACTAGGTAAAAGGTACAAATTAGATTTTGGCTTTTTGTACTACTTATTGAAGTCTGTTAGTAAAGTCTGTTTTGAAATCTTAAAATTGATCAGATTAATCGAAGTTTATGTAAGACATCAATTTACTACTTGAAGCGGATGCGAATGGATGGTAGTTCCAGAAGTTTATACTCTTCTGAGAGTGCGAATCGATAAAAGTGCATGATCACTAGTAAAACAAATTACGGTTCTAGCACAAAAACGCAGAGGCAGGTGCGATAGTGCAGAAGTAAAAGCCTAGCGATTGGAAAATAGCAGTACCTGAAGCAGGTGTTTCAAACTTGAGAGCGAGAATAATTCTTGAAGTGAAAACTCTGAATTGCGAGAGCAGTACCAGAGCAACACTTGGGGATTGTACCGCAGCACACGCGCCGAGCGATGGTGGTCTCGACGACGAACGAAGAGGGCTTCAAGTGGATAGGGCACAGTGTAGGCACACACAAAACGCGGACGATTGCGCGGAGGCATCGCGCCCGGCTGCGAGGGCACCGAGATCTTGCGACAAGCGAAACGCTGTTGTTTGGCTCCAAGAACTCTCGCGCTCACGCTCGTCTTAGGTTTTACACTTTCGCTCATCCTACAGGTCCTTTGGCGCTCTACAGGTCATTCTACACTACTTCCGCTAGACTATATTAGAATCCCGCGGGCATTCGCAAGAATTCACATTCTATGGCGTACTTTTTCGTGGTTGAACAATTGGCAATATTAGCTCGTAACATGAACCTTGTTGTTTTTTCTCCCTCCACTGCAAAAATCTAGGAACTTTAGCCATTCTCGTAATGTGCAATGAGGAAGCAGAGGATCATCTAATGGCATCACTTTCATCTTCACGGCCTGTGTTACCGCAAGGGCGAAGGATTTCTGTACTTTTTTCGAACACGCTCCCATTCTTTTCCATTTTTCTCTTCTATGGATTTCCAAAACCATCAATTGCTGCTACGAAAGCATTTAGTAAATGGAGCGGTTCAATAACAAAGTCGGAATTCAAAAGAATTTGGAAAGTTTTAAAATACCAAAAATTTTGATATTCGATATGCCTGTATCAAAAAGCTTCAGCCTTCTAATCAATTTGAGAATGAGCAGAATTTTTCAAGGAAATATGAGGAATTTTTCCTGGAGAAACAAAACATGTTGCCTAATTTTTTTTAAGCATTCTTGCAATTTCTACCCTTTAACGCATTGACGACCGCTTGGCACACCATGTGTGTCAAGCTATGACTATCACGTGGGACCGCTTGACACACATAGTGTGTCAAGACTTTAACTTCGTTTTAAAATAACGATTATTTTATTACAAACTCATTTCAGAAGTTTTCTTTTGCTCTTAATCTAGAAATGACTTCTATCTTCTTTGTCAGCCCTTTACAGCTACTGTAAATATACTGTAGATGGCAGTATGCGCGATTTTATCTGAAAAATGCTCACTGGTCCGTGGAAGGTCTTGGTCCCAAGATGCAGACATCAAAAATTTGCGTGGTCGTCAATGTGTTAAACCTACGATGGACTCATGCAGTATACATATGTGTGAAATATCGTCACAAATTCATTGAATTTGAAATTCCTTGGAAGATTTGATTCAGCAGAATTTACAGCTTGTGCTAAGGAAATTTTTTACTGCCTAATACACGCAAATTATTTTTTGTGCGAATCTTAACATGACTGATTAGGTACTTGCGTGACGCTTTAGCAATATAAATTATAGATTTGTTTATACAATACATGCAGAGTGCCAGTATTTAGTGGATATGATATGATAAACTAGCTTTCAATTGAAGCCGAAGTTTAGATACAATACGACCAAATGCAAAGCTGCTTTTTTAGATAATGAATATGTAGCTGGCAGAAAAATATGATGAGTCATACGGGTCACTCATTACAGTACGACAAAAGATTGTAAGCAGAGTTGTAATTGACAGTCAATCCGATATAAAGGTGAAGGGGCAAGAGTGCGAGAATATCAAAGTATTGTAAGAGTACATAAGTAAATCTTCACCGAAAGGCATCAAACATGATGAGGTACTATTGTTTTATTTTCTATGTTGTTATTGTTGTCTTTTTTTGCCGTAAGGTCGCCTACATAATGATGGAACTGGATGTGGCTGAGATGCTTAGTAATATGTAGTGGTTGGACAAGTAGTCCATATTTTGCCATTCGAGTTCACTGACTATAGAAACTTGTCTAAATTTTCGGCTTCTACCGGTTTTGAGATTAAGCAGAAGATCATAATGCTTCTTGTTGTCCCGTAATGATATGTAGTCCAAAAGAACAAGGTTGGTAAGAGCATGTTCCAAATCATGACAATCATTTTAGGTTCTTTGAGAAATTCTCGACAGAAAATTATTTTGCAGTTTGCATATTGAAGTTGCACATCTGTAAAATGAGATCAAGAAATGTAGGCTCCAATCGCGCTGGGTCGATTCCATTAACTCGCTGAACATACAAAAACTCTTAAAGAAGTGCTCATAAAACTAATAAATGATGTAATGCAGGTACACTTATCGATTGCTTAGTTGTAAATCAATTGTTTCTCCTAAAAGCACTCGTTCTTGTGCAGTTTTTCCTCTGCTAAGAATTCTATTCTAAGCAAGGACTCTGATTTTGTTGAATCCTTCCTTATCAGTAACAAGAAAAAGCTTCAAAGTATCATCAAGCCTGTAATTCCAGATTTGCAATGCAAATGATTCGTGTAGATTTTTGACGGCGAAAGAGAGATAAACAAGCAGTGCTTTACGATAAAAACTTCATAAAATATCATAGCAGCAGAAGTTTGCAATATTATGTCAACACTACTCATATAAGGACGACCGCTACGTTCTTTGTTTATCGACCTTTAAAAGTACCAATGATAATGGAAATTGATAGGCCATGCAACAGCTTTGAGTGGCTAAGGGACATTTTTTCCGGTTCAAAGCTGCTCTAGTTCTTCAAAATAAACCTTAATAATCCACCAATACCATAAAGTCACTGATAAACCATACTCACAATTTGGATCAATTGTTGTGGCCTGAGTAGCTCAGCATGAAAGATCCATTTTATTATTGTAGTGTTCTCAATTGATTTCACTCTCGATTATATCCTTTCCCAATCTAGCACATTTCCTCACATTTACAGAAAGAGAGCAAAAGAATGAAGTTATCAAAGTGTTTATCTTGATAATTTTATGCTACTTTTATTGCTTTTTTAAAACGCCTTTGCTAGCAAAGCTGGTGACTGTGGTGCGAGGTGTTACTGATAGGAACCTTGATCATTTAGAGATATCCCCAAAATGGAACAGTTTGGCGAAGCACTAAAATTAGCTTGAGTGACCCTGGCTGAGCTTTTTTGGAAAGCCATAATACAACACCAACTCGACACTGCTAACGTAATCGGGCTGGTAATGTTTGTAGGGAAAGGGAAAGGCATTATCGTATAACATCGTAGGGCTTTTTCACTCGCTCGAAGCCGCGCCTCCGCTTTGCTAGGGATTTGCGTCACGTTTGCGGCAGCTCAGTGTTGGCTCATTTCCAGCTCTTTAGTAGATTTCTACTACATATGTATGTGTTTGGCTTCTCGAATAAACCAATTTCGTCAACAATAGTCAGTTCCCGATAATTTAGTGGTTTAGCACGAACTTGAGCAAAAAATTGCTTGCCTGAAATTTTTTGCGCGAGATAAGAGCGCAATCTCGTTAATAATGACGCCTAGATTTAATGAGATGTACATCTACAAGCGGCAAATGTTGAGAGGTCAAGGAGTTTGAATGAGTCAAGGGGTCAGTTAAAGGATGGCACATGTTAAGCTAAAGGTGGTTCATTATAAAAACGCAAAGAGGTTACAACTATGTACAGTTATTTCAAAAGATTTGGCGGTCAGTAGATGCACACAGGCTGCCGACTACCTTTGCACGGAAAAATTATGCTTCTAAAGTGTAGACCCACATGAGAGGGGATGTTTATCGTTGCGAAGCGGACGCGAGCGCGGCGGTCGAGTACTTATCATCGCTGGAGCGCATTATATGCGGACTGTCGCTCGCGCGTTACATGCGCGTGCACTTACCGACTTCATTGCTAATATTTGTGGGCAGAAAATTAGCCTTTGAGCATATTTCCAGGTTTTGCGCTTTGAGGCCTTCTTTTGCACACAAATGTTGTCGGCAACTTGAGAACAAAGTATTAACAACATAACATCAACTGAAAAGCTTACTAAGCTTCTACTTATCACTCTGCATACTTCCTCACTTACATCATGAGCGAGTTAACACCCGACACGTGCTCACGGTCTTGCCCAAGAGCTAAAAGTTTGAAAATGCTTTTTCTATAACATGCGGTAAACAATTGGCTCATTTACAGCGCACAGTAAAGATATGACGCAGATATATGGTGTATGTATACACGAAAGGAGGATAGGAGCAAACTATGAGAAATTATGAAAAAATTTGTGGCTGAAGTGCGTGCACACTTTTCTGTAGTATGACATTTGCCACTTCTCCACAGCAAACAATCTTTCTGATTGCAGACTGACCGAATTTTACCCGTAAAAAATCATACTATATCTCCGCTTTGCTGAAATTGATAGCGGAGCACACTCATTTCCTTTCCTTTTTGCTGGAGTCCTGAATAGCTCTAAG
This sequence comes from Cylicocyclus nassatus, assembly GCA_958299035.1. Classification (NCBI taxonomy): domain Eukaryota; kingdom Metazoa; phylum Nematoda; class Chromadorea; order Rhabditida; family Strongylidae; genus Cylicocyclus; species Cylicocyclus nassatus. The sequence continues at coordinate 53,799,264 of CATQJL010000001.1, forward strand.
TCCTTGTAAATACGCGCGGCGCACTTACTCTCTACTTCCTAATCTGATTCCGATTAGGGGTCCGTTGCAAGAAAAAAACTATACGTATAAGTGCAATCCCTCTAAACAAGATTATCGCAGTTGGCTATGCTCAGTACTGGCACGGAAAGAAGCGCAGGTTGCTGCCATTTTGCCAGCCACAGCTGAAGGAAGCAACCTGCCGCGAAGTCTTGGGTCATAACATTTCTGGCTTAAATTTCGTTGAAAGCATTGAAAAGTTTAGTGTAGAAGATACCGCGAGGCGCTATTTTGATGTTCCATCTACCTTTACGCTGCATACTTGGTGATATAAGTGATGTTTGGCTTTTGTGCGTTTCTGAAGGCACGATTGGATATAAACAACATTGTTCCTTGGGGTCAAAAATCACGCTCTGTACTACCGAATTTTATGTAAGCAGCGGCTTTTAGATTTTTTTTTGTACACAGAGCGTTCTTACTAGAATGATACAGAACTTTGAACGTTGCTTTCAGATATAAAAGTAAGAGAGAATGGCCAACAAACAAATCAAGTCTATTAGATAGTGTGAATATTAGAACAAAGCTTTCATCCCGTTAGCTGCACTTTTGCAAGGGAAGTTCGCTGGGTCGAAGTGGTGATTCGGAAGGTGATGTTTACCAATGGATAGATAGAACGCTGTTCTCATGGTCGGAAAACCTCGAAAACGTTCGGATGAAATCAAATTAAAACTACAGTGCTTAGTGGGTGGTTCGCTCATGTCAGCGTACTTTTGTATAGAAATTATCATGATTTGCCACTCAAAATGCACGAAAATTTGGCGTTAGAAAACTCATAACTTTTTTCAGAACAATGCATCGCAGATATAGAAGGTATACCTGAGATCAGCGTTTTGAGCTCCATTAGTTGGTATAGATCACCTTCTAAATCACCACTTCGACGAAGTAACTTCCCTTGTTAGAGTGTCAATGCATGGCATCCAGCCGCGCAATTTGGAGCACAATAAGAGTTACACAAGAGCCGCATCCAGATAACACGATCAATTTAAGAATGCTCATGCATAGACATACATATGTACTCATTGACTGCCAGGATAAAAAAAACGCTACAAGTCCAAGGTGCGCTTACAATTCACCCCTCAATTCAAAGTACTAACTTTTTCTGCATAAATGGCGAGACTTAATCATGCGCTTTCCTTTAGATTGAGAGTAGATGTAGATGTACACATGTCTGTATGAAGGCATTGAGGAAGGTGACGTGTGAATAGGTGTCGTATTTCCTAAATATGATAGTCCAAGAAGTTGCGCACACTTTGACAACTCAATATACAGGGTGTCCCAAAAAAATGTGAACACTGTTTGATCGTTAATAACTCCGTTGCTTTCATGTCTTTCGCCGAGCTTGAGGCACCATTCTGTAGAGCGAGGTTCAACTTAGATTTGTAGTATGGAGCGAATCACCGATCGCTGTTCGTTACTGTAGGATTACGGTATGAATTTCTAGCATGTGGATTTACTGTGAAATATGCCATTTACTAAAATTTTTTTCAAAAAATCTGAAAAATTGTGAACTAGGTATTTCGTGCATGCTGATTTCATTACACAACTTTTTACGAGTGTTTTTAGCTTTTTTATCGTTGTAGTCACATTTCTGACAAATGCTGGAAATTTACTTACTACGGTTTACCTAGGATAACCTTGGAAAGAAGCATCACAGTAAAGTGGAGACTTCATTTTCGAAATCAGCGGATTTCATTACCATAGTATAGATGTTTTTGGCTTGTTTGGTTTTGTTTCGAGGCAGAATATGGCCTCCAATGGCCTAAAATCCTCGTCGAAGTTCCCACCGTAATCCTACAGTAATGAAGAGCGATCGACAATTCGCTCCATACTGTAAATCTAAGTTAGACCTCGCTCTATAGAACGGTGCCTCAAGCTCGGCGAAAGACATGAAAGCAAGGGAGTTACTAACAATCAAACAGTGTTCACATTTTTTTGGGACACCCTGTATATGTTACTTTATTTTGGTCTCTAATACCTAGACTACCGATAGTCTCACTTGGTGGCATGGACTTTTGATTCATTACGTAGTTTTTGAGAACTGCAAGAAATGTGAATTTTATGCTCACTTAAAAGTTTTAATCGTGTTATTCACATTTCATTTTACTATTTTTTCGGCATTGATTTTTGCTTTAGCAGGAGCTGAAAAGCACGGCCCTTCCAATCTTGAGGTATTTTTTGTGCAGTAAGAAGGTAGAAAGCGAACTTTTTTCATTCGAAAATCTCCTCAAGAGCTTTTGAGTAATATACAAAAAGTCTTGTTTACTTGCAGTTCTATTGAAGCCTTTTAAAGTCATTCAAAAAGCAGGCTTTAGGTGGACTTAATTACAAGAAGAATTAAAGAAGAAACATGAGCTCAACCGACAAGTTTTTAGTAGCGTTCTCGATTCTCCTAGTCAGAGTATATAATATGCGGCATTTTTAAGTAATGTTGGACGCTATCATACATCAAAAGTGAGCTCAGAAAAGACGGCGTCATGAAGTTTGTAGAGCGACCAAATGTGGTGAAACTTCTCTGCTTTCGAAATTATGCCTGGAGAGGTGTGAAAGCTTAGAGCAAAACAACTCTAATCCCATTCGCTTGGGTCTGAACTTCCGTTTTTTGAGCATTACACTATTTATGCTGCAGTTCGAAGAACAGCCGCACACTGTGAAAACATCAAAATACTCGAAAACCATTTTTTGCTGCTCTGCCTGAGCAATGAAAAAGGTGTGCAGGATTAACAGTGGTATTTCAGTAAACTTTATAGAGCAATAGGTGACATATGTTTGAAGTGACTAAAAGTGAAGGTAATCATGGATTGCAGAACTTTCTCGAACTTTGCAGCATTAGATTGGTGGTCTCGATTGCAATTTTCCCAAGTGAAAACATCACGAAGTCAGCGATTCGGAAATAATGACGTTCTACGGAAGTAGGGAGTAGAGCGTGTAATGAAAAATAGTCTAGACCAAGTTAAAACGTGCCGATCGAGCAGATATGTCTTGCTAAAGAAATTTCAAGAATGTGTGAAAAAATCTCTAAAAAAGAACATTATTTGCACCCCATCAGGGCATTTGTAAAGAAAATAGGCGTGATGGCTAGCTGAAGCTACATAAATGATCAAGTGAACTGTAGGAAAATTGCAATCAGGTTTAAACGTCACTCATCATGCAACTCAAATCAATGTGATATATTGCACCATCACATAAGCTTTAAAAAAGCACGAAAATATATGTCTGCTGTTCCCAAGCAAGTGTCGAGCTTCATCCGAAAATTGAATCAATTTCTTTTCTATAGGCACATGTGAGTAAATTGTACTTTATCAGTAACCAAATGCATACAGCACCTTCGCTGTTTTTTGCAAAAAAAAAATTTTGATGTCAGTAACTTCTTTCAGCTTTTTTGCTCAAGAAAAATCTAATTCGTAGAGCATTATAACGGCAGAATGTGGACTTTTCTGTCGTGATGACGCCAAATTTCAATCTTTTTGCAGATAACACGAGGAAGGAATAGCGATACTTCGTTGCATGCTCCAGATATTGGTAAAGATACTGCATTAATAAATCGGAAGGAACCAAGTTGAAGCGCTTATTATGATTCCGAATCACTTACTATACAAGGCGAAATAGTAATTAGCATAAGTTAAGGGCTTGGTAAAGGAAAGTTGCAGAAGCCTCTTTCTATCATACGAAAAATCACTAATGCATTATACTAGCCCAATCCCGACAGAGATAATGTGCAGTGTGTTGATATAGGCATAGTCTTGCATAATTGTTTCTAAAGACAACTTTCTCTTCCAAATTCAATGAATTTTTTGAAGTGACACGTTTTAGAGAGGAATTTTATACGCTACCTAATCTGCTTAGACTGAAAATGTAGACGTCTCAGGACGATACTGAAAATACATTTCCAGTCACATCTTTCTCAAAATTTGGTAGTTGAAATGCTATATGGTACATACAACATGGTCTAATTTTACTTTTGATTGGTCTTACTTTTCCTTTTTTGCATTCTACTTTCTTTTTTACCTACTTTTTCCGCTCTAATCTACTTAATGTGACTAAGGTAACGTCGCGCTGATCGAATGTCTGTATGAGTAGCAACGATTTTCGATTTTTTATTTTGTTGTTTTTAAAAAAAAACCGAGATTACGCACAGATTTCATATCATGGAAGAATACGACACCGATTACAAAGTTTTTCTGAACTTTAAGAATATTACTTTTGCTGCAAGCTCATTCTAATAGAAGAAATGAAACCAACCTAAGTTTGTCAGCGGAAATAAATTCACGTATACCAAGCTTATAGCCTTCGCAACCTTTTAATCTCTCGTAATTCCTAGTGTAAATATACGCGCAGAAACGTCGCCTACGCTACCGATGCCAATCTTCAAGCACATTTTTTCTTTGCAAAATTAAAAGCTGTACTATGGCGTGAAGTTATGGAACTAAACGATTTTTGTTGTTAACGGCAAAACAAGTCAATGAAATGGCATTATTTAAAAGAATACATATGAGGTTATGTTAGAGCTTTGGACAAAATCCCGAAGTCATGGATTTTGACACAAACACTTTCTAGCTCTAGGCGCTAAGGGGCCAGGCATACTTCACGCGATTTCAGTCGCGACGCGATTTGGCAGTATTCCAAGTGTCCATAACTCACTGTAGACACTTTCAAATGTACAGAAGATTGGGCATTTTATCAATCTACGTAAGTTATACACACTATGCATGTGCAGTTTGCCAGTGTTGGATTTGAGGACTTCTGGCAAATTGCCAAGTCGCGTCGCGACTGAAATCGCGTGAAGTATGCCCGGCCCTTGATGAACAGCGATATCACGTCCCATCCGCGCTCGTTGCCGAACATCTGAATGCTTTGCTGGTAAGGTGTGAATAGGTGGTAAAGCAGTAAAGTTTTAGCACTTTTACTGACTCTCCAGTTCACGTCAATCGCGAAGGTGGTGTAAAGTAATTTACGTCCTGAGCTATCCTTTCAAAATTTTCTCAGCTTCTATGATTGCTTCTGAAAGATTTGTTAGTGCGAGGGCAGAGGGGCAGAAACTTTTGTAATGAAGAGTTTTCTTCACCGACGTAGATCTTGCATATTATTCCTCGAAGACATTAGGGGAACCAATCACGCTAGAAGCGAGATCAGTCAAAATCGGCTGATGTGACCCTAGGTTTGCGCTCATTAGACGCTGATATAGTCATCCCAAAAGCACATTGATGTTGCTTCTGTTTCACCTATTGAAAGAACTATTATACATGCAAAACATCACCTTTCAAATTAGATGCTTCGATTTATTTCCGATTAGTAGATTTTGCTTACAGTATGTAACTAGAATTTTGTGTTGGTGGCAATGTTCAAAACTTTGAAATTTCTGTCTTGGAATAAGACTTTGCGCATTCTTTGTGCATTATTCTTTGTAGTGGAAAATTCCAAACGCTATATGAAATTTTTCTCAGCACCAAAAACATGCGGGCACAATAAAATTTTCGAGTAGGGGATTGAATGTATTTATGTATGAGCTGTTTTTTGAGACTGATGAGACTGTTCCTAAGGCTTAATCGTAATATCTCGTTGGTTCAAAAGCAGTATCTAGGCAAAGTCTATTACCATCGATTAGTTACCTAGCCTAAAAGGAGGCCCCAGGAGAGAAACAGCTGCTTTGGTCCGGTCTTTCATTGTGGCCTCTGAATGACCTGGAATCCACAAAAGTGCTATGCCACGCCCATTCTTCAAGCTCCGCCCATCCAAAGACTGGACGTCGCCTCTTCAGGACAAGGTTTTCGGTAATCGGGTTTTTTCGAGATTCTGCAGATTCTGCACTTCATAACTGTAATCAAGGTCACGGATAGTCCCCAGAATGACAAAAACATGGAAGACTGGATTTCATTTGAGTGCTGCGCTGCTTTTTGCTTCTACGCTGAAAATCGGTAGCTAGCAGTTGATTTTACACAACATTACTACTTGTCACGCATGCTCCCCGTATAACATACTGCACTACATATGTAATCCATGAAAGCGTGTCGGTTGCTTTACATCGTCCCAAAAGTTATTCCAGTTCCAAACATTTTTGCTTGCAAACATATATTTTGTATCATGCATCCTAATGTCAAAAAGAGCTTATGGAATCACACATTTTTATCCGAAAAAAATGATAGAGTAAGGGTGAACTTTATTGAAACTTCATTCCCTAGCCTTCGGCAGTAACTCTTGAAAAAACAGCGAATAAAGATAATTGGATTTACACAGCGCACGCAACAATTTCACTTGCTTGGACTGAGAAGGCAAAGTTCGAACTCAGGCTACCAATAAACATACAAAAGCCCATGAAAAAAACGAGAAAAGCAAGTAGAATTTGTTCCGTATCGTACAGCCGAAACGATTGCTTCAGCTTTTTGATGGACACATAAATTTTTGTTCAAAATTCAGTTGATTAGGACCTCCTGGATGCAGGCTAGAAAGCAGGATTACTTCAGTGCCAATAAATAGGAAAAATTTCGAAAATAATCTTTTCGGATATCTGTGCAGTGGTGACTTTTAGCTATTTGAAAGAAAAGTTTTTTTTATCACAATAACATCTGCGAAATGAGCTATGCTTTATGAAATTAGCCTTTTCTTATGAGGATTTTTTGTTTCGTCTCTGCTATTTGGACAATCAGCGACATTAATACCATGGGAAAACATTAATTGACAATGATCTGAAAAACATGTCTCTCTGCGCTCGAAAATCTGACATTGAATGAACTGACAACCGAAATAAACCTTCAATTAAGGCAAATCATTCATTAATTTTGCAGCAGTCTAATATCATGAAATTTGAAGTGCAATGGGTTTCTCGATATCAAAAGAAGGTGATCAAAGGTGATCAAAAGATTGAAGCGCAAAGGTATTCACTCCGAATCAAAGTATGGCGTCTCCCTATACCCACTTTCCGAGCCATTATTCATAAAGTATCAATAAAATCCCGCTTCCAGTAAAGAAAATCATTGCGCTTCTCTAATCAGTCATTAATATTAACGACCAAAGACTTTCGTCAAAAGAAAATTCCGCCAAACCTGTGATGCGAAACGGCCGCCTGTCTGAGCGCCATGTCGTTAGGTGAACTGACTTGGCATATGGCACTGAGATCATGGTGTGACAGCTCGCTTCAATGCATCTCATGAGCTCGGCCCCTTCGAATCAAACCTAATAGCAACCCATGTTTTCTCTACAGCCCGTAATAGTGACCTTTCCGCTGTGTGGAATATCCAATTTGCATGCGTTATTTCCTTTTCCGCTGCTTATGAAAGATTGTGCCAGATACACTCGCGAAAACGAAATAAATTGATTAACTTAGGCAAAAGAAGGGAAAGAAAAACTGTAGCTGGGACAGGTGTGCTGTACTTCTGTTTTCACTCAAAGTTAATTGCCAGCTCCAATCAAAAATTGAAAAACTGCTTCTTGTCATTGCCAAGAATCTCGCCAAAATCTCGAGTTCCTTCGCTAACAGCATTATGCGGAAATAACTTGATGCCTGCGTGAGTGATACACCTAGTTGTTTACAACATTTCTTCTGAAAGTAGCATGAAAGCTTGAATTGCGGAAGTGATTTTGATTACCCATTTATTTATTTATTTTTGATAGACTCAAGATAAAAAAATAAAAACACGAATATTATTACAATAATTTGAAAGTCGTAACTAAACGGATGTTGAGCGAAAAATCCTAGTAAATCAACTTATAGCTTTTTTTTAATCAAAGATATCAGGCAGTTGCAAGCAATGAATTCACTTTTTAATCGCACGGCGCACCCATTTTTCATAGAATATTTTTCAAACCCAAAACTAATTGTTCTTGTCAAAAATGATTTGAAATCAATTACTGAAAACCAGGGATGAGCGTAGGGTCAGGCGCGCCCGACCTGGGGGATCGTATTGAGGGTACTGTGGGAGGGGGGGGGGGGTCGTAATTAAGAATCGAATTTGTTAAGTTGGGGGAGATACTGCGAAGGTGAAGAAGAAATGAGCTAGTCCGGTGGATATCGCGATCACATGAAGGAATGACGGTCATAAACAGCATACTGATTGTTTCCACAATGGAAATTTCAGCCTAAATTCAAATCTTCATCTCTTTTACCTTGACATAAGAGGTCGACAAGGAAGCTTGCTGTGTGAAATGGGTATCATTTCCATAATCAGCATGTCAAATTACCTCTATGCGCTCTACAAACCATTACCTACTGCAGTTTCTAGTGTTTCTCAATGTCTAAAAAGCGTGATTTTCAAACGTGATCAACTTGGTTTCAGAAATGAGAATAGTCAGCGTTTGCATACTCATAACAAAGTAATGTTCTCTACAAGTCTATGCTGCAAATCGGGCTTCTTATCGCTTTCAGACAGTGAAGTAAGAAGTGCTGCCAAAATTCCAACCGGCGCGTTTTTCACGTTGAGTGCTTCAACTCCTCGGATTAGCACAAGGCCGAAACAAGTCGAATCAAGCTCAAACACTTACTCTGGAATCTTCGAGGGTTGAACTAGCGAATCACATAAAACTCGGCTAGAAAAGCTCCTTCGGAAATAAAGTTAATGGAGTTAGGCGCAATCCCTCAAAAGGTCAGGCCGCCTGAGCTTTTGAGGGGTTGCGCCTGACCCTCTTAACTTGCCTTCAAAATTCAAAAATTGCCCCTTTTTTGATATGAGTATTGAGAGCAAAGCCTCTTCTTGCTATATTGAAAATTTGGAGCCAAACACTCCACCCCTGTGAAAATTGTAGCTCTGAAAAGAGGACTATCCAGATCTAAAACTTGCCATCAAGTTGCGTGTGGTTGTGCAATCGCAGAAAGTCGGGCTTACAGACTTAAATAAAATAGAAACCTGCGGTGAATGCTGGTATTCAAAATATAACACCCTGAGGACGTGGAGGTGAAGCGGAGGGTCGTTTAGGGGCTTTCACAGGGGGGGGGGGTCGTTCTTGAAGGACTTGTGCCTGACTTGCTCAGCCCTGCTGAAAACTATGAGCGAAATGGCAGAAACGCTTATTTCAAAAGTTGCGTGAGAATTTTCAGCCGATCAAAAGCCGTTTCAGAATTCCAGGAGCTCTTAAGGAAGCCGAACTATGATGCATAGAATTTTTGGACTCAATTCTGCAGAAATCGTTTATGACGTCCTGAGGGAAATTACTTCCGCAATTGAGCAGAAGATTTCAATGTGGAAAGGAAAATTTGGTCTTTCTTTCTACTTTTCCTTTTGGAAATCAATATGCAAGACTACATATCATGTCCCCATTTGGAACTAAGTCTCCTTTAACACGTTAGTAGACACGCGATTGGTGAAAAAACTCTTAGTTAATGTGACTTGAGTTTTTTGTCTTTGGCAGCTGGTAAAGCGCTAACAGGTAAACTTGTCACCATAGATATGAGTTAGAGAGCTAAACAAGTCCAGTGGAGTTTTAGTAAGGTACAAAAGCTAAAGCCAAATTTTGAATCTGGAGGAAGCAAGAACTCTTATGTCGATACTGCCAGGATAGCGCCATCATAGTCGTTAGAAGCATGTAATGTATACATTCCAAAGAAGAGTGGCAGAAGGGTTGAGAGATTTCAAGAGAAGCAGAACGGAACAGAATTGCCTATTTCTAGAAATTTCGAGCATCGAAAGGATTTCTCTGCACTTGTACATTTGGCTAGCTAGGAGAAGAATCTATATCCAGTACTTTAGCAAAGGAAAGATGTAGCTTAACGACTATATTTGGAAAAATGATGATGTGCAGAGACAGTTAAAGCTCCAGGATATTAACGTTCCTGGCTTCTACTATCTACTTGACATCTGAATTTTGCAATTTTTCACAAACTTAGTAATCTCATCGCCTTGCCGTACAACTACCGTAATCGCCACTGGGCCAACTGTATGAAAGACAGTGGCTGCTTTTATAGCTTATACCATGATTTGCAAAAAGCGAAACTCAAAAGAGCCACGAGAAACAAAAGTAAAACAAGTTGGAAAAATCGATTACGTTCATAGTTATCAAAGCACGTTGAGGAATCATAAAATCGTTTTCACATTGCTTGGGACATTTATTTTTTGCAAAAATTATTTTTTGATTTGATTGGGCCCTTTTTATTAATCTTTACATGTTGAAAATATAGCTACTACATTTTCGTAACAGATGCCGAAGAGCAAGTTACTGAAGGCCAGCTCTCGGGGTCAAAAACCGCCCATTAAAAATGACAAAAAGTAGAAGACTAGGAGCGGTACTGCAGTTTCACAATCCCTTGCTCCGTTAACTTTGTTCTACTTTTCAAGCAAGATTTGAAGAATGGATAAACGAAAAGCAGTCCTTGTGAAACGCAAGCGCTGTAAACTATTTACTTCGAAATGACTTCGGTTTACGAAGCGAACTTTTTACTTGGTTTAAGTCGAGTATGGACAAAGCAGATTTTCTAAAAGTTACACGTAGCCTTCTGATCAAAAAAGAATGTTGAGCGCGAGATATAAGATTGTAGATTGTAGATTCTCGAAATCCAAAATGCCTGTTATCGTGGACAAATCCAGTCAGGTAGTAGAATCGGATCATGTGTTCTTTGTAATCCCTTTTCCGTGATCAATAAAAAAACAAATAAATGGCAAACATTAACGAGAATAAATGAATCAGTAAAGATAACTATGTCTTTTGTTAATTCTGTCATAAAAACTATCGTGGTCGAAGTGGACAGCATCTAGGGTCTACTGAACCTATGAATTTACAATATATTTTTGAGATCAGCAAGCAGATTTACATCCAACACAAATAAACAGCCAAATTGTCAGTTCAGTATACATCATAATGTTCTTTTTTGTTTATGACTTAGAAATACATCTTGATTTTGGAGACGAGCATGGAATGTGACGTGAGTGCACTTGATTTGGTTGCATTTATGGAAGCACATAATATATAGGTAAAGGTACTTCATACTGGTGTAAATCGGAGGCGTTGTTTTGTTTTTTGGACGCGTGACAATATCCAACGAAAAATGCGAATCGCAAACGCAACATTCCTTAAAATTGAGAACATCGGTTACCTAGCTACGAATAGAACATACATGGATAAGCAGCCATAATATTGGAGTATTTAAGGATAAGACACCTCAATCATTTGATAAAAAGCTCACATTTATTTCTGTGTAAAAGCATTCTACAGCATACGTGGTAAATTTATAAAAATTAGTATACTTCAGATTTTTGCATACTTAGGGATTAGAGCACTTCGGTAAAGTTTGCACCAGTAGTCTCACTGTGAAAAAGACTACAGGGGTTTTGTTACGACTCAGTGTTTCTGATTGCGAATGAATAGGTGACAGTTTGAAACTTCATTTAAATGAGATAAAAATCGCTTTGAATGGTATCGTGCGTTTCTGTTGTATTGCGGTGCCGACAACATTTGCGCGTGAAAATGGCTTCACAGCACAGTATCAAAGGTGTGAGATTTGTTTTATGCGCCAATGTTGTTAACCAAGATACACTACACAAATCGACAAGATTACTGATAGAGTATTTTTTGGTGTAAAGCTTGAGAATTTTTGACGTAAGGGAATTTTGCACTAGTGATGCGGACAGGTCAATTGGTGGGAATAGTTATGAGTGGGTACCAGTGAAGCGACACACAAACTTTGATCACCCTTATATCTCTCCTCAAATTTTGACAACATCGAAAACAACTTACTTATCGAAGGTTTCGTTGTATGCTTCAGCGTTCACCACGTTATTATTGGTAGCTCGAGAGGCACGTATCATGCCTCGCGTTCGGAATCACTTTGAAATCCTGGTTCAGTGACTGCAGCGTTGATCAGACGATAACCAGAAAGCTCTAGTTTTATATGCTCATGCAGGAACGACAAAGTGATTAGATCAGCCCAGAGATTGAGGGGAGGAAGGGCAAAAAGCGTCAGAAACAAAGTAGGAGATAGAGATTGGCACGCGAACAGAGCTCTATGAGGCTTGGCTATGAAGAAATGAGCAGGATGCCTTAGAAGTGGATGTGGGCGAATGGGCGCTGGGAGTGTTAGTCGATTTATCCTGGCAATATCCGGTAGAAATGGAAAGCAACTAACAAACTAATTGATGGGAAAACGTCTGCTGGAGAAACTACTTGGCGTAATAGGAAATGGTTTGCCTCGCTGTGGTCGCTGCTTGTGTGTGTCTGTGTTATCACGGATCATCTCCGGATTGACACACAATAAAGCGTCATGGACTTAGAGCTTAGTTAATTGCTTGCTGATGTCGTATATTACGCCACGAGAGGAAAGTGATAATGATTTGTTTGTAATGGCTGGGAGATAATAGTCAACTATATTACGTAGTAGCTTGTTGGGGGTAATCAACAAGCTTTTATCATATCTGTAGCTGTCGATAAATTATGATTTTTCTTTCGGTAAAATTTTCCACTTTGAAAAAATAACTTCACTCTTTCATTCTTACAAGTCAGAAGTTAAAATAAAAAAGCTTATATAACCACTCATTTTTATTTGTTCTAGCCCAATAGAAAAGTTATGACAAGTTCTGATAAAAAACTTACACATTAGAGCATTTTCTAAATATTCAATAGTGCTCACAATCATCTAACTATCACTACATCCCAAAAAGTGTGTCTAGGCAAATCTAGTACAGCTCATGTGAAAAGTAATCGAGAATCCTAGGATTTGGCTGTATTTTCCTGTGAGTGCTGCAGTACTCTGGCTTTCCGTTGACCACCGAGCGCGGAAACTTACGTCTTCTCAACAATGATGACTATGGCGAACTCACTGAATTTGCATTCGCGCAATTTCTTCCCAGTACCAGCCAACAAGGCATTGATTACATTTAAGCATAACGGAATGATAGAGTACTGATGCGTACTTTTCATTATAGAATTTGCATTCTAAAGATGGGAATTTTTGCGCCCCATAATAAGGCATATCGCAGTACTTGAAGGAATCATACGAATCGTATGCGTTACTGGAGTATTACAACAGAACATTAAGGCTTCATTACTACAGTAGAGATCTAAGTATTGTAGATTTGCTTGACAGATATAAGAACAGTTCAGGCGTGGGGACATGATTATTGTACTAGAGCAACTAATATATTAGGTTGTCCCGAAAGTTCTGTCGTTTCATCGTTGAAAATTTGTAACTTTGCACTGTCTCAGTGGATTTGCAACCTTTGATTTTGTTTGAAAGCGTAAGTTCTCTTTCAAAAACTTTCCTTACTTGCTTCTAATACACACTGAATGCAGAGATAAAAATAGAAAAAAGACCATATAAACTTTGGCCATTTTAAGTTAGGTCGTCGAAAGTCTGAAACGCTGCGGAAAAATCTGAAAACGTAAGTACGTAGACCTACTCTTTAAAACTGTAAAAAGTTTGTGCTGTTTGGATGCGTCTGTAAAAAGTTATGATTTTCGAAAAAAGTGACAAATTGACCGAAATTCGTAACTTTTTACAAAGACGTGTAAACAGCACAATTTTTTTCTGATGCAAAAAGTAGGTCAAAAAACCTGTTTTCAAAATTTTCCGCAGCGTTTTAGACTTTTGGCCACCTAACTCAAAATGATCAAAGTTTATATGGTTTTCTTTTTCCATTTTTATCTCTGCAGTCAGTGTGTATTAGAAGCAAGGAAGAAAAGCATACGAAACCGAAGGACTTACACTTTCAAATAAATTTAAAAGGATGCAAATCCGTTGAGATAGCGCAAAGTTACATCTTTTCAAACATGAAACGACAGAACTTTCAGGACAATCTAATAAAAATGAAGGTGATTTACGAGCAAAATTGCGACAGGCGTGTAGGGTTCGAACGAAGGGAATATATTGCAAAAGTGCTGCAATATCTAGGGGGAAATGTACTTCGTACGCTTCATTAGGAACGCTTCTTGAACATGATTTCCTCAAGAAGCTTAAGTATTAGAACGTTTGGAAGATACGAATTTTGATAGTACAGGACACAACTTCCGCACTAGTTGGTTCAAAAACTCGAAAACATTTTCAATAGCATAAATCATACATTGCATAAATCAAACAAATCTTTATCCTCAATACGAGCCCCATCAGCTTCGTGATTACATTAATAGACTTTCCATCATCTCATTAAAAAATAACTTAAAAGCTGAAACAAAAAAATCATGGGCTTTGCAGTGATAGTCAGCGCATACCCGAGTGACCAGCGAAGAGCTGAGCTATTTCACTGAGCGGCAGCGAATTCAAATACAAAATATCTTACTGCTTACATCACAAAGGAAGATCCTAACAAAGAAGATTTCATAAGTGTGTCTTTTCAACTATCCACAAATAGCATTATTTTTCTTACTAAAAGCGTTACGTACTATTTCTAAAAAGTCTACGCACTTAGCCGAGTACAAAGTCTAAGAATCGCTCAAGCTCAAGCAGTTTTAAAGTTTTTTTCAATAAGCAGAAGTTGGTGCGCCATTTGTAGAAATAAAATTTTGCAGATTGGTAGAGCTAATTTTGTTCATGGATAAGATTAGGTGGACAAGACAATATAATCTCTTTCCCATGAATGGGAAAAACTTGATGATGTAAGCATCTATATATAAGTTGCTACTGGGCTTCCTAAGAAACTCGAAAATGTGTTAACAAGTTGATCAAACAATGCACAACTCATGCTTCACCTTAATCATGTTATTTTACATATGAAAATGAAATTCAAGCATGGTAGATCGCTAAGTATACGATAAGCGCATTTTAATATTTAAGTCCTCTAACTTAGTAGCTTCAAAGCAACGGAAATCAAAAATCGATGCTAGCTTTGTATCAGGATTTTTTTCAGGTAAAATTATTTGTTTTGTTTGTAAGATCAGTAACTGAATAATGACTTATGTAAGCTTTTGATTAAGGTTTCATTCGACAGCAAACTCCTCATCAAATTAAAAACATCAGGTTGCAGAAGAAGCATTTTTTACTATAATCTATTTTTCGTTTTGGTTCTTAAATTGTTTCATCCGCATCATCCAAACTCACACAAAATAGTAATGTGGATGAAATTTTAAAATCTTGCATCAATAACTCCGAGGCGTCTGCAAGATCTCAGTTCTTGGTCTCCTAAATGTAATTGAAATTAGAAACAAAACTGAATTTGTAGATCACTAGAGGACCTTCAAAAGAAGCTGAAGCAGAAAAGTAGATCACTTCGCACATGAAAGTACCTTATAGTTTCAGCCAAATGATGCTTACACGTTCAAAAAAAATTTTTTGAGTAACGATAAAGTGCCTTAATAAGCATAGTTAATTGAATTTTTGAGGATTTAATTTTTGAGCAGGACTTTTGAACGCAGTGTACGAGCGAACGTGGGAGTTCCAGTGAACATTGGATCACTTCAAACTTGGTAATTTCTGAGATTTGACATTTCTAAGAGTTGACAAGCGCTTATGGAAAAGTCAGTCCACTGGCAGGGCATTTGTTTCACCATTGGTGAAGCAGGCTGTAAGCATGACCTATGGTAGTACTTTTGAAACTGGCAGTGAGTAGTAGCTAGCTGATTGCTCGATTTGTTCGTGAGCATGACAGGAAGCAAATGCTCGGCAAGTCTTCTCAGAAACATATGCTAAATCTGTTTTACGAAAGGGTGCGTACTCCCGTCGTTTCCAGAAGATTTGCATAAAGTCTTCGACGTACGAAGGTCATAGAACGCATCTTACTAGGCCGGTTCCAAAATATGTATCAGGTTGATGCATGAGTCTTGGAACAAAAGATATGAAAAGATCGTTTCAAAAGTTTAAGTAAAAGCTATCTAAACCTGTGTACTTTTCATAACAAATATATAATTTTTAAGACATAGTGAATGTTGCATTGTACACATTGTACATATCAGTATTCGAGTCAAGAGGTTGAATATAAAAATTCAATCATGACTTTTTGTAGAGACATTGGGTTTGCACGAATATATCTTGGATAGAAATACTAGGCCGTAAAACAAAATCAGATCCGATAAAGGTCTAGTGAATTTTGTTTAGCATTTTTAACGACCACATTGAAAAATAAAACACTCTTGAGTGCATCTCTCCATCAACTTGCATCGTTGCGACTTGCCATTTAAGTAATCTTAGCGCTCCCAAAAGAGCAACTTTTTTGAAATATATCAAATATAACAACTCGAAGCTGCAGGAGAATTAAAATTTTCGAAAATTTAGGTGCAAGCGTAAGCATCAGCTTAATATTAGGTCATTCCGAAAGTAATTTCGCTTTTTTCAACGCCACATCTAAAGGAAAACTTTCTGAGAGATCTTGGTGGCATTCGATGCCGAAATTCATCCTCTTCCGATAGCTTATAAAACCTTTGCAGCACAGTTAATGAGCTCTCGGAAATTCCCCAGATTCTGCAACCGATGCTTTTTGCTATGCTCAACCTTAACTATTTCTCAAAATCTCTGCATCAATGCTCTGAAGGAGCCCAAGTAACGAGTGGATAGAGCAAACCCTATAGGATACAAGACAATTTTTCTCTCCTTTCCATAATTCGTCATATCTCTTAGTAGGATTTTAATTGATGCTACCTATTTCCATTCTTGGTCAACTCAAACCACGTAGAACTCAAACGATGAGCAGCTCTGGTGTCATTCGATGCAGCTTGTCCTCATCTTTCTAGTGTTTTTTGTTTCCGATTCGTTCAGTCATCGTGATAAAATCATCATAAATCATGTTTTTGAACGCGCCCAAGGCTGTACCCGAAAGACTCGAAATTTGATTTCGATTCCGTGAACTCTCATTTGCTTTGTAAAACCAAAATTAAGTCATCTGCCATTTTGGAGGTTCCAAACTCTGAGTAATTACTGGTATTTGATGCGATTGTGGCTGACGTAGGTCTGCTAAAATCCGATGGTTTTGGTGAAAAATCTATTAAAAAATTACGGCGAGCTTTGAAAAAGAGAAAAATGTTGTGCTGTATCCTATAAGGTTTGCTCTATCAAATCGTTACTTGAACTCCTCCTGAGGTTTGATATCAAAGTTATGAAAAGTTGTGAAAATTGACCATTACAAAAAATGAATCGCAGATTTTCGATATCTTCCGTAAGCTCATTGGTGCGCTGCAACCATTTCATTATTTCTAGAAAGAGGATAAAATGCTGCATCGAATGCTACCAAGACCTCTTAGAAATCTTTGTTCCATCACATGTGCGTTTTAAAAAAAAAGCGATTACTTTCCGAGTGACCTAATATATTGCATTGAAAAATTTTAAATTATTATTCAAACAAACGTTTCAAGAACTGGCTGCTTGTTTTATGTTGAAGTCACGTTTTTCTCGATTTGTTTTTACCCCTATGTATATTTTTACATGAGAATCTGCCACTTGCAGTCCCGAACCATGTAAATGGATTCGGTTTTGCTGCGAATTGATTTCAATTTCATGCACTTGAAATAGTACAAAAAATGCGCTCTGGAATGCTAGTGCTCAGAAATTCATGCTTCAATTTATTTCCAAAAAGAATACGTTGTAGAAAAACATAGTTTACGCACGTTATTCGCGCAATAATCAACTGAGTAATCGAAAAAGCTACTGCACGTAAGTTCTTAACATACTTCATGAGATTACCTTATTGAATCAATTTTGGATCATAGACGGTAAATACATTTGGTCAAAATGGTCCGAGTTTTGAAGGAAATAGATAGAGCAGCAATTACGGCCGAATGAAGTTGAATGAATCAACAGACTATAGGAAGAGGTTGGGCAGAAGGGAATTAAGCTTTCCTTCCGTTTGGACAAAAGAACTACTTCACCGCAAGATTGATTTCATAGATCGAAAGGGAAGGAGAGAGAGAGACAGGGAGAGAACTAGCATGAAAATTTTATAGCGAAAAGAGGCTAGATCTGTTTCGTTCATCTGTTTGAAAACCACCGACTCTTCCAATACAATTTATGAAACGAGAGTGGAGACTAAATAGTGTACAACGAGCAGAGTCTTCTTTATGCCTTTTAAGCCTGTCAAAGCAAATGTGTCAATTTTCATGAGATCTCAAGTCTTCAATTTTTTTCGGAGTAATGCGTTTGCTCAACCGTTTGCTACAAATTGCAGATTATTTGTATTTTTTTGATAATCGTTCGCTCAAAAAAAAAAAGAATTAAAAAGAAATGAAGGTCTGCAAGTTTATATGCGAAGAGCTGGCGCTTGATTATCATTCTTGAGACATCTTGCATTTTGTTATAGGAATTATCCATCCAAATGAATCATTACGTTTAACGCAAGTGTGACAAAGTTTTAGAGCTAAGGTTGTCCAATGTTTCGGCGTCGTTTCCAGAAAAAATTTTCTGTAATACCCCCAACCCGTAACGGCTGTTTCTCTTTTAAAACATCTGTTTTAACGCATGGATCCTCACGCAGAAACGCAAGCAGCGATGCTATGCTTCCGTCACCAAAATTTACGTTAGCGATAGTTCAGTGTAAAATTTGGGATGGAAAAACGACAACTTTTTGTAAGTTATATAATCGGCAAAAAAAAAACAAGATTAGCTCTCTTCATTTCGATACTTATGGGGCATTATGACATATATCAGGATCTACAAGGTGTGAACAGTTGACTTTACATTTTTCATGAGCCGCTTATATACAGCAATGAGCGGGTGTTCAGTTCTCATCCAAGTGTAGTTTTTCCATCTACATAATAGAATTTATCTCATTTTTACTCAGTCTGTAGCTAGAATCCGATCGATTTCAAGGCTTCACTTGAAAATTTGGCATAGTCATCTAAAATTCAATAGTTTATTTCAAGAGCTTTTTTGCTTTTTCGACCAACACCAATCTCAAAAAACTTTCAAAAAATTCTGCAACTTTGCAATTCATTACAATCAATTTTTGACATCGAATAATTATGACGATTTCTACATTGTTTATGCAAATAGTTCTCGCTAATCCAATGTTCTATGAAAGCTTTTAAGAGATTCTAAATAATAAACTAACGGAACGCCTGCGTTATCAAATACTCTTTCGCAGTTAAATGCTCTTTTTCGATACTCAAGAAATCATTGCTCTTTTTGCTTCAAAATGAGCGGCTTACCATTGCGCTGCAAATCTTTTTTGTGATAGTCTTAAAAGTCATAAGCTCAAGGAAAATTCGGAAGTAGGGGGCATCAAGTCTAAGAACAAAGTACGTACTCAAGGGCTTACTTTGTTCGTTTACGGTTCGATCTTCTCTCTAACTTCAAAAGAAAATAAATGTCAGCGAAAGTCTAGCAAGATGTATAGTCAATTTGTATAATATTCACTAATGATTAACTTAAGAGTAAGAGAGAAAATAACATATTGTAAAGAATAAGGCAAGCTTATTTTGCTGTCAGATTTGGTAATCAATGAAATCGTGCTTTTGCTGAATTTAACAAAAAGAAGCAAAATTTACAAAAACATTTCAATGTTTAGTCGTTTTATTCTGCACTATGACAGAAGAGTGATTGGGAAAAGTTGCTGGGTTCACGAAATTTCTACCACTATTGGGACTTTTATACTTCAGCACAAGGACCAATGACAAGCACCTATTATTCAGTACAAACATTCAATCTTGGATATATAAACATAACAAGTTTTGAGCAAACCTCCTCTTTGTGGTTTTTGAGTTTCTACGCTTCTGGTTCGAATTATCGACTGTCGCTTTTCAAGACTTTCAGAATTTGAACTCGCCGGCTTCGCTATCAAAAATAACCATCACTGAATGTTGAAAGAAATTTTAGAATCATGAATCGAATTTTGAGTCTCAGTTTTTAAGATGAAGTTCCTTATGACCTCGCTGGTAGGAAAATCAAGAATTCTATGTAGTCGAATATTACACCAACGAATCAAAATTGGGAAAGTTCTAGTCTTCGATTAGGGCCAAAAACGATGAGACCCTGTCGTTTTTTAGAACCGGTATCTTCGATAGACAAAATTCTTGTGTAAGAATCCTCGCTGAGGGTTAATACTTGGTAATGATGGGCGATATTTTTTTGAGGTCATTACCTTCTAAAAGTAAGCTATTGTGGTGTTAGAAGGCGAGTACTCACCTTGATGCATGCATAGCAACGTTGAAATGAAGTAGTAGAGTCAAGAGCGCTCGAGGCGGAGAACAGGTATTGGGTTGCCGGGTTCCAGATGCACAATATCCAATTCGTTCAAAGCATCAGAAATTGCCACGTGATTCGGTGAAACGAATCGTGGGCATGTATTAGTGAAAATAGCGTTTTCCAGTAACTTCCAGTTCCCGTCTTTGCTTGAGTTAAAGCATTCCCAACTTTTTTCGTGCATCTTCGCTTTTCCTAAGTGGTCTCGGAAAGTTTTGACTCGACTAGAGGAGCTTATAGGTTTTTGAGTCACTTTCAGCTTTTTCTAGGAAGGAAAATAATCTTTTTTATATGAACAAGCTCTCAAAGCTAAAAAAATTGAATGCATCAATGGATTTGGTAGATTGTATTACAGCATTTTTGCGCATTTGTCTATGTAAACTTGTAAATTCTGCGGAATAAAATGAAAATATACAGTGAACCTCATAAAACAGATTAGATATTTGGTTTCCTAACCCTTTTGTTTTATCTGATGCCAAGTATCTGATTTGAATCTTCAAAAACAAAAAACCTCTTATTCGTCCCAATCGGCGCTTTATGTCTTCCCATGTAGTGATTAGAATAGGAATACCTATCAGCGGAAATGTAACTTGCTAAAATTAATTTTTTTCTCATGATTTTCGTTGAGCTGCTATTATAATCAAGGAGCGTGAATTTAAGAGTCAAGAAAGGAGTCAGGGAAGAGGAGTCAACTCCTAAACCATTCATTTATCCTAGAAATTGATCAGTCCGTTTAATCTTGTAGAAGGTTCTATTCTGAACATTTGGATTTTCTTGCACAATTTACTGAGTCCCCCAACTTTCACATCCAGTGTAAAATATCACTGCAATCAGAGTTATTAGAGGCGTGGAAAAATTGTTTGATCAGCCAAAAAAGACCATTTAGGCCTCCGCAAATCCCTCTTGCATGTGACTTTTGGTTTCTGCTTAGGTTTCATCATTATGCATCCAGTTAGAAGTTGGGAAAACGTAAGAGAAATCTCTCAGTTTTCAGTATTTTTCAGAATGTCATTTTGATAGCACGGATTTCTTGAAGGGTTAATTAACACGTATTTTATCAAGAAGGCACTAGGGCGCTGTAGAACATAAAAGAGTACAAGTAGAAAGCTACTTCTTCCTATCCTTGCATACGTGCTGTATCCCGATGCCTAGACTTTTCGCTAAAACAACGATGAACACATTATAAACAATTCATCTCCTTAATCGATCTTATCTATTCTCAGCGGGTATTTATCAATATCAGCGACTTGTCAAGCAAAATTTGGCAACAAGCTTCAAATTTCTAGATTAAAGTCAAGTATACTTCTACGAAACAACCATGTCGTTTCTGTCGTTTCACTACAGTCACAGCCACAGCGGATTGTCTCCTGATTATCACACCTTGAATTTTTATTTGCATGCTAAAAATGATTGGAATTTTGATACCATAAAAATACTATAAATTCACCAATTACGCACCAAAAATTGTATAAAAGAAGCATCTGGCACCAGATATTCCACTTGTGAATTCTTAACTTTCTACAAAATTTGTGGCAGCAATGATTAATTGCATCAACCTGCCTGGTAAATTTACCATGACTCTTGGATAGAGGTGAAACTTATAATCGTAAATTAATCAGTTTTGCTTTTCTACAAAAAGTGCAGAAAAATTTTCACACATGATCTGATTAGGAAATTCAAGGTGATAGAACTTTTTGAGTCGTAAAAACCTTTTTTAGATTACCAATTTCAATCTGATATGGTTTTTGTCAACTCATAGAGCACAGAATTCAACCAACTAAATTGCTTGTAAAAACGATGGTAAAAACAACTTTTTATCTACCCTTTAAACAATCATGCACATCTTTTTTGGAAGAGTTGGTGGCCTATTCAAATTTGAAATGTGATAGATGTTTGGACAAATGTGGATGAAAGATTAAAAACCAAATATCAAAATGTAGAGCTACGAAGCTTGTTTTAGAGCGCTTGCGTGATGACAGAAACTTAAGATAGAAACCCATTGCATTTGCTAAGCATGGAATGGGGTTGATGAGGTAGAAGACATCTAGAATTTGTTTGTTTTTTTAGTGAGTAATTTACGCATCAGAATAGTGTAACTGCTGGGAACAGTTCTGCGAATATTTGGTTTTGAACAGTACCAAAAATGTGTAAATCTTGTGAAACTGCTATATAAGAAGTTTTCTTGATTAGTTAAAACAGCAAATGAAAATGATGATATTGAGCAGACCTTCTTTACCAGAATCTTACTACAAATCTCGAAGAGCTTACGATGAATATGTATTTGATTGACTGTGCCAAGAACTAGATTGGTCCACAATCAGCTGTTTTGTCCAATGTCTTGTCAAAAATAATAAATGCAGGACAAAATTAACTTCGGCGGTCTTAATATGGTTGCAAAACTGTAATTTTTGGCCTTCTTCATAGTGTTGTGATCTGTAACATTTCCAGAGTTCATATTATCTTGACCAGATGGCAATTGGAGCAGATATGTAACTCTTTCTTGACTTTATTGATTTTTTGGCAAAACTTCAACGATCGTTTTTTTGGCAAATACTCAGTTTGGGGCTCAGTTTCTTGAAACTTGCCAAAAGTGGTCAATACATATGAATTACGTACATCCTCCCTACTTCAAATTCGGCTATGTTGTCGTGAAAATAGATGTTTTTGTGGCTTCTCTGTTCGGGCTAAGCAGTACTCGAGGGACAATCCTCGTTTCAGATCTTCCTTCATAAAGGTTCAAGAATCTGTAAAGGCACTATAATAGGGTTCAAATTGGTTACCAAATATGTATTTGTTTGTGAGAAGAAGAATTACGGAAAAGCAGTTGCTTTAAAGAGCAATTGCAAAAACGTACATTCATGGAACAGCCCATGAAATCAAATCTATTAGGTTTGAGAAAATTCTGTCAAAAGGTTCGAGAGCTAATGGTTCATATCCTTATTATGTAATTTCAGCATTGTAGATAGAGAAGAGCGAAAGCATGGGGCCATTCTAACTACTTAGCATGGGCCTTTGGTAATGTGAAAGCAAATGCGCTAATGAACTTATATAAAAAAAAATAACGTCTACGTACTTTGAAATGTGAGACATTATTAGGTTGGCTTAAAAATAATTTCGTTCGCTTTTGCGGCTCCTACAAACGCTAGAGACAATTTTTTGCCCAGTATTCGGTATCTCTGCGAAGAGAACTTCAATGAAAATCAAAATATAAAATTTGCAAAGAAGTGACCGCAACCGCAACGAAAGAGAAACTCTGGTTTTTTTTATTGCGTGCAAATACGCAAGAATTTGTTTTTTCTTTGTTCAAACTCTTAAAATAGCAGATCACAATTTCTATTGTTGCTGTCAATTAGGGCAAACTTGTCCGTATCCAAATTCTAAATTACTGTTCTCTACGTCCATTACAGCGAGAAAACGAAGCCTAGAAGTTGGCAGAATCGCGCTTTTGGAACTTTAGCCATATTGGGATAACCGCCTCTTACCGATAGCTGAAAATCCTGAATACTTGTTATGCGGTAGAAGAAGCTTTAAGCTACTTCCACACTAAGAATCATGAGTAAAAAATAACTAAGAAACTTCATATGGATTTCTGCGGCAAAACGAAATTATTATCTAGCCAACCTAATATTTCAACAAAGCATGTCGTTTGCGTATACTCTATCAGGAAATGAGAATGCACAATACAATTTTATTAGCAATAAACGTAGAATTTTTGGAGCAAAATTGTAAATGATTTGGAACGAAAATCAAGCGATAGCCATTCTACTGTCCAAATGGAGAGTGGTTTTTTTTTTCGAGCATTATGCCAACCACTCAACCTCTTTCAATTCTAAAAGGCTCTCCGTTTGATTTTACTCTGCCCATGATATCGAGTTTCACCTTATCCCAGCATAAACCCCTCAACCTTTTCCACCCTTTTGCTGAGACAGTTTCACATGATCATTTTTTCTAAAATTCAGAAACTAAGAACCAAATCGGTTTGATATCTGAAAACACTAAAATCATTTTCATTACTCACAAATAGAAAAAAATGTTTTTGAGCGTTTTGTAGGTGAAGTAATTTTTTCTAATGGTTGCGTGCCGATAAATCTGGGCGGATCTAAAATCCTTTTTGCCACAGCAAAATGACTCGCAGTCAAGAACTTTTCTGTTAGGTTATAATTCCACCAGAATTTTTGAAATTCTGTTACTTCCTTTCTTGAATGAAATCTTCTCATTCGATACGCAAAAAAGAGAAAAACTTGCGGTTTCTGCAGGTGCTTGAGTCAAAAATTTTTGAAAGCTCATGGCTACATACGATATAAGCTGATTGAGAGAAGTACAAAATGTGATTTTTTTTATTTTTGGTCACTAAAATTCTAATACGTCTATCAAAATGGTCTTATGGCATACCCTTTTTGACAAAGAGAAGTCGATAGTGATTGGACGTCTCTGCGAATAGTTACAAACTTCAATTTTTTGAAATTGACTCATTGGTTTCTGTTTTATATTGATTTTCTAAACTGTAATTTGAAAAACAACTTTTAATATACGTAAGAAAGCATACATATTCCCATAATTGATTAGTTAAAGTATTTTAGATTATTTTCTTCCGTTTTTAGTGCAAGAATTGTACATCCACCTTACATTTAGAAAATCAAGCATATATTTGGTTCTTATGGTGCCAAATGTTCTTCAAAAACTGCTATCTTCACATCTTTTCTTTTTCCGTTTTGGATACTGTTGCGGCCTGGTCATTCGCATAACTACTCAGGGCAATTAAGAAGCGGTGGTGAAGAAAATGGATTGGGAATAACCCGCCTCAAATCTTAACATCCCACAAGCTCTGCTAGAATCTTATAAGTCAAAAGTTTTGTTGTTATACTTTGCTATGTCTTTTTCCCTTTTTCTCGATTTCAATTTGCTGTCACTCGTCGCACAACTCCTAATGCGTCACACATCTCAGAAGCGAAAATGTCATCAGCAGCACACCGAGTTCAAGATGTGAACATCGCCGTCTTCCCCTGTGTAAACATGGGGCCCATGGAGAGCGAACTAATCTGGGCATGCCGTGTTGAATAGGGCGAAAACGATTATGGAAAATGTGCTTCATCCAAAATGCATGCCCAGCCAGCTTAAGCACGAAAATCGCGCTACATGCTCCTTGTTTTCCGGAATTTTCACGAATCCCCCGGTTATTCCACTACTTACGGCTAGTAGCAAATTCAGAGCGAGGTAGTAGACAAACACTGATGAATGCGTACTGACATTTGCGTAGATATGTACGTACATATGAGTAATAGGATATGTTTGCGCCAAGTAAGTTACGTTCATCATAGTAAGTTGGTAGAGGCTTCAGCAACTGAGATAGCAAAATCGTACTATAAACTAAAGTCGAATCACTTTTTTTGGTTTTCTTAGGAGGATTTGGTAAGATGTTATCAAATCAATCCGTCAACATATTTTTTTTGTCTTGAGACTGTGGTGGGATCAGAATCTTGTATTACAAAAATTAAAATTGCGAGAGCCTACTCTAGAATATGGTTTGCAGATGCTTTAATCCTTCTGTTTTGGTCTGATATGGATTATTACCATTGGAGATTTTTTCCTGGAAAGTTTGTAAATAGCATTTATCTATCAGTTATCGTAGCAAAAAATATCAGATAAGAGCCGTATGCGCTATACACTACATTTTACAACAAGTCACAAGGGGCCATTTTTTAGTTTTCACTTTTCACGTTTACGAGCAAAGGGGTATTCGAAACTATACGCATTCTAAGCTTTAAGCATTCCATTCCGAATACTATTTGAGGAACCGACAAAGTATTTTTTGCTGCTAACCTTTTTCGCAACATCCGTGAAAAATTGATTTTTCACTTTAGATATGCTAGATATTTTGTACATGTCTTCAAAATTGAACCTTTCGCTGCTGAAAGGGGCTGCACTCTGAGTAGCGCTGACTTTCTCCTATTGAATTTCTCATCATGAAGCTGGACTGAAGTACCCATATCTATCAGCAATGCACACTATTATCAAAGGTTCAGCGCCTCAGTTTATCAAAAAAAAGCTGAAACTTTTTGCTGCAGAGAAAAACAAGGTTCCAGAAAGAGGACTTATCTACATCAGTTTGTAGTAATCCTATTGGTAAGACACCATCAAGTTACGACATAATGAGTCGCTAGTTAGTGGCACGCGAAAGGGACTCCGAAATTCAAAAAAAAAGCTGCGCTGTGCACGATTTATGGAAAGATCTCAAAAAGAAATTCAAAATCTTCAAGAGGACTAGTAAGCAGAGCTAAGAGAATTTTCCTCTCCATATTATTTTTTTCTTCATCATAAGTGTGCGTTATGTAGTTCTCGTGAGCTACGTGCTCTCGTAAGGCGAGCTTCTTCGGATAATATGCCCTTAGGAGTTCTTGTCATCTCGCCAAATCTCCCTCCAGACGAAGCAGTTCCCACAGGCTTGAGAACTTGGGGCATAGCTAATTGATCAACAACTGAGTTTCGCTGCGATTTATGTCTGCATCTATACTAGCAAGTAATGCTGGGATTGTTCAGTGACAAAGATACCTTATTGTTTAGTCTTTCATTTTAAGACAAAAGAAACTACTCAATCTTCGTCCTGCATCTAACATTTTGTCCTTCATTTCCTTCTTGGAGCATTTTGACAGGACACATAGGCTAATAAATCATGAAACAGAGAAAGGAATTATGACCTATGAGAATGGAGGTTGAAGATGTGTACGAAGGAGTATTTTAAAGTACTGAATCATGGAGTCTGGCTAAGGAAGCTAAGAATTGCTTACAATGTCAAGCTGCGAGCTCTTTTTCATTTGTATGTAGAATGAAATTTATCTGATATGGCTCGGAACAGCTTTAATGGCAATTTCTTTGAGAGCGCTAAAAGACTTACACTTGGAAATAATGCTTTGGACGCTGCGTGTAACATATAAGGGTATTTTCAAAAAACTTAATGGACATTTCACCTCTAATTTTTCTTGTATCAGCTTTCACGAACATTAGGTAGCATTGTAAGGCGGGCTCTAATGTAGATTCACAATACGAAGAAAAATAGGCCATTGCTCTCCATACTGTAGATTACAGTTTGAGCGCACAAGGGAGTTTTTGAGAACAAAAAATTGGCCAAAAAAGCGGATTTGGAAGCTTTTATCACGTTAATCAGCATTGCTAATTCCATGAACTTTTCGCTTTACCGTAATTTCTAGTTCAAACGTTACTAAATATATATGTGACAGTGTCCAAAAGTTTCATACTGTCTAAACTGCCCTGCGGACGTGAAAAAAAATGTTAAATCCACCACAAAAGTTTTTAGACGCTTTGGAGATCTTCTGAAATCACTGATGTTTAATGACGAGAATGTATTGAAAGTGTTCTATAGTAAAGGTCCGCGAAATTTGGAACACCCTAAACTGGATGTCTGGAATTATCCTGAATGACGCTTTTCATTTTCTAGGATCTTTTACTTGTCTGTTTGTAGGATTCCAAGAATTGAATCGTTTTGGGCGTTAAGAGTGAGTCGTCTATAGAATCTTGAAGTATTTCCATCTTGTAAATGATGGTTTGTAAGCGGCGCTTTGGGCGTTTTGAGAAATTCAAGATCAACTCCGTTTTGTGCATTGAGTGATTTACCTCTAGAATCTTGAGGCATCTTTTTTGTGAATAATGATCTGTAAGCGGCACGTAGATTTCAAGGAAATGCAGGGATTAAAAAACATTTTCAGCATTAAGAGTATTTCTTGTAGGACCTTACAGCAATTCATTTTTTATGACGTTCTGTACGCAGCACTTAGGGCATTTTGGGAAGCATCTTTGTTGCCGAACTCAAAATTGGGACATTATTTTGAGAGCAGAACCTCTGTTGGCTCGGGATTTTCAAAAAATACCGATGTCACTTTTGAATTGTCGAGCCTTCGCCAAATACTCTGTGAATGCTGTCTAAATACAAGGTACACGCTTATAATATTTGGTCGAAAATGGGCGCATAACGAAAAGGTATTAAAAAATCTACGAAATCCTTCGTGGGAATTGAGGAAATTTTCATACCCGTCCAAATCTGGCCAGCATAGTTTTATTACCGGAAAATGACTACTTAAGTTTTGTTTGTAGTTGTGGGTAATCTCTTATTCTGAAGAAATGTTGAAAAGCCTTCGTGAAGTTTTCTGCAAGTTTTAGACAGATAACCAAAATCTTGCGGGGGATTTTGAGAAAGAAAGCGAATGGTTTCTGAGTATATGCTCTTATTTTTTGTAACAAGTTGAACACTACCTTCTACGGCCCACATGAGGAATCTTTCGAACAAAGGATAACTTATTTATCATAACTATTCGGGTTTGTGCAGGAAATCATTCAAACAGATCAGTAGTGTCAAAATATCAATATTCTAACCCAGGCATCTCTAGCGATTTGCCTTACCCGCTTGCTAACAACCGTAGGGTCGTTAATCTTTCACTTATTCTGCACTTGATTTCGAGCCTCGCTAGTCCATGCATTTTGCCTGCAACATAAACGAATCTTGCAGAATCTCGAAGTACATTCCCTTAAATCTTCGTGCAGCACTGTGGTGACGAGCGAACACACATAACTTGCAAATAAAGTTTTCCAGTTCGTCCTATGTGCTGGCCTGAATTCGGTATGTGTGTGCAGCGCGTGATAAATTGAATTTACATCTCATGCCCTCGACTTTTGCTTGGGTTATACAAAGCACCTCAAATTCTGCGTTTTACTTTTTTTTATTTCGTCGCAATTGTGCAAGAAAGAAGGAGACGGGACTAAAAATTGTATCTTCCCACAAAATCCACTTTCACTTTTTCGAAAGCGATTACATTCATTCTTCCCTCAATCTAATCGCTTCTTTACTTTGCGTATTCTGTTGGTCTCATGAGTGAAAATGTAAAACCATAAATAATTTACTAGAGTACTTAATGCACAGCGCTTGTATCCATAGGGTTACATAATGTATTGAATTTTCACACATGAAAAAAATGAGTTTGGTTTTGAACTTGATAAAGTATGTGGTAACGAAAGTGTCTGAGGTATTAAATAACTACGAACCTACATAACTTTGATGTTACCTTGCAACAATGGAGTCAAAAATACTGGAGTTCTTGCAGCCTGGAAAATTTTTCGCAATAGATTTTCTCTGCCGCGTAATCATCATTTCAAATTCGGAAAGCTATAGGTTTCTTAGAATTAATATTAGGTAATAGCAAGATCATGCGCTGCTGATAATCCAACTCAGAATTTTTTTTCAAATTTTTGTAATTGTTTTGTGAACACTGTCCGACTGAAAACGCCGCAGTGCCATAACTTTTTTATCAGAAGTTTCATAATATTGCGAAAATACAATTGGATATTGAACTCCCACTCCTTGAATTAATCTACAGTTATTGTTCGCCTCAAGACCATTGAACTAGATTACCCTCTTTGCAAACCACCCCAACTCCTCGTGTTTTGCAACTGATAAACTTAACTTCCCTTTTTTCGAACATATCTTGTTTATATTCCTACAATGCAAGCAAGGTTCCTTGAATTTTCCATGGCGTCCTCAGTAGCAGCTGTCAGCCTTTTTGAACATGCACTCAGGAAGTGGTTATCTAGCCAGGTAATTGTATGTCGTGCACGTCATAGACTAAGGTGAAGGATGAGAAGTATTTGGGTAAAATTATGGAGCTAATTCATCCTTAAGGATCATCTCTCCATGCCTTGCTCATAGATAGTAAAATGTAAAATAGCGTGTCAAGCTTTGTCTGCAGTTTTGCGTCGTAGGAAAGCAGTAAATGCACTTTTGGTCTGTCGGAAAGTCGTGATAGCTAATGGATACTCGCTAAGGCCAGCTTTTTATATAGCCTTAGATTGTCGGTATTGATTGTACTAGGGTATAACACTATAGCCTCTTGTGTGTATGGTCCAAAAGCTTCAAAGATGACGCTGTGTCCTACATCACGGTCGAGACGCTTGTCAAAAAATGAGCCCCAATCAAAAAAAAAAGAAAAAAAATAAGAACAGAATACAAACGAAGTATAAACTTCTTCGTAGGTGACGCTAACAGATGTTCATTTGTGCGACATGTTGTACTCAGAAAATACTCAGAAAATGCGTTGATATTGGAGGCTTGAGGCTCTGCGCAAGTTTCAGTAATGCTTTATTCAGATGATGAATTGCGTCTCGTCCATCTGGCTGAGAGGGGAAGAAAGGGGGTGATTGAAAGTTTGATTTTTTTTTGAAATTCTACTATCTCTAAATCAGTGCTTTAATGATCCCTTTTCAAAGAGAGTAGACTTTCCTGCTGTGATATATGTACATATGAAACTATCGAAGCTTTACTGTGTTTTTTCTGATTATATGATTTACTCATTTACTTATCTACGTATGTTTATGCGTCCTGCACAGTGGTGCTCCGAAAAAAGAAATGGAGAAGAAAACTATAAGAGAACTTCTTCCTTGACTTGTCCCTGACAACCTCCTAATCTCCTCATTTGGCGCCTCCAAGACATATTGAAGTTTTCTGACTAGTAGAACTAATAATCACAGATCATTCGGAGATAGGTTCCGTTTTTTATCGCTAGACCTACGTCTTAGCGTGATCTGCCGGACCCGGCTTGTTCTACATCATGCGTGTTTCTAAAGAATATATGAGGAGCTATTTCCCAGCAATTCATGCTGCAATTTAGTCCGTCAAGGCTCTAGCTGCGTGAGAAATAAAAGCAAAATGAGCATTGTCCATATGATGGAGACATCATACTATGCCCCCCATCAATTTGCTACCCGGCTATGGTGGCTGGTTAGACTCAATCAAGAAAGGCCCTCATCGCGACGGCTTCAGCATGGATTCGATTATAACTGGATGAAGTAAAGTCCATAAAACATGGAGCATTCACTAATTGCTTCCTCCATTAGACATTTTTACATGGCTATTGGAACGCAAAAATGGACTGTGGGGAAGCATATGGTCCTGAAGCTCTTTGGTGCTGCGACATAATGGGCAATTTGCACGCTTGAAGCCGCCAAATTTGGATGCTCCGGAGAGCATCTCAAGTCATTCCAGTTTTTTGAAAAGACTCTAAAAGGCAGGGAGCATATGTACGCTACATTAAGCTCGCACTAAAACCCTCCTTTGTCGGAAATAATCTGCGAGAAGGGCGGAAATAAACAAAGCAGGTCTTAGTCAAAATTGTAATCCGAATTTCAAGGGGCAAAATTGATGAGTCTGCATTTGTCAGTCTCTACTTCCATATCACACTCGCAGGCAAGTTGTTAGCTGGTTTTGACACATTTTAGCAAACTAGGAGAAGGAAATTCTAACAACGAGCGATTCAAGGCTTAGGAAGCAGAACAGTAGAAGAAAGCAGTCAGCAACTCGTGTTTGAGATCAATAGCGGATTAGGAGTACCTGTAGTGAAATCGAACTCTCAAAAATTCATAAATTCCAGAACAAATCAATATTCAGCTTCTTCAGCGCTCAAAGAAGTCTGTGATCGTAATGAGATTTTGTGCATATTCACGTTTTGAAGATGACGGTAAAAAAACTAATAATAAAGCAGTTTCTAGAAGAAGTCCATGTAATTGATAAAAACCCTTACTTTCTTTATAGTACAGCTGCTGGGAAATTCCGTGCAATCAAAAACATTAATCTCTACACGTAATCAACTTTCCACTTCTGCAAGTTCTGTACTTTCAATTCAAGTAAAACGATTACACAGCTCCAGCATTTGTCAGGGACTGATTACCCTTCATGCCTAATCCCGGCTACAACAGAGAAGACTTGAGCCAGTGCACAAAAGAACTTCGCAAATATGATGTGACTATAAATGACCGTGTTTAGTAGTATACAGCACCCCAAATCCCACCAATGGCTTGCAAAAAGTTCTTTTTGCATAGTCCATTAGAAATGGAGCATATTGGGCCATTTTTCACATTATGAGAGTGCATTACATAATGGGAACCCTTTGGGAAGCAAATCTTAATGCTTATTTGCAAAGGGTGTGAATGCGTTGTTCTCATGGGGTTCGCTGAGAGAGTGACAAGCTTTGGCGTTTGCAATCTAACAAACAGCAACAATATGATTTCCAGAGTGAAGAATAAGCGTAAAAAACTCACATAGTAGGCATTTTGTCGATTGTTGGGTGGTACTGAACTAGCAAATATCAAACAATGTCAAAGTGAAAAAATGTTGCTACCCAGTGGCTAGTTCGCCTACGGGGTTTATTAGACGAGGATTGTGAGGCAATTAAAATCTAGACAGTGGGTGAATGGCGACTGGGAGATGGCTCGCTGCCAACTTGCCGTCGTCCAGCTTGCGTCGCGCGCCACGCCTCCTCTCTCGGCTTCAATCCGAAATTTCGCGTCGCGCACACCCCCTCTCGAATTCGAAGAATCACATCAACTTGTATGCAGAACGGAAACGGCTGCGGATGCGGACGAGTTCGAGAGTTTGTCACCGAATTAGCGCCGTCAAGGCGCCTCTCCGTCGTCGATCAGAGGCAGTTCGGCAAGAAAATCCGCTGGGAAAGGCCGGTCACCCGCGCGTGGGCCGCGCGTAAAAAAAGTGTGGCTCTTGGTTTTTGCGAAGCTTCTTTTTTCGTAGTATGGGAAGTGTACTCAATGGATGGACTTATTCAAACGGTATACCGAACAAAAAAATCGTCACGGTACTCAAAGAAATGTAAATTATAGAAAAACTTTCAAAGAGATACCTAAGCCTTGCATATAGCGCCACCGTTCAATCTTTTTCTCATTTCTTGTTCAAATAGCTCAAGAACTGCGAAATATATCTGCAATATATCACATATAGGTTGTTCCGGAGTTTTGTTGGTTTTTCCGAATGACTGTAGAAACTCGTATATTGAATACATGAATAAACTTACACATGCATCCAATGCAGATTTCTCTTCTCTTCTCAAGGATTGCATTTGCAGACCATAATCTTGTATAGTTTTTCTGATAACTGCAGAAATTCTCAACTCATTTTATCTGCTCAAACTTCGTCTAAGTTACAAGAATTTTACTCTATAATTTCGGAAAAGAGTAAGTGTAATTCATAAGCGAATCTCGGATTATAAGGAGGTACTTTTCAACTCTCCTGATTTGTTGTTCATATCTTCAAAAACTTTTTTTTTTTTTGAAGATCCCACTTTTTGGAGAAGTCCTGAAACACACAACTGCATCAAAAACCTGCAACCAAGGCTTTTACGAGTTAAAGCTTAATCATTAAAAACATCACTTGTGCATAATGATCGTGTTTTATCTGATTCAGAAAATCACATTTTTTAGAACTTTCGTTTCTCCTGTAGGCTACAATTGCTCAGAAAGCGTGGTTTTCTTTTGAATACAATTATTACAAGCTGCAAAAACTACATCTATGTAGTGTGAATTGGAAAAATTTGGGTTACTGTTGTACTGCTCGAAGACCTCTCCGCTAACATGGTAGGGACTGCAAAAACAGAGAGTGAATTCAGAAAAATAATCAAAATCTGAATCGAGAAATAGCTAATTCGTTAAGCGATCTGTGTTCTATGATTCAATATTCTATGATTTCGGGACAACCTAGTAACTGCAAACCAACCAATTTACTTAGAGTACAAATCTGCGTGCAATCAGTATTACTTAATTAATTTACTATTCTTTCGTGAGAAGCACTCGTGGGGATTCAGAAAGTGACAGTTGGATTACTTTGCACATTTACTCGAATAAGGGAGTGTATCGTAGGGTTTTGGAGCAATATGAAAGACCTAAAGCACTTTCGTAAAAAGCCTCTTTCAAGAATGGATCTCGAAATTTTCTAAATGGCTTACAGAATTATCAAAATTATGCAACTGACTTGTATATACTTGTGGATAGCCAGACCAATTTGAAAATATTTGACACAAATTGCTTTTCTTAGAAAAGTTTTCTTGGAAAAGTAGTTGCCACTTTTTTTTTTGAAATTCATTCAGGAGCCATTCGCGATGCAAATATTCTTTGATTACTTTTAGGCCGTCCAGCACCAAGCATAGAATGGTTTGACAATACTGGCAAACTCATCAAAGAATCAGCGAAGTACAAGGTGGGTTTCAAAAAGAACGTCATAAAAAACGAGAACAAACTCGCTTTTTTACCCGTACCCACGATTGCAATTTAAGATTGAAAACAGTACATATAACACGGTACTTACAATCAACGATATCTCCACGCAAGACCGAGGCGAATACAAGCTGCGAGTAAACAATCGCTGCGGAGAAGACAATTTCTGCATTGCCATACAGGTTGGTTAGCTCAAAGTCTCAATTTCAGTTTTTCAATTTTTTTATAGTTCAAGGTGTTCACTTCTACAGTAAGGCTGTGAAAAGGCAGTGCTGTGGCTGTTGTAAATATGCACACCTTTGAAGATCTCAACAGCAAACACTTGTTCTTGATTCTCATGCAAACAATGCTCTTTTTTGAAGCTTTTTTTTTTTCTCAGAACGAGTAGACGGTAGTATAAAACGAAAGCAAATAGGTAGGAAAACTCACGGTGTCATTCCATTGGCACCCTGTAAAGAGTGCATTTCATTCGAAGTGAGGCAAATGCTAGAGCCTATTGATAAGTGACTGCCGTCAAACTGGAAATGATTTACCGTTGGGATTACCATCGTTGCTCTGGCAGAGGCGCTTCGTTTCCGTTTCGGTAGCCGCTGCGCCGCGTCAACTAGCGCGATCAAATTAATCTGCCAAGTCAACTGAAAATTGTCAATCATCTCGAGAAAAAATTGATAAGAGGAAATCATCCGGAGCCAGACATATAATCGCATTCGGTACGGTCTGAGAATGGCTTTCTTGGGGAAAAACTCTAGTGAAGAAAGTGACCAAGGCGGAAGTGATTTTGAGCATTAGAATTTGTACAGTTACTAATAAGCGAAGGATGTTGGTCGAAGTGGCTTTTTGAGATAGGATGTATGTATACCATTTTGGAGGGCATAAAATCCTGATTCCAAATCTGTCTTCTGAATTTGCGGAGCTCTCATGAGCGAGGAGTTATGGGTGTTTCATGGAGCAGAAAATTCGGTGAACTTTTAGGAAGAAGTCAGTTGCTAAAAGCTTTCTACCGCTCACATGAGGCAGCGGAGTGTGGCTGTATTTTATATAAGAATATTTAGTGCACACTGCTCCATTTAAGTGCTAGGAAAATGCTACGACTATTTTACTTTAACCATTTTTGATTTTTTTTTTCTGCTCCGAAAACATAGCTCCTCGTCCAGTGATGCTCCTCCGCAGATAAGAAAGACAGACTTGGAATCAGCGTTTTATGTACTTCACTATTGTACAAATCTCTTCTCAAAATACGCCCGAGACATTAGAATCATCATGATTCAATGATAGTATGAAACAAAAACAACAAATCAGTGATTTTACGAAATAGAGATGGCATCGTACTCTAACAATCCACCTGCTCGCCAGTACACATTCAAAATTTGTGCAATTACACGAAATGACTATATAGCTAAACGAGCATTGTGATGTACATAACAGTGATATGGTGAGATAATCAAAGCCGGTCAGCATTTTTTTTTTTTGAAAAACAAAGAGATATCGTAATGCACATACTATCCTAAACCTTAGTAAAGCTTCTTCGCAAATTTTGGATATTATTGTACTAAATTAGCAATTAATTACTTCAAAAGGAGTAAACGATATAAGCATACACCAAACCGTGTTCATGCGCGCATTAGGGGTAGCAAAAAATTATGCTATAAAAAGTTATGAATCGAGGGTGTGCACGGATTTGTTCTTTGTTGAAAAGAATGGCAATCATAACGTCCTTGTTGCATTCGTCAAATCCCGTAATTATTCAGAATTTTCATTTCTAGCTGACTTGAGTGTGCCTATGTCAAGAATACAATGGCCACACCGGCTAGAAATCGCTGACAGTGGCTCCTAAAATAAGGAAAAGAAAACAACCTAGTCCGGGACGTACAACTTTTTTGGTAATGAAGCTCTCAGCTCCAAGATTGATCTAAAATCGGTTGTATACGTGGTTACTCGAGAAAGTCAATCTCTGTCCGTAATAATCATACCTCAAAAATAGCACAATGGTATCTCGCTTTTTTATTTCATTTTTCAAGTGCTTGACGGAATTTTCCGCATCGTAGGGACGTGGAAGGGTGGCCCTTTCAAATGGAAGAAATGGAATGCAGTCCTTCTAGTAGAATGCTTCTTTTGAACTTTATTTTACATTAAATTCGTTTGAGCATATACACATTAGATCTAGGGCGGTATGTATCGATCCCCCTCCGGGTAAGAGCTCCCATTCAGAAGTATCCGCCTCATAGCTCAGTGCTGTGGAGATCTGTGTTCTTCCTTGTTTATCGATCTTTTGGAGGGCCTACTACCCTAATATTGTAGCATAATGAATAGCAGCACTTTGCTATGTAAGCTGAGATCTTCGGTATTTTGTATGATCCCGAGGGATTAAGGAATCACGGCTCATTTTGAGGTCATTTATTTTTGCAAAAACTCAATAGAAACGGCGTAGAAATGTGTTGTCCATTTATTGTGACGGTGCTGAGCATTTTTTGGGACGTTTTCATTGAGTTGCAAAGATAAATGACTACAAAAGAGCCGTAATTTCATGAGGATCCCGTTCGGGATCATACAAATAAATCGAAGATCTCAGCTTATACAGCAAAGTGCTGTTATTCACTATGCCATAATATTAGGGCAGTAAGGCCTCCAAAAGATGGACAAACAAGGAAGAACACAGATCCCCAGAGCACCGAGCTTTGAAAAGGATACCACCTGAATGGCAACCCTTACCCGGACAGGCGATTTACGCGTACCGCTCCTGGTGTCATACCCTATCTGTGCTTATAAAGCCGACTACTTTCACTTAGTGCAAGAAAATGATTTTTGAATTTGACGCGCCTGTGCAAAATCGTATTTAACATAAACTTATGTAGTAGTTCGTTCGTGTGGTAAGAAGAATTGAAGTTTTTGCGATTTTACTTTTTACTTCCCTCTTCTCTTCACCCACCCCCAAAAACCACTCCGTTTCGACATTTGCCACCCTTATGTAGAGAGTTCTGCTAATAAGACCACTGAACACTAGATAATTACCAATACAGTGTGGAAGGAAGAAACTAACATGCAAAATGCACAGGCTATCTTTCTTTTTTCAGGCTTTTGATTGAGGCGTTATCGCCAAAATCCAAAATGGGCCAAATGAATAGTATCGTTGTAAAATTTAAAACCCATTATCAGAATTTATTGGAACTTCTATCGCTTTCTTTCTTTTCTCTGTATGAAATTAAAGGAATATGCGAATGTTAATGCGAATGAAGGAATACTCAATGACCAGCAAAATTTGCATCGCTTATTTCTCATCCTTGAACTTTTGTTCTTGGGCCATATGAAATATTGTTTTCAAGCGAAAGCTGGGGCGGTAGAACGCAGTGGTCTATCTTCGGGGATGCGCGTGACTCAACCATCTGTACAGCATTTACGCCAAAACTATCTGTTAGCTACATAGTGTGCGAATTATAGTTACGCTCAATCTGTTTTTTTTTTCTGAAGCTTGAACTATATGGTTTTGTTATTGAAGTTCTGTAGCTGATTGTTATACTTTGCAAATGCAGGAATTTCGAGAGTCACTTATCATTGGAATCCAGTCTAATCTTGAATATTTACATATGCTGTAACTCTTGTTGGATCGAGTTTCATCTCGAATGCAGTGAAGTTACAGCAAAAATCTCACAGTGACCTCGCAAGACAAACCCCCGTTTCAATGCTAATCTTAGAATTGAAATTTGAAAGGCACGTATCGTCTTTACAAACAGCTAAAATAGCTTTATGAAAAAATCAAAGAAGCACGCAAAGAAGATCCTTTTGATTATTTTGGAGGACTATGACGCGTATTTTTCCCAGCAAATATTTCTGTTGCTACTCCCCCCCCCCCCCTTTACCCGAGAAAATTTTCGTGATCAAACGGCTGTTCAGGGGTGTTCTTGCGTGACATAATTTGCAGAATCAGGTGTTTAGTCACTTTATAATTACCTACCATTAGCAGTTTTTTTAGAAGGCTCAGTTATGTTCACGTGATTGACTCATGTCGTTGACTGCATAGTCTATATCTATTAGATCATGACATACGTCTTGTTACACTTTTTCCGAATTTTGAAAAACATAACAAACTTACGCATAACTATTCGGCCTTTATGAGAAAGGAACAAAGGGCCGTCCATTAGAATTATTTTTACCTTTACGTGCATGGTTACAGTAAATAAAAAACAATTTCTGAGACATTTTGTGCTCTATTTTCTTTATTTTTTTCAAAATTTCCGCTTTCTTCTCAATGATACTCATAGATTTCTTATAGATCTCTATGAGCATCAGTGCTAATACGAAACTGTTTGTGCAGGTTTCGAGGGTGCAAGCTGAAATTTTGTCAAGAAGGGGCGGAGATATCCAAAAATTCAAAAATTGATTCCTCATGTGTGACAGTCATGTATCAGAAGGCTACAACAATCCACATGTTTTGAAAGTGAGCGAAAGTTTTTTAGAGCAATTATGAAGGATTTTTGTTAAGTATAGGCTTATGTCACATGCTAGTATACAAGCATTTCGGGGTATGAAACTTTCAGCAATTAAAAAGATTTGGTTGTCGAACTTTTGCTTAAGCTCTACATAAAATTCAATATTTTTAGGAAAATAGTGCTAATCGAGCTAAAGTAACAAAGACAAAGATGCTTAAGCCACGCCTAGTTTATTCGGGTTTTTGAGAAATGCATAAAGCTTTGAAAGTGGAAAAACGAAGATTTAGAGGCAGTAGCACATTTTTCTAGGCATAAAACTTTTTCAGTCAAAGACATTGCAGGTGTAAAGCTTTGACTCTGAGATTGATTCCATGTCTTTCTAATAATCATTCCAACATGTGCAATGCAAATGCTTAGCTCATTCACTCATTGATGGCGTTTCAGTTGGCTTACAATGACGCGAATGCTGTCTCTTGGAGAATTTTTTTCTACGCAAATTGGAATTTTTGCAGTAAGTACGTAGCAATAACCCAAGGAGCTGTGACATTCACTGTAAAACACGAGAAATGTGGGCCTCGCATAAATATTCGAATTGATGCGTAATAACATTAGGAACAAAAGGTTTCTGTGTAAAGCAGAGATAACGCCTGTCTCAGAAGTAAGAAGTTGGAGAATGGGACACCCCGTGTAGGTGAACGGCTTCGCATTTACTCCCAGGGGGCTCTCGCATCGAAGCTTGTTCCCTCCAGGAAGTGGCAATCGTATTACCTAAACCATCACTGAAGCGACCGTCTTCCCAGCCTAGTCTATTCACAACATCTCCAACAGCGCGAAAAAAAATAACACTATCTTGAAAACGAGGAGTGCTTAGGAATTTTCAGCATAGAAAAGATACTTTCAGAGATAATTTTGCTGAATACGGAGTTTACCAGATGCAAAATGTTGCGAGGTGTTCTTCGCAAATGTTTTCTTATACACGACCGGTGCGGAAATAGTTATGACAATGCAATCCGTCCATTTTCGGGCATTTGTGCATAATCTCTTTTAGAGCATGCATATCTGAAATTTGCAAGAAGATTTGAACTTATTATGATGAGATGAATTTGTGGTATGCTGCATTGCTGCAATCCTTCGAATTACGGTTATGGTGGGACCTGTTTATTTTCTCGGTGGTGTTTTCGCGAAAGTCCCGCAGTCACTGCCGTAAATCAGCGAATCCCAGAAATCCCAGTGGGCATGTTTCATTGCCATTGTAGGGGTCAAGAGCGACTACTGAATTTTAGAGATAGTCCTGTAGAAGTGCTACAAAAGGGAAAAGTATCTAATTTTACCGTAATTGATCTGGAACTATAACATCTTCCATGCATTTGCAGACTACCGAAAGGCCAGGTCCTCCCGGGAAGCCTTCGGTGCAGGATCAGAATGTCGATTCAGTGCGTCTGCTTTGGTCAGCACCGACACAAGATGGCGGTTCACCCGTACGATACTATACGGTGGAAATGTGTACCGTAAGTGACGTTGTTTGCAGGAAATGAAAATAAGAAATTTTCAAAGTCGAATTTCCAGGCCTCTGAAGGTACTTGGGTAATGAAAGAAGTTACCAAGCAGCCATTCATTACGCTGTTCAATCTAAAGCCTGAGGAGACCTACGTGTTCCGAGTGAGAGCCGACAATGCATTTGGACAGTCTGAACCTTCGGAGGAATCGGAAGCTGTTTTCGTCAAGGTGAGCGAGAATTGGGTAATGCGAAGTGTAGAATATGTAGAAGCAATTGCTTCTCTTTCTCTTCCCACCTCCATTATGCTCCAATGCACCATTTAATCTGATTCGTTTACTACCCCCCCCCCTCCCTTATAACAAATCGTTCTCATTTTCGTGATTAAGATCTTGTACCTATTCAATGCTTTAATATTTATGAAAAGCGCCTAAACGGTAATTAATGTGACTGAGTCCTTAATCTGGACAGATTTTTATCTTCGCCAACTTCACCAGTCATTTTAACACTTTATCGCAAGCTGAATCTTATATATAAAGCTGAATGTCTGTTTGTCTGTCTGTCTGTATGTCTGTCTGTATGTCTGTCTGTCTGTATGTATGTACGTATGTTCCGAATACAAATTTTTATTTCTGAACCGATTGGGACCGAACTTTGCACACATACACTTCGGGGCAGGGAGCGTGTCACAGCCCACTCGGGGCAGGGAGCGTGTCACAGCCCACTTTTCGTTATCGATCGATGTCGATTTTACCGATTTTTTGCAAAATTTGAGCTAGGGGGCTAGGATTTTGCACAGGGGGGTAATCGAGCATGCTGATCACCCCTTCGGGGTGATCAGCTCAAATTTTGCAAAAAATCGGTAAAATCGACATCGATCGATAACGAAAAGTGGGCTGTGACACGCTCCCTGCCCTGAAGTATATGTGTGCAAAGTTCGGTCCCAATCGGTTCAGAGATAAAAATTTCTATTCGGAACATACGTACACGGGTCTAGCTGGCAGGCCCGGCGGAGCCGGGCAAGCCAGCTAGTTTATCATAAAGTCGGCGTGCTATTGATGTTTTGTTCATGAAACTATCGGATTTATGGAGGAAAGGTGGGAAAAAATGCCGATAACAACTTGCTTATGTAAGAACGTAACTAGCTTGCATCTTTTTGTGAAAACGCAAAAGTCACCATTCATTTCCGAGTAGAGTCCACATACTAAGTGCTTCGAAAAACGATCACTTGGTTGCAATCAAAACTCCAAGTCGGATTTGAGCTACGACTGTTATGAAAAAAAATGTTGATAAGATGTGCTTTTGTTAGTCACGGAACTCTTGAGACACATTGAACACATGCGTATAATTGCTCACTTTTTATGCCTACTCCATCATGTTGCCCGGAACATGATTTACGTACCAGTAAAGCTGGCAGCACCCTTCCTTCATATGACAATCACCCCCGAGGGATGCTTTCCATCGTTGTAGTTGTTGGATAAAATGCTTTATAACACTGACTTTGAAAAAGATATCCCATTGAAATTGAGATTGGTGCAATACAATTTACGGTTCAGGATGTGTCAAGAGAAGTCGAAGAACCCGTGAAGAGGCCATTCGAAGAGGAGGAACCGGAAGAGATCGACTACGACAGACTGGATGCAAAAGTTGCTCATGATGACAAGAACGTTGTGATCGACATTAATCATCTGCCAAATGACCTACAAGCTAAGGTTAGTAAGTGTAATAACAAGAGAATATACTTGCTAAAAAAACTAGGACAGTAGAAACATAATATTAGGTTGGCTAAAGTGGGGCGGCGACTATCCAAGGTTTACGAAACATGTAAAAGCTTTCATTTATTGGTGTTGTTGTCCAAGCCCTGCACCAAATTTTTTTTGTTGCATATATCTCAGAAAATTTGACTGATGTCATTTGCCCTGTGGAATATAAACTGTTATATTTCAATATAAATACAAAAGACCTTATCCATCAAGGAATCTATTTGAAAAAAGCAAGAATGGTAAGTTTTGGTAGAATCATCCGAACAGCAAAAATTTTATCAAAAAGGAGGTTACAGAACCGAAAATAAAATCAAAACTTAGTAGACCTTTTGGCATTTGAAAACGAAAAAAGCTAGATTTCTTTTACCGACTCGGATTGCCGCGATATGTCAGAACCAATTCCATTTTGAGCACCGTTGGAAGCGATTATCCTCGACAAATATTTTGATTCATATGAATTGTTTGCAGACGGCGAAATTTTCGAATTTTCAAGAAATTTGTTTCAAAACTTTGGGGTAACGTAATACTTTGGAATCGCTGTCAGTATGCCACCTTCAACAACTTTTACCTCTGCTTTTGTCGAAACATAAAAAAGTAGTTTGCGCGGATGAAGGATGGAAATTAATACGCATGTGTAACTTAATACAGAATTTTTCTAAGTGTACCCATAGTAGTCTATCAATTTTACTGGCTTCATGTATTTTTGTCCCGCCCGAGATTCTGATGGTGAATCAGTCAAATTATGATGAGTTAGTGTATTTGCATAAGGCTTTCGTCGGCGATAAAATATGTCTCGTAGAATTGCATGTCGTAGAGTTGTTTTTTTTTGCTAAAGTCTTCTATGGAGTGTCGCGACACAAGAAAATTAAAGTAGCATTTAACAGCTTTTTGATTGCTCTTCATCTAATCATATGTTAGTGCTAATTTCAGTATATTATTTGTGAAGAACTCGGACAAGGCGCTTACGGCACTGTTTACCGAGCCGTGGAGAAAGCTACCGGCAAAACGTGGGCGGCTAAAATGATACAGGTAACAAACAAATAGAAAATCAGTTGTTCTCGCCCCATGTTGAACTTTTTCTCACACTTGATTTGCGATGTTGTAGGTTCGTCCCGGCGTGAAAAGAGATGACGTCCTCCACGAAATTTCGATGATGAGTCAATTGAATCATGACAAGTTGTTGCACTTGCATGAAGCCTTCGATCTGGGCAATGAAATGTGTCTCATAGAAGAGTTGTAAGTCATTTTCATACTCATGTTCAAATTTTTATTTGTACAAAGGTGCGCCACAGTATCAAGTTAGGAGTAACGGACCTGCAGAAAAGAAAAAAACGTAGTGTCAAAAGTAACACTGGAAATGAAATGTAGTTTATAGGAACCTGATGGTCTAGATCCGTATTCTAAAAACGTATAGCTGCCTGAATAGTATGGAAAAGTCGCATGAAGTTGTGCCTAGTTTGAATTTTCAGTGTGTCCGGAGGAGAGCTCTTCGACAAAATTCTGGAAAATGATTCGCTAATGAGCGAGGAGGAAGTACGAGACTACATGCATCAAATTCTGCTAGGACTTCAGCATATGCACAAGAATCAGATTGTTCACTTGGATTTGAAAGTGAGTGTATCCTTAGCACAGCGAACCGTTGTAAAAATTCTATTTAGCCGGAAAACATTCTGTTGAAGTCTAAAAAATCAACTGACTTGAAAATCATTGACTTTGGACTTGCAAGAAAGCTTGATCCCACAAAGTCAGTTAAGCTGCTCTTTGGGACGCCAGAATTCTGCGCTCCAGAGGTGGTCAACTATCAACCTGTTGGTCTCAGCACAGATATGTGGACTGTAGGAGTCATCGGCTATGTCTTGTAAGAATACAATTCATTTTAAAGCAAATGAGTATTTATTTGCGAGATTTTCAGGCTGTCGGGGTTATCGCCATTCCTTGGGGATACAGATGAAGATACCTTGACGAACGTTTCCGTAGGTGATTGGGACTTCGATGATCCATCATGGGATGATGTCTCCGATGAAGCAAAGGTAGTTTTCATTGGGGAAAACACATTAATTCGTTGGAATGTCTATGAACTATTTGCGAATATTTCCAAATTATATAAAAAAGTTGTAAAGACTTCTTTTGCCTAGCTCAAAGGGCATGTGATGACACTTCTACCCCTAATTTTTCGAAAACAAGCAGTAGACAAATAATACTATTGCACTCTGCATCTTGGATTCTCAAGCTTTTTGCTCGAATTATGGTAATTTCTCGAGTCGTAATGCACTTTTTATGTGGGTACGTCTGCCTTTACGAGAAAAAACAAACCATTATGAACTGAAGAGATATTTGTAGGAATAGGGACACCCTTCGAGAAACAAATATGATTAGCTAAAGAAGCGTCTAACTCAACGGCGCTTCTCTAGGTCATCTTGGAGTCATTTCATTTTTTATCTATTGCGTGACGAGGTCCTGTGTCAGGAGCAACAAGCACAATAGAGTAGAAAAGAAAAAACGTGAGGAATATCAAAAGGAAATCAAATGAAAACAGTAAAAGACCCGTATAGTAACAATGCTAGTGTTGGACCCAAGATGGTTTGGAAGGAGACAGTCCTCTCCTTTCAGGCCTGTGCGTTCCATAAGCGATATTTAATCTAATCTATCTAACATAAAAAATCGTTAGCTCAATTCAAAAATCTTCCAATAGCGGGAGCGCCGCGGGCGAAGCGAACGCTCTTTCATATAGCATTTTTAGTTACTGGTTCACTAGTAAAAGTGGAAAGATTTTTTATAGCTTTTAACTAGCCCTGGGAACCA
Source organism: Cylicocyclus nassatus (assembly GCA_958299035.1). Classification (NCBI taxonomy): domain Eukaryota; kingdom Metazoa; phylum Nematoda; class Chromadorea; order Rhabditida; family Strongylidae; genus Cylicocyclus; species Cylicocyclus nassatus. The sequence goes on from CATQJL010000001.1 coordinate 53,843,874, forward strand.
TCAGCTCTCCAAATCCTATCCTAAATTGTTCTGGAGAAGTTGTTGAAAAGTGTTGGAAAATTTGGTAGGCAGGAGGGTCTTGCATCTAGCCCGCCTTACCGTACGCGCAAGTTTATGTGCTTATAAGACCAAATTTGCATCTTCTATAGGCAATTGAGGAAAACTTAAAACTCATAATACAAAATTTTGGTAAGATGGATGATTGGAGAGTTTGAAATTTTGATTTTAAGACGTGTTCCTTTCAAACTGCAAAGTTAGAAATTGCAGTATATCAGCTGAAGTTTTTGGTAAAGTTCCAACTTTATCAATTGAACTCAAATGAACAGTAGAAAAGTGTACGGACTTTATTGCACAATAACAGTTGAGGATGGAGAGCTAATTGTGAGGTAAAATCGGAAAGATACCGAATTAGTGAGATCACGAAAACCATGCACCATTCAAAGGAGTTGTGCAGCATGCCATTTCTTCTTGCGGTTTAATAGAAAATGCGTAGTTTGTAACTGAACCTTAACGCTTATCACTTAACCTTGTCGATCTCTTATGAATGTGCTTGTTTAAGTACCATATCAGAGCTTATTTTAGGACTTCATTTGTCGACTTATGGTGAAAGATAAACGGCGACGTATGACAGTAGAAGAGGCACTCCATCATCCTTGGATGACTGTATGTTTTGAGAATTGTGCAGTATATAACTGCACACCACAATATATAACACTGCAAAAAATTGCTTTTATAGGGTCCACTCCTCAATGCATTTAATGATCTGTCGGAGTATATCAAGGTATGCACAGTTGAAAATTAATCTTACTCTGATGAATTGTATCACTGATTTTTCTTTAGAAGATGCAACAATCACCGTCTGATCGTGGTCCACTACCTCCACGGCAAAAGAAGAATTTTATGGCGTTGAAACGGTGGTCTGATGACTTGCTACCAATCGGTCGCCTTGCCAAGCGTGGAGCCATCTTTAGGCGGCTCACCATGGATGGCGTTTTCGAAAGAAACATCACTTTCGGTAAGCAAATCCTTCCTCTCTTGTAAATTGACTGCTGCACAGGAAAGTCAAAAATGTAAGGTCAAATCGTATTTTACCTATCACAAGTTCCCTTAGGCCGCGGGCATACCTCACGCAATTTCTGTCGGCAAGCGATGTGGCAAATTGCCAGATGTTTTTCAACACTGATAGACCCCAAATGCACAGCATGTATAACTTTCGTAGGTTTATAAAAAGTCCTATCTTCCATACATTCAGAAACCCCTCACGATGGGTTATGAACAGTTGGATTGCCAAGTCGCGTCGCGACTGAAATCGCTTGAAGTATGCCCGGCCCTTTAGGCCTCAGGTTCTCACGCGATATCAGTCACCTGCGATCTGGCAATTTGCCAGATGTCTTCTTTTTTAACACTCGCAGGCTATAAATGCATGGTATATATAACTCTTGAAGATCAATACGGTGATTATAAACAGCTGAAGTTCTGTCGAATTAAGTCGCTATTAAATTCGTGATATGCCCAGGGCCTAACATAAGTTACCAAAATTACATCAGGCACAGTTCTTTATCCGTTTACAGTTCTCCGTCCATAGGTATTTTTCACTTTTATAGTAATGCCTGATTTGCAATTTTTTTGGCCATTTGATTTTTTTTATTAGATTTGATGCCGGTACTCGACGTGAAATTTGGAGCGAAGACAGATTTTTGTTTTTTCTCTAGCATAACATGTCAACATGTAAATTTGATCGGTTTATGTCATATTTGTGTTGTCATATCGTTTAATGTATTTTCAAAGGACTTAAAATAATATTCAGAGGCAGAATGTGCACCCTCGGTAAAGAAGCAACTGGAAGACATCGTCGCAAACATAGGCGATCTGATCGCTACGTTGTCTTGCGATATCGGAGGAGTCCCCGAGCCACACATCACTTGGTTCAAAGACAGCAAAGAACTCGTCACTCCTTCTTTCAAGTACGATTCGCGCTATAATGATGGCCTGGCCGAACTGACTGTGAAGAACGTCGAAGAGTCGGATGCGGGACAGTACAGCTGTCTTGCTACCAACGACTTGGGATCTACAAGTACTCGAGCCTTGTTAAGGATAGCTTCGCGAGAAACAGAGTTGTTGCTTCAAGACTTGGAAAGAGAACGAACCATAAAGGTTGGTGTCTGACATGATTTTACTTTTTCTTCTTGAGATTTTATGTGCAGATTAGAGTGGCTTTTTTCGCCAAGAAAAAAGTAAACGTAAGCAATCAATGCTATTTATAGTTCAAAATAATTACATAGAATTCAGTCATATCCAATAAGTAGATTTTTCTCATTGCCTTCGAAATGTTATCCCTATCATCAATGAAACCAAGCTCATAGTACAAGGGTGTCCGCAAAGATTCTAACAAATGTGGATCGCTGCCTATATGATCAGCTTTTCATCTTTTGGTAGTATATTGTAGGACTGGTTTCAACTTACAGTTAGACTTACGCTAAAGTACCATTCACCCATCGCTATTCATCGGTAAGATCACGATAGGGAATTTTTAGCAGAAAATCATCATTGCTTACAGCTGCTGTTCCAGAAAATGTCCGAAAGGAATTTTTAGACTTGCTGTTTCTAGTGAACTTTGTACGTGTTCGCAGAGCAGTTTAGATTGTTTTACATAATTGTGGGGGTCCCAGGATCTCCATTCGGAGGGAGGGGGGACCAAAAAAATTTCTGATAAAGTTGCGTGGCGTTAGCGCATTCCAAAAAAATTTTTGAGATGCTTCCCAGACTTTTTCCGGTTACATGACCCGCCGAAAAAAAATTTTTACAAGTCTAATATGAATTTGTTAAAAACTTGAAAATTTATTTCAATTATTTACAAGCATAAACAACTCACTTGCCATTCATATAACCCGTGTAAGTAACTTAAAATTCGCGACCTCTCGGAGGCGGGGCTTCCCCTTTCCTCGGTCCTCCGCGTTACATAACTCAACTTTTGGGAATCGCTGTAATGGCATACTTGTCCTAACCTTTGGATCAGGTATCAGAGTGAATCGAAAAGCGCGTATGTGGGCTGAGAAACTGCTGTTTGTGCTGGTAACAAAGTTCAAGCGTTTTCAGGAATTTTCAGTTCTGTGGTTCCATGGGCTGGAATCCCCTCAAATGCTTTCACCGTGATCTTACAGTAATGGAGAGCTAGGCTTGACTCGTTTTGTACTGTGAATGTAAATGAAGCTAGTCCTAAATACGCTACCTGAAGTGGCGCGAAACTGCATACATGAGATTCATTAGCTTTCAGTCATTTCGTTATGATTTTTGGAACCTTGTGGAGTTTTCTTCAGAAATGATGGAAAATTGCTTTTCTCAATTTTTTGTCACTAAATTCTATTCATCCTCTAGGTTTAAATGCGATAATCATTACCATAGATTTCTCTCATAGTTTCTATCGTGCGTTTTATTTGAAGCCCTTATGTTATTTCAGATTACTGCACCTGAAGATACACCTACCGGATCAGATCCTCCACTTTTCCATCACCCACTGAATGACTGCTCAGCAAAACTCTGTGAGCAGAAGATCCTCTGCGTTACAAACACCACTCTTCCCGAACCGGAGGTGGAGTGGTATCATAACGGGGAGCTGATCAACAGGAATAACTACAACTACCTACAAAAACACGACAAGGGACGTTACGAGTTGACCATACTCAAAGCGGACAGACACGATGAGGGTTCGTCATAATTTCTTGATTTGACAGAAATGAGATTTCCTTTTTTATTGCAGGTGAATGGAGAGTGATTGGTAAGAATATTTATGGACAATGCGAGAGTACCTGTCATCTGACGGTAGAGATTCCTGATGGCTATTTCCCGCCTTCCTTTGATCGTCCTCTGAGTGATTTCCGCTGTAAGGAGGGAGAAATGGTTACACTGACTGTCAGAATCAGCGCTGATCCAGCTCCTTTGATTACATGGTTTGGATTCTTATCCAAAAGGATGATAATGGAAATTTTTTATCTGCAGGTATCTCGACGACATTGAAATCTTCCATTCGAAACACCGACGAATCCAATTTGACGTAGAAGGGGGAGAGTACTCATTAACAATTGTAGACGCTAGTTTGAGAGATGCTGGAGAATACAGGTAAAGTTTTGATAAATTATAGTCTTGTTTTCTCTATTTCTGATTGTGCTTGGGAGGTTATAGCAACTTCGAAGTTCCTGAACAGTATATGAAAATCGATGCAAGTAGACTAATGAGTTTTTGAAGGCTTCTCATGGTGGAATTCAAATCAACTTTGTTTGAGTCGTAGAAGCAGCCTAGGAAAGCAAAAAAAAAACGCTCAAGCAACTGAAAACAAAGCATATTCAATTTTGACAATTTGAAATTTTCAGATCTCTCACAGTTTTTCGTATTAACTGCGCTTAATCATCTATTCTCGGTATACCAAATTTTTTTTTATCCCTGTTATTTGTCTACCTTGCTCATCTTCCTCTTTTCTGGAAAGTTTGACTATTCCTAGGAAAATCACGATGGTGTCTAGAAAGCGTTTCACTCAGAGGCGCTAATTTTGCTTGGGCAGGGTACGATCTGGGTAAGAGTTTGAAATAAAATCTCACGAGTGGATCAGACGCCAGTGACTCGGAAGTCTCCCTAGTTATCCAGAAAAGTCAGCATTTAGATTTGTCGAAATGCTGCCTTTGCAAAAAATTTGATACGTGGATTTTTCCTTGACTAGTTGTAGAGCACTTGATGTGATGCATAGAAAGAAGTTTTACTGCATTTTATGATATTACTTACTTACTCGGTACTCACAGATGTGTTGCCAAGAACATGATAGGAGATGCAGAATCTGTATGCTCTGCCAACATTACGAATCGTAAATTCGGACAACAAAAGAAGGCCGATAGGTTGAAAGCGCCAAGGTTCCAAATGCCATTAGCAAACCCGCGACAGGTAAGTGGTAGCTTGTTCACTCTTATTTGTCTTTTTCACATTCATCACTGATTTTTAAGATACCCGAAGGTGCTGAATTGGTCTTAACTTGCGTAGTGACCGGTATACCCGAACCAGTTATCACTTGGTACAAGGATGACGAAAAGTAAGCGTGCCATCATTGTTGTCACATCACAAATTCCTCCAAATCGTAGCAGAGCCACAGCAGTTTTGAATATTCCAGCTTTGTTTAATTCATGTACAAGACCGAGATAACAAAGACCACCACGTAAAACCAAAGAGTGCATTCTACCTAAAGTGTAATAGAATCTTTTTTTCTTTTATATACAGCCACGCCCCCGAAAATTTACACAAGGTTAATTTAGAGTTTTAAAAATTTTTGGAAATAGCTCTTGTCAATCACACGTCATTTGCACAAATTTGCAACTCCTGTATAAATTTTCCGCTTTTTGACCACAATTTACTATATTCTCCCAATGTTATATCCCTGCTTTGCGCCAAGCGAAAAAATTGCGTGAAATGTATTAGGTTGTGTAATAAGTGCGTTCGCATTTTTTGTTTCGATTTTTTCTCAATATTTTACAAAGCATTTGGCATAGTGTTAGTATGCGTTCGGAAGCTCTAAGTTTGCTCTACCAAAATACCATTATTATATTCTCAGTTTTTGAAAATTTGGATAAAACATTCCACTACAAACCGAAAAATCTGAAGTGGCAAAAATCCCATTTTCGACATCTTTTTTCTTCCTTAGTTTTCCCGTTATTCTTTGTTGAAATTTATTCAAAAAGCTTGAATACGAAGAAAAACAACTGACTAACAATTTATGCATTTACTGATACTATTTACGATTGCCCATTTCCTTTCACCGACCGTTTAATGCAATTTTTGCAAAACTCGGCCTACCAAGGCTTTGCCGCAGCGGTGTTCGTTGTCTCGCGTCCGTGGGCTATGTGTCCCTCGAATTCTGAATTTTTGACTATATAAGCCATTCATTCGATAATTTAGCGATCATAGACCACATGTCTGCCAATTTCTGGATTATTCGGCTACCACCTTTCTTCAGAGGTGCCTTCAGATGCTTAACGTTGACACCAAAAAGACATAAAAACATACCTATTTTTGAGCTTACAATATGAATTGTTTTTGAAAGGTTTTAGCACTACAGGTAATCTGAGGGAGCTGTAGTGTTCTATTTATACATGTCGCAAAATTTTTGGGCTGTTTCTTAAGCGCTCAAACCCATTCAAGGTGCGGCATAACATAGTTGTCGAAAATGGGATTTTTGCCAATTTAGATTTTTCGGATTGTAGTCGACTTTTTTATTCAACTTTTTACAAACTGGGAATATAATGATAGTATTTTGGTAGGGTAGACTTAGAGCTTCCGAATGCATACTAACACTATGCCAAATGTCTTGTAAAATACTAAGAAAAAATTGAAACAAAAAATGCGAACGAACTTATTACACAACCTAATACATTAGTCTTTTCATTGAGGACGGCTAAAAAACAATCTAGGGAACACTGACTGGTGGCTTTCTGGTAGAAGATAAAGGCCCGTATGCACGTACTTCCCCGCTGGGGAGGGGAGGGGAGCTGGATCCCCAGGGGAACGATCCCCTCCGCCGAAGCCCGCCATGACAGAGGGGAGGGGAGCGATCCCCTCCCCTGCACCTAAGCGGGGATGGTGTGAATGGTTTCAGAGGTATTGATCGAGCGAACCCCAGTGCATACGGGGTTCGAATGGGGGAGGGGATCCCTTCCCTTCCCCCACTCGAACCCCGTATGCGCGAATTCAACTCAGTAACGCGGGGGAGGGGATCGACATCCCCTGCAACGAAGTAGGGGTTCGATGGTGTAGATCATGCCAGAGACGCGGATATTCTGGTTCTGCCCAGTCATTACCAAGCATTTCGTTCATTTTGATGGAGGATTTTCTTTGAAAGCCGGGTTCTTCTCTCAGCGACCTGTGGCTTGCAATTTGTCTTTCTTTTCTATATTCGCCTCTTGAGAAGAAATCCGAGCAACAATAGCTGCCAATTTCGATTATTTGTAGGAGTTCTTGATCATTCAGGAAATTTGCGCATTTTTCATATAACATAATAGTTTTAACTATATAGGCTGAGTAAACACATTGTAACTTTCATATTTCATGACATGTTGCCATTATCTTGTTATTTTAACATAAGCTGCCTCGAAAAAATCTAGAAAGTAGCATATTTGCCTATTTCTGAGTAGAAATCCCCTGGGGAGTGATCCCCTCCCCAGCGTTCCCCTTGTGCATAGCAGAGATGGCTGCTGGGGATCATTCCCCTGGGATAAAGGACGATATGCAGCTGATAGCTACAGCGTTTATGGAGAGCTGGCACAATCTGCAGCTTCTGTTATGTGTTAGAATACTGCTTTGAGCGTCCGCGCGGCACCCCCCCCCCTTTTCGGCAGCCTAACGTCTTCTACCCACTCCCTTGCAGAGACACGTCAACTTCTACAGTTCAACATTTTTACGCTGAAATGGAGCAGCATGAGCGAAAGTGGGCAGCATCCAAGAAAGCAGGAACATAATGGGAGTAGAAAAAATCATTTTTAGTGCCCCGAGCGCAGTCACTGCATACGCGCATTCCGCAACCCTAAATTAATGAAAGTGAGGAGATGAAGATGAGTTGCAGTCAAAATATGAAATAAGAAAGAGTTTTTCATAGAAAATTTGAAAGCAAGGTGATTTCCCCGCTTGATCCCCTCTTGTGCATAAGAGGTTCACTTCCCCTTCCCACAGGGGATCCCTTGTCCGATATTGTCTTTGTGCATACGGGGGTTCGCGCGGGGAGGGGAGGGGATCTCCAGCGGAGATCATTTCAATGGTTAAGCGCACATCCCCTCCGCGAGGATGTACGTGCATACGGGCCAAAGATTTAGGGGTTCTAGAATCTACTTACTGGAAAGCAATCATTTTCTTTATATGTTTTCAGACTCTTCGGCGTTGACATAAGATACGAAAATGGTTTATGCACATTAACAATTCCTAATGTCTCGATTGCAATGGCTGGGTGTTACACTTGCCAGGCAGAGAACATCCATGGCATGGGAAGATCCTCAAGCATTGTTGAAGTCACACGTACGTAGAAGTGATGGGTATTCGTTTCCAAAGATAAATTTGCAGCGTCACCTGTGAGGAAATACTCAGCTCCCAAGTTTTTCGAGACCCTAGCAAATCGATCGATCTTTGAAAACGAAGAAATCACTCTGGAATGCTCTGTTTCAGGGAAACCGACGCCAACAATTACATGGTAATGAACAGAAATTGCTGGCCCATTAATTTTGCTCTTATTGAGGTTTTTTAGGTACAAAGACGGTCTGAAGCTTATGCTTGAAAGCCGGATGCTACAATATACCGATCGCAAAGGAAACACACGACTTAATATCATGAAAGCAAAAGTTCGTGATTCTGGCGAGTACACTTGTGAAGCCACAAATGTCTTGGGCAAGGACTTCACGCATTGTAACGTCCAAGTGAATGGTGAGCTTTTTAAGACTTTTCGTTGAGTACGGTGAAGTGACTCTGATAGAAACTCAAAGATTGCATGTAAATTGAGCAAACATACGTTGCTGTGACTGGAAATTTGTCAGTAAACTTATAATAAAGGGCATTAATTCGAAAGTTAAGTTACGTCAGAATCACCAATATCGCCGATGTTGGCTTCAATATGATGACAATTCGCTAAGAAGATTATTGATGTAAAGGATGGACCGTGGTGTCTGTAGGCCATAGGCAATGATATTGAATGTTGATCTTGGCCACGTACTTTGTACCATGGCGGCTGAAAATAAAGCCGCCCGGCCGTTGTTTTAGTTGCTGTAATTGTCTCCTATTTCTATTCTTCTAATAAATTCTTCTTTACTCTCTCGATCCCCACCTGGACATCCGCCCTCGCACTAACGAACCCGGTTAGTGCGTGACATTGGGGCCGAACCAAACAGCCACTAACCGCCTCAGTGAGGGCGTGTAACCTGCCTAATGGCAGTGTATATCCCTGGTTTGAAGAGGAGCTCGTTGTGTGACACATCGAGCCTTCTCAGAGGACCGGAGGAGGGTGTCAGTTACGCCGCCGTGATCTACCCCTACAAGGGAGCAGCGGCGCGTGTACCGTATAGTGACAGGTCCCTCTCGGTCAAGGGATATACTTTGTGGCTTTTATCAGCTACACCGCAAGACCCAGCCTAGAGGAGGCAGGGCATACGCGTGTATACCGTGAGCTGATACATCATCGAAATTGAATTTGTGCTGCAGGTGAAGCACAAAACATTGGATTTAAGGCTCTATCTCGTACAGATATCGAGCTTGAATTACTTTCATCGAAGAAGCCGATGGACACCATGCAGAAGATGCCAGAGTATCAGAAGAGAGTCCCGCATACAAGCCCGTCGACCATTCGGTATGATAAGGGTGAGGTTGCACAGGCAAGTATTGCGGAGATCTTTGCAGCAATGGCCCTTCCAGAGGTTGAGCTCTGCGGAGATCCTCAAGGAAGGAACTTCGATGATTTTGTTTGCAGATTCATAATGAAGTATGGCAGACTTGGACTGCATAACGACATGCTGATACACCTTTTCCTGTCTAAGTAAGACGGATATCCTAAGGCAGTGGCCGAAACACTGTCAAGGAGTTTACGAGAGAGTACCATCGAAGAAATTGCAGAAGCACTGCGAAACAAATTTAGCATAAATGAGTCTGCTAATCAGATGATTGCGTATGTACAACTCAAACATCTGCGGATGACAAAGGACATTACAGCCTTCTGTCTTGAGTTAGAGTGGCTTACGCGGTTAGCGTACCCAGACACCACAGACAAGCAGCTATCATGTTTAAGAGCTGCAGAATTGGTTTTGCAGTTGAGGGACTGGCCTGAGTACCTGCAGTTTTTCTCAGCACTGGAGCGCACCTAAGGAGCTGGCCTATAAAATTGTGAAAGCAATGGCACTGCAATGTGAGCGCAGCAAGGAGTTGGCCATGATGCAAAAATGCGGAGAAGTAGCCATTCCGCAATCGAACGCTGAGATATATGCCAGTGAGAACTCAACTTCAGGCGGAGGCGTAGAGTCGGCTGATCCCCCAGATGCTTCCGCAGCATCTCGGAAGAGGCAAATGCGCTGCTACAACTGTAATGTACTGGGACATTACAGCCGTGACTATAGCAAGCCAAAAGCCTCTAGATCAGCAAGGGTACGCAAAGGAGCCGCAAGGGAACTTTACGACATCCTTGAACAAGTGTATCTGCAACTCGGTAGATTCGTCGACGAGGAGAAACGAGCTCGTTGGCGAGCAGATAATCGCAAAAGTGCATCTGCTGGGCCTAGTTCGAGAAGCTGTACTGAACACGGGATCACAGGTCAGTATCATAGCTTTGAAGATGCTCATAGCGAGCAGAGGCCAAGGATTTGACCTGGATGCTGATGTAGAAGAGGTCCCGATAGACCAGCTGGATCCTGTTCATGATGTTACAAACAAGCGGATGAAGTTCAAGGGAGCGGTAAGGCTTTCCTTGCAACTAGAGAACGGCGCTAAGCACAGGATTTCCTTCTTTGTTAGAGCAGGAGGTGGCAGGATTGTGCTTGGAATGAACGCGCTACCGAGACTTGGATTGTCTGGTACAAACATTGGAAACACTCTCGTCAACACGAACAAGACAGTTGTCCAGAGATTCGTCCAGCATGATGCTCCGAGAAGACGAAGGCGACAGTCCAAAGGTGTTGTGATTTCAAAGGGAGTGCATGTTCAACCAAGAACTGAGATGTTGTCTGTTCGTGGAAAAGGGGCGTCAGAGAAAATGGCTCAGCCCTGTGGCGTTGTCAATACGGAAGGCAACGGCAGTTCTCCCAGCGTTCGAATTGAGGACAGCTTGGCAGGAGCCAAGCTCAGGAGAGCAGAGGAGGAAGGTACGCTTAAAAATGTGTGCACGGTGAGCAACAATCTTCTGCACATTCGGACAGCATGCGTGCAATGCCCGCCGTAAATCGAGGGCTAGACAGGCTCGATCGGGCAGCTAACAAGGGAAAAGAGGAGGCGCCAACTGAGGCTGATGCTGCGAACTGGATGGACGAACTTCGCAAAAACCCCATCTACCGTGTTCGATAGAATGTCTTAAAAAGGACAAGCTAGGCGGGTGAATTGAGTTCAAGAAGGCGTCACACATGTACAATGTATCCGACTTTGTGTTGGACCAAGGCCGTCTGCTGTACGCAGGCAAGAGAGGGTTCAGAGAGGTTGTGTCGCCGTCTCAAAGGAAGAAGCTCGTAAAGAAAGCGCAAGCGAATGCGAGGCTTTTAGGCGCAAGGAGCTTGTTTAGAAAGCTGTCAAAGAGTTTCGTTTGGGAGACGATGAGGCGAGACGTCTGGCGCTGGACTAGCAGACGTGTGTCCCAAGTTGAAGGCAAATGCAAGGAAAGTGCAGGATCCCCTATTGGTGTACCGAAGGCAGAGCTGAAAAAAGATTGAAGCGCACCACCAGAATCATGTCACCTTCGATCAGATGGAAGCTCCACTAGCCATGCACAGGGCTGTCGTCGTCGCCCTGCAGAATGCATTTGCAATCGCGAGCGCAGACAGATGCGTAGACAGCCTCTCAAAAAGGTGTGTGATGCGAGTACCCAAACGGAGGTGCCGTACTACCACCAAAAGGTTTTCACCAATCGCAAATCTGACCACTCCAAAGTAGAGACGAAGGACTGCGATAACCCGAGAGCAAGGACAGAAGACCCGTTGCCGAGCCGAATAATTGTGGACGTGGACCGAGCCGTGGACGTGAACCGCCATTCCCCATGCTGCATAAGGAGCCGACCAAGTCGTGGACGTGGAACCCGCTATCCCCCACTTGTAACAGCCGTCGACCGCGCCGTGAACGTGAATGACGTCTCCCACGCTGATGGAAGGAGTGTTATAAGAGTCGGGGCGACTCTTACCGACGGAGGGGCATGTAAAGGATGGATCGTGGTGTCTGTAGGCCATAGGCAATGATAATGAATGTTGATCTTGACCATGTACTTGGTACCGTGGCGGCTATAAATAAGGCCGTCCGGCCGTTGTTTTAGTTGCTGTAATTGTCTCCTATTTCTATTCTTCTAATAAATTCTTCTTTACTCTCTCGACGCCACCTGGACATCCGCCCTCGCACTAACGAACCCGGTTAGTGCGTGACAATTGAAAGTTATAACGATGAGACGCAGCAACGCATTAGATCATCAGGAGGGGTGGGGGATAAACAAAATTATTGTTTGCTGCTCTCTTTTTGTAAAAAAAAACCTTTTTGTGAGTCTGGCTCAGTTTTCACGAAGAATGTCCTGAAAAGTTTGTGTGAAAGCAAGAGTAAACTTATCTTACAACAGTGTTTTCTTGTCTTTAAAAACTTTCTGTTTCACACTCTTGCTAAATAAGAAAATTCTCTTTATTAGCTGCTAAAATTCTCTTCGTTAACTGCTATGTCGGTCATTCGTTTTCCCATTATGTATGTCTTCTGGATTGGCACCTGATCTCACAGTCTCATTCGTTGTAAAAAGCACAAATCTAAAAAAGATGAGGCGTTCTACAAAATCGATGAATGTGGTTGATTGCGGACTAAGGCAACCAGCTTTAGAGAACTAGTCGCACAAACGCATTTTTGGAAACATATTTGTGATGAATGCTTGAGTTCGCTTAGAGGACCCACAAGTTTGTCATTCTTTATCACACCCCTCAGCGGAGTTGTTAGGAAATCAGAGAATGATAAAATGATTTTAGGCCTTTTGCTGTTCCGAACAGCTCCATCCACTTCGACTTGCCCAAGTCGCAGCCCTTCGCCTGCGTTCGCCCTCAATGAGCCTCACCCGCCGATCATTACTCGTCCTATAACTGGAGCTACAGTGAACATTGGTAAGTGGCCCTTACAATTTTTGCTTTGGACTGCTGTGTAATTAGTATGAGGGTTTAAGGGTGCCGAGAGCTATTAGAATTGGAAGTGGATGGTAATCCCACACCAACAGTAGAATGGTACCATGATGGAAAACTTGTTGCCCAAAGTCGAACACTTCGAACTTACTTTGATGGACGAGTCGCATTTCTTAAAATATACCGGGCACAAATGGAACATGCTGGACTTTATGTGTGCAAGGTATCGTCACTAATTTTTTTTACTAGAGATTTTTTAAGTATTATTTAAGGTCTCCAATAGGTTGGGAACTGTGGAAGCAAGTGCCTATCTGAGAGTCGAAGACGAATTTTCTGCCCATGTTTCTAACATGCCACAATTTATACGAAAGCTCGAAGATGTCACTGTTGAGGAGGTGAGCTCACAATAAAGGACATCGAATAAATAAAGCTGATCTAACTAGGCTTTCTTCGTATTTCTGCGAATAAAAAAGACAAAAGTATGAAGGAATAGTTGGAACAGTCAGTGGTGAAAGCAATAAATGAGAACAACAACATGAGAAGCTTTTAATAGGAGAGTAACTGTTCTTTTACTGAGTGGATCAGTACTACCATGATAGTCCTGAAAAATTTCTGAAAAACTCGCAGATTCGAAAGACAGCTTTAGATTCAATTCCTTTTCTCCATTGATAAATGAAAATTTTTTTGATAGGCATGAGATTACTCAAAAGTCAGACTCATTGCTTTATAGCGCAGCAACTTATTTTGCTTGTTTTGGAAAATGTCTGCCTGATTTGACTGTCAAAATAAAATTATCTCGACATAACTTGTAGTTTACAATTTATCCTAAGAATGGCGTCTGTGTCCATCCTAAATGCAATTCACGGTATATAGGCCTTTTCTGAAAATGGGCTCAAAAGCATGGTCAAGCTTCAGTTTGTAAAATGAAACAAATAAACGAAAGAGTCAAAAATGAGTGTTGTAACTTGCTAACTCCCTGTTTGCATTTTTTTGCGTCAAACCTATTTTCTGTGTCTGTTTACTTGATTTCCAACCTGTGACTTGCACAGACAACAATGCATAGCCAAAGCTGCTTCGAGATGCAAATTTTTTGCTTGGTGATCCCCATTGAAGGTACTATGAGGAACGACACTGGGCCTTTTCTCGAGGGGGTAAGACAACCATGAGCGTTCTTTCCGTCCAGAAAATATTCTCCAGAGGGTGGTTACGACGAACGGTACAGTTTCACAGTGGGTAAAGTCATGAAACATCAAGTTGTTACCAGAACATAACCATAGATTGACTCCTAAAGACGCTAAGTGCTATGTTTGCGGATAAATATCAGGTCATGATAAGGACTTAGCGTGTCTTGTACTAGGTTGGCACATAAGTTTTTCAACTTTTCCCTTTAACCTTTTCTATTTTATGAAGCAATCTCATTTCTGGCTTCATGTAGACTGTGATGCAAGCTGCAAGTGTGCGCAAACCGTTTGATTTTTGATAACGTAGTAGAAAAAATTCAAGCTTTTTTGAAAAGTGCTGTAAATCGAGATTTCACAGTTTTTTGGCAAACATGAAGCCGTACGGAACCTAAATCGAACATATCGCAAAGCAATTATAGGCAGCATGTACAGGCGATTCACAGCACGCAAAGGCTGCGGACGTACTGCGTCTCTCTGACCAAGCACTCTTTCGTTTCTCTTACCATCTGCTGTCTCTCCCAAGCAGGAACTATCTTGGTCGGACGCAGCGGCGCCCGGTCTTTGCGTGTCATTCGTGTATAGCTAGAAGTCGACACGCTGGAATCAGTAAAAAGAAATAAAATTTCAAGACAAGTCGAGATAAGGCGCTTCTGAGAAGTTGAACAAGTCAGATGAAATTTGGAGGGCCATCTGTCAATAACTAAGCTGCGAAATCTCAGAATTCGCTAAAACTTTGCACAATATGTTCATCCTGTATGGTGAACAGCATTACCTCCTTAATCATAAAAAATTGCAACTTTGGTAATGTTTTGTCTGATTTGAATCACTTCTCATTTACGAATATCTCACTCATTTATTGTTAAAATTAGGGTTCATTCCTTGACCTTACGAAAGAGGCTTTTTTATGCGAATCGGGTCTCATTTTTGTGATCAGCACATCGAATAACTATAGGCCAAGTTTCAAGGGAAACGCAATCTGAAAAATTTCCCATTATACTGTCAACCTACTGAACCCTCACATAAGATGGCAAAATTCGGTAAAATGCCTGCAATTGAAGTTTACATCATAGTCCTCATATTTACTCTATCCCTCTTCCCCCAACCATATAAAAAATCGCCTGGACACTGCCTTAGAGGCTCTTGCTATTACTAGTGTTTGATTGGCTCGAATACCCTTTTTCAGAGCGGCCAACCTGCATCCTTGAGCTGTTGGGTATCTGGGGATCCACAGCCGTCTGTATGTTGGCTTCACAACGGTCGTGCCATTCGCAGTGACTCAACGTTCCATATCCACGAAAACAGCGTTGGCCATGCGAGTCTGAACATTGCTGCCGTGACAGAGCAATGCTGTGGAATCTACACAGCCGTTGCTTCGAATGCATTTGGAGATGCTCACTCTTCTGCTACTGTTAGTCTGGCGCAAGAGAAAAATGAGGTTTGTCAGTCAACATGTGTTCCTTTTATGACAGACTGTGAATAATCGCTGTTAAGCCCGAACCGCCCATCTCCATTATAATTGATCCTTGCCAACCTGATGGTGCTGATGAAATTTCTGGTGAGAGGACTTCTTAGACATTACTTTTCAATCGAAACTGCATTTTCAGGTGTGTCCTTATGATTGCGTATTTTTACCAATCGTAAGGTCAAATACGAGGCCCACTTGAGTTTCCCTCAATCGAACGAGTTTATAATCGAACACGACATCTCAAAGCAGATATCAAATATGAACAATAGTACAATATGAATCAACAGATGTGATGTAATAGTATTAGCATCTTCATCGATAGTTGTACATACAGTGGACTTTGATATCATAGATAACAACTCGCTAGTGTTTACTAATAAACGTTATCGTTCCAGGAATTCGTTCGTGCAGCTAATCTTTGACTGGCAATGACCCAAAAAGTATAGATGTTGATCTATAAGTATTGCACCAAAAATCGTAAAAGTGGATCCTGCGTCTCAGGGGAGAACTCCTATTTGTACATTTACATTTTACAATGCAATGTAAAGTTTGCCGCAAAAATGTACTGTCACGTGCTAAATGTAGTCTTCTTCATCCCATTAGACAACTGTGGACAATTTTGAATTCTAGCTGGAGCGGGACTTTCGCGGTAGAGCACCCGCGATCCCCATAATTCGCTTTAGATTGTGGCGTGCTCTAACGCGAACGAGCTGCTCCACTTCGAAGTTAAAATCGTCCAGCACGTGCCTATTGGAATGAGGACGACTATATCAAAAGATGGGAATGCTATAGCGGCATTGATCAACCTTGCTAAAATTACGTTAATAGTTGGCAACATTCAGTTTCAATGTGATGAAGCACTTATAAAAATTTATTTCGATTTTCTACGACTTAGAACAGAATTAGCGCGACACTGTGTGTTACGTTTACTCATTAGTCTTGATCGACATGAAGATGACTTAGATCTTGATGAGGACGTTCGTGATATCAGCTCCTTCGATGCATAGGTACTCATCGGAGGTTGAGGGATTCCTGTCAAATTTGCCATAAATTTTGCTGCCTGAAAAATGCATGTATGTGCTTGAATGGCATTACCGCAGACTTTTGCGAATAAAAAGAAAGATATATGTATTGTGTCGCAGAATTTTTTCAGAAGTTTTGTCAGCGTTTAGGCAAATTTGGGACTTTGGAAATCTTATGTGAAAATGGCTGGAGGGTCGTGACTTGGCCATCACCAAGCTGGAGATTATATAAGTCTTTTGTGGGGGAGGAGCTTGATGCTAAATCCTCTTCCATTACCGTACTCAAGAACACTTTGTTGGATCTCTTGCAGATAGGTATAACATATAGGCTGTATCAGCCGGCATCGGTCCCGCGCCAGTATGACTTGCGACGACGCACCGTCGCACGCGACGTGCCTTAACGCGTAGCAGAGTTCGCACGCGTTATACCGCACCGTCGCAAGTTGCCGCAGGCGCGACGTCGCATGACCGATGCTGGCTGGTACAGCCTATAACAACTGCCGCTTGAACAATGGTATCGTTGAGACATCCAAATCAATTTTCACATAAGAAGCCCAGGTTTGCAGAGTTGTGAACATTAGTGTTGAAACTTAATATCACCCGACCGTACCTCCCTCATCGTGCACCTGTATGCTGGATCCCTCAACCAGCAGCTTTGTACCAACTCAACTACTGAAATGCATTCATGATGAAGTCCTAGCAACACAACAAGACAGACCTTGTGAATTTGTGTCCGGTGGAAATTTGTTGTGCTTGCCTTGAAGCATCATCTCCTTCACCTTAGCATTTGGAAGACCCTCATAAGGAGTGGCACCATTAGTCATGATTTCCCATACTAAATGGCACAGAACTGAGGAATGCTTCAAGCAATTTGTTTATATGCATGATTAGAATGCAATTATGAAGTACTTTTGATTCACCCATTTCACTCCTTTATCCGAACCCTTAAAACTGCCATAGCCAGGGTCAAGCAAGGGGTGTGGCACACGATTGCTGGTTACGACCCCCCCCCCCCTCTGATTGCTGTCTTGATAAGACCCCCCCCCCTGAATTATATACCTAAGATAGCATTACCTGAAGGCCCTGTCAAACATAATGGGCAACATATTCATAATGAGCATGTCAATTAACCCCTGTAGACAAAGTTTGAGCGAATTTTGAAGATTCAAGATACTAGGCTACCCAAGTGAAATGCTCATTTTCCAACATGATTAACTTTGTTTCAAAGGTGGATTAGCTATCCGTTTTTGCACTCAAGACGAAGCACTACTCCTTCTTTGTCCATCTCAGAAATCCCGCTCCAAAAGACCTACAAAGTGTGGTATTAGAAGCCAACCAAAATCTCATTTTTCCCATTTTAAAAGCTGTGGCTGCCACAGCTTTTAAGGGGGTGTGCCACACCCCATTAACTATGTCATAAAAACATTTTTAGCAAACCTTATTTATATGGATCGAAGCCTAAATCTCCTGGTTTTCACAGGAGTGATTTGAGCCTGATTCGTCTTCTTAGCTCTGAGTAATATTTGGTGAAAGCACAGCCTCAAAAGCGAAAAATGGAAAAAATGAGATTTTGGTTGGCTTCTAATTCCACAGTTTGGAGGTCTTTTGGAGCGGGATTTCTGAGATGGACAAAGAAGGAGTAGTGCTTTGTCTTGATTGCAAAAACGAATAGCTAATCCAACTTTGAAACAAAGTTGATCATGTGGGAAAATGAGCATTTCACTTGGGTAGCCTAGTATCTTGAATCTTCAGAATTCGCTCAAACTTTGTCTACAGGGATTAATTGACATGCTAGTTATGGATATGATACGAATATCATGTTATCACTATTATTATCAGATTACCCGACTACGACCCCCTCCCCTTTTGACTCCTCAATAAACCCCCCAGGAGTGGCGTGCCACACCCCACGCTTGACCCTGGCCATAGCTTCTTCTCACACATTGGACTATTGGCCTTGCCCTCAATCTCTCTCGTCCAAAATCTTCCCATATCAAGAGAAATTATAGACTGGCCAATTATCCAACAATGAGTGACTTCAGCAGCTATAAAGTTGCTCCAACCTCTCACACTACTTATTGTCATGATGCTAACTGAATTATGCTCAAAATTGTCTCCTCTTTCTTTTCTAGTCAGGAGGCTACAGTAACCTTATGTGTTACTGTAGCCTCCTGTGTTTTGACATTTGCCTCAATCAAAACAAATCAGGCATTCTCTTACTTAAGTTTCGCAAATCACCATCGCTAGTCCACGATCGAGTCCCATGAGCTTCCACAAGGTCGCTTCCTTTGTATATATATATTTCTTTAGACTAGTGTCACACCGTAGATCTATGTTCAAGACCCTAACCAGTCGGGATCTTGAAACCTGCCCCTTCTTCTCCCGGGAGAAGTTAGTTTCTCTCAACGCCTCCCAAGTTGTTCCGATCAAATCTCTCATCTGGTAGATATCACACTGATGAAATCGCCGTCAGTTTCCAAAGCTTTTTGACTCCCTATCAAAGCGCGTTCCTCTATTTAGAAAAAGATTTGCTGCTGCATTTTCTCGTAAGTCATCGATAGGGAAGCGAGAGCAGGGACCGCTCAATATTTGATGATTCACCGAGTATTCCAAAGCTCCACACATCGCTTTTCAATGAGAAAACATTGTTCTCTAGAACTTCCGGTGAGATCCATTTTACAGGCAGTTTTCGACGCGTCGCCACCGTATACACATCGCCTTCTCTTGCCAGCCCAAAGTCAGCAATCTTCAGCTGAAAACATCTCCATATCGACGCCTACAACCCCTTTCTTAGAAAAATACCGTAAGATTTTTAGAAAGCAGGCAATTGCGAGCTGCGATATCTCTGTGTATAAAGTGTCTCGAGTGAAGATAGTCTAGACCGTAAGCCGCTTGCGCCGTCCAGCACAATTTCTGTTTCTTATTCGATGGTTTCTTACGCATGAACGACTTGAGATCACCATTTGCCATCTGAAGCCAGTTTCAAGCAAGAAGTTTGAGATGCAAACAAGGTATTATCTTACCAATTCCATAACTATAAGTATTGGTTCCTTGTCTACCGCTACTCCATAGAGGCGAACGATGTGTGGGTATATCATATTGCGCATTATTCTAGCTTCTTTGAGAACCTCTGCTATCTGAATGCTTTGCATAAACAGCTTGTCATTCAACAACATAGCGGCTGTCTAGTAGCCGGGTGACAGCACCTCATTCTCAGAGCATTCCTTCTTCGCCGTCTTCACTGCCACATCAATATGTCGTTGAGTGTTGTTCAAAGTTAATTTACCTTTCATCAAAGATCCAAAATGTCCTAAAAACTACAGTTTCTAATAGTCCACAAAACGAGTCTGCCTCACCTTCTCCTAGCTTTTCGCCCAGTTCCACCTGACCATGAGTGAGTTCCCAGCTGGCGCGGCAAATAGGACGTTTCAAAACGGTGTCTTCTGTCTGGAAAAGAATCTGTAAAATATTGCTTACCTCTTACTAGGTAGAAGTGGCTTTTCTGAACGAAATTCATTATTGAGTAGAGCATCAAACGTGATTACGTATAGTGTTTGGTAACCTTCAACGCCTTTGGACCCTACTCTATAAGTGTAAGTTGATGTTCTACTTCTTATGCCGCATAGGTTGGTATAGTGTGGACCCCGGCCAGCTTCCCATAGGTACCGCCGCGGCGCATACGCAACGCGCGCTCGGCCTGACGCTTTTCGTTCATTTATGAGTAAAAAAGCATTTCTACATGATGTAGGAATGAAATAAGAAGTGGAAACTATCAGTCTCAGCTCGAGAAAGGCCTAGGCAAGAAGAGAACGTTCACAACCCCCACTAGCGCGCAGATATCAGTCTCTCCTGCATGCTAGCATGAAAGTACCGCTGATTGAGAATTCTAGAAGAGACAAAGAGTCGAGCTACTTTCGAAACGTTTCCTTCTGTGATCATTTGAAAAAAATCAAAAAGCGTAAGCTAGCGAGCACATTTGTGCAATCAGAGCCCCACTGACGCATTACAAAAGAATAATACTTTATAAATCAATCGGATAGGCACGCTTACCCTGTAATCAATCTTTAGAGAAATATTCCACTAAAATATGCTAAAATCTCCGCTATTGGAAAAAAAGCGAATTCCTGAGACAGAGGCTGTTAAGACTACTGAGGCTCTTAAAAACTCATCGTAGGAAGTGTCCTGAGTCGTCTACACCTGAAACAGAGCGTTCACAAACAGAACAAAGCCAGTTTAGAGAAGAAAACATAACAATTTCCATACGAAGCAGAAACGAAAGCGCACTGAAGGCATGCGCTGCGGGAGCGTCGCGCAGGTACCTATGGGGAGCTGGCCGGGGTCCACACTATATGGTATAGGCCGTCCGCGCTGCGCACGGAGAGCAACGCTGTTGCGTACACTGAAGGCAGTTCACGACTGGAAGAAGCGCAGAGAAAAACAGGCGGTGAGAGTGCACAAGGAAAGAGGAGTAACGCGCAATACACACCTTGCGCACTCTCCGCGCCTTGCGCGGACGGCCTATAGATTTATTGAGTAAACCTTTCGAACAACTCGTCTTCGTCGAAGGTCTTCAGTCCATCGTACAGTTGGTAGTTCGCACTCAACTAGTGTGATGTCCATCAAACATTCTGGTGGGGAAAAAAGCCTGTGCGGCATAAGAATAGAACAACTTAAAATTGAAGATGCCCAGATTCCAAGACGAGAACATGTGGTAAAATTATGAGCGTTTGAAGCAAAAAAAAATCACGCAGAATTTGTTAAAATTAATTGTTTTGGTGCCTAAAAGCGCAAATACAACCTCAGATAACCGCTGCGGGCAGGCAGCCATGCGAATTTTGAGCAGGCGAGCACCGGAAAAATAGTTCGCTGATTTCTTGCAGTCCGCTTGCAGAAATTTGGAAGAATGTTGACCAATTTTCAGACAAATGCTCGGAGAACTATGGCAGTTTTTCTATAGACTAGTTGCGGCGCATTAGCCGCGTTCTCGCGGACTTTCCGCGAGAATATGCAAAATTATTGACGGCCGCACGATCCTTTGTGAAGGACTGCGCAGCCCGTAGGTACTTTCCGCTGAGAGAAAGTACCTCAAACTTGAGTAATCAAACCAACGGTGACACCTCTGCTACACAGAGTCTTACTTGTGCTCGACGTACGCCCGAAAATGCGTAAAAAGAGTCCGAACGATTGCTGAAAGTTTGGCCAGCGCTCGCTGAAAGAAATTATTTGCCGAGCGCTTGCAAAAACTGCTGTATTGCTGCCCTCTGGCAGAATATGCGACCATAAAGAATTGCCGCCCGCTGAAGGTTTGGCCACGCCTCAAAATCCTGCTGACCGCCTGCAGAAAAGCGCGAGTTTGCGGACCGCCTGCCGCGGCGATTATTTGAGCATCGGAAAAATAGTTCGTTGATTTCTTGCGGACCGCCTGCAGATATTTGAAAGAATGTTGGCCAAGTTTTAGATGAATGCTTGGAGAACATTGCGGCTTCTTCATGGATTAGTTTCGGCGCAGTGGCGCAAACGTGAAGGACCGCACAGCCCGCAGAAACCTTCCGCTGAGAGAAAGTACTTCAAACTCGGGTAATTGAACCACCGATGGCACCTCTGTCATGTAGAGTGTTACCTTACTCGGCGAATGCCCGAAACGGCGTAACAAGAGTCAGAGCGTTTGCTGAAAATTGTGCCAGCGCTCGACGAGAAAAATTATTTGACTACCGCTCGCAGAAAACCTGTATTGATGCCCAATGGCAGAACATGCGTCGGTAAAGGAAGTACCGCTCGCTGAAGATTTGGTTACTCCCAAATTCTGCTGACCACCTGCAAAAAGCACGAATTTGCTGTTCGCGTGCCCCACGCGACTGTCTGAGGCTGTGTTGAGTATGCGTGTATTAGGAAGGCAATCGCGTCTTATATTCCACACTAGACCATTTGAACTGTTACAGAAAATTTTTCCGATTGCGTACACAATTTCTCAACCAGTGCTCATAACTCGGCGTCCAGAGGCGCTTAGCAAATGCCAGAATTAGGTTTCAATGAGCGTTTGATGCTGTTCAGAATAGTATAGATTCCATTTTGTAAAGGCACTAAAAGCATCTCTTGTTAAAAACGTCTTCTCAAAACTTACTCCATTTAATCCAACTTTTCTAACCGAATAATACTCAATGAGCTGAACAATATCGGGAAAGAAGTTCACATTGTCCACCGAAAAACCGTGCGGCGTACGAGAGATAACGAAATGTTTGAGTTGTTTCTTCTGCAATGGCATTAAAAATTTTATAAAATCTAACCAAGAGCAAGATGAGCTTTGATTGCAGTCAAATTTTCGCTTTCTGTCCAGAATCGCCCGTGTGCATGTCCCGTTTTCAACGTAGGATAGACACATGAGCAAGGAGAACGGTCAGGAGGTACAGCCCGTGTCAACCTTTTATTCCCTTTTGCATCCAGATCAAAACTCGCCTCATCCATCAGGGGTCGCCGCGCTAGGCCCCTGCAATGCGATTGCATAGCTTCTACAGAAAAAGGAGCACTTGGTCGACAGTTGTAAGTTCGGCTAGACTTTTTTGCACGATGCCGCAACACGACGTCAACACTGCATGATCCAGCACTCCTTTGCAATGCTATTTTCAACTAGTCATGTATCCTGTCTCCCACTCCCACCTTCCTAGTTAACTACTTTGGACCGGAGAGTTTCTGCGGGGCACAAAGTCCGAGAGCGGCGAAGCGCGCCGCACGCGGCGTACCTCCTGACGTGAGCCTACGAGCAACTCTGAACGCGGTAGGAGTGTTTCCAGTTTATTTCCAAGTGTAAGCAAACCATACATTTTTTGAGCAAAGGGAGATCGAGACGATAAAGTCTTTTGCTTCTCCTTCCTTTGTTTCTCCCATACGCACCAAATAATCGCCTCCTTTTTTGAACAGCTCATCGAGGTCTTCTCTAAATATGCATTTTTATAGTAATGCAGTAAGAGCATCGAGGTTGTGCAGAAGCTGTTAGAGCAGCAGACAGTCACTGATAGAGCAAAGTTGGACAGAGCTTGGTGCTCTAAAGTGCCCATTCAAGACCAGCAAGCGAAGAAACGACTAAAGAAGACAACCCCTGCACCTATATAGGTGGTTTTTGTATTCGGACAGAATTTTTATGCTTAGACGAAATTGAGTCAAAGTGAGGTTACTCCTCAAAGGCGACGCGCTCGAGCCCGACGAGAGCAAACAAAGTGCTAGGATCATCTCAGTACTATCTCTTATAATAGCAAAAAGGCACAGATAATTACAAGTTTCATGAAAGATTACATCCAGCTACGGAATTCACACAACTTTAGATCCTGAAGTGGCAAACCTCCCAGAATGAGTGAAATGAACATGCCTGCATTCGGAGGCCAAATTCGCAGAAGGAAAGTATGAGACATGAGCAGCGACTAAGCTATAAAGTGAAGTAGTAAGAAGTGGTGAGGTATACTAGTCATCGGAGCACTGAGAGACAGGATGACTGCCGTGAAAAAAGCGACTGTTTCATGAACACAGTAGTGGTTGAAGGAGAGAGAGTTGGTTCATGTAACAATGCCAACAGATGATTACATGAGCTTGTATAAAAAGAAATGCTTTCATAATCAGATCTTAACGGACATGCAAGAAAGCGGTGGGCGGTTCTCAGAAGTTTTTCGAAACAATGGATACGGAAGCGTAACTACAATGAAGAATGGATAATGGAGTTCGGACGAATCAGCAAATTGGAAACATAAATAGACCTTTGTAATTTTTGACAGAGTGAGCTCTGGTATGTGAAGGACAAGGGATCTTTTCGAAAAGATTACGCACTCAGGTACTTTAATGCTGTTAAATTTAAACACCCCGATGGATAGATGACAGCGCACCAAATAGTACAAATCGTGGGCAGCATCCAGGCACTTGTCCCCAGTACCGTAATTAGCGGACGACTGCATCGCAGGGTTTTGTGCAGAAACTGTAGTGAGATGTGATGGTGAAATAGTACTGTACAAAAACTGAACAGGAATAAGACGCGTTAAGTTAAAATAGAAGTTAAGTGTCAAAGATACACATTAGGAGAATCAAATGAAAATCATGCAGCCAAGAAGAGCGTTAGGTAAGCGAAGGAATCACACAAGGTTTCTACAAAGAGCTGCTTACTAGCGAAGAAGAGTAGGGAATTTACAGATTCTCAAGAAGAAAAGCAAAAGCCACGAAAAGCACGAATCCTTTCTACACTATAAAGGAAGAGCGGGAAGAATTTCCAGAAAGAAGCGCTGGAGATAAGTGAATGTTTACAAACGCGTTGCAACTACAAGCTACGGAAAGCCATATAAAGTAGGCTGCATGAATTGCCCGAAAGACCGTAGCGAATCCCGGCCCACCGAGCGTTAACGCTGTGATGACTCGTGCCCCCAAGCCTGTAGCCCGTAAGCCACCTCGGCAGTCGCACGTACGCTCTCGGGCATTTCGCTTACGGGCGATCTCGTGAAGTCGACTTTACCGTAGCAGATTAGCTTGTACAAGAACTGGTAGCATTATACAGAGGAGAAATCGCATTGTGCATGTCAGAACGGCAGACGACATCTCCAGCGAGTTCTGGAAAGAGAGTAAAGAAGCTGAGTTCACTTGACTTACAAGCTTTTCGTTCAATTAGTAGCCAAAATGATGCCGAGCGATTGAAAGGACGACATAGGCAATTCCTTGTACACGTGTTTATACTATTTATGAACCCTGATGTTCAGAAGACTAGAAACGATACTTTCTTTCCAGCATCCTAGAACTGGCCAACCTGCGCGTTCTAGAGGTCAAGGCACACACGATAGACGATGCTCAACCGATGTCACGCACATGGTCAGGGTAACGATGAAAAGAAGCGAGAAAAAGCAATATTAACTACAACTTGCACTCTTGGATCTAGAGGAGGAGGAGTGAGACAAAACTGATGAACTGCGGGCATTATTACAGTCGTATATGTGATATCAAAAGCTTCATAGCAACCGGCATGGGTTCTCATTACTGGCAAGATGCAGTTAAGAATCGCAGAGGTATGACAGAAATGGGAAAGCTGGCTGGAACCACAAGGGCTAAAGCTGAAGCACAGCTTTGCCGCATATGAAGGAGCCCAGATTTTGGACATTAAGATCGGAGGCACGGTAAGGCTTCTCCTTCAAGTGTTTTGGAAATGTGTTTCTGTGGCGAACTTGAACCGGGTGAAAAGACCGTTTGAAGCGTTTACCTAGTTCCCAAAAGGCAGCTAGGACGAGAGTTTCAGTGAAAAGTTGGGACCCTGGCACGAGGACCCTGCCGTCTGTAATTTTGCTTTGAATAGGATGCACAATTACGGGGCGGTCGTGGGGTCCCGCCGAACAGGCAAGTTGAGCCGTCCAAGCACGCACCAATTGGGGTCGCGCGCGCCAGTTCGGAGGCTGTTTTCTCGGCGCAGGGGGAACATAAACTAGCCCGATGGGTTTGGAGGTTAATGGAGTGACCAGGAACCTTACCTCAATTATATCCCACAGGGCAAGAATCTGCTAAGACACCGCCTTTGAATGCAGTTTGGATGAACCGGAGGAGCATCAGAAGTCTTGCGTTATCGGATGTTACGAAGCTTAGGTCCCAATAAACCGAACAGTAGCCCGACCGAAGGACTATGTGGGAGCGAATGCTGGTCATGCACATTTAATTAGGTGACGAAGATCAGGGAGAAGGAGGTATGCTGAGGTGTATACGAGTCATCATGCTGGACCATATCCCGAATGATATTGAGCGTGATGAAATTTACATCATCGTCAAGGAGGCACAAGAAAGAAGCCCTAGATGATGTTGGCTTTTGAAACGAAGGGGAAGATCACTATTAGATCGGCTATGTGGTGAATGTGGCAGGAAAGTGCCCAAGTTGAAACGGTAGAGCAGAGTTGAAGCAGATGCAGATGTTTTTGAGGTAAATGAACAACATCGTGGACCAAGAAAAACGTGGAAGCTTTACAAGTGGTAGACCTTGCAAAACAGAAAAATGCAAGGATACAAGGGAGTAGCAATGAAGCTTCAAACAAAAGATAGTTCTGAAGTGTTGCTGTTTACAACGTATGTGTGTCTTAAAGCAGTGTTGTGGCGAAAACTCGATTTCTTGCTTTTCCCCTCGTATGAGCTTGACCGTGAGCCGAAAATCCACCGAGAGGAGAGCGAAACGGTAGGCTTCTTTCAAATCGATTTTGGATTTGGAAGAGAGCTCCGCGAAGACTAAGGCAGGGTCGCCTTAGGGCTCTACGATCTCAGCCGTAGGGTATGCGCACTTTGTCGCTGGAGAGAAAAACAGCAATGGCCCTGCAGCCGGAGCTCTCTTCTAGATTAACTTTACCGCTTCGCACTGCGCATCGGCGTGGTCGAGGACGCTCGCTATCATATAGCAGTGAGCCACGGAATTCTCAACCTAATAACATCCTGTGACTACGAATGATGAGTGTCAGACTAGTTTCATCAACTGCTACTCCAAGCTATGACGAAAAGAACTTCCGTCGCTATTTGTCTTCGCATCTAGCTTTCATAGTCTCCTGAGTTTGATGGCAATCGCCTCTGATACAACGCACCTTCTCAACAATCCATGATAGTAGTCTTTTTCTTCTATGTTGCACATCATTTCGTTGTACAATTAAATAAAAGCCAGCTGTAAAAATGGATCACACTCGAATCACTCTGCTTATATAGCCGCTTATATCGCCCTAAATGATAGAAAACCGAAATGCTCGTAGTGTGTATCATTTGTAATGACTCCTTTCATTCAGTAGCGGCTGTAGATCTTACGGCGGCTCTACGGCTTAGGCAGTCAAATCAAAAAAATCAAAAACGTGGTGAATTAACGTCGTGACTTCTTGCCACTTTTCCTTTTTTGTTTTGTTATTCTCATATAATTCTACCAGTGCGTCACCTCTGCTTCGCAGAGGCTCGCACTGGTCCTACTGTCTGTATGGCACGCGCCATACTTGATCCGCTTAATCCACTTGATCCGCTTGATCCGCTTCATCATTGGTCGATGCAGTGAACTGACCAATAACGAGGGTTGTCCGCTTGATCCGCTTGATCCACTTCATCCACTTCACTATTGGTCAGTTCAGTGTATTGACCAATGATGAAGCGGATCAAGCGGACCAAGTATGGCGCGTGCCTATGCCTTACTCATTCAGTAATAATGACACTGAAACTCACCCGCACTGCCGACTATCGTAAATGAACTGTAAACAACTACTCATTTCGAAAACTTTTTCATCTGAAATCGGTGATTTTGCGTGAATGAAGCTTTTTGCAGAAGAACGAACGCAAATTTAAAAAGCTTTTTGAATTTTTCATGGTTTCTGTTGTAGAGCCGTCCCTTATATTGAAACTTGCTCGCTCACTATAGGCTAGGTCGATATGGTCTCTGTGGTTGCGGCGTACCCGTCGCACTTTGATATATTTGTGTGTGTTGTTCTCTAGTTATTCCTAGTGAACCCTCGCACGTACGCCGATAGGCAGAGGGGGAACTCTTGTGTTTTTCTAATAAATCGTCAACGGCTCAACGCGTTTCATATCAACTGGCGATCAGGATCAAGGACAAGAAGAACTCCACCACCAAACGAGGACGAGAAGAAGCTCCACCGCCGACCAAGGAGAAGAAGAAGCCTCCAGTCGACTTCAAGGACATCTTCTCCAGATAAGTTTGATTTGACAACTGGTATCGATCGACGAGAGGGAAGAAATCTCGTCGTTGCAGCGGAGCCATGCCGAAGGTTGCAGAAGAGCGGCATGCGACGGATCTGGAGAAGGTCCTCAACGTCATGATGGAGCAGATGCGGCTTCAACAAGAAGAAGTTCGGATCCAGATGCAAGCCCAACAGGAACAAATGAGGATGCTGATCGCTACTCTGGCCAACAACCAGAGCGTAGCCTTACACGATGTCAGCAAGGATCAATACGATCAGCTGAGCAAGGATGTGCAAAGGTTCGTCTCCGAGGAAGACACAGGTAATCCTTTGCCTACTGGTACAGCAGGTACGGACCGGTTATAAGCGATTCCTTGTTGCCAGACAACAAGAAGCGTGACCTGGTCCTCATGAAGCTGGACGAAGAAGCATACCGGAAGTATGCAGATGAGGTCCTGCCTGCAAAGCCACACGGCTTGGATTTTAGCACAACTATCGAAAAACTTCAGAAGCTGTTCGCATCCAAGAAGACGCTGATAAGAAGAAGGTTCGAGTGCCTCCGCGTCACCTGCCCACCGCTTACGCCGACGTATGTACCGTGTTCCGAGAATACGCCAACACAATCAAGCGGATGGATGAGGACGCTCGACTCAGGGAGCTCGACTACACTACGATGAAGACCTTACAATTCGTGGCCGCTCTTCAAGATCATTGCGAGACGTCCGCCTCAGGATGATTCGCAGACTGGATGCACATACGAACGAAACGCCGCTGACAATCGAGGACTTGGTCAGCGAATGCGAGAATTACACCGCGTCGAAGATGGACAACACGGATATGGAAGGAACCCGCGATGTCCATGCGGTGTGGAAGAAAAAGGTGGATTGTTTCAGATGTGGAGGTCCGCATTTCAGCAGAGATTGTCCACAACTTCCTAGAACGGGCCGAAGGAAGCGACGGAAGACAGGGATTCAGCCCTATGGTCGAAGAAGACAATGCAAGAACGTGGTCGCCTTCGACGCCGAGAACGCCCGCACCTACTTTGACGTTGTTGTCAAAGGATGACCCCTCAAGCTCCAGTTGGACACTGGTGCGGATATAACGCTGATATCCCGTAAAGCCTGGAAGAGGATAGGATCTCCAGATTTAGAACCGTGCGTGATGCCTGTCAAAACTGCAGATGGGACATCAATGCAGATCGATGGTAAATTTTCAACTGTTTTCAAGGTCAAAGATCCTGTTACAGGACGGATGGTCCATGGAAGAGGAACCTGCTATGTCACCGAAGGCTCGAATCTCCTGGGATTGGAGTGGTGTATCCAATTGCCAGCTTACAAGAAACTGAAGACTAAGTACAACTGCAGGAAAGTGACTAGCGAAGAAGCAATTCGAGCCGAAGTTGTCGCCGACTTGAAGAACAAGTATCCGGATGTCTTCAAGAGCGAACTAGGGAAATGTAAGAAGAGCAAGGCCAGGTTAGTCTTGAAGAAGGATGCTGTTCCGTCTTCAAGAAGAAGAGAGCAGTTCCATACGCCACAGCACCGGAACTGGAGGCAGAAATTGACCGGCTGGTGGCCGAAGGAGTCATTTCTGCCGTGGAACACTCAGAGTGGGCCGCTCCAATAGTCGCCGTCAAGAAGAATGGCAGGATCCATCTATGCGCCGACTTCTCGACGGGACTCAACGATGCATTGCAGCTGCATCAGCACCCATTGCTCACAGCGGAGGATGTGTTCACCAAACTCAATGGAGGCCAGCTCTTCACTCAGCTCGATTTGGCCGAAGCATATTTGCAAGTGGAAGTTGAGGAAGCATCGAAGGAAATGCTAACTATCAATACGCACAAGGGATTGTATCGCTACAATCGTCTTCCCTTTGGAGCGAAATTGGCCCCAGGTATATTCCAGCCGATTATGGATTCCATGATAAGTGGGCTTGATGGAGTAGCCGCTTATCTTGATGACATCATCATCACTGGAAGGAATTATGAGGAACATCGCCAAAACTTGGAAGCCTTGTTCAAGCGAATCAAGGACTATGGATTCCACGTCAGGTTGGAAAAATGCAACTTTCTGATGCCAGAGATTTGTTACTTAGGTTGCATCATCGACAAAAACGGACGCCGGCCGGACGACCCAAAGAAGATCGAGGTCATTCAACAGATACCAGCTCCGAAGAACATAGCGGATATTCGATCCTTCCTCGGGATGATCAACTACTACGGATTATTCGTAGCAGAAGTGCGCCAACTTCGTGCACCTTTGGACGCATTGCTCAAAAAGGACGCAAAGTTCGAATGGACAGAGGAATGTCAAAACGCATTCAAGCTTGCCAAGGAGGTTTTATCTTCTGATCTACTCCTCACACACTTCGATCCAAAATTGCAGACAGTGGTAGACGCCGACGCATCGGACTACGGAATCGGTGCTGTGATTGTGCACAAGATGCCGGATGGTACAGAGAAGGCCATTTGCCATGCAAGCAGGAGCCTCACCGCAGCAGAAAGGAACTACGGACAAATTGAAAAAGAAGGACTAGCACTGGTGTTCGCAGTTCGTAAGTTCCATCGCTATATATACGGACGACGGTTCAGATTGCTCACCGATCACAAACCGCTGCTACACATTTTCGGACCCAAGAAGATGGTGCCTGTGTACACAGCGAACGGATTGCAACGATGGAAGCTCATTTTACTCGCATACGACTTCGACCTGGAGTACCGCAAGACGACCGAATTCGGACAAGCCGATGCACTGTCTCGACTGATCCCTTCAAGGCCATTTCAGACAGAAGACGTCGTCATAGCGAAAATAGAAGAACATGTGCGAGCCGTCCAAGCTGCTGCTGTACGAGCATTACCAGTAACCCGAAGAAAGATAGAAGAAGAATCCCGCAAGGACGAAACCATTGCGCAAGTCATATAAATGCTGCAATCGGGAGCATGGCCGTCCAAACCGAAAGAAGAAGTCCGAAATTGGAGAGCACTGAGGGAGAATTTATCAGTGCAGAACGGATATTTGTATTTCGCCCACAGAATAGTCATTCCAGCCTCGCTGAGACAAGCCGTTCTGAAGCAGTTACATGAGGGACACCTCGGAATGACAAGGATGAAGATGCTCGCAAGAGGATTCGCATATTGGATGGGCATCAACAGAGAAATTGAAGATTCAGTGCGCCGCTGTAGGGATTGTCAAGAAGCCTCCAAAATGCCAGTGAAGACGTTACCGCATTCATGGAAAGTAGAAGACAAACCATGGAATCGACTTCACATTGACTACGCAGGGTCGCTGAATGGTAAGATGTATCTCGTCGTAGTTGACGCTTACTCGAAATGGCCAGAAGTTTTTGAGATGCCTTCATCGTCAACTACAGCTACTCTGAAGGAACTCAGATCTCTATTTGCACGATTTGGAAATCCGCGAGTGATCGTGTCGGATAATGGGACGCAGTTCACAGCAAAGGAGTTTCAAGATTTCCGTGAAGAGCGAGGAATCAAGCACATGCGTTCTCCCCCATTCCATCCACAATCAAATGGACAAGCGGAGAGGTTTGTGGATATATATCTTCAAGAGAACCTTCCAGAAAATTAAAAAGGGAGGAACGGCAGAGAAACTCGAGGAGTTTCTGCAATCTTATCGAAGGACGCCTTGTACAACTGCTCCAGGACAACGTTCGCCTGCCGAGCTGCTGCTGGGACGTCAGATGAGGACCTCGCTGTCGCTGTTAAACGAAGAGTTCAAAGAAGAAGGAAAGATGTGCAATGAGAACATGGAGAAGCAGTTTAACCGTCACCATGGAGCACGGAAAAAGGAGTACCAGCCACAAGAATCCGTCTGGGTACGTGATTTTCGCTCTGGAGGTGGAAAATGGATTCCAGCTCGAGTGAAGAAACGCTATGGAGAAGCACTATATGGCGTGCTTACTGAAGACGATCAGTTATGGAGACGACATGCGAACCAGATGCGCCGCGCAGCAAGTATGGATCGACGTCATGACTCAACACAGTCCATTTCCGATGAAGGCCTACGTAACAATGGTATGGATGCTGCTGAACACCAAGCCACCTCGTCTACGCCACCGACATCAACCAGACCAAGTCGCCATCGTCGCCCACCAGAACGTCTACAAGTAGATCCTTGTTATAAGATGTACCGTTGTTCACCTTAGGAGGGAGGTGTTGTAGAGCCGTCCCTTATATTGAAGCTTGCTCGCTCACTATAGGCTAGGTCGATATGGTCTCTGTGGTTGCGGCGTACCCGCCGCACTTTGATATATCTGTGTGTGTTGTTCTCTAGTTATTCCTAGTGAAC
Source organism: Cylicocyclus nassatus (assembly GCA_958299035.1). NCBI lineage: Eukaryota > Metazoa > Nematoda > Chromadorea > Rhabditida > Strongylidae > Cylicocyclus > Cylicocyclus nassatus. The sequence continues at coordinate 53,876,354 of CATQJL010000001.1, forward strand.
CCTCGCATGTACGCCGATAGGCAGAGGGGGACTCTTGTGTTTTTCTAATAAATCGTCAACGGCTCAACGCGTTCCACATCAGTTTCGGTAGTCGCCGTATGAACAATAATCACCGTAAGCTATATTTTAGTGCAAAAATCTCGTCAAATGCTCTGGTAAAATCTTGGCAAGTTGACCATTTTGGCAATCAATTCTTTTTGGCGCCTTTTTTTTGCAACGAGAGGACTTTTGATCACTTTTTTGGGCCTATATTCATGGTTTGCACATTTACTTGCCATACTCATTCGCGACTCTACAAAAGTGGAAGTACGGACTCAGTTTTGCGGGCCAGAAGCAAAGTGGATCCGTTTGACGCGCAATTTTTGAGCGATCCACACAACAAATCTGCTCGTGCTTTTGCATGTTGGACTTTCGCGCCAGTAGCATGCGCTATGCAAAATTTGAGCTCAGGACGTTGGCCGGAATCTGCTCTACGAATTTCGTAACACACACACACACACACACAAACACGTAAACACCCTTAGCCCGTTATTATAAGTTACTAGCTGCGGTCCCCGGTCCCGCCCCGGCCGAGAGTCCAGAATGGCCCAGCATAGGGTGTGCTTCAAGATGTATACTTACCAGTCCTCCACTTTCTTGTTCATATCTTCTGTTACTCTCCTGCTTCACCTCCATGTCAGTTTTAGCGCTCGTGTAGTATCCGTGGTGAATAGTCTTCTTTCTTGACCGGCTCGCTTCATGACACCGCATGCTCCTCACCGCAAAATGTAAATAATCTCTACCACCCCTTACTACTCACTTGGAGAAATGAATGGTATAGCCTTCATTTTGCTAGATGTAAGTAAACAAATCAATAAATCGATGGAAGGACCCAGCGAATTGTTGCGAAAAGTAGCCTATCTTCTGCGCCGTGGCTTGTTTAAAGGGGAAAAAATTCAGCTTTTTCGGTTCACATACAAAGGAGTCTATAAGTCACAAACATCCTAACAAACAAAGGTACAGTGTTTGGGTTTTATATATATAGATATAGATGATTATTGTATCAAATAGGCATGCAGATCTCGTTTGTCTTGATGGTGGTCTAAACCATGCAGCTAGGTCTTGATCCCCATACCAAGACTGGAAGCGAGATGCAAGAATGTGCTCAGTTCTGCAAACTATTGGTAATATTTCTGCATATTCTTGTGTCGCGGATTGCGCAGCTTTTCAAAAGAGTCCGCTGCCCGTATGCGAAGGGGTCCTAAAACGCCCATTCGTGCGCTGCCCCACCCTTTCGCTCGCATACATACACCGCAGCTTCCGTTCAAAAGTCACGTACGTCACACCTGTCTACTGGCGACTCAACTTCCGTTATCAATCGATCAAGGTAACTCTTCAACACGCTCAACTTCAACATCACCGTGCATGAAGGACTGGCATGTCGCCTTGTGGTAACTCGCTTCAACGCCCTCGCTTACCACACGGTAGTGGAGCAGCTCGTTTTCTTTCTACTGACCCCTGGGTAATATCTTTGACCGGCGTGTTATCAGCCCTATTGAGTTGTTTATGTTGATTTGAAGTTTTGAATCAATGGTGGGCACTTCAGGACGTAGTGTATTGACTGTATTGCTGAGGTATGGGCTTAGTCCTTAGCCCTAGTAATATATGCATGCTAAATGTTCTATTGTAAACTTAAGTCCAGTAAGATTCCATTGGCAGGAGGGGCAGACATGATTCTAAAAGTGCCCAAGTTACTCGTGACACACAACTGTCGACATTGTTAGTCACGGCGTGAGATAGCAGCACTAGAATTTAAGGTGTTTGGTAGCCTATGGGGTTTCTAATTAAGAGCAGTAATTAAATACTACATGATACAAAGAAAATTTGGTGTGTACCAAGTGAAGTAGGGTAGACGAGGTAGTGTGGAATATTTATTCACACTGGCGTAGATTAGTTGAGAGCGATCGAGGCGTCCCGGTGGGGGAAGAGCCTCTAATACATTCGGAGGCTACTTATATACGAAGGAAGGCGGAGCTGAACCGAATACAGGGTAAATGTACAGAGTTGATGCTTGAAAGGAGATGCCGCCGATGGGCTACACTCCTGGCGCGCGGATACAACTCACTCTTGAGTGACTAGATCCTTAGGAGTGAGTAGCTCACCATTTAGCCTACGGGGATTCCGTAGGCTACACAGAATATAGAGTTCATCAATGGTTAATGATACAGAAATCATTAACAGATAAATTGATCGTTTGTACAAAGCAGCATTCAAGGCACATCGCCGGTGGACATGGGAATCTGACGAATCATGACTCAACCGTTCTCTCGGCGCTCTGTTACGCAGCTGAGACCTGGGTTGACACTGTAGCCGCTCGAAAGCTTTACGAACCACCCACAGAGCGCTCGAGCGCAGTCTTCTGAAGATGACGACGCAAGCAACTCTATCGCACTTCGCAGTACGGATATGAGAAGAGTGTCCCGTCTTCGTGACCGGAATACGTAGCGAGAGCGAAACACCGATGGGCCCGTCACATCATGAGAAGAACAGGCGACAGATGGACATTAAAGGCAGTGGCTCGGCAAATCACAACCTAGTCAAATCTGCGCTTACTTGGGGTTTTTCATTATGCCGATCCCAAAAATCCATTTTTGAAAGCTTGAAAACGGCGAAAATGAGCGTTTTTAATACCCTTCCCTTTGGAATTGGACGAGTGGAGCAAGGCCGATGACGCTAAATCGTGGCAGGACCCAATGGTTATAGCGTTGCGGTGGGCAGCCTCCAATGGTGAGAAGGAAATTGCCAACTCGTCCAGATCCGTGTAAGATTGGCCTGCGCGTGTAAGTTTGAGAGCGATTTTCTCGGCAGGGAAAGCATGCTGTGCAACCGGGATTGCACTGTTTTCATACTTGGGTGATAAGGAACCTACCGCGTTGAAATCCCGAGTTGTTGGATTTTGCCGATCCACTGCCTTTAAGAACATCCGAATGGCGAAGCCAAACGTCCTCGAGGAAGACAACCAGTGAGATGGGCAGACGTGTTCGTGGAATGGATGGACCAGCTGAGAAATCATCTGGGTACAATTACCGCACCTGAAACTCGTGGACGCAGCTACCGACGACAACCAAGAAGACCGTGGTCTGAAGCGAGGGACAGGAACAAATGGAAACTTTTGTGCTGAGATCTAAGTATCTCAGTAAGTAAGTAAGTGTTCAAGGAGTGTTCTGAAGCAGAAAATGCGTCAGATTTTCCAGCTCATGGCGTGAAAGCAGATTATGCTATCTCAACAAAACAAATTAATATGTTGCACTCATCGTGAGAATGACGAATAGAATGCTAGAAAATACAGGGTGTCCCAAAAGTAAGTAAACTTTTCAATCGCCAAAATCTCTCTTTCCAATAGGTCTTTTTTGCCATTCAAGTACCATTCTGTAGAGGAGGCTTCAACTTCGAGTTACAGTGTCGATCGAGCCCTTCGTTACTGTGGGATTACAGTAAGAACTTCCAGCGTGTGGAAGCATTGAGAAATATGCCATCTGACAAAATTTTTATCAAAAAATCTGAAAATTCGTGTACTAGGGTTTTGTGCACGCTGATTCCACTACACAACTTTTTACGAGTGTTTTCAGCTTTTTTGACGGTGCAATCACATTTCTGACATATACTGGGAAATCGGTTATTACGGTTTACTTGAGGTAACCTTGTAAAGAATCATCAAAGTCAAGTGGAAATTTCATATTCGAAATTAGCGGCTCCCATTACCGTAGTATAAGAGCATTTGGCTTGTTTGGTTTTGTTCCGAGGCAGAATGTAGCCCCTAATGGCCTAAAATCTTTGTCGAAGTTCCTACAGTAATCCTACAGTAATGAAGAGCGATCGGTGATTTGCTCGATAAGTAAATCTAAGTTGAAGCCTCCTCTACACAACGGTACTTAAAAATTCGAAAAAGACGCGATGGGAAGAGAGATATTAACAATTGAAAAGTGTGTACTTACTTTTGGGACACCCTGTATATGGAAAGCGCGCCAAAAACTAGGTGGGTGTTAATCCCGTCCTTCCTCGACATGATTCATCAGAAATCTGCAGACCGTTGACGTCGACATTTCCCTTAACAAAACTAAAAAGCTGCGGGTTATTTGACTTACACCAATAAGAAATTTCTATAGCGCTTTGACAAGAGATATGAAGACGTGCTTGATTAGTGTTCAAAAACATTTTCATACAATACTACTCACAGAATGTGCAAAATTTCCGTGAATGCCGAGGGATCACGCGGAATTACGCGAATCACGCAAACTACGCAGCGCCATAACTCCCTTCAGAATGAATACGTACTGAATCCGGAAACAGCGTTCAGCTCTTCAAGGCAATCTTTCGATGTACAGCAAGTCCTCGATATTCATTTTCAGTTTTCTGAAATTCTTGTGCGGAGGTTCTTCCGTAAAGATGTAATGCAGCGCCTAATCAAAATATAAGATACCAATAAGTATTATTAGATAGTACTGTTCTTATAGATTATACTGCGCTAGAAAGTAGCCGCAGATCTTTCCAAAGGAACTAGAAGAGCTGGTTAAGTCCGGAAAAATCATGTCGTCCTAAATCTCGGTATCCTTGAGGCAGAGTTCACGCAATTTCATCATCGCGATTCAATCGCGACAAGACAACTGTAACAATGCCATTGCATGCCGATCTTTTTGCATTTCGATTGTGATAGTTCCCAACACGATTAATCGTGACTAATTATCACAACCGAAATACAAGAAGATCGGCGTGCAACGAACTCGTAACACTTGTCTTGAAGCGATGAATCGTGATCGTGATGATAATCGCGTGAACTCTGCCCGAGACCTAACTCTAAAGTATGATGCTCTCTTGCTAAGCAGATGTGATTTTCGTAATTAGCAGTTCAAATAATTTTTATAAGCTTTTCCGAGATGTTCGGGTTAACTCATTTTTTTTTCTCGTTTGAGGCTCTGAAACTCGCCTATGGATTTTGGTCAAAATGATGATCTTGGATTGTAAGGAAGCTTCGCTTATAGAGGTTTTCGGACACGCTGTTTATGAAAATGGTGGTCTTTGATAAATACAGGGTCTTTTTGCAGAGTAATGGTGTGGTAACTGTAATTGAGTCAGAAAGTTGGTAACTGTCTGCGCTTCTCGCATATCTGCCAGAAAACTCGCCTACTTGCTTTTGGGTTAAAGTTGGTGGGAACTGTGCCATCGACTGGTACAAATTTCAGGATCCAGTCTATAAAAGTGGCCGAGTTACGAGCCTACGAAAACACTCCTCGTCAATTTTGCACAAAATGTAAAGATCGCATACTTTGTCAAAATTCCAACATGAGTGGTTGTGTAACATGATGATCAAATCGTTCGCATCGCTTAATGGATCTTCCTATATTGGATTTGATAGTTGGATAGATCTGAGTTCTAGCTACAAAACTGCTTTGATATTCACTTGAAGGCAGTGCGTCGGCAAAACTCAACAACTCAGAATTTCAACGCGGTGGGTTCCTTATTGCCCAAGTTTGAAAACAGTGCAATCCCGGTTGCGCAGCATGCCTTCCCTGCCGAGAAAATTGCTCTCAAACTTACACGCGCAGACTAATTTTACACGCATCCGGACGAGTTTTCCTTCTCACCATTGTAGTTTTCCTTCTCACCCGCCGCAATACTATAACCATTGGGTTCTGCAACGATCAGCGTCATCAGCCCTGTCCACTCGTCCAATTCCAAAAAGAAGGGCATTTAACGCTCGTTTTCGCCGTTTTCAAGCTTTCAAAAGTGCATTTTCGGGATCAGCGTATTGAAGAACCCCAGGTAAGCGAAAATTTCACTAGGTTGAGATTTGCCGAGCCACTGCCTTTAAGCAACTGAAGCACACGCTACCATTATATTCAATATACTGGGAGATCCCTTGGGCGAAGCGACATATCAATCGCAGACGGTCATACAACCCTCAAGGTGGAATTTCGACGAAGTATGGGATTCTTACATTTTGGGCAAAATGCATGACGTGTTTCGTAGGCTCGTAACTCAGCGAATGTTACAAACTGGAGCCTGAGACGTATTGCACTCGATGGAACATTTCCTAGTAAATTAAACCTATAAAAGCAAGCAGGCAAGTCTGCCAGATACGCGAGAAGTGCAGGCGAAGCGAACTTTCTAACTCAGTTACAGTTACCACACCATACCTCTGCGAAAAGCCCTGTATTCCTCAAAGACCACGGTTTTCGTAATTAGCGTGTCCGAAAACCTCTATAAGCGAAATTTCCTTACAATCCATGATCACCAAGATTTTGACCAAAATCCATCGAAGAGCTTCAGAGCGTGAAACGAGAAAAAATGAAATAAGCCGAATCTGAGCTGGTGATTAAATCACATCTGTTTAGCAAGAGCTTCATATTTCAGGTTGAGTGAAATTTAAAACGACATGATTTTTCCTGAATATTTCCTTTGGAAGGAAGTCTGCGGTTCTTTTTTACACCCATAATCTAAGAAAAGTACTTTCGAAGGATCCTTGCTGGAATCTGCATATTAGGGGCAATGCGCGCTGCTTTACACCTTTGCAAATGGAAGTCCGCAGAATTCAGACTGAATTCGGAATCAAGGACATGCTGTCTCTTGAAAGATTCATCTTGATGCTAAGCACAATGAGTTTTCGGATTCAAGGACTATTTGTTCCGAAGGAAGTTACAAAGAGTAGAATTTGCGAACGCGGTTCTTTCCGAATTCAGCAACGCTTCTATCTCTTTTGGAAAGAAGTCTGTGGCTACTTTCTAACGCGCTATAATTAATAGGAATAGTACTGTCGAATAATTCAGCAAGTTTCGACTTGTTAAGCGGAAATTGGATTGGCGGGCGTCTGCCTCGCAATGGTTCGCGCCGTTTCAGTTACAGTATGTCATATCGTGCTGGGAGCCCGAGTCTGTGCCTCTTCATTCTCCTTATTCTGTGATGGAGAAAATATCAGCGCTATGCTCCACGTAGAATGTTCGCCTAATTGGGTATGAAACTGACTGTACTTATTGGTAAATCGCAAAGTTTGAGCTACGGGGCTGGGAGAGTTGGTACATGGGAGTAATCGAGCATGCTGATTACATACGATATATTAGTTTCAAAATTATTCGTCGCTTTTATAGGTTCTATCGATTTTTTGCAAATAAGCTATGGGGCTGGAAGTTTGCACAGGGGATAAGTGAGCATGCTGATTACTACACAGCGGGATAGGGAATTTGCATGAAGAAGTGGGAGGGAAAGATTGCGCAGGGGAAGGGATGGGACCACGGCCCAGCACTCGTTGGTTTGGAGCATTTATGGAAACCAAGTCCCCTATAAATTCGCGAAAATTTACGAAGTCTCTTTTGACGAAGTCAGTAGGAAACCCTTGTTTAATGAACATAACAAAACATAACGACAAAAAAGCGAAAAAAGCGAGTTTCGAGGTACCTAATACAACAAAAAAGCAAAAAAAAAACATTCTTCTGAGTCGATTACATTCTTGAGTATGGTATAGGGGCCTGCAGGATCGCGAGAGTCAGACGCGCGTACGGCCTTTGCGCCGCGCACGCCTGATATCGCTGGGTCGTAGTCGATTAAGGCTAGATAGGTAAGTTTTTTTTTTTGTTTTTCTTTACATTTCACGCCTTCTTTTCTTTTCAGACGGTGAGCACATGTTGGTGCGGAGGAGTTTAAGATCTGAATTAAGGTGAGGTTCAGGATTATGCTCAATACGGACTCAATATTGCAGACCTTCCATGCCTGCTGGTTGAGATGTTGGATTTTCTGTCCTGGCTGCCCTGTTACAGCAAACTGTTCTATTTCTACCGTCTATTCTACCTTATCTTGCATATTGCTTGTGATGATGATGATGATGATGACAATGATTATGATTGTGATGACGCGCATGATGCAAGATGAGGTAGAACAGACGTTGCAAATAAAACGGAGTTTCGTAACCGGGCAGGCAGGACGAAAAATCGAACATAATCGGACAGCCAGAACAGAAAACTCAACATTCTTCAAAGCGGGGGTGAAAAGTCCACAATATTGGCCCGTATTGAGCATAATCCTGCACCTCACCTTAATCTAGATCTTAAACTCCTCTGCACTAACATATGTTCGCCGCCTGAAAAGAAAAGAAGGCGAGAAATGAGAAGAAAAACAAAAAAATCTCACCTATCCAGCCTAAATCGAGTAGACCCAGTGACATACGACGTGCGCGGCGCGATGGCCGTACGCACGTCCGACTCTCGCGATCCTGCAGGCCCCTATACCATTTTAGTGTTCAGAACGTTGAAAACCTCTTAGGCCAACCAAATCTGTGACCACAACAATCTGGCAACGCGTTTTTCGCCGCATAGTTCAAAGGACACCGCATGTGACTGGAGCGCGATATTTATCAATGCTTTAGTTTACACTATTTTTGGCTTAAAAAAGACGAGAAGCAGTGGTTTGATTCGCTCTCTTCGCTAGATGATAGATTTTGCAGCGTTCTCTCCTTCCAAATTAAAAAGGTCCAAAACCTATGTGAACTCTCCGATATTTATGCTCCAAACCAACCCAGTTGGTTTGGTGTTGGTGTAGAAACCAACAAATTTGGGAACGGGTATTAGGACACATAAGTTTTTTAAACTTTTTACATAATGTGGTTTGGAGTAATATTGTATATACATAGCCCAATTCGGCGTCATGTGATTGTTTGTGCGCTGTAAACAAGCCATTATTTGTTTGGGTCTTACATTCGAATTTCGCGCGCTTGCCAAAGACACGTTCAACTCGTAAACTTGACATGTTTGTCTGTTTGTTTGTTTTGTTTGTTTTTTTTCGGTGCTTCGCCCTGGACCTTATAAAAACGATATCTCCGTTGCTTCTAATCTCAAAAACGAAGTCTAATTTGACCACGAACCATTTGCGCCGAGCCCTGGATGCTCTATTATGGTGTCTTGACAGGGCCGGGCGAAGCCGCTGCTCTATTATGGTGTCTTGACAGGGCCGGGCGGAGCCGCTAAGTCAGCTAGCATATGTATAAACTCAAAGTGTGTTTGTCTTTTAATAATTATTTTTATACACATTTTTCTGAGTGAACCAAATGTGCTGAAACTTTGCACCTTATGTTATCGACTTCTGCGGTTGTTATAAGCTACTTTTTTGCGTGACACTTAGCCTCTCTATCGATTTATTGATTATTTTTACATCTACGAAAAGAAAGCTTGTCAACCTTTCTTCAAGTGAAGTAGTAAGGGGCGGTAGAGGTCATTCACATTTTGCGAGGATAGAATGCGGTGTCACGAAGCGTGGCGGTCAAGAAGGAAGCCATCTTCACCATGGAATCACTAACTGGGAGCTATAGCAGGAAAAGAAGAAAAGATGCAAACTGAAGGAAAGGGAGGAATGATAAGCCATAACTTTGAAAAAGATGCTATGCTGGGCCACTTTCGACCCTAGGTCCTGGCGGGACTGAGAAAGCCAGCTAGTTACATATAAAAAAGAAGAGGTAGATTTCAAAACGGTAGTTCATTGACATAAACAGCTTGTTGTGCTACTAATCGAAGCTGAGAAAGCAAATTTTGCAGCTCTATGGTGGTGAAGCCTTTGTATAGGGTTTCATCACAGTCAATCACAATATTATAATGTACAGGACCGGTGGAAGGGTGCCAACACCTGAAAGAGGAAACACTGATAACGTGGTAATCTCTCAAGAAAAAAAAATAGCACAGAAACCTTCGTAAATCACAAGCCCACCAACACGGGCTCAGTGACATTCCCCATCCTTTGACTTTGAAACGTTGCGTGGAAAGATTTTGCTCGGCGTAGTACACTCCCTTGATTGATGATGTTTTTATCATCTGAACATTTCGTATAGATACCACCCAGTGGCGTACCCAGGATTTCCGCTCAGGGGGGGGGGGAGGGGGGGGGGGACAAAAATTTTTTTTTAAATGAAGGTGCGTGGCGATAGCCGCGCACTCCGAAAAAATTTTAGGGGTGCCTCTCAGAATTTTTGCGGGTCCCCAACCCCTAAAATTTGGAAAAAGGGGCGTGGCGTCAGCCACGCCTCCGAAAAAAATTTTTTTACAAGGCTAATTTGAATTTTTAAAAACTTTTAAAAGTTATTTAAATTATTTACAAGTATAAACAAGTCACTTGCACGTTTTTATAACCCACATAAGTAACTTTCAAAAATTTCGCGACCCATTCTCGGGGGGGGGGGGGCCTCATACGCCACCGTTACCACCCTATTTTATAGAGTAACTAGCTGGCTTACCCGGCTCCGCCGTATGTTCCGAATAGAAAATTCCATTTCTTAACCGATCCGGACCAAACTTGGCACACATACCCTTCGGGCCCCGGCGGGTGTCACTGTCCACTTTTCGTTATCGATCGATGTCGATTTTATCGATTTTTTGCAAAATTTGAGCTACGGGGCTGGGAATTGGCAGAGAGGTGTAATCGAGCATGCTAATTACGAATACAATATTAGTTTTCGAAACCGTGCATTACTTTTATCGATTTTATCGATTTTTGCAAAATTTGAGCTAGGGGCTGGAATTTGGCAGAGGGGTGTAATCGAGCATGCTGATCACGCTAGCTCAAACTTTGCAAAAAAAATCGATAAAAATCGATAAAATCGATATCGATCGATACGAAAAGTAGCCTGTGACACCCGCCGGGGCCCGAAGTGTATGTGTGCCAAATTTGGTCCCGATCGGTTCAGAAATGGAATTTTCTATTCGGAACATACGTACAGACAGACAGACAGACATACAGACAGACAGACATACATACAAACAGACATTCAGCTTTATATATAAGATTTTGCATAGGAGCATTAATCGATGTTTGTGCTTCTTATGTCTCAGAATGCAAACATAATTTGCTGTATATACTGAATCGTTCTCTAGAAATTCCTTTCGTTTTTTGAGCTTACAATTAAAACTCGTAGGACGAATACAATCAAGCAATTCAAAAAGTTCGATGCAGCTTTTTTCCTCGAAAAGTTTCCATACCAATTTGCTTTCGTGAAATAATAGCCAGAATTTTGAACCCATCGTTTTTGCCACATTCAAGCTAGGCAATTCCTCAAAATTTCCAGTCTCAACATCTGGAAGGGCTGTGATAACAAGTGGATAGAGTATAAAGTGCAATACAACAAATTTTGTCGGTATTTCCAAGAAGCTTTCCCTATTCAAATATGATTTTTCCTAGTCTACACTTTTGCAAAACCGTGTAATAGACGATCGCACCAAACACTGGGAACTCCTCGAAATACAAAAATTCCATAACTTGATTATCATTCAACACTAATTTCACAAGGCGCTCCCCTCTTGCGTGCCGAGTTTGTTGCGCCATAGGCGCGTAAAAATTCAAAGTTTGGATGAATTCATTTCCGAAAGTTCCACAGAGTGAGAAAAAACGCATTTCAAAAAAGGAAAAAAAGCTGCACCCAATAGTATGCGAATTGCTTGTTGGTGATGTCCTTCGAGGTTCGACGTAACCGGACATGGAATTTGTTAACTTCAAAGGTAATTATGAAAGCTAGCTGGAGATGCCAAAAGAAAACTGCAAAGCTGTCCTTTATTGCCCCATCTAGATGTTATTGAAACTCTTTCAGAAGTTCAAAAAAATAGGTGTGAAAAATTGCCAAGTTTGGGCATGGTGACCTTGGTTTTGAAGTTTTCTTAGTAAGCACAAAAGTAAATGGTTTCGAAATGCCATTGCGGAAAGAAGAAGGAAGACTGAGTCGAAAATCTTTGAAGTGTCTCTTCTTCATCCCACGTGTTATAAGGAAAGATTGGTAAAACCTAATTTTTTTGAACACATAATAATATATTGAGAAAGAAAAGGTTTGGATAAACACCATTCTTACCTTCCCAGTTCCAATAGGAAAGTAATAGCATTTGATATACAAATAATCGGGTGTGAGTTCAGACCATTTGTCCTCAAACAATGTTTTAGCCATCTGAAAGGAACAGAATTTGTACAAAGTCTGATATGCGTAAAGGCCGTACCTTTTTTTTGCTACTAATTTCAATTAAAATCAGTATGCGAACGTTATGCAGAGGGTTTGAGTTTATCAAGTGTTACTTACTCGCAAATAGCTCAAGGAACAAGCGAAGGACTTTGTGTTAGTACAAATTTCGTTATTCCACTGTTTTATAATACTTTTGAATGTACTCCCTGCATTTGTGTAGCTTTATTTCGTTTATTGGCGTTTCGCTGAAACTCAGTCTAGGGCGATTATTCGACCCGCTGGTGCCGAATATCATAACGATTTTGCGCGGTACCGCTATTTCGAAGGGTTACGGTGGGCATGCGGTAAAGGGTCAAAGTCACGGATTTTCCTAACACTTGGCTTAGGGGGCTTATTTGACGCGCTGATCACAAATATCATGCGTTCTCTTTCGTTTTCATTCTTGAATAAGGTTCAAAGTACCATTCGATAGAGCAAAGCAAGCTCTACAAGATGGCAATCTTGCTTTAGCAACAACTCTTATCTACCTTGAGTTTCGAGCCAAAAACTAAAAGGATTAACTGCCCGAAAAATCGAGAAAAATCATAACTCTCGGAAAGTTCGACTTTCTATAAATCTCATCATGATGAATACTGTTACTACTCGACTTAATCATAACTCTGTTCATAAGAACCTTACAAAAATTCTAACTTGCTCACGTAAATACTATTCAAATAAGACATATATGTGCGCCGTTGCCATATTTTTCCTCTGTTAGAAGTCAAGAAAAGGGAAATTTTCATGTTTTTGCCAGAGTGATGCTGTGCCGTCCCCACATAAGTAGATGTATGCTACAAATCTGTAGAAGTACAAAGGTGGACTTTCGCTCTCTACAAGCTTTAGTTCTCGAGAAATTCGAATTTTAGCTTGGATCACCTGACTAATGAAAGCTTCGATATTTCTCGAGAACTAAAGCTTGTAGAGAGCCGAAAGTTCACGTTTGTACTTCTACAGATTTGTAGTATACATCTACTTATGTGGGGACCGCACAGCATCACTTTGGCAAAAGCAAGAAGAATTCCGTTTTCTTGATTTCTAACAGAGGAAAAAATACGGTAACGGCGTATATATATATATATATATATATATATATATATATATATATATATATATATATATATATATATATATATATGTCTTATGTGGATAGTAGTTTACGTGAGCAAGTTAGAATTTTTGTAGGGTTCTTATGAACGAAGTTATGATTTTTCTCGATTTTTCGGGCACTCAATCCTTTTAGTTTTTGGCTCGAAACTCGAGGTAGATCAGAGCTGTTGCTAAAGCAAGATAGCCATCTTGTAGGGTTTGCTTTGCTCTATCGAATAGTACTTTGAAGCTTATTCAAGAATGAAAAGTGTTTGACTTATTGCGGTTGAAATTCAAAACGGACATTAATTTCCGGACACCCTAATACACGTACACTCAATAAGCCCAGAAAAAAAAGGGAAAGGGAGAACAAAAAACTCCTGGTTCTACGTATAGAATGAAAATAACAGGCAACACTAGGACTTGAAAAGGCAGTTTAAAATTTCGAGTTCAAAGCTCATTTTAACTAGAGAGCTCACAGGATACATTCTCACACGCAACGGTCTCATTCTGAACTTTCTTGTCGAAGTTTTTTTTTTTCATGACAAAACTTTTGATTATCTTCCGAGTAGACCTGACTAGAGATACAAATGCGATGTGGCATTCTGTATGGAAATACGATTTCAAGAGAATTCAACCGTATTGCTGTAAAATAAAACATAAAAGGTTTTTTATCTACACAGCTTCAAAAAGTTGCATCATACGTCTGAAAGGCATACCTGGCAGAGGTTTGTAAGGATGATTAGAACTTTGGAATTTTTAAAAAGGTGCACACATTGAAAAAGCGCTTGTGTTCATTTACGAACGAATGAAGCCTCTGTGGAAAAGAATTGAACGGATCACTTTTTATAAATCGCCAAGCCCAACTAAGAGAGTGGTTCTCACATGATGTGGTGATCAATTCCCTGTGAAAACAAACAACAAACTATGCGCCTCCTCATTCAGCCATACGATTCCGAAAGAAGGTTCTAGGAATGTTGTTGGAAGATAGAGAGGAATAAAAAGTACATAACAACGATTAATACAAAATAGGCTTAGAGGAGAAACTATATTGTTTACATGAGCCATTTATCAGACATATTGATTCCAGTACAAGCACGTGAACTGCGCCATTAGTCATCGTAGGCGCATGGTCAGCGCTGCCAACGATTTAAAGAAATGCTGCTAATGCCTTGCCTGTTCTGCAGCTATCGACTGATAGCGACCGATCTTACTGCTAGGCAACGCTTTGGCAATCAAAAATTGTTTCGAATTGGCACCTAGTTGAAGTTGCAACTTACAAGGAAGGTCCGTTTGATCGAAGTGGCACATTTTCACATGGAACTGGTACGACTGTAAAAAGCATCGAAGCTGATTCCAAATCTATCCTCGTTACTGCCGAGCGCCTCTGGACGTCGAGTTATGAGCATTTTTTTGGGTAGAAAAATTGATTGCATAATCAGAATAAAATTCGTTAAAGTTGCTCAAATGGTCCAATGTTGATTATCAGACACTGATCTATTTGAGCGCTGATAAGACTGTAAAGTTGGATTTTACCTAGATTATGCGTTCATTTTTTGTACTAAGAAAATATTCATAACTCGGCATGCAGGGGCGCTCGGCATATAATGAAATCAGATTTGGAATCAACGTTCGATGCTTTTTAAAGTGTAATAAGATTCATGCCACTTCGACTGATCGGACCTCCCTTGTTGATCATAACTTTTTTCATTTTGAATGTAGCGCGCTCATTTTTTTGGCATTATATAGTTTGATGTAAACTTCAGGACTGCCTAAAGAGTTTGATTTCTGAACATAACAGAACAAATGGCATTTTTCAATATTCGTTTAACCTCGAAATTTTATAGTTTTTGAGCAGAAATGAAGCCGTGCATAACCTATATCAAACAACAAGACGAGATCATGGGCAATGACTTGCTAGAAACAACGAAATGAATTTGACGACAAATTAAAGATTTGCGCTTTAAAGGGGCTTCCATTAACACATTGACGACCGCCTGACATTGCTCGACACACGATGTGTGTCAAGCAATGACTAACCATGTGGAACTGCTTAATATACATGGTGCGTTAAGGTTTGAGTTTGGTGAAAAGGCGACTATTCCGGGAGAAACTCATTCAGGAGTTCTCTCTTGCGTTGGAGCTAATAATAACCTCTATCTGTTTTGTCAGTCTCACAGATCTACTGTAGGGGTACTGTAGATGGCAGTACGCGTGATTTTATGTGAAGATGTTGACTGATCCATGACAGCCCTTGGTCCCAAAAGGAGACAGCTCAAAATCTGTTCGAGAGGGATAAAGCCTTAAATAAATCTGTCTGCAGAAAGGTAATTGCAATGGAAGAAAAAGGACTTGTCTGCAACGCGAACTTAGTAAGCCTTATCTGTTAGATTTTAGGCTAACAATTGAAACTGCATGTTGCAGTGAGATACTGTGCAATCAGTTTTTGCTGTAAGCACAATATTAGTAGTCCCACGAAATTAACATGAGCTGGTTTTTCTTGAAACCTAATCAAAACATAATCTAAAAGAATAGAGACGTTCTAGCTTTCATAGTTTTATTTCAGCACTTCCCAAAAAATCAATGTTCCAGGATAAGGCCACCATGGTCAAACTAGATCTATAACGATAGTAGGCTAGCTTAAAATCTCTGAGCCACACAGAGCTCAAGTCTAGTTACTAGAGAGTCTCCTGGAGCGTTTGCATTATGAAGACCAACATAACATTTTGCTAAAAGCTTTGTCTAGGGAGGTTTCTTCTGATTAATGTGGATGAAATACTATTCAACCAACCCACCTTCGCCACAGCTTTCTTTCCTGTGTTACCGTTGCGTTTACGGACACGAACCCAGTTATCAGCTCTCTTATCTCCGTTGTAATCTGATCACAAGATTCAAAAAAACTGCTCAAATAATTGATTTCATATGTTGAAAGCAGTATGATATCACTTTTACTATCAAATGGCAATTTCAGTGATGCCCTCTGATCTAGCTAATAATAGTATAAAACTATCTGAACTTTGTGGCACATGATAGCGAAATTTTCTGAGGGTACTATTACTATTGGGTTGGATTTTTGGATCTTTTGAAGGTAGCATCTCGTAGTGGACTACCGTTCTTGCAAAAAGTCGCATTCTTCCTATCTGTACATCTTCCGGTACAGCTCAAAGATTGCCAAGTTTAGATGTGAGCTGAGACAAACTCTTTGCATTACTTCTCCGAGACGTCACATTCTACATATTTTTGCTCTTTATTTTGATATATTACGTATTTAAAGGTGCGAAGCCTTGATTTTTTTGAGTTGAGTATCGTACACTAGCTATGAGATTAGGTCAGTAAAAACGACTGATTGACAGCTCTGCTTGCTCACATGAAAGTCAACCAGTCAGCAAATATTCATTGAAAAACGAATAAGTCCATTATATACAAGAGAATATACAAATCCAACACATGATATAAAGAGAAAAGTCGAAAACATAAACGAAACGTTAATCACCGACTGCAGAATAGACGACTAAAATGGATTTTTAAATAATTCTGTGAGCACTTTTCGGATTTTATTCTCTGATTAGTCTTTTTTCTGGTTTTCATAGAGAGCGTAAAAATCGACACATGCGAAAAAGTGGAAACGGTAGCTCATGGATGATTTCTTGTGCTATTTTTCAACTGAGGCGCGATCACAGGATCATGGCATCTTACAATCATAAAAAATTAAAATTACCGAGAATTTTGCATGGGAGGGCGAATAGGGCGATGGATTTAATCCGCTGTCCAAGAACCATACCCAGTGGTCGCATAACGATTTTTGGCGAACTTGTTGCAAGTAAAGCTATTAGTTTCAGGGAAGAAATCGCAAAAGTTAATAAAACTATTATACTGAATATAAAATATCAATAGCATATGCCTGATATCCGTAACCAGCACGTCGTACGACTAAGGAGATTTCCAGCAAGTTTGTGCTTTTGAGTCAACTGTGCATCTTACAGAGTCTTGATCAAAATATTTAATTTAAAAAGCTCGCTTGAGACTGATGCAATCTGATACAGTAACTTTTAATGTGCAGTGTCTGATAAAAATCAAAGTTAATAAGTTCTACAAATAAACTGCTCCTAAGCCATGGCATTGGACGGAAAACGCTAGTGGCCAAAACAGCAAATAAAGTGCTCTATCTTATCAATTATCTTTACCGTTTTGACGGCTTTTGAAAGCTTGATCGAAGTATTTACGGAATTGCGGTTAGTTGCATTTTCGCGGGTTCTTGACCCCGAACACTCGTGTTTTGAAGGTATTTCGATATTTCTGATCAATCGCGCGTACCTCCTCAAAAACCAAAAGCTTTTTGCTAATCGTTGATTTGGCAATGAAATTTGCGCCTCTTCAAAAACATCTAAAAGCCCATTAACCCGTCGATCACCTTTCTGACTACTCTGCAAATTCAAGCACTAGTGGAACTATTTCGTTCTGAATCAGCGGGTCGCGTTACGTGTGCTGGAATTCAAAGCAGGACTGCGCTTCAGCAATCCGAAGGGTGTTCATTGATTCTTCAGGGCACTGCCAGACGAAGGCGTAAAATATAGGCGCGAACGCGGTTTCGATAGCTGCGGAGCTCATGAGACGCAGGGTTCACAATGATGTACCCTCGATTCGTTGACCGCACGGAATGAACACCACCGCGGAGCATGCGCCGCGAGATAAAACACTTCCCCAATACAAATTCGCCATTTCTACGAGTCGTGCATTCGCAACATTTCCGCCGCGCCGCGGTCCGCGAAGTTTGAGCAGTGCGTGCGGTCAGATCGACGAAAACTAAGGCTCCCGCCAGAGTGCCGAAGTTATGCCAGAGCTACGCCAGCATTTCGATCGATACACGTGTATTTCGTTGGGGCGGGGCTAGCTCAGCAGGTAGATGTCCCCAACGAAATACACGTGTATCGATCGAAATGCTGGCGTAGCGCTGGCATAACTTCGGCACTCTGGCGGGAGCCTAAGCGCGAGCCGCGCTCGCGCCGCTTCGCTAATATTGCCTTTGCGTCTTCGTCCAACATAGGGTTTACTTTGAACACAGTGATTATACGACAATAAAAAATTAAGTGCCATCACATCAGTGGACATCTTAGACTCATGCATGAAGAGGTACCAATTCTACAAGCGAAGTCAATTATCTCATAACCTCACTGAAGTATATTGCTCTAAATGCGTATGACTATGCACATGCGATAAATGGACACGGTAAATCAAAAAGGCAACTCATTTAGATAAAGCGCATGCGGTGCCACCAGCTTGAGCTGCCGAAG
Organism: Cylicocyclus nassatus; assembly: GCA_958299035.1. Taxonomy (NCBI): domain Eukaryota; kingdom Metazoa; phylum Nematoda; class Chromadorea; order Rhabditida; family Strongylidae; genus Cylicocyclus; species Cylicocyclus nassatus. The sequence goes on from CATQJL010000001.1 coordinate 53,894,723, forward strand.
AAACTCCGAAATTTTGATAACGGTGAATCCTTTGTAGGTTTGTTCTCCGCAGTCTATGACGACATTGTAATATGTGTTAGAAGAGCCATGACAGCACCTTAATAAGAAGAGATATTGATGTAAGCAGTTTTGCTAGAAACGCGCACCTGAGTGTATCACACGCCCACCAACACGGAGTTATGGCCATTCCCCATCCTTTGACTTTATACCATTGGTCAGCAAGATCTTGCGCAACATAGTACACTCCTCTGATTGTTGTCGAGTCAATTTTCTGGAAGTCAGATTCACGAAATTGCTGTTTCTAGCGTTGAAGCGACTTCATTGTTTTGATAGTACAGTTGATATTTCTCACCATTGATAGCCATCAATACTGAGAAACTGGCAATTAGTCAGTTTGAATATTACAGACGTGAATCATAAAATTCTGCACAAGATATGATGAAACAGTTACCTTTCTCCTTCCTATAGGGAAGTAGTAACATTTGATCACGAGATGATCAGGTGTGATTTTGCACCATTCATCTTCAAAAAGGACCTTTCCCATCTAGAATTACAACAATGTGATGTATGTGATATGTACATTGTTTTTTACTAATGAACACTGAATTAAAAAATTCTGATTGATTCTGCTGGGAAAGTGAAGCAAATATACGTATATGAGCAATCCATGCAATGAACAAAGAAGTCAGCTCTCAATAGCTGCACCATATTACGTCTGTACACATTACAAGTGTCAGAAAATCGATGTTTGGCGTATCAGTTGATAAGTACTTGAGCCTTTTCGTTCAATGAAAAACTCAACCCAATTAGAATGCAACGCATTTCTAGTCAACACGCATCGACACCGCCCAAAGAAAGCGACTGTCTATTCACAAACTCAAATGCTCCGGACATATTTGACGCCATTTCAGTTGCCACGCGTTCTGACAAACTACTTGATATTCAACGCTCTGCAGATCACAAATGATTAATGTGTACGACTTTCGTAGATCAAAGCCTCAACTTTTGAACATTCAGAATGCGCTTACGGTGACTTTTGGACAATTGGAGATTTGCCGGATAATATCGCGCTGAACATTTCCATGCATCGGCCCAGCGGTCAAAGGTGACAGTTGTTCAATCTCTTCCCGTTTATGGGTAGTCCAAAAGTGGGCTTTGGAAGTGAAGGGACTGCCTTAGTCCACTCTCCATATGGTTCTTCAAGGGGAAACGGACCTGCAATCCACGGGCATTAAAAGCCTCTCTCCTCCTATCCAGGGATTGTTCCCTGAGGCCTAATCGTTACGGTATTTAGTGACTACGAACGAGCTGCTGGACTGGATCATGGGTAAAAACGTTCATTGCTCGTTGACCGAGCATACCTAAGTTCTGACTGACCCACTAAGTCGTGAATGGCCGGCCCATAGAGCTGAACCCAAATTACGGACGCCGCTTCTGAAAGGAATCGTGCGGAGAATGTGCTTCAACGACTCCTGAAAAGACTTTGGAACGCCGATGTAGCAACCGCGACTTCTTCGCGACACAAGATGGAATCAATGGCGAAGAACTTCTATACCAATCGCTTTTCATCAGAGCCCGTTCCTCCGCCCGTTGTTCCCGCTGGAGAATTACCATTATGGATTCTATAGGGCATTTGAAAAATCGTGATGTGGCGCGAACGCGCGCGACACGCACGCCACTTCCGGAAATCGCATTTTCTTGGTTTTCATCTCTAATCGAATGTTTTTTCTGCTTAGTATAATAATATATAGACACTAGAAGTGGCAGAGCTAAACGTTGAAGTGATGCTTTTTTGTATGAGCGTTTTGTGCTCATGTGGCCGCAAAGTCCGCAGTAAAATCCGTCGTCACGATTTTATAAATGAACTATACTCGCTGGAGTGCTCACCGCGATCAAGATTTTGAAGGATTCCACGGCTCCAGGACCAGATGATCGTACCATTACATTCGGAGGACATCGTCTATACGAGATTCTCGCGTCGTACCTAACATGCTACCCTCAGAAGGCAATGACCCTCGACCAGCCGTCCTTCTGTTCAAGGGGTTCAACCGGGAGGATTTTCGGAGTTACCGTGCAATATGCCTGCTGAGTGTGCTGTACAAGCTTTTCACGGAGATCGTTTTTTCACTCGCATATCAAGTATGCTGGTGAAGTCCAGCCCCAAGAACAAGCTGAATTTCGCAAAGGATTCAGCTGCATAGACCACATCCAGACGGTTTCGAGAGTCATAGAAGTTTGCCGGGAGTACCGCCTTCTTCTCGCTTTAGCCTCCGTCGACCACGAGAAAGCCGACAGCGTCGAAACCCATGCCATACTTTTGCGATAGTCGATCAAAGAGTAAACCAAGCTTGGTGAAACTATTAGCCCTGCTATAGTACTGTTCAACCAGGATGCACTATTCCATCATCCCTGACCATTCTTGGGAAGGGATTTGACAAGGTGACACTAATCGTCAAAGCTGTACAAAGGCCTTCCAGTAAGTGATGAAGTCACTGGACTGGGACGAGAGAGGCACACGAGTTTCTGGAAGACTCCTTTCGTTTTGCGAATGACATCGTTCTCTTTTCAACGAGTATCGCTAAAGCAGAGACGATGCCAAAAGAACTAGACGAAATAGGGAGGAAGATCGATTGCGAATAATGGCCGCATGCATTAACATAACCGCGGGAAGGGATCGCAGCTTCAGAAGAAAGCTTCATATCCTGAAGCTTTAGATATCTGGATTTCGCGTTGTCTACCTATCCTTAAGTGCTCCCACCAGCCTTCACTAAGAACACATTGAACGGGAGCAAAAAGCTGTACAAGCCGCATTTTCCAGCTTTTTTGTGATCCCCTGATGACCCCCTGCGGCCGAAGGTCCTTTCTTCAAAGTCATTTTTCTTCCTTCAAAGTTAACGACCTGCCAGAGTTGTACTGATTATCTAACCGAACATAACAAGGGAATGGTCAGAAGTCGAAGTGGTCAATCCAAGCAAGCTACCCGTCTTTGCGTGCAGCGAATTACCTACACCATTCTCATTAAAAGCCCTCAATCAGATTTTCAAAAAAAAATTGTTTTTTGTTGTATTAAATTGTATCAAATACCACGAATGCTTTTACGTCAGTTAATTGTTATGTAAGTTAATTGAAGGTTTTCCTGATTTGATGATGATGATTTTATTTTTTTTTGTTGTTTTGTATACACTCGTGGTGCACCACAAAACCAACCGAAATCGAACAGAATATCTGGCAACACAAAAGATGAGGCAAAAGACCAGCCAGTCCTCAGTCACCGGAAAGAAGAGCTATGTAAATGGAACACAACACGAACAAATAATACCGAAGCCCTATCATGACATTGTAGACATTAGATTGTATGCATCAGCAAAGACGAAAGAAACATGCTTTGTCCATAATAGTCTCTAGAATCTTGCTTCTTCTAGAGTTTATGAAGACCTTTTTTGGGTGTCAGCAAGCCTAGCTGGCTTGACCTCGGAGGTGTAGTTGTTTAGAAGAGAGCAAGATTCGAACTGGAAGTGGTAGGAATAAACTTCTACCAACTATGAGCGTTTCATATCCAACCAAGGAGGGGGGGGGCAGCTAAGGTGAGGGATATGATGTAAACTTAAGATTCTGATAAATGAGGCTGGTTGATCAGATCATTTGTGAAAGCACTATGGTTAGCAACAAAACAGATGATGTAGATAGCGGTCAATCTCTATCCTTGTGTAGACTGTCCAAGCGAAGCGTAACCAGAAAAGCATGGCGTCAAATGATGGAAGAACGAGCTGAGGCAGCGTGAACAACACGAGCGCCACATATAAACATGAGTCATCTATAAATCAGAAATACTAAGAAGCTGAAAATATCGAAAATCATCGAGGGGTTTCCTCTTGAAAATATCGAAATTCATCAAGATACTTTGCCGAATTTGTGGGAAGGGCTGGGGCTTAGTGCGTTCATGCCGATGATGGCCATCGGGTGCTAGCTGTAAGCTATGGTAAGTTCCTGGAAGTAAATCGAATAAAAAAAAGCTTTCAACCTCTGCACGTTTTTTCTTATTTTTTATTTAGTTATAGTTTTTTGGTCGCAAAGACCTTCTGTGTGTCTGTTCTACTCGATCTTGGGAAAAAAATCACCCGCGTCCTATACTCGTGAAATTAGGGTAAAATGCGCGCTGTCGTCGACGTGTTAAGAATCAGTAGTTCAATAGCACTTGAGTTAAGTTTTTGGTTAATGTGTGCATTCCTTGTAATCAGCACATTCAAAATCTTGCCAATATGCACTCCCAAACTGCATTTGCATTGAAACCCCATTGACTTCACTTCACATCGCTCATAACTATACTGCTTTCGGCATCTGTAAAGCGCTTCTGGGAGAGGAGTTCTTCGAATTTTCTGGGAAAAATTCAATAATAAGGCTAAGACAAATATAGGTGTTGGGGTTTTTTCGGTGCTTGAGATGAGTACTGACTGACATGAGTTCATTAGATTGGAAGTCTTTATTCCACAGAACGCCCTGGTAGTAATTATGGCCCCGCTGGAACTCACGGACCAAGATTCTGAATTTTGTTGTAGCAACGCTTCAAATTTTTGCATCCAAAAATTTCCATAACTACACTCCCAGAAGCGCTTTGCAGATGCCGAAAACAGATTTGGAATCAGCGTTTCATGCTCTATAAAATAGTGTACATCTTATATGGAAAGGCCACTTCCACCAAGTATCCTTCCCTTGTAAGTGAATAATACTACTATTTATACACTGTATACCGACCTCTTTCCTTCCGAACCTAATCTCAGGTGATGAAATTTTTCAACTTTGTCTTCAGAATTTCCATAATTTAGGACGGAGGTGGATCCCCGCTTCATTTTCTAGAGCTTGCTTTGCTCTGTCGAACGGTGTTCTAAGTCTGTTGGAAGCTCCAGAAAAGTCTGATTTATTTGAAAGAAAAAGGCTGACTTTGAAAGCAACCTAAATAGGTCGTGCATCACATCATTACCAAATTTCACTCCAACAACTCCTATAGAAAAATAAAAACTTTGAAGATTTCAAAAGACGACTGTAGACAAAATATTGATTGCCTCAGGAACTATTCTCACTGAGTTAGTCCTAGAAAATGGCAAAAGGGTTGAAAAGAATCAAAAAGGTAATTCATCTACAAAGAGTGCTTGTTCTGCCACCGCTCCTAGTTGTGAGAGTAGATCGCAAATATCAATGACGGTGAAACCTTTGTATAGAGTCTCACCACAGTCTATCACAACATTGTAATATACAGGTCCAGAAGAGGAGTGACATCCTCTGCAAACAAAATATTACTGGTAATACCCTATTATTACAAATGCTTTCACCTCAACAAATCACATGCCCACCAACACGGACTCAGGGCCATTCCCCATTGTTTGACTTTGAGGCACTGACTAAGATTCTGCGCGGCATAGTACACTCCTTCAATCCTTGCTGTATCAATTTCCTAAACGAGAAACACTGAAAGAGATATTTGTAGCCAAGAAGCTTACTCTTACCTTACAAACGCCTGTAGGGAAGTAGTAACATTTGATGCGTAAGCAATCCGGTGTGAGTTCACACCACTTATCTTCATAAAGAACTTTCTCCATCTAAATAATTTCAAGATCGAACCTATTGAAGAAAAGCCCAGGAACTTCATCAACTTTCCACATTGTACAGGGTGTCCCAAAAAAATGTGAACACTGTTTGATCGTCAATAACTCCGTTGTTTTCACGTCTTTCGCCGAGCTTGAGGCACCATTCTGTGGAGCGAGGTTCAACTTAGATTTGTAGTATGGAGCGAATCACCGATCGCTGTCGTTACTGTAGGATTATGGTATGAACTTCTGGCATGTAGATTTGTTGTAAAATACGCCATTTGACCAAATTTGTCCAAAAAATCTGAAAAATTGTGTACTAGGGATTTCATGCGCGCTGATTCCATTAGACAACTTTTTACGAGTGTTTTTAGCTTTTTTGACGGTGTAGTCACATTTCTGACAAACGCTAGAAATTCAGGTATTACGGTTTAAATAGGATAACCTTGGAAAGAAGCATCACAGTAAAATGGAAATTTCATACTCGAAATTGGCGTCTTCCATTACCATAGTTTAGAAGTTTTTGGGTTGTTTGGTTTTGTTCCGAGGCAGAATATGGCCTACAATGGCCTAAAATCCTTGTCGAAGTTCCTACCGTAATGCTACAGTAATGAAGAGCGGTCGACGATTCACTCCACACTGTAAATCTAAGTTAAACCTCGCTCTAAAGAATGGTGACTCAAGCTTGGCGAAAGACGTGAGAACAAGGGAGTTATTAACAATCAAACAGTGTTCACATTTTTTTTGGGACACCCTGTATAATGGATTGATAATCCTTGCTTAATTTTTTAGGCTGTTGATACACGAATACCCTGTGTATCACTGCGAGTGGGTGGTGGGTGGGGACTTGGCTCTGCATCTTTCTCGCGGGCATGCTATCTATCTGTTTTTCAGGCTCAACATCGAGCTCCACCCTCACCCGCCATTCCTAATGAAACAGAGCATACATAAAGCCATGCGGAGAAATGGGTTGATTCAGATGACATCCTCATACCCTTACTACCCTTCTAAGCAACAGCGCAAAGCTCTGTCTTTTAGCCCTCAGAAGCCCTCCCTTTAGACAGGGCATCTCAAAAATATCTATACACAATAATACAAATAACATTCATTTATATAGGACTAGCTGGCTTACCCGGCTCCGCCGTATCCGGACCAAACTTGGCACACATACACTTCGGGCCCCGGCGGGTGTCACAGTCCACTTTTCGTTATCGATCGATGTCCATTTTACCGATTTTTATCGATTTTTTTGCAGAGTTCACCTACAGGGCTAGGAGTTGGCACAGGGGGGAAGTGAGCATGGGGATTCCGAATACAATATTAGTTTTCAGAATCATCGATTACTTTTATTGATTTTATCGATTTTTTGTAAATTTTGACATGCGAGGCTGGGATTTTGCACAGGGGGGTAATCGAGCATGCTGATTACGAACACAATATTAGTTTTCAGGATCGTCCATTACTTTTATCGATTTTATCGATTTTTTTGTAAAGTTTGACCAGCGGGGCTGGGAGTTTGCACAGGGGGTAATCGAGCATGTAGATTACGAATACAATATTAGTTTTCAAGATCGTCCATTACTTTTATCGATTTTATCGATTTTTTGAAAATTTGAGCTAGGGGGCTGGAATTCGGCACAGGGGTGTAATCGAGCATGCTGATCACCCCCCTTGGAGATGATCAGCATGCTCGATTACCCCCCTGTGCCAACTCCCAGCCCCCTAGCTCAAACTTTGCAAAAAAATCGATAAAATCGATAAAAGTAATCGATAATCCCGAAAACCAATATTGTATTCGGAATCCCCATGCTCGATTACCCCCCTGTGCGAACTCCCAGCCCCGTAGCTCAAACTTTGCAAAAAATCAATAAAATCGATAAAAGTAATCGATAATCCTGAAAACCAATATTGTATTCGGAATCCCCATGCTCGATTACCCCCCTGTGCCAACTCCCAGCCCCGTAGCTCAAACTTTGCAAAAAAATCGATAAAATCGATAAAAGTAATCGATAATCCTGAAAATCAATATTGTATTCGGAATCCCCATGCTCGATTACCCCCCTGTGCCAACTCCCAGCCCCGTAGGTGAACTCAGCAAAAAAATCGATAAAAATCGATAAAATCGATATCGATCGATGACGAAAAGTAGCCTATGACACGCGCCGGGGCCCGAAGTGTATGTGTGCCAAGTTTGGTCCGGATCGGTTCAGAAATGGAATTTTCTATTCGGAACATACGTACATACATACATACATACATACAGACAGACAAACAGACATTCAGCTTTATATATAAGATTGTTGATGTCTCTTTTCCCGCAATTATAGAACTGGCTCAACCTGATGCACAGTATGGAGCGAATGGTCGATCAATTTTCAGTACTGTAGAATTATGATGCTTCCAGCATACTGCGCTATTATAAATTCGACCATTCCAGAGAAATTTCCAAAAATGTGAAAAGTTGTGTAGCAGGGTTTTCGCGCACACTGACTTTATCACTTAGCTTCTTGTAACTCATTCAAGCTTTTGTAATGGTTCAATCACATTTTTAAGGAACGATGAAATAACAGCTTTTACGATATACCAGCTTAATATTAGAGTGCAAGCTTCACATATCTGCGATCCTGATTGGCCTGCTACAGAAGCTTATACCTTTTCTCGTTTATTTTCTAATGGGTCAAAACCCTTCCTGATTTTTACCGTGATCCTATGCAATCAACAATTCGCATTACATTGTAAATCTAAGCTAAAGCAAGCTCCACAAAATGGTACCGAAGTGCCTGATGACGTTGTAAGAAGAGAGATACATTGTGTACATACTTTTGGGACACCCTGTAGATTGTATGGCCTCGGGCAGAGTTCATGCGATTTTCGTCGCGATTTAAATTCTACAAGACAAGTGTTACGAGTTCAGTGCATGCCGGTCATCTTGTATTTCGGTTGTGATAGTCACGATTAGTCGTGTTGGAAAACTATCACATCCGAAATGCAAGAAAATCGGCATGCAATGATATTGTTACAGTTGTCTTGCCGCGATCAAATCGCGACGATTAAATTGCATGAACTCTGCCCGAGGCCTATTACAGATGTACTTGTTATCTGAAATTCAACTCAAGCTATCCATAACTCTTTTTAGAAATGATCGCGCAAGCATATAAAGTGTAGTACAACTATCATATCCTTGCCGGGACCGCTGGTACTTGAAAGTTGCAGCAAAGAGAATTTCCTAGCCCATAAATTGTCAAGTAATCTTACTTAAAAACTCTATTCTATTTGAGAGACCATAGCTCGATCTGAGCTTCTTCATCGTGTAGCCGATGGTCCGCTGAGATGGCGATGCTTATTGTTAGAGACTCGCAAATATGCAAAAGAAGTAACTGCAAAAAGTTATTCTAACAAAAACCCAACTGCTTTGGTGGCAGGGAAACGCATTTCTAAATGTTAATTTTATTGCCTTTTACAATCAAGGATTCTCTTTGACTTTGAATGTCAAGGGCCCAGTTTGTTATACAGAGCAAAAGCTCCGTAATCGCAAAACCATGAATTTTTCGACAATTAAAGAGTGCATTGACGGGCCATGTTTATGCTAAACACCAAACATTTTCCCTTTGTGAAACAATTCCGTCTCTTACCTATAGGATTTGAATAGGTTCCATCTAAAATAGCAATCAAAAAAGAATGAAAAATGAGCAGAACTTCTGAAAAGTAACTCAACAATACTTGTCTTACTATCGTGTTTATCATGCAAAGACTCAAAATCACTGGAGATGGATGCGATACATATTTGCTTTCTGGAAATCTATGCAGGACTTCGTAAGATTTTCAAAAAAAAATAGGGAGAGTGTTATGATTTAGCTTCATTGAAGAACATTTTCTTTTTTCAACATACCAGTCAATAAGTAAACCACTCCTGTTAATAGAGAGTCATAGATAGCGGTGAAACATGACCAATTACATTATCGCAGTGTGAGAAAAAATTGGAGAGAAATCAATCCTCCCCCGAGAATGGGTTGCGAAATTTTTGAAAGTTACTTGAATGCATTATAAAAATGTACAAGTGACTTGTTTATACTTGTAAATAACTCAAAAAATTTTTTAAAAATTTTTAAAAATCCAGACTAACCTTGTAATTAGTTTTTCGGGGGCGCGGCTGACGCCACGCCCTTTTTCCAAAATTTTGGACTTATGAGCTCTCGAAAATCTTAGGAAGCATAAAAAATTTTCCGGAGTGCGTGGCTAACGTCGCGCACCTTCTTCCAAAAAAATCTTTGTCACCCCGTCCCCTCTCCCAAACGGAAATCGTGGACACGCCACTGCAAGCCGGTGATTTTTTATCCTAACAAATGGGCTAAAACTCCCAAAGCGTGCTGATTGATAGGATTGAAATTTCTCGCGAATCCTGTTAGCGTTAAACTCACCCTCCACTCAGATTCTCGACTTTCAGATTTTGTCGTTTCAGGGCCTTCTCATGTCCCTGATTCCGAATAGGAAGTCGAGAATCCGCGAGAACCCCGACAATTCTCGTTCTGGAAAGCTCACAGGCCGGTGCCGTCTGGGAGTCCTCATGCATCTCCGTTATTCCGAAGCGATTTTCTCGCTTCCGAAGCGACATTTTCCGCCGTTACGATATTGGCTTGATAGGGGACCCTACTACATGCTGCCAAAAGCTAAAGACCCTCAACTAAGTGTGAAGTGTCTTCAAAGGGCTTCTCAAAAGCATTCATTCATACGGAGCTTAGCTTAGCAGTGCAATTATCATGTACCAACTCTGAAAAGCTCCAAAAGTAGCGCACTCAAACTGTAGAAGGTCTCTGAAAGATTATTTCTATGTGCCAAGTAATAATGAACTTTCACGAAATTTGAATTCTCTGAATGGAGTTACAGTAAGTTTCACCTCAGTTTAGGCGGAAAATGGACTGGCGGGAGTCCGCTTCGCAACGATTCGCGCCGCTTTGAAGTCTGCGTCTCTTCATTCTAATGTATCTCGCTGAGCCAGTGGCGGTGCGGACGCGCTGCTTCACTTGAATGTTTCGCCTACTCCGGGTTGAAAAAGACTGTAGTTTATTGTTGCAAGCAAAAGCCCATCATATTGTATGGGAGCAATCGAGTTCATTACTGTAGAACCACAATTACAATCAAACTTGGATTAAGCCGCAAATGATAATACATCAATGAGTATTTCCCTCTGAAAGCGCACCATTGTAGCAAATACCTCGGGGGTGTGGGCAACCGAAAAACCTCAATCACATTCGTCTAATGGGTCGAGAAATCATCTACAGCTTGCATCGCATCAGCTGCTCTAGATATTGTATTGCATATGTTTGGAAAGTGTATGCAAATAGTACAAAGTTGTTTACCAACAGCATGTTCACTATCTTCAAAACAGCGCTGAGAGAAACAATCTTGAATCCTTATAGTCTCTAAACTGTTCAGTTGCGACCCCTCAAATGTATAGGCTGCAACGAAGAAGGCGCAATATTTCTGGGCGCAAACGCGGACTTATTAGTCGCAGTGCGCGTGACGGCAGGAATTTACAGTGAGTTCCAATCTTGTTTAGGCAGAAATTGGAATGGCGGATCCGCTTCGCAACAGTACGCGGCGTTCCGCAGCTACAGCCATGTCGTACCAAGGACCCATGCTTGCGTCTCCTCATTGCCTTCAGTCTTTACTTGGCAAAATGCCAGGGCGTCCGCTCGCAAGCCTCCAGCGATGGGGAAGCGCTGCCTGCTACAAATGCTTCGCCTACTCCGAAAGAAACATAGTGTACAACGGTGAGGATACGTGCGCGCCGCATTCACACCCGCTCAAGTACAATTCGTGTCAATCACATGTTCTCTTTTCTGTAACGAAATGAGCTTCGCGCCACTTCGCGCACGTGTGGCTGGGATATTCAAATTGGTCTCATCGATTGGAGGTCCGAACGCAAGACCCTTGCGTTGCGCATGCGTCGTTCTCTACGAAAGGGAGTACGTAATTGACATTGACTATAAGACTGCTTCTGCGCCTTTGTCATGGCATAGCCTTCGACTTCTACAACTTCTTGGATTCTTGTACAATCGTCAAAGTGGCTCTTTTCATAAGAAGACAACAGCATTGCGGAGTTTTGGAATGACCATCTGGTAAGAAGACTGCTCACGGGCCCAACTCTTCACCACTTGAACGTGAAACGGTGGGCTCCCACTCCCCTCGCCCTCTCCTCCCCCCCCTCCTCCTCCTCCCGTTGACTACTGTCTTCTATCCTTTCGCTCAGCTCGCGCTTTGGTGCTCCTAAAACGTGCGTATCCCCCGTACACGAGCTTTTTTGCAAAATTACTTTCGATAAACGTTCCATCCTTCCAATTAAGATCAGCTTGAAGACCGAAATACACGAGAGGAGCTTCCCTACAACGGCAATCCCCAACCGCCGCAGCAGCACTTGCGGTAATCAGCCTATCTCTGTTGCTTTAGCTTGTTTTTGCATCGGATGCAAGCTGAACGATAAAAGTCATTTGGACTTTGTTTGGAAGAAGTGCTGATAGCTTGTATGTTGCATTCTCAAAACAACAAAATCCCATAAGTCATTTATCGAACGAAGTTGTCTAAGCCATGGTATAGCACTTGGCATGCAATCGCTCTATCAAAGTTTTGATTCCTGAAAATGTGTCATTCGAGCTGAATTTAATTTTAAAAAACTTGCGCTTTTAAAAAAGAGCCAGCGATCAAATACAAACAGGGTAAATAATATGATTTGGCATTGTGTGCAATTACTGTGACTGAGAATGCAAAGGTTGAATTTGGGCAACGCCGCAGGCATTCCATCGCTCATGAAATTCTTACAGAAGACAAACGCGCCGAAGTTGTTCTGCAGAGTACATGTATTGTAAGGGTCAAACCACAGCACTTCAGCAGGGATTTTTTCAAGAACCTGAAAGTCAATGGAACTCTTCTAAAAACGAATCTCCATTGAAGCACCACGCGTTCAACATAATTTATGACAAATGAATTGAAACTATACAGAGATGCAAATAATGAATATTACCTAGATTTTAAGCTTCAGAAGTTTGCTTGCGAGATACGCAATGTGGAAAGGACAGCCGATTCATCACCGTGCCACCTAACTCATGGCATATGCACATTTCTGTACAAAATATTATATGATTAACCAGAAAGATTGGCTAGAAAGAAACTGGGGATGTAACTCGGATAAGAAAATAAAGGCCATACAACAACAACAAAAACATCTTGTCTTGAAACTTGGCACAAGGTTTACATGTCGGCTAACGATGGCATATCCGCAGTGTTTCTTTTGTTTTGACCCTCGTGCCATGCTTTTCGGATTGTCCTTTTCATTTCATCATCTCCCTCCTCATACATCTGCTTCATCATGTTCATTAACGACGCCTGTGGATCGTCGTCCATCGACTTTTCGTCGAACTTTGGTTTTCTGAATACTCGTGGCTAAATTAATACTTCAGAATTACAACAGATATCACTACCTTTTCTGTTTCTCATCATATTCTAGTTTTGTAAGCTGTTCCCACTTCTTTCCTTCTGTTTTCTTCTTCATCATTACTAAGAGCATATCCTGCTTCTGCTGTAAACAAGCAATATATTGAAGCGAACAGATTCCAAGGTATCGTCGATTCGTTGACCGCACGGTCTGCTCAACCCCTACGGACCACGCACGGCGCAGCTGAATTTTCGCGAAAGCACGATTCGAACAATGGCGAATTTGTAGTGGGGCAAGCGCTCTATTCGCGGCGCATGCTCCGCAGTGATGTCCAGTCCGTGCGGTCAACGAATCAACTATATAAAGCATCCACAAGCCGAGGCAATTAAATCTTATCGTTAGAGCTTTCTAAAAACCTTTCCGCTCTATCCTCAAAGATTTCACGTGGAATGGAGAAGTAAAAAGGGGTATAATTTTAGAGGTGATATCAAAGTCTCCAAAATATACATACTAACTCATATCACCCTTCAAACAATATCTGTGGCTCCTATGGGATGGGATATTTTGCATCAAGTACTTACGAGATGCAGCCGTATAGTGACATTCTGCCAGTACGTGTCATTCAAGCTAAGAACTGAGCGTGACAGTAAAGCTTCACAATAGAACTCAAATATAGAGTTTCCCAGAAAAAATTTTTTCATGATCGCCGATGTTGTCTGTCTTTTCCTAATTTTTATGTACCAATCTGTAGAACTGGCGTCAAGCTAATAGTATAAAGCAATCCATACATCCTTCAGGGTGCGTTCATACCGATTCGCAAGTTCAGGAACAATTCCAGCACAGCCTTAGTTCGAGCACTGTGCTAAATGTTCCCAAACTTCCGGGTCAGTATGAATACAGCCTCAAGACTTCAAGATTACGACAGAGACTCTGAAGAGGATTTGCACCACTGAGAATCAGATCTTGCCCCAAAAAAGACTCCAGAGAAGAAGCAGTTTGTAAGTATGTTAATATAAATTGTTGCTGTTCGTAACGACCATTTTTATAAATCACGCCAGGCGCACCTATAGCAGTGTTCCCGAAAACCATCAAAAACCTGATTTCACTATCTAAACTGCTTTATGAAGATGACATAGTATTTGTTGAAATCAGCGCCTCCAGAACTCCACTACAAAGGAATTGGGTTTTTTGACGGTTTTTGAATTTGCGGCTGAAGCTTAAACACCGTCATTGTATAAGTTTCTAATGTATAGTAACAATGTGAGAATGGTAACTCGTTCATACTGCACTTTAGGCTGAAACAAGCTCAACTGAATGGCATAATCCAATCCACGAAACCAAGGCAAGAAAGATAGCAACGGTCAAACAGTAAAGCATTGTTTTAGGACACCCTATGTGGTACTAAATGATTGATCCAATGGACAGAACAGATTTCGCAGTCGTTGCACCGTTTGCCACAGTACCCCCTAGCGAGCCCAACAGGGTGTTCGTGGCGGGAACCAGCGGACCAGCGTACTTGCGAACTTCAAAATGAACCTAATGCAGAATCAGTTCTTGTCCGAGGTTTTGGGCGTACAAGAACTACAAGGACATCAAAAGATGAGCAGTTTTTTTCGCACCTAACACAGGTAATGTATCATACGCAGATTCTGAGTCTATTGCTTTCAGAACCGTTGTCTAAATTGGCATATTCGTAGTTGCTTTGTTTTTTTCTCTTACAGCCCTGGATCATCGTTCTTTCTCTCTTTCAAGGTTTTTCTACTAGGATAACGAGCGTATCAATGTTTCAATGAAGGTTCCCTAAGACTTATATTCCGGTCACCCCATTCTTCTAGTCTGAGTTTTCGCCATCTACATGGCGAATGCTGTTTTTTTTTTGTTTCAATCCCCTCAATTGTAATGAGACGTAAATATGATTATTGATATTTCTCACCTTCACTCCCTTCAGTTCCTCAGAGAAATCCTATCATAAGCTCTAACACTGACGATGCTAGCTAGTCAGTGTACTACCTACCGGCTACTATTCAGTGAGTGTAACTTGAGTCGATGTGTAATCTACGATCCAGAGGATCAGCAACACATCATATCAATTCCAAGACCACTTTATGCAATTAGTAAGATTAAAGAAAGTAAGAAGGAACACATTTTGTGGTCGCATTACGTTTACTGTAAGTTAAGTCAGCGCCGCAATCCGAACGAATTATAGTTTCCCTTCGGATGCAGCCTTACGTACAAATAGTGACAAAATGCGAAGAGAAAAGGCTGCAGAATGACAGTGATCATGGGCGCAGATAGCATCGCAGGTTCTTTTTGAAGTTCGCGAGTGCGCGATGGTCCTGCCAGCAAATAGCGGCTTTCGCTTTGCTACGAACGCATACAGTTCCTAAAGCTGTTGCGTTAGACTGTACGTTGGCATGAGCTCAGGGTCAATGGATGGAAGGACCTCAGCAATAGTTAAATTGTCACACTATCTTGAGTTCTCAAGGTTATACACGGTGTAAGATCCAAACTCATGTCGTCACTCTTCCTTGAACAAGACAATAGGTAAGCTATACTAGGTTATATGGTAAGATATAGTTTTCAGCACCTATCCAGGTGATGTTATACAGCTCAACAACTCATCAAGAAGGGCAAAACTCCGAACATCCTTAGTGCGACATTTATTCTTGGCTTTTACCAGCACCAGTTTCCGGAAGATGCTTCAAATAGAAAATAAACAGAATAACAGCTATTTTTTTCGATTTCCAGAAGTATCACCCACCTAAATAGGTCTGTTCAGTTTCTATGTATGATACATCGAAACCTTGGACTGATCTAATCCACACTTGATGGGAAAAGACACCAATTTTCAGTAGTCAGTTGAGCTAAGGGCAATTACGGTGAAATGCAAAGTGGGGTCGAAATGCGTATTTTCCCTAAGTATTGATCCTAGTGCTTTGTTGAGTAAACCACAAGGTCAAACTCTTAACGATAACTACGCAAATGCAATTTCAACCAGGGACGATGTGATTAACTCGGCTGCGAAACCAGTGAGTTGAACGCGGTCCTGCCACGAACAACCTGTTGGGCGCTATAGGGGGTACTGTAGCAAACGGTGCAACGACTGCGAAATCTGTTCTGTATCCAATGGCAGCAAAGTAGGTAGATAGTAAAATGAAATAAACGGCACAAACCTTAATCTGACTGGATTCAGGCACGATTTCGTCGCGTAAGCCTTTCATAGTCATGGTGTAATTTTTACCAGAGAAATTGGACACCGTGATATCATAGCCGCTGAAGAGATGTCGATGTATGATGCTCAAGATGAAGGAATGGCCTACTAGTTGTAAAAGCTGTGATGGATTGTAGTTGGATTAACATCTTGAACTCCCTTCAGTGTTATGTACACTTTGACGAACTTGTCCGACTCGTCCCAACCTGAACCAACAGCCATGAAAAAAGCATTAAACGTATCTTTCTAGTCTTCACAATATTCGCAGCATTATACAACAGTATAAGAAAACAGTAAATGATTAAAACTCGTATACATACGCACCGTAATTTGTGACTTTCACAGTCGGAAGACTCGAAGGAGACGACTTCTCAGCATTCACCGGCTTAGAAGCAGATCCAGTTGGCTCAGAATTTAATGTCTGAGACTCTGACAGCTGCAAATTGAAAACTCAGCTTATATGGAAAGTTTGAAGGAAAAGAGATACCTTTTTCAACTCTCTTTCTGTCTCTTCTATCTTGCACTTGATCCAGCCTTGAATGTTTGGTCTCTGAGAAACTCGCAGAAGTGACTGTAGTTCAGCAATATCCGAAGTAAGCTAAAACTTCCTCACAATGCAAATCAAAGTAAACAGATCTGAATAAGATAAAATGGCAGATAATATAAATACCTCTTCTGTATTCATGCTGTGGTTGAAGTATCACAACTGAGATCTCCTGAACAAAAATCTTGATAGTGATAGGGTGAAACAGGAAAGTAATAGGCAATTTACGAGCATTGTGTACATATCAGAAACCATGCGCATACTAAGCGAAGAGGAAGAAAAGGCAAAAGGCAAAAGCTTTAATTCATGTCCACAAATATTCCAGAAAGTTGCTCCAATACGTTTGCATTTGCGCAACTTTTCGGGATAGAGCGGGGTATGACAATGCTTTTCCAATTAACCGATATAACCATTCAATCAGTCCGAATTGTTGCGGCCGGTTGTTTGATGGTGCACAACTCTTATGGGCGAAGTCTCAAGCGATCGGAGCAAACTCTCGCAAAAGAAGAAATGTATACGAATTGGTTGCATCATAGCAGCACTAGTGATCGTTTGTCTAGTGGTATCAATTGCTATCTATTTGACAATTACTATCGCTCCAGAGGAAAGTCAGAAACTCGGAGGGAAAAATAAAACAGTTCTTCCAGAAGCCACGAGCTCCAAAACTGCGAATTTTACTGAGGAGGAAAAGTATGGTTATCAAAGTGCTACGACTTCCACGAAGGCGCCCTTCACTGATGTGTTCAGTCATCTAACTGGCAGTACCATCGGTATCTTACCGGTATCTCAATGTCCCCGAGCAGCAAAATATGGAAAAGGACCACCATCCAAGTGTACCATGCCATCAGACCCCAATAATCTACCTCCGTCTGGTATAAAAAAATGGTTTACCAAAGAAACTTTCAATGACCTATTTCCATTCGCAAACCTCGGTTGGGGTTCAAATCCATGCTTTCCATACTCCTACGAGTCTTTCGTCATTGCCGCGAGATACTTCCCAAATTTCGGAACTAGCAGTCCAAATTCGATCTTTACACCGATGGAGAACACACGAAGAGATTTAGCTGCATTCTTTGCTCACGCTGTACAAGAAACAGGCGAGAATAATGCTGCACTTTATAGTGGCCGTTCACCAAGCGATGCATCTGACTGTTTCTACAGAGGTGGTTTCTACAACTGGTTTGAGGGTGGCCCAGTCAGCTCGTTCCTAGACCAGAGCTCACCTGGCTATGACCCGAAAGATGGCGCTAAATGCATTGGAGCTGGAAGATATTGCGTTGCTGCACCTGACATCAGTTACTTCTATCCTTGCTCAAATGGTACCGATGGGAAATTCTACAAAGGATGCTATTTTGGCAGAGGAGCTATACAGATCTCCTATAATTATAACTATGGCCAATTTATGGACTTCCTGAAGACCAAAAATATAACCGTTGACCTTCTGAAAGAGCCGAATCTAATCATGACCAACATGAATCCACCACTTGCTATGCTTGCTTCCTTGTGGTTCTATATGACACCGCAACCACCAAAACCAGCTATGCATGACATTGTAATGGGAACATGGAACAGTGGACCTCGAAACGCAGCCGCTGGTTATACTGGTCCCATATTTGGACCCACCAGTCTTATCATCAACAATGAGTGCAATGGAGAGGATAAGGATGAGCCAGGAGGTCCCGGTGAATCTCGTCGTATCAAAGCGTTCAAATGGTTCTGCTCCTATTTTGGTGTACCAGCTGGAGCTGATAAGGTGCTGACCTGTAAAGATATGCCTGTGAAACTTGATGCTTTGCGATATAAATACAGTTATCAACCCGACTGGAGCAGCACATGGAGAGAAGAGCCGTGCAATTGTGCTCCAGCTGGATATGGAGGACTGATACCATACTTTGACCCTGCCTACTATCCACAAGAGTTCGTCCAAATGAATGAACGCAATCGACTTCGATGTGTGGCTAGCGTTTACGATAACCCATCCATGTACAGCCTCAATAACTTCACATCTCCTTGCCTTAATCACTGAACTGATGCTTTCGACACTGGCACTTTCTGTACCTCTGAGCAACTTCCTTTCAGACTGTAATTTATCTTCTTGTGTGTAAATAAGTATCGCGTGCTTTCCTACATCTGCTTCGTTGTATATTCTTGATTCTGTTGTTCATAAAAGCAGTAATATCGCGAGCTGGGTTTGATGGTTTGTTTCAGCACAAAGCCAAGAGTTGCTAGAAACGACGCCACTGCCAGTGAGATAGAGGGTGTAGAGACTGGACTCTATATGCAAGAAGTAGCTATGATTTCCTTCATCTGAGAATGATGGATTATGCAGAAGAAGATTAGGCAAAGAGAACAACATTCTAGAAAAACGAGAGACCATTTCATGCTTGTTTTGATTTTGATTTTTATGCAAGAACTATAATATGCACACCAATATATCAAGATACACTGATACCTTTTATGGGGAAAATTATTTATGTTCCGCAAACTTGCTGCTACGATTTTCTCGCATCTGCGCTTTTGCATGAGGAAAGTTTGTAAATACGAGAGAATTGTATAAATTTCCGACCAACATTCATCAAGCGGGTATTGCCTGTCGATAAGAATTATTTAGCAACCTCATCTGGAATTATTCAGCAACCTCATCTGAGTAACTGTAACTCTTTGTAACTCGAGATTTCCTCGGTTTCCGAAAAATTATAGGAACACAAACTTCACCAGAAAAGAAACATATCCAAAGCTCAATCGAATTCAACCAATGTGAATGAAGCACTGTAGCGATTAATTTCCTGGAAATATCCCAGTAAAACTGAAAAATTGTGTTTCCTAGCCTTTGGTTTGCTAAACGAGGTTTTTTCTTCATTTCCGCAGAGTTCTGAAAGCATTTTTTTATTGAGCTCATTCTATTTACGATTAAGTTCAAAAAGTTCACGAAAGCTCTTGAAGTTAAATAAAAATGAGGAACCGCGCTTGAAAATTACGCACAGAGTCGCGCACAAAAATGTTGATATACAGTGACTGCCAAAAAGTTGCGGACAAGCCTCCTTCCTTTTTTCATCGCTCATTTTCGGATGAAATACAAAGATGAAAAAATGGTTGGGTTGCATGAAATGATAGCGCCCTCCAGGAGCTACAACCCACACATAGCGCTTTTTGGAGAATATGTACTTAAAAATTTAGAATCTTTTTCTAAAGAAAGCCCGAAAATGGCGGCGTCACAACGTCGGCAACAATTCCTCGAGCGCTATAATTCTCCTTCAGGTCTTCGTTTGGAGCAAGAACTGAAGTTTTCCTGATAGGTAAGCATACTATATTATGGAGGAAATCCAGGACAATGATCAAGTAGTGGTTAATTCCAGAAAAACCGAAGCTTTTTCCCTTTTTTTCAAATAACTTCTAATTACTTTTTTCAAGCCTAATTTCACATGGAAACCTACTCAGACAACCGAACAAAGCTGTTCAGATAAAATGGATGCTCTTTGCCATTCTCTATGCATCGGACGTGTGCTGGTGAGTTTCTTTGCTGAAAATAGCTCTTGATAGCGCATACACATGACCCCATCTGCACTTCACCACTGAATTTGCACTGCTCTGCAGGCAGTCACTCTACGAGCTTATGGGTAGGCTCATTCGAAGGACTTTTCATTTTGAAGCTCTGACACTGTTCTGATGTTGACAAGAGCTTTCACCCCAATCACCTATAAGGTATGACAGGCTCGACATGAAGGTATGCAAATGAGTTGAGTTTGGGAAGTCCCGAAGATTTTACGGATGGGGTGAAAAAGCGTAGCCTTATAGGTGATTGGGGTGAAAGCTCTTGTCAACATCAGAACAGTGTCAGAGCTTCAAAATGGGTCTATTACAAAAAATTGACAGTTTAAAATCTCTAGGATGGAGCTGGTAGCGAAAGGAGCTCTGTTCAACCGTAGCTGAAAATTCCGTAGCCTACTACGGAAGCTGCGGTTTTTCACCCCATCCGTAAAATCTTCGGGAGTTCCCAAACTCAACTCATTTGCATACCCTCATGTCGAGGAAGTCACGCTCTTTCGAAACAGCCTAGGCTCGTAGAGTGACTGCTGGCCGAGCTACGAGCCTGCAAAGCAGTGTAATTCAGTGGTGAGGTGCAGATGGGGTCATGTGCATGCACTGCCAAGAGACATTCAGCAAAGAAACTCACCAGCATACGTCCGATGCATAGAGGATGTATGCAAAGGGCATCCATTTTATCTGAACAGCTTTGTTGGGTTGTTTGAGTAGGTTTCCATGTGAAATTAGGCTTGAAAAAAGTGATTAGAAGTCATTTTTTAGAGAAAAAAGCGAAATAAAATCTAAACTTAGGTTTTTCTGAAAGTAACCACTACCTGATTATTGTCCTCGATGAGCTCTATAACATAGTTTGCTTAAAGTCGACTGCACGAAATTGCCCGGGTCGCTGGAGGCTGAAGGGTGGAGGGGCGAACACCTCAATTAGGTACCGCCTCCGAGGACCATTGGTCCCAACAGGGTGGATAACAGTGGACGAAAGAATCAGCATCCCGCGGAGGAGGTACTTAAAGGCAGTGTCCGGGCAAAAACTCGATCTTGAGATTTTTTGCTTAACCGGGCCTATTCGCTACGCTGAATCCGAAAATCCACATTGGAAAGCGCGAAAACGGCGAAAAAGGGCTCTAACACAGGAGGGAAATCAGCAGGTGGGCGGGGCTTTCCCCAGTGCGAT
This sequence comes from Cylicocyclus nassatus, assembly GCA_958299035.1. Classification (NCBI taxonomy): domain Eukaryota; kingdom Metazoa; phylum Nematoda; class Chromadorea; order Rhabditida; family Strongylidae; genus Cylicocyclus; species Cylicocyclus nassatus. The sequence goes on from CATQJL010000001.1 coordinate 53,916,203, forward strand.
TTCACGCTCCCAGCTCCTGGAGCAATTTTCTCAAATCCGATGGCCGTCCTGACATCGCTGCCGGTCACGTGCGAATGATTGACTTGAAACCGGAACCGAGAATGTCGCTCCAGAAGCCGGGAACGTGAATTTGCAGTGGGGAGGACTCCGCCCACCTGCTCATTTCCCTCCTGTGTTAGAGCCGTTTTTCGCCACTTTCGCGCTCTACAATGTGCATTTTCGGGTTCAGCGTAGCGAATAGACCCAAGTAATGTGCTTTACCTGGGCCTATTTGCTGCGCTGAATCCGAAAATCCACATTGGAAAGCGCGAAAACGGCGAAAAAGGGCTCTAATATAGGAGGGAAATCAGCAGGTGGGCGGGGCTTTCCCCAGTGCGATTTCACACTCCCAGCTCCCGGAGCGATTTTTTCGATTCCGCTAGCCGTTCTAACATCGCTACCGGCCAAATGCGAATGATTGACTTGAAACCGGAAGCGAGAAGGTCGCTCCGGAAGCCGGAAACGTGAATTCGCGGTGGGGAGGACCCCGCCCACCTGCTCATTTTCCTCCTGTGTTAGGGCCGTTTTTCGCCATTTTCGCGCTTTCCAGTGTGGATTTTCGGATTCAGCATAGCGAATAGGCCCAAGTAAGCACAAAATCTCGAAATCGAGTTTTTGCCCGGACACTGCCTTTAAGAGGTCGTTCAGACCGCGCACAAAGGCGGACGAAGGTGCACAAAGGCGCACAAAGGCGGACGAAGGCGCGTCTCGTCTCGTCTCGTTTATCTCGAAACACACACACACACTCACACGCGCCTTCGTGCGCCTTCGTCCGCCTTTGTGCGGCTTCGTCCGCCTTCGTCCGCCTTTGTGCGCGGTCTGAAGATCCCTAATTGAGGTGTTCGTTCCTCCACCCGAGGCTGAACGCAAGCGAGCGTGCCTACAACGCGACTGCCGAGTACGGGCGCCATGATGACTCATGCCAATTTAACCCGCAAGAGACACGCACGCGGGCGTTCAATCCGGGCGATTCCGTGCAGTCAACTATATGTCCTTGAAACTTCTGCTTTTGCCCCAAACAAACACCTAAAGGAAAATTTTCGCGTTCGAAGAATTACTGTTTGCGACATTGTGACGCGGCCATTTTCGGATTTTTTCTAGAAAAAGACTTTCAACATTTTGGAACACACATTTTTTAGAAAGCGCAATGTGTGGGTTGTAGCTCTTGGAGGGCTCTATCATTCCATGCAACCCAATCATTTTTTTATCTTTGTTTACCATCCGAGTGAACGATGAAAAAAGGAAGGCGACTTGTCTGCAAATTTTTCGCGGTCACTGTATATACCGTTGGTGAGTGATTCTCAAGCTTGCGGCGCTGCTACTGCTCATAGTCGTGTCTTGACGAACAGAATGATTCATAATGTTGGGTTTCGTTAAAACCTTGTGGGAGCCCCAACGCGGGGCCCGTGGCATGTGGCCAGACTGTATGCCATACTAAAGCTGATCTCTACTTTCACGCTGACGACGCAAAGCCTATGTTTCGATTTGAAAGAGAAATCCTGCGAAAACCGGTTTATGAAAATTTCTTGTTTTTCTCTAGTTTGATTTTCACGCGGTTTTTCGTGCATTTGATAGACCTTGCTTCTGTCTTTAATGTAGAGAACTTCGAACATTGCTTCTCTGATTATGGCGATTGAAAAGTTCGAAAAACACTTTTTTCCCTTCTTATCTTTCAGTATTTTCGCAGCGATTTTTTTCCTACTTGGGCGACTATTGCTCGGAATAATGAGCGCAACAAACCAGGCAACGTCGCAGGAAACACAAACATCTAGAAGAGGGAAGAAATTTAGAGGACGCATCACTAGATTGGCTTTGACGTGCATTTCGACTTAGTGAAAACAAAACTTTGCGTTTTCATGACTGATTCTTTTATTGTTTATCTTGATGATCACCACTTCCAAAACATAGTTGTCTTGAAACAAACACTGAAAAGAAATTAGCTTTCTCCCCCCCCCCCCCCCCAAGATTTTGAACTGAGTGCGGCGTTTTTCTCCAGTTTTCAAGAGCTTTTTTTCCTTAGCTATCTGTTCTGCATCTTTTTCCGTCTCTAAATTTCTATAAACATCCTTCATTTTTTATGAGGGGCAGATAATCAAACAACCTTCACTTTTAAGGCCCTATCTCTAGGCTATAGGTATGGTCATAAAGATGTGCAAGCTACTTGTATATTATAAATATAATTTTGAATTTCTGAAAATTCGAACTAGCCTGTAAATGATATTTTTCGGAACGTGGGTGCGGCCATGCCCCTTTTCTAAAATTCAGGGGTTATGGGTGCAAAAATTTTTTTGAAGCATCCCAGATGATTATTCCGAGTGCGTGTCTAACTCCATGCACCTTCACTGGAAAAAAATTGTTTGTCGCCCTCCCCTCAAACGGAAATCCTGGAAACGCCACTTACATATCGCCGCAACGCAGTTTGTGCTGCCTTAGACGCGATGTACAGGAGATGTACACCAAAGTTTGACTACTTCTAAAAGATGCGACAAAGGCACCAAAAAGGTGCGAAAGGCATGCGAAGCAGTGGAATCTTGAAAAAAAACTCTAAGACACTAAAGTACACAGAAGCTCGCTTTATACATACGTGACTGCTGACTAAAATTGCTGGAAACACGCTGGATGCTAAACATCGGTGGTTGAATACTAAAAAACTTTGTTTACACCTTAGCACTTCCCGGAAAATTTTCTTTGAAACGCATCAGTTTTCAACCTAAAGAATACAGCATGAGGAGCATGTCTCGCTGTACCTAGCATGTGTTTCTAAGTCCGATTTTCCATCACTACAAAATTATTCTCTTCTTCTATCAACGACCTCCAATTAAGCGTCAATTACTGTCTATTAGGATGGCTGGGTTCTGTTCAAGCAGTAAGGACCTAAACGAAAATTACCTGCTAGGTGCATGTTTTTAGGACCCTACGCAGATTTTCATGACCTTACGATTTGAGTTTGAGGGTATCATAGTAATTTATTGTCCTTTTGCATAAATAGGAGCAGATAATGTAAAAGGTTTTTTTTTCAGCAAATAAGTTACAACGACTTTATCGCTTCTTTCTTGCACCATGAAGAATTCTTCTAAAAAATAGGGCTGGTTCTCTCATGACAAAAATATTCGGTAAATTTGGATGTTTTTTCAAAAAAGTAGGACAAGAGCAGAATTACCACAATGGTGTTTTTGGGGTTTTTTCCTTCTCCTACCCTACTTCATTGGTGTTATTTCTATTCGTCCGGGCTTATACACTTCTGTATATTCATTCGTCAGCCTCCACTATTCTGGGAGTTGCTATTTCGAGCCTTTTTCCGTGTCGGTGTGAAGAGGTTGCTGTTATTGCTTGCTATTTGCTTCTGCGTTCCGACCGTCTGCATTGGCCTACTGGTGGTCCTGCATCCTTACCGCAGCTATTCCTCCACCCTATCTGTATTCTGTTGCTAGTTCACTCAGCTCTACTGCCCCTTCGTCTGCTCCCATTTCGTCTCCTGTTGTTGGGAGTTTTACCGCATCTAATCCCCCTCCCCCTGCAACCCCTACCAAGAGCAGATCATCAATTTTTTTCTTTGCTGTCTCGCCGCTCCATCTCTGACAGCATTCCCACTATCGATCAGCCTATCTTCTTCTGAGCTGTATCGATTATTCTGCTGTTCCTTTCCTGAGTTCTGGTATTGCTGATGGAAACCCCCGCATACCCCCTCAGGCCCATCGACAGGCTGAAAAAAAGGAAGCTAGAATTCACTTCCCCATCCCCTGAGCTTGACAAGGCAGCAAACGATCTCACCAAGGACGAAACGCTGCCCCTATATGCTAGAACCATCATAGCATATCTGCTAGAGTCTAGAAAGCAAATCGATGAACTCCTTCTACAGAACCGTGAGTTGAATGATCAAATAGTTTCCTTAAATGAGCAGGTTACTAGTCTTAAGCGTGAGAATGACAAGTTGAAATCTTTGAGCTCTCCTAGTGTACATCCCCCTGTTTATCGTGAACCTGCTCCTCAACCTGCTCCCACTGTCCTCACGGTCTCGCCCAACGTTGATGAAGAAAGGAAGAGATCCTTAGTTTTTATCGGTGTCCCCGAAAGAAAAAATGTTGCTTGTAGGCTTAGAGTAAATCATGACTATATGTGCATTGAACAAATCCTTGATTATCTCGGTGTAGAATGTCGTCCTCTTTGTTTTTACCGCATGGGGAAACCCCAGTATTCCCATAACCGGCTCCTCAAGGTTGTTTTACCGTGTTCGTATTTTGCTAACCTGGTTTTACGTCGAGCACCCCAACTAAAAACTTTCCCCTTACAACGGGGTATTTTTGTGCGACCCTCTCTTCCTAAGGAAGAGAGGGATCGGCTTCGCAAACAAAGGGTGGCTCAGCGTAATCAGGCTAAAAGTACAACAACTACTACCTCTCAAGAATGTTCTCATAATGTTTCTCATAATGTTGCTCCTGATCATGCTGCTTCACTAGGCACCAATCTTATGTCGTCTCAGTGTGATGAATATCGTTTTGATGAATTGAATTCTTTAAACGCTTAAATTTTCTGCGGACTGTTGATAGCTCACTTAAATGTCTTTTGGCTAATGCAAGATCACTATGCAGGAACATGGCGAGTCTAATATTTCTTGTCGCAAAGTACAATCTAGGAATCATTGGAATTACTGAGAGTTGGCTTAATCATAATATCAGTGACAGCTCGTTACTAGGAGCTCTTGATAATTACGTGATTCACAGGTGTGATCGCGTGGAGAAACGAGGAGGGGGAGTAGCTTTGATCATGACCTCTAAGCTTAACCCTCATATGGTGTTCAGTGAATCTGAACCCGATAGTTATGAACTTCTTTGCACCGACATCTATTCTTACAAGACCGTGCGACTTATCTTGTTGTATAGGACTCCCTCCTGCTCGAGTTATAAAACGATGCAAATGATTAATGCAATCACTGATCTCATTGGGTGCTGCAACTCCGTTGTGATCATGGGTGACTTCAATTTGCCAGGAATCAATTGGACTAACCTATGTGTTGTGTCAGGACATGCGTCCGCTGCAAGGGATTTCTTGGATATGTGTCGCTTGCATGGTCTATCCCAAAAAGTTTTCTCTCATACACTACGACATAATATTCTTGATTTGATCTTAACTAATGATGAGCATTTAATCAGGGAGGTAAATGTTGGGGCTCCTCTTGGTTCAAGCGATCATGCAACCGTTAGATTTGTGATCACCAATCCCACCGTTCAAACTGGATACATAAGACGTAGAGATTTCAAACATGTTAATCAGGATAATCTTATTGATTACTTGAGTGGGGTGGATTGGTACGGATCATTCGGCACAGTTGAGTCCATCAATGAAAAGTATGAACTATTTATTCATATACTACATCATGCCATAGAACTTTTTGTTCCCTTGAGGGATATCCCACTGGCAACAATCAATCTACCAAGCTACCTCCGGGTACTATATAATAAAAGGGAGCGTGCGTGGAATAGGGTGGCTGACAGCGGATACGTGTGCAATTGGGATGAATTTATTAGAATCAATGATATATTCGCCAAAAGATTGAGAAAGTACAATGCGTCTGTAGAACGCAAGATCATTGACTCGGGAAAGAAGGGTTCGTTTTTCAGGCTTATTAGTTCTAGACTCAAGGAAAAGAGCAGGATAGAGGTATTGTTGTCTGATAATGGGACTGTAGTAACAAATGATTTCGATAGAGCCGAATATTTTGCAGATGTTTTTGAAAATGGCTTTCAAAGGGATTGTTCCATTGATCATGGAGGTCACAGTACTCCTTGTTGTGCTGTGATGGATGATGGACCGTGGTTTTATGGTGAGGAAATCTACAAGTTGCTGATCGCTTGGCCCAAGTCAACTTCCGTGACACCTGATATGGTTCCACTAGAGTTCATAAAGTTGATTGCGCACGTGATAGCCGGGCCCCTCCAGTTCCTGTTCAATTTGAGTATGATGAAGGCCGAGGTACCGGATAGGTGGCGGGTTTCATATGTGACTCCGATTCCGAAAAAGAAACCGTTTACCTCCCCTTATAACTTTCGCCCCGTTAGCATTACCTCAATTTTTGCTAGGCTCTTTGAAAAGATACTGAAAAGGCGTATTATCAAGCATCTAGAGAGCAATAGAATTATTTCTCCTGTCCAACATGGTTTTCAGAGTGGTAAGTCCACGACGACAGCCATGTTGCAGTGCCTCAATGATTGGACACAAAACTTTGAGAATAGGCTGAATACCGATGTTATTTATTTGGATTTCACCAAAGCTTTTGATAAAGTACCACACCCTAAGCTGTTGCAGAAATTGGTTATGGTAGGAATACACCCACGTGTTGTGGCGTGGATAAAAGCCTTTCTGGAGGACAGATCTTTCACGGTGCGTGTTAATGGCTCTTTCTCCAGTCTGAGGAAGATGCATAGCGGTGTGCCACAAGGTGGTGTGCTTTCACCTCTGCTATTTAATATCTATACTCACGAGCTTCCTTCTATTCCTTTAAGCCAGGGGATTTCCTGCAGCGCTTTCGCTGACGATTTCAAACTGTATGCAGTTGTCAAGGATGTGACAGACTATGAACGGTTGCAAAGAGCACTCAATGAGGTTTATGATTGGTCGCAGGAGTGGTCTCTTCCTATTTCTACAGAGAAAACTAAAGTGATCCATATCGGTCCAAAGACATCTAATCCAAACTTTAAGTATGTCCTTGGGGAAACTTATCTTCAAGAAGTTGATTCTATAAGAGATCTGGGTTTCATGGTCAAAAGCGACCTCACCTTCGATGATCACTGCAAGTTGATAGCAGATAAAGCCACTAGATCGGTATATAACTTGTTCAGGGCTTTCGCAATTAATGACACGGCTTCTCTATTGAAAGCTTACAAATCGTTCATCAGACCTATGGTTGAATATGGAACTGTTATTTTTTGTCCTCATTTGCATAAAACGATTGACTATATGGATAGAGTTCAGAATAGTTTTACACGCAAACTTTTCATCCGAAGAATTGGTTTCAGATATGATCTCATACCGAATGGTATGACTAGGAACACTGAATTAGGGCTTTCTTCCCTTGCCTATAGAAGGCGTAAGTTTGACCTTCTCATGGCACATAAGATTGCGTATGGTCATTGTGGCTTGGATTTCGGGGTATTTTTTCCTACCAGGATTTCTAATACAAGGGGAGGGAGTAGAAAATTGATTATCTCCAGATCAAAACACAAAGTTCGCCGACACTTTTTTACATGTCGTGTAATCAATGACATGGACAAGCTTATTAGAAAACGCCTGTTTCCTGCAAAGTTGTCTACGTTTAAGTCTGTTTTAAGGAACTATCTACAGTCTCGGTAATTTGTTGTTACTAACACGGGTTGGTCACGAGCTATCACTCATGATTCCATTTTTGTTGTGTTCTGGTTTCGTATGTTCTTTTTTTTTGGTATTGTTGCAGTTATCATAGGGTTACCCTATGCAATAAATGAAATGAAATGAAATGGTAAATGGATTATGTTGATAGCTTCCATTAGAACAATAATCGATGCATACTACAGGGTGCGTCAAAAGTGTGGGAGCCTACTTTGTATTACTCTAACTTACGAAGCTACTGATGAGTTTGATTCTAAGGTTGTGCCACGTGATGCTGTAACCATTCTCTACAAAATGTACCATTTCGAGCTCAAAAGGATTGCCATGTCAAAATAGTACTTTTGCAGAGCCAAAACTCGAAAATTTTGGTGTTTTACAATTTATTCCATAACTAGAAACAGCGAAAATATTCTACAACAGCACAGCGCCTACGATGTAGAGGAGGCTTTGCGCTATTACATGTTACCAGTTATGTTCGTCAGTGGCTATTTTTTCTAAAAAGAAAATAAGAATTTGTGAATGTTGCTAGCGTGAAAGTGGACCTCGTGTCTTTGTAACAAATTTAGAAGCTATAGAAGCGCAGCAGTCACTGCGAGCAAGTTTTCTTTCCATGTGTCTTTTATATAAGTATCTGTTTAAATTTGATCGTTGAAACATTTTCTATGCTTCTTAGAGTATTTTCCGTTTTCTTTACAGGCGGTCGTATTCACATGCATGCCTCCAAGTGAGATTGCAATATTTTTATCACCGAACTTGCAGAAATTTCTCTAAAGCAGGGCTCGGCACGAGCTGGCACCAGGGAAATTTCAAAACGAAGTCGTTTGATATTGAAAATTTCGTACGAAGTCCCTTTTGACCTGTTTTGAAAACCCGTCATCATTTTTATATTTTGTAAAAAATGCAGTAGTGTTTTCATGCGTTTCTGATTTCATGAAAGAATTTTTCACAGCTTTCTGAGCTTTTTAAGTGGTCGAATCACATCTTGAGAAGCAGAAAAAGCCGATTTTCCGACTGCAAAGCGGACCGAGTGGTTTTCAAATTGCTATAAAACGCTGAAAAAACAACATTATGAAACTGTTTCTTGTCCGTATGTAATTTTTTACATTGTAGATACATTTTATGTAAAAAAGTACGAAAACTTATGTGAGCAAAGTGTCGGTGCCAGCTCAGCTGGCACCCAGCTGGCAGCTAATTCAGTAAAAAGTTCGGCACAGCTTTCATTCACATAAGTTTTCATAAATTTTTGGCCCGTAGTTCCGGTCCACCAACGCGCATGCACACGCCAAATTTGGTGTCATACTATTGCGTTTTGGCTGAAAACAACGCCTTTGTTTGTTGATGGGCAGCTCGCCAATGGCATGCCGGTGGCATGCCGGCGGCATTTTTGCGGCAGTTCTCCGCCTCGGCCCCTGCAGAAACGACATCCCCTTTGCTTTCCACCCTGAAAACGATATCCAGCTTGACCCGGTGCCAGCTGTGCTGAGCCGTGCTCTAAAGCATACGTGTTCAAAAGTTTGCTCTATCATGCTGCGCAGTTTATAAGTGAAAGAGGCAGTTGTTGTGAAGGTGTGGGATAAAATCCACTTACGAATACCTGCGTGCCGCATTAGCCAAGATTCTGAAGGCTTGCGTTGACGCCAAAAGAGGCTTTTTCAAAATTTGAGAGATAGGCTATGGTTGTAATACTTTGAGTTATGCGTGGGCCAAATATCTTATTGCTAGTTCCTTCCTTCTGATTTTATCGAAAAAAGTTCTAGGCTCCTAGACTTTTGACGCACCCCGTACAAACATCCTCAGTGGAAGCTCCTTTCTACAGGTCCAAGAAAATCAACGAACTATACAGCTATCTTTTCGTGGCGCTTCATTCGAAAAGATTTTTCACCTAAGCTAAAGTCTATGTCTATATTTCTGCGTCAAATTTTTGTGAGGATTACCTATTCGTTTAGTAGAAGCCTTAACTTAGATGTGTTTTCGAAAGCTAGACGCATCGAGTATGCTTTCTTAGGTCCATGTCAAACCTACACACTGATAGCGTAGACTACTCGAGTATATGTCTCGAAATTACGGTTATAATTTACTTTACAGCTTCGTAGCAAGCATTGCAAACTCCCATTTTCCATCTTCTGAGATGTTATGATGGCCAGACAAAATGGCTTCGGTGACGCGGTCAAGGAACTTGGTGCTTATGAAATGAAATCATAAACGAGTGTAGATTTTTGGTTGAATGTCAGCACATCGACGCTATTTTCTGATTTATTTGCTAATCTAGACGGCTAGGCGAAAGATGCACGTTCATCGTCTGTCTTTGTTTGAGAGAAGCAGGAAAGAAGTTCTTCATCTTATTCCCTTCACATCTCGACTGCATTATCTTCCGCTACACTTTATCGACGAAACTTCCGCACCATGAAAAACTTGTCTTTACGAGGTCATATCCACGAGCCTGGCAACTGTGTTTGGAATCTCTTGTATAAAAAAAATGGTTTTTATGGTGCCTTCCGGCCCTGGAAATGAAGGGGCTGGGCGTGCGATTCCCGTCACATAAGACGCGATTGGCTGACCAGCTATTGCCGCCAAAATGGGTGGAGTCTAGCATACAGTCTCTTGCAGTGAGTCGCTGTTTTCGGCGGGAATTTCTCCTCTGGCTCCTTCAGCAATCTTTAAGCCGAAAAACTCAGCGCATCCAATGGCCGTATTCATCAATGAACCATGAGGGTAAACCTTACCTCAGAGAGCTATCAATCCGCATTCACGAACGTGTCTCATCAGGATAAAATTGACCCTAGCATGGAGCAAGGTTAGATTCACTCTGACGCTTCGTACAAACATCAAGTGAGTCTCGATGCACACTCACGACAGTTCTAGCGATACACAATCATCTACTATAATAATTCGCAGGGCCCCCCATCAAGTGTAAACATGTGGCTATGTACAGCGATGACGTCACCACAAAGGGTGCCACATGTTTACCGTTTTGGGTTTATGAGCACCGGAACGGTCGAAAGCTCACAAAGAATCGAAACAAGAGAGTCGCAAAACCAAATGAGCAAACTTTGCCTGACAGTTTTTGCATCTGCCAGAATTTGAAATGGCTTCGTTGCTTTTTTGAAATATCGGCTGTTCTGATCTCACTTCAAACATTGCTTCCATATCAATAGGCGTTGTTGGACAAAACCACTGCCACCACTGCTTTTTGAAAGGCCATTTTAAGCTTACCTTCATCTATACGAGGCATTCCTCAAATGTCACCCAAGACTTTTATGCCGATCTGCTCGGTTCTTTGAATTTTTACAAAAATCCATTACCATTCTTATGTGATACTGCGCTGTTGAACAGTTTACATCCGAAAATCTGCAGTGATCGGCTCTTAGCTAATTTTACGTCGTTCGTGCATAGAGTATAATGTTTTTGATCAAGAAATTCGCATTTTGAAATTACAAATCTTCTTTCGAAAATGTAGTAGTCGTCTAAAAAGTAAGTTGATTTATCATTTTGCACAGAACCAGCCCCAGTTCTTACGGTTAGATATTCAAATGCAGTGGTTCAGCTAAGGCTCTAATGTCAATAATAATGAAAAGCTGACTGCCTACTCAGACAGCGGATCGGACCCCTCCGCCGGAGAAGTGGCAGGGTCGCGGCGTATCCCCAGCGGTGGGTCTCCCATTTGTCCGGCGGAGCCCTCCCATTTTCTGCTCCGGATACCTCCCATTTCTGCTCCGGATACCTCCCATTTTCTGCTCCGGACCCCTCCGATTTTCTCCGGCGCGTGTCTTCCAAATTTGGCGGACACGCGCCGCGCAGACCTCTGCGGCGCGGAGTCCGTCAAATCTGGCAGAGTCGCGCCGGAGAAATGGCGGACCTTTGCAGCAGGGCCGGAGAAGCCTCCCATTTGCCTGCCAGTGATGCCACCGCGATGGACCGCCCATTTGCCCTTCTCTCATTGGTCAACTGGGTCCGGCGCGACCCTGGCAGTTTCCGAGGGTCCGGCGGAGGGGTCCGATCGATTGTCTGAGTAAGCAGCTGGGATGAAATGTAAGCTGACATCCGACATTAGTAGAGGATGATTTCCTATTTTATTGAGAGAGACGACCAGGAACATTGATCAAGAAACCAGCATTATGGACAAATACAACTTTTTTGCACATGATCCTTTTCATCTGCATTTTGTTTGAAATGGCTTTGAATTTTAATCTAAATACCGAAAAGTTGTATGCGATACGACTTTTGCTAAGAGAGAGGTGAAATTTTGGAGAGGTGGTCATCGCGAAGATTACTTCCCTCTTAAAACTCCAAAAAAAGCCTCCAACAGCAATATCATTACAGATGCTGTGTACTTAGCTCTGTCTGGACGAGCGAAAGCCACGTTTTGATGCAAACTTTTGTTTTAAATATTTTGGCAGTTTTTTTTTCGCCAATGACCCACACATAAACACATATTATGGCTTCTACTATCTGGAACTTTTCGTGGCCTTTTTTTGTGTTTTCGCTTGATTTTACTATATATTCAGCCAAGTTGTTGTAGTAGAAGATTTAATTATAAGTACTTTTGGAAGTACAGGCCCAAGTGAAGATTTTGATATGGCGAACATAAGCTCAAAAACTCGAAAACGTTCCTAATACGGAACTCCTTTATTAAAATTTTACTCCACATACTCGTTCAATGAACGATTTGATACAGTCTGCCCCAATCGGGATCAGGACCGTCGGCCAAATTTCTCGCAGCGCTAGGGGTTTGCGCTGCATAAGCGCGCTGTCGCAGAGCGAAGAGATCGAGGAGAGAGCAGACTAGCTAGGCGCAGAAGTGGCGCGAAATCCTCGCGACGCGCACTCGCCAAGCCAATTTTGGCCTGGTTAGGATTGGGGCAGACTGTACATGATCAAATTATCTTAGCTCAACTAGATAAACTTAAAGCTGACCAACAAAACACTAAAAAAAATTTATCCAAGTTCTTGTAACCTGATTAGACGAAACGAAAAGAGGAATCAGGAAATTTGAGATGATAGTATTTAGAAGTATGTATTTGTTGTCAAAACGGTATCGTTGAGACTAGTGGTGCAAGTTCACTTTATGTTTGTACGGTGTCAGCGTAAATTCAACCTTGCTCCTATGCTGGGCTTAAAGTTACCATGATGAGCCTGTTCGTGAATACGGGTTGATCTCTTTGGTAGGTGCCAGAGTAAGCGAATATTTTGTTCAAGTTGGGGTCCCGCGCAGAACTGGCATCACTAATCATTGTGGCATAATGCCAACTTGGCGTTGTGCCACAATGATTAGTAACGCCAGTTCTGCGCCCCAACTTGACCACATTTTCGCTTACTCTGGCACCTACCTTTTCGATGTAAGATTTACCCTCAAGTTTCATGCTTTCTGGGGCAAAACTTACCTTCAAGGATAAGGTTCACCCTCACAGTTCGATGATGAATACGGCCATAAATTTCAGTTTTCCCGAGCCACTGCCTTTAGGAGTGGCGCGTAAACAGAGGAGAAAACACAAACGACAAAGAGGGTTGACAGCTTAGCAAATTCTAGCACGAAAATCTTTTCAGGTACACTTCAGGGTTTTTGAGCGTACTCTATCTGATTTTCTAGCCATTCCTTTCATATGAATTATTCTGGAATAATCACAGGCCTAAAGTTTATTGCTTAAACATCCTACAATTTTTTGTCTCCGCAAGCGAACTCGTAGTTCTTCCCTTCTCCACCTCGCGGCAAATTCGTTTGCCATATAGACAGCAAGAACAAGAAATGATTCGTGCCACAAATTAGACAATTTATCAAAACTTTACAAGCACTTTTAGAACATAAAATGGAAAGCATAGGCAAACAATGACAAAGTGAATCATTAATATAGCAAACATCTGAAGATGACATTAGGAGTAACAAAGTGATCGACCCGAGAGGTGAAGCCTGAACTTCGTGATGAAAGCTAGCATAGCAATTCTTCATCACTCTTGAGTTGGCTACTAATCTTATTGAAAAAAAAAAGACGATGACTCGACACTAAAAACTGACAACAACAAATCTTTGAACAATTATGAGACAGACAAAAAGAGCATCAACGGGTTTTACTAGACTCAATAATCAGGCAACATATGAACAAGGCAGAGACCAATATTATAGAAATTAATTACTCAGCGAGTGATACTGGCACCGTAGAAAATTGTCAATCAAAACAGGCAATAAACGATGAGGTTCTGAAGCTCTACGTCGCACTAGTCCTAACAGGAGAGATATACCAGTGCAACAAAATGGAAGACTCGCATACAGAAAAAGAGAAGATGAAATTGTGAATGTACATTAGAGTCACGTATCTACATGAAAGAGACGAACATCATTTCGCGGAAGATTGTCACATGATTGAACAACAACCCTTATTTTCCCGAGCTTTACTTTGAACATAATTCATTTCACGGACGATTTCTGCGAAGGTTACATTCACGTTGTGGTTGTTCTTCGCCGAACATTCGGTGAATGGACAAGACCAGTATTCGGCTGAATCGCTGCTTTTTAAAACACATTCAAGAAAAACAATGTTGATATTATGCCCTAATGAAAAAAAAACTATTATATGGTAATGAACAACAACACCTAAAAAAATGCAGTGTTGAATCAAAGGTTTAGCAGTGGAAGACTCAGCGATTGACACAACTAGGTCCAAAAACGTACTGTCAAAAGGCTTGAATTTGGTTCTCAATCATATCAAGACCTTATAATAACGGGCTAAGGGTTGTTTACGTGTTTTAGTGTGTGTGTGTGTGTGTGTGTGTCCGTCTTTTACGAAATTCGTAGAGCGTGTTCCAGCCAGCGTTTTAAGCCCAAATTTTGCATAGCGCATGCTACCTTCATGAAAGTTCAACGTGCAAAAGCACGAATAGATTCGTTGAATGGGTCCCTCAGAAATTGCGCGCCAAACGGATCCACCTGGCTTCTGTTCCGCAAAATTGGGTCCATATCACCACTTTTTGCAAAGTCCTGGATGTGTTTGGTAAGCAAATGTGCAAGCGATGGACTTTAGCCCAAAAAGTGGTCAAAAGTTTGCTACATAACGAAAACGGCGCCAGAAAGAGTTGGTTGCGTAAATGGTTAATTTGCTAAGGTTCTAGCTAAGCGTTTCAAAAGATTTTCGCACGGAGATGTAGCTCACGGTTACTATTGCCTTTAAGGGTTCTACCAAGCCATGACAACTTCAAAAACCTATTCAAATTTGCGTTTGTCTTCCTACGAAAAGTTTCATCCACGCGAAATCACCGATCTCACGTGAAAAAACTTTCTGAATGAGTAGCTGTTTACATTTAATTCGTGGTAGTCGGCATAGTGCGGTAAGTTCCATTGCCACGATTTTACGAGAATGAGTAAGGCACATAGATAGTAGAGCCAGTGCGAGCCTCTGCGAAGCAGAGGTGACGCACTGGTTGAAATACAGGGTGTCCCAAAAGTATGTATCGAACGTTTGATCGTTAATAACTCTCTTCCCAAGAAGTCTTTTGCCTTGCTTTAGGTACCGTTTTGTAGAGCTGGCTTCAACTTAGATTTGCACTATAGAACGAATCATTCATCTCTCTTCATTACTGTAGGATTACGGTAGAAACTTGAAACATATGGTGTTAATGTGAAAAAAGCTGCCGTTTCAAAATTTTTCAAAAAATCGTGAAAACTTGTGTAATAGGGTTTTTATGGACGCTGAGTTCAATAATTAACTATTCACAAGATTACGAACCTTTCTAAACGGTGCAATCCCACTTTTTAGGAACATTGAAAAAATGGCCGCTACTTCTTACCTGGCATAACTCTTCAATGAAGCATCATAATAAGTTGGGAACTTTACAGTTATAATCAGCAACTCTAATTAGCCTAGTGTAAAAGTTTTAAGGCTGTTTTGTTTCCTTTCTGGGGCAAAATATGGCCTTTCATTGCTTAAAACCCTCCTTGAAGTTTCTACCGTAATCCTACAGTAATGAAGAAAGATGGGTGATTCACTCCATACTGCAACTCTAAGTTGAAGCCAGCTCTACAAAACGGTACCTGAAGCAAGGCAAAAGACTTCTTGGGAAGAGAGTTATTAACGATCAAACGTTCGATACATACTTTTGGGACACCCTGTATAACGATCATGATTAATAGTGATCTTAATCTAGATCTTGCAAACTTGCTGGGATGCAAACAACTACAACAACGCAAACTGAAAAGTAGCGAGTCTGGAGGCTGTCAGCTTCAGACTCGCTACTATTCAATTTCATACTTTTCTTTCATGTACTCTAAAATTCCTCTTCATCTAAACAGTTTTCAACTATGGGACAATCGTAAGCAAAAAGATACATTCGCTGCAGAATATATGGATAAGACAATCAAGCATGATGCTCCATTCATTGCGTACATTTTCTAGATTTATTGCAATGACCAGAGCTTTACTGGAACTGAGTTTGATAGGCTATGTCTTTTGGATGTGTCGAAATCTAATCTGATTTATAAACGAAGTCATACCACAAATGAGCTACTTCAGCTCCTGCTATATGTGCATTCACATAAGCACTTGAACAGTAAAGTAAAATAAAGCAAAAAAACATAAGAGGTAAGTTTGATAGATGAACGAAGTTCTCACCCAAAGCAATGCCTTCATCAGTCCGCACTTGCCGTTGATGTTGAAGATCACATTTGTTTCCTACTAACAAGATTGGGACTTGCTCTGTCCCCTAAAAGCTCAGATGAGAGCAATTTTCATTCCAACAATAAGTTGGAAGGTATAAAGTTTACCTTGACCCGTACAATTTGTTCCCGCATTGTCTTGATGTCGTGAAACGTCTGCTGACTTGTGATTGAATATACAACAACAAAGCCCTATGAAGTACAGAATTTAACTTCCTGCCAAATTCTTGGGAGGCTGTCCAGCTCACCTGCCCATTTTTAATGTATAAATCTCTCATGGACGAGAACTGTTCCGTACCAGCAGTGTCTAGAATTTCTAGAACGCAAGGTTGACCATCGACCTGAAAAGGTGCGTAAAGTGGAGGCAAAATACTGGTGTACATTGCTCTCGGTCCTATTCTGAATAAGAGCTACTAGAACTTCTCCACTTCTAATGAAACCCGTGATTCTTCCACTACTCGCAATATATCAACGCGTTTGGCATATAGCTATAATGTGCAGATAAAACAAGGGAGCTGATTTTCAGCCTATTTCTGGGACACTGCAACTTTTTCGAAACATTCCATCAACATGAACTTCTCTGGTTGAAAGAGTGAATTTTGAAACTCACATTGCTGACGATATCAGATTGCTTCACGACATTCATTCATTTAAATAAAAACGCTGGAGAGTAGCCTACCCAGCTATACGAAAATGCATCAATTTGGATCTCTTTGGCGTGAAACCAGTGATGTTTGCGTTAACCAATGGAAAGTTCATGTTTACTTCTCTCCAAAATCTAGCAAATCATGCAAATATATTGCAAAATTGCTAGGTTCTGAAGTAGTACACGCATGCATAGCAAGCTGGAAAAAATAACGAACTTGAAAAATATATAGCGACGTTTACGAATTAAATTTACCAAATACTTTCGTATACAAAGGCTCCGGAACAAATAATGCAAAAAAGTTTTAGAGAAGGTTACACGGAAGTATCATAAGTAAGTCAGCGCCTCTGATTTGACCAGAAGGACGTCTGGGCAACACATTAAGATGACTGGGACAAACAACGATATGTAAAGTAAATTTCTGAAAAGTCTGCAAAGTGATATGACAAATACTCACCTCGATTTCCTTCCGATAAAAGTCTTCTATTGTGGGATCGTACTTCTCGATAAATGTGCTACTGACAAACTGCACTGTTAAGGCCGATTTCCCTACACCCCCGCTACCCAGCACCACCACTTTGAATTCACGCATCTGAAAGAAATATTACCCGACTGATATTCTCGAGCAAAGCAGACGGCCGGTTGACGAACAAAAACATAACATCGAGCGAAAATTGAAACCGCCAACATGTGATTCATTGTCGCGAACACGTTCAACATCTATTATAAGTAAAAGTGAAGAGGTTTGGACAATGTGCCACTATAAAACCAGCTGCTACCAGAGCAAACAGCAAAGCAGAATCGATAAACTACTGAGGGAATGCGCAACGTAGATTTGTTTTGAACTGCCTGAGCAAACACTGACGGAGATGAACTGTGTTAAGTCGGCGATGAGTGAGAAGATTGGGTGTGGTTCCAAGTGTACAGAACCCTCAGCGATTATCAGATTGAAAATCATGGAGGCTTCGTTTGCTAGCAAGACGCACGACATGAGAGTGAAGTTTAATATGAAGCAAAACGAGAGAGTGTAATGTGAGGGCGGCAGAAGCCTGATAACTAGGTCAGCGCGGTTTCTTGTGAACGCTTTGATATAAGATAATGCGAACGCTGAGAATGATTACACGAAGCTCAAGCTATGACGAATGGGAGGAAACGTATATAAGTCAAGCAGGAATGAGAAACAATTGCAGCACCGCACATTTGTGGCTGAACGATTAACTAGATTTGCAACTCTTTCAATAATATACCACCATACGCAAACTCGTGTTTCGCGCAAAAGAGGTGAAGTTACAAACGGCATAACTTAAATAAAAGCACAAAAAGAAGGTACCTAAATGAAAAAAGAAACCAAACTTCCCACAATATACCTGGACCAGCGTGTCGTTAACGGCTTTGAATGCAAGATGACACCGCGGAAGCTTTGCTGTCTAGCTAAACTTTCTGACTGGATCCACAACAGGAAGCTTTGTATTCAAGAGCGCAGCGCTTAAGCCGAACCAGAATGAAGGCGCCACATATCCATCGCGTGATGTCGCACGCGACGCCGTGCTGGCTGAAAGCGAGAAGCGCTGAAACGCCCTATTGCAACTGATTTTAGTTTTTTTAATCATATAAAAGCAAATAAGCTGCTTTAGGCAGGGAGAAAGGGTGGTAAAATGAACGACTTTGGGCCGCATGCATTAATATCCCCGCTGGGGAGGGGATCGCAGTTTACAAAGAAAGCTTCATATCCTGAAGCTCCGAACTTCTGGATTTCGCGCTGTCTGCCTATCCGTAAGTATTCATACCTTCCTTCACTGTGAACATATTGAACAGGAGCAAGAAGCTGTACAAGCCGCAATTTCCAGCATTTTGTAGGATCCCCCTGATGATCCCCGGAGGCCGACCGCCTTTTCTCTTTCTTCGAAGTCAAGAAAACCTTCCAGTGTTGTACTGGACATCTAACACAACAGTGCTAAACATGTTGCTGATAAGAACAGATCAGGTTTTAAAAACTCGATTTTTTCGATAAACCCCAACATTCGACTTGTGGTTCATCGCAAATTCCATGACTCCAATACATCATTTGTCAAATTTCATGACTCCAATACATCATTTGTTCTTATTAGCAACATGCTTAGCCCTATTGGGCCTGATGAACAGTACAACTTTGAATCGTTTTCGCTAACTTGAAGAAAGAATGATTTTGAAGAAGAGATGGTCGGCAGCCAGGGATCATCAGCGGATCATACAAAATTTTAGGAAATGTGGCTCGTACAGCTTCTCGCTTCTGTTCAAGTTCATAGTAAAGGATGGTAGGAATACTTACGAATGGGTAGACAGCGTGAAATCCAAAAGTTCGGAGCATCAGGATATAAAGCTTTGTTTGTAAGCTGCGATCCCCCCCCCCCAGCGGAGATGTTAATGCATGCGGCCCTTTGTGTACCTTCAACCTCTAATGCTTGAATCGGGTTGACCAAAAAATAACCTATTTGCAAGAAAGTGGGTCCTTGTTCAGCAAGTAAAAACCTCCAATGCAAAGATTGGCATTAAAAGCGCAAACAAAAAACTTGAAATATTTAGTTGCGCCAAAACAGGGACACATTCTGCAATTACACCATAAATCAATTCGTTCAAAAAAATTTTCTATCATGGTGTGCTCACATAAATTCTAACTCAATATCTAGTTCACAGTTTGGGATTGATATTCACATTGTGGTCCAATTTGCTCTCAGTAGCCCGCTGATGTATAGCGCGTTAGTCGAGCAGGGAGGAAATCCGCTATTTTCAGCCACCTGTGCACACTGGTCCTTCAGCGATACTGTTGCATGTGGCTGGCTGAGGATTCAGTAGTCCGCAGAGGCGGTCCGGAATGGCGTACTAAAACTATGTCTTGCTGGAAAAATCGCTGCACCGGGATGTCTATATAAAACAGCGGAAGCAGCAGCTCCTTCGCACGGTGAGCTCTGTGCTGGAACGTGTGCGAGTAAATAGATAACCGGCACAGTCGATGTCAACCACGTGCTCACTTTTCCATAGTGTCTACATCCAGTGTACGCATCCGCGGTACGGTAGCGGTACGCCCGCGAACACGGTCCTAGCGTTGCGCTTGAGCTGATCGGCAAGGGCACATCGTTGATGGCAACTGTGACTCGGCGTTGGTGGCTCCCCCCCCCCCCCCCGCCCATGAAGGGGCGGTGTGCCCGTTCCACCCTTCCGAAGATTGCCCGCTGGCGGGTAGGACAACGAACTCCGCCAGTTTTGAGCCGCTCCCGCTGGTAACTGGTCCTTTTGCAGTGTTGCAGGTCGTTGCAGGACTAGTAGTCCGCGGAGACGGCCCAAACTAGCGGAGTTCGTTCCTCCTCTTACCGCTGGCGTGTTCTGATCTTATACGCAATGGAGACACTGTGTTGCTATTGCATACGGCGGGACTTGCTGTTGCATACGACAACGGGTGTATGCCAAGATGAACGATAGCTGGCAATAAGTATACTGTACTCCAGCGGTTGTCAAAATGTCGCACATAAAGTCTTATTTTTTGAAGTATTTTTTCTAAACTGAATTGAAAATGGTGTCGAACAGTAAGAATTAGGGCATATAGAGCTTCCAGCGTTTTTTCCAAGTTCCTAGATGTCATCATAGCGTAAATATGGAACTTGAAAAAGATTTGACCTATGCAGCGCATATGGCTGGCACAACCTATCGTTCATGTTGGCTGCCTCCCTACGACAACATTAGAGCAGAAGCGCAGAAGCACTTGCCCATGCTTGCCAGAATAGGGTTTTATGGGGTTTTCGCGAAAGTGCTTAAATCTAACCCTGGAAAAAATCTGAATGGACAATGTCTTCAAACGTCCGCACGAATTGAAGGAATCTTGTGGAAATGTGTCGCACATGAAAGCGCCTCTATGCCCAGAATTTGGGCTCAAATCGCATTGATGACAGCGCGGTTGCGAGCGGGGCAGCTTCTTTGGGCAACCGCCTTTGCTCAAGATTAGACTGTATCCTAACATTGGACCACGCTTTGGGTGTAAATGGCCGCGTTCTATCATTCATCAAAGTGTGGTTTGTAGAGCGAATTCTCAGAACTCATAGTAATGAGCTGTTGGCGTTGCTATTGGTACGAAGTGAAGCGACGACAAGAAGAGGTTTCCTCATAGAACAAAATGGCCCGCTTTGCTCCATCAACAACGATTTTCCCATCGTTATTGAAAAGCATCGGTATACGCTAGAGAGAATCGTTGAACGGGAACCTGAATAATGTGCGCGGATAATGATGGCACTCAATGGGCATTACGACGCAGCTTTCTATCTTCAGTGTATAGCGTGGAAAACACTTGCCTACATATATAACTTAGGCGGAAATCGTATTCGAACAATCATGAGGACTTTTTCCTTTAACCTAAAACAAAGTTCAGCGCTTGGTCACGGTCAGATCAGGAACTAAAATCGTGGCAAATGCCAAGTGGTGAGTTTGAAACAGGAATACAATTATACACTACACCGACAGAAAAAAACACATTTGGGTCCGATCATTCAAATAATAGTCCGAGAAACAGAGTGAAAGAGAGCGCTTCGAAGAGCACTGCGAGGAAATCTTGTGCGGAAGGCAACAAAATTTTCTCCATTAATGGCCTTGTCCACCTTCCCAACAAAGTTTTGACATGCTTCTACAATTATTTGCGAGCATATAAAAAATTTTGCAAGAAGGGGTTGGCCGCCACTAAGCCCCAATATAAAATTGTGTGTGAAGGTGTTTTGGATTTTTAGAGAATTTTTGAAAACTTTTTAACTATTGACATGTACGAACAAATTATTTGCGAATTTTGGAATTCTGTATAGGACTTCTCTCATATTTTAGTCTGTAGGTTAAGATCTTTAAACAAAAAAGTATTAGCCACGATAACGAATTATCAAATGCTTTAACTAAATGTAGGACGCAGTTTGTGTAATATCATACATAATCGTGTATACGTAGGATTATACTAAGAAAATTGGAGAAGCAGCTATTCTTTTCTCACATAGTGATTAAAGGACCATAAGTAAACTATATGCAGAATCTGACGAATGTGAGTTTATGATCAATTATTTACCTGGTCAGTAGATGAATATTATCAAATTCAATGTGTAATATTATATTAATTCTGCATAACACCTTTTCAACGTCACGCTTTATACATGTAGTCTGTGTCAATTACCTATAGGCCATTCGTAATTGTGACGATGGCAAGTCGCGTCGCGTACGCATTTTGCCAACCGAGTTTTCTTGGCTAGTGCGATTGACATAGACAGTACTCGGTTGTCAACATTCCAGTCTTCATAAAATTAGTGGATTACGGGCCAGGTTTTAAATTTCAACACGAGTTAATGAAAGTAGCGTTCTTGATTTTTGGTTACAACTTTCTCAGTACACGTGTAAAAATTTGTAGTTCACAGAAATGAGCACAGAATTGACTGTATAAGTGAAGTTTTGAGGTAAAGGTAAAAACTGCTGGAGAAAAAACTCGTTTGGTCACCCTCTCGATGTGAATAAATGAAAAGTTGGGCAACTCTTGAATTACTGTAGCGAAGTAAAGTGACTATAGCGCCGAAGCAGTACAAATAGAGCGATTCACAGGGCGCACGTATCGTCGCCCCATCATTAGACAGGGGGAACGGGATGACGTTGACGATCGGAAGGGGAAGGAGCGGCAGCAAGTGTGGGCAAAAACGCCAGATCGCATTTCACGCAAGCGTTGGACTAGTCCTACGTTTGGCAAATAGCTGCCTGATCGACGCAGGCAAGACCTGAATCAGAGCCGCGGCCGAGCTGCGCGCCGAACGTCGGCGCGCCAAGCTTTGAAGTGGCCGGGGGGGGGGGGGGTTGCATCCAGAACAAGCGAGAACCTTGTGCTCAAAATCGTAATCAAAACGGAAGCGTGAGCAACAGCTGTCTGGACACAGTAAAGAAGATATACCGCGTATAAAGCTGTTGCGCGAACGATCAAGAGGTCGAACGATTTCCGCTTCTTGATGTTGACGTCTACAATGCTCTACTGTGAAAAAAATCACGGCACTCCGCCGGAGTTCGCCGAACTTTGCGTTGCATTGCCATATCTTACATACTGACGGACCAATTCTGAATCCAAAAACATCATTCAACTCAACGGCGAATGCATCCTTGATATACAGAAGTGCCCTCACGATACTTGGTCAAATTCTACGAATCCTCCCAGATTCCTATTCATCGTATGTTGCTCAATCATCGCGCAACGATCACCTCACCATGAGGGAAAATTTGAAAGCATCGTTGATATTTGACCGCATGTTGTGCCAGACAGACAATTTTATATATCTGAAAGTGCAGCTCGTCGAGCTGAGTTGAATGATATTTTTGGATTCATAATTCGTCCACAATGAAGCAAGATATGGCGATGCAACGCAGAGTGCGGTGAACTCCGGTGAAGTGCGGTAATTTTGCACAAATATGGGCGATATTGTTAGTGGAGTGTTCCTTATTTATTAGACCTTCTAGCTCTGACGAAAGCGTTACAAAAGTTGATCATATACAACAGAAGCTACCATCCTTGTCGTTTCTGGGCTAGTTATACGCGAACCTATCAATGCCATGATGAAAGAGCAGTCGAAGTTTGGAGTAGAGGAAATTCTAAGGATACGAACTCAAGAAATATCCAGTTTAGGGTTGGAGAGGAAGGCATGCATGATAGAAAAGTGACAGACTGACCAGTCATGAGGTGCGTCGTCATTGGGTTACAATTCTGTGAGCCCTCCCGGCAAGTAAAGTCGTAAAATTCAGTGTCAAGAAGGCTCCCAAGAGGCTTCTCTGCCACTTGGCCACCCCTGGGAAGCGGCGTTTCGCATTACAGTATTTAACAGTTAGTGTGCGCGTCTTACAATTAATCCAAAATATCACCTTCTTGGCAAAACTTCGCCTCCCTTTGCTTAGGCAATATGTAATCGCCGCAGAACGTCCTGAACTACCGTCCTGCGAAGCGGTATGCAACCTCAGTCCCGTCCATAACTTACGATTGTACTGGTTCAACCCTCGTATAGCAGTGAACTTGAGACAAGGTCTATACATCACGATAATCTATATAAGCGACGATACTATAGACTTACAGTTGTTTCTCTAGTGAAGAATCAATTTGCTTTTCAATCACATCAAGCTTATGACATGGTTGACCAACTTTTGGACTCAAAAAATTATGACGATTGCTTACATTCAAAAAACATCAGAATCTTGCAGACTTTCTGCTGCCGTATTGCTTATAATTAGACACTAGCAATTTCTCAAATTTTATTTATAACTAAAGTACTTATTGACTGCTCAACCGTATGTGACGGTAGTGAGTTGAAAATGAACTGAAGATAACCCTAGAATTGTCAGCATAAAAAACGACTGGATCGAAATCAACCCAAACAAATCCAAATTCCAAAGGAACACTCAAAAATGGCGGTGACATTTGCATTAGTTTAGTCACCGCTATCAGAGTGCTCACTCGATGGCTTGAACTAACAAAGAGAAAAAGACTGTTCAAATAAAGTTTAAAGTTATACCACCGCGATAATATAATAGTAAAATATGTGAGGAAGTAGAAGCTCGATGGACTTTCCATGAATGAAAAGAGCTTCACAAGCAGTTTCAAAAATGGAAGGAAGTAATTCAGGACATTGGTTGCATACTTCTACTTATGGAGGAAATAATATGTGATTCTAGAAGCTTGGTAGCTAGCGCCATCAAGAGAATTGTATCAAGGTTGCGGCTAGAATTTCTTCTCTTCCGCTGGACTAATGTACACAAGTTAATGTGTAAATGGGCGCAATTTGTAGATTCTTCAGAGTTCATACAGAGATAATTCAGCAAAAAACGTTGGAAAGGTCGAAATCCCAGACATTTGGCCGTGAAGATGAGAATGGGAGAGAAGAAGACCACCTGGAGGGACGTGCAGCTGCCGTTTCGCTGAGCGTTTTATTAGCGCCCCTCTAGGAAGCAGATGTGAATGCGCTGGCAGTGGCACTGGGTTTAAGCAACAGTTCGGCCTCGTGGGTAAATGTGAGATGGGACTCTTGTCCATTACGGTGCTGTGCAAGTTGGTTACGCAGAGCCTGAACTCGGTTAGTATAGCTGCGCACAAACAAGAATTGGTTGTAATCGAATTTGCGTCTTCCAAGTCTGTAGCGAAGAGAAAGAGCATCAGCACCCGGGCCAGCCCTAGTTAGAGAACATGAAAATTGGATTTGGTTTAGAATTACGAAGCACGGGGTGGGAAGCACACCGGGGTGGAAAGCACGCAGTTCACCACTTTTTGGAACATTGAAATGTGCGTGGAACTTTTACCAAGAAGAGTTTTTGTAAACCGGGCTTTTTTGCGGCCAGTTTCTGTAAATTCGGGCATTTTGCGGTCAAAATTGGGAATAGTCAGAAAGGGCTCTTGTTCTTCAAACTATCTTTATGATTCTACCGCATCAAGCAAAGTCCTGACCAAATCGCTTTCGGGAAGGCGATGCACACAGTAGATAGGCTAATCATTCATACTGCTGTAACTTCCAAAGATATGATCTTACGAAATGGTGTTGGAAAGTGAGCCAATGCAAAAGATTCCAGTACTTATCGAAGGATGTGATAAAATTCAAACTTGACTTTCAATGCATGGAACAAGCTTTCTATATATTTCTGGTCGTAAATCGTAGCATTGAGACGTCAAAAAAGTTAACGGAAATGAAATTCTATCCAGATCAAACAATGGAAGAAATAAATCCTTACATACTTAGTCGATTAAGTTGAGCTGATATTTGCAAATGGAATATTCTTTCAGATTAGACGATAATTTCTGTTATATCTTTACACTTATTGACATTTTGACTAAAACTTCTTAGAGAAATTTTGAAATTTTCTAGCTTACCATAACACAAGAATTCTGGGAAGAAAAGAAAGACGGGAAAGCACGTGGATAGGCAAAGGAAAAGTTGAAGAAAAAATTTAAAATTAAAGTACGTTAAAACCGTCATAAACTTGCTAAGTATGTGTGCACTTGCGACATAATCACTGTGGACGGACTGATATTCCTATGCATAAATCAAATCTTAGATTTTCATGAATTAAAATTTTAAAAGGAATAAAAAGTGCAACAGAAAACATCCAACAACCTAACAAACTAAGCTCGCGAATTAGAAAGCAATCAAAGTTATGGGCTTCAGAGCTTCATTTTGAAAATGAGTAAACGGAGGCTTCGGCAGAGGAACAAAGGAGAATCTTGACGGGAGCCACAAAAGGAATAAAAAATGCAGATGTTTGGCAGTGGCAAACAAGACGAGGCGGTGTGAAAAGCGCGGAACACCGCAGCCACCACTGGGAACGGGTTGCGGCTAAGCCTTCGCGAAATGCGTCGCCCGTTCATCGCCAGACGATGACGGAACGATCTGAAAGATTTGTGCGCGATGACCTGAAGATGTCACGACAATGTGCTACGTTGCTGCTGGATGTGTGGTGGCAGATTTGGGAAAGAGGGAGTGTCGATGGGTCGCAGCTGGAAATGGACGAGGAGGAGGGGAGGGGGGGGGGGGAAGAGAGTGAGAGAAAAGGCAATTTGTAACGGCCTTGCCAGGCAATCTTCAACCTCTTCACATCCATCAAACACGACCCACGCGTCCGGGTGTTGCTTGTCGCCTTCTTCACCCCCCGCCCTTCCACCCCCCGCGCTTTCAACAGCGTAGAATCAATTTCCATATAGAGTAAACGTTGCTATCTATCACACACAATGGTGACCTCAAATCGGACGTGATGGTAACCAGTTGACGAAAGCGCGCGCGCAACGAGTACAGCTGAACACTTGAACGATATTTCAGCACATTAACTCAAAGCGAGAACAAATGGGTCAGCAGAGTCGAACGGTCACCGCGACATGCCGCAGTCGAAAGAAACCGCCGCTCGGGCACAAAAGGCACAAAATGAAGTGGCTCTGTGTAAGTGAGAATTTGTTTGCGTTCACGAAAAATGTCCTGTGCACTCGCGGCAAATTCAGGCGTGGCTGCGGTCGCGCAAACGGAGACGACGCAGCAATTCGAGAGAGGGTCGGACATGGACTGGTAGTCACACAGTGAATTCTTTTGCTCGTGTATGTACTTCCTGACTCTACTCGGATGACAAGAACTAAAGTAAACAGCTCGATGGGAAGCACTAGTCGAGGCTGCAGCGGCTGATACGGTGTGTAGAGAACATGCAGGAGATGTTTTGCACACACAGCCAACAGGAGCGAAAGCAGAGTTTACGACCGATGAGAAGATAAGAAACTCTTGATTATTTATGAAGGGAGCAGCAGAGGTTTGATCATATTATTTATGAAGGGAGCAGCAGAGGCTTGATCATTTCCCTTGCAAAAAAATGATTTGTACGGAAGCTGGATAATCTCACATTTCCTGCATAACAAGTTGTTTTGCAAATGATTCTTACGATTAGCTGTTTCCTAATCCTTTCCCCATTTCCTTCCCAGGCAGCATCGGCTAAAAGCATTAGCCAAAAAAATTCTAAGCATTCACCACTATACTTTGGACCGAAAAGAAGAAAATACCCGAGTGATAGAATGGAACATTCGAACAATATTTACTCGATACCTATTATTCGTAAATTATTTATCTATTGACGCACTTATTTATCAATTTACTGACAGAAAAAACTAAAGTTCTTAGTAAAGACGATTTGATTATCAAGAGTCAGTTACTAGTTCGAAATACGACTATCACTGAATAAATGTACCAAATTTCGGGTGGAATCAATAGTCATTCGAGATTCAAAGAAACCATATCAAATACACGAACATAGCATCCGAATATTTAGGGATCCTATTACTGAAGAAATTCAATCTCGACAACTTATTCGATATTTGAACATTATATATATTCGACTATCTGATAATTAGACTACTTAGTTTTCGACAAAATTCGATTACTTAATTTTCGGGTAGATATCTGTAATTCTTTCACCGACCACTCTTGCTAGCCTATAAGTGAAGAAAAACTGCTATTATTTATAGGAAAGTACAGGAGCTATTCGCTTCAAGATTTTTTCATGACTGTGATATCACATTTATGTTTATCTGTTGATGACTCATTAGTAGAATGAATAGTTTACAATCTCATTCTCAAAGTCATCGGATGACTAATTTGCGTCACAAATGGCAACAAATGCCTTTTACAATTTTTTGGGGACATGAATACTACGTATGAGTGTTTCTTCAGTTTCTTTTAGGAAAATTCTGTGATTCATAAATTGCAGTGTCTGATGATGTTGTTGATAATTTTGCTTCAATTTTACACTGATCGAGATAGACACGATACGATTGGTACTAATAGTGCAAAAAGCGAATGTCTCAAATAACTGCTATAAATTTTTCCATAAGGGCGAAATGTGAAAGAAGATTTATGTAGCACCTTTTCGTCCCATCAGTCTCTACGACATCGCATGCTCAGTTTCGTATCCTCACAAGAACTTCCCCACTATCCGATGGGCATACCATCGTCGCTGAGACCGGATAGACGAAGAGTTATTCTGTAATTGTATGGTATTGCGATAAAAACAGGACAATGATAATATTTTTCGCATAATTCCTGTCCTCTGAGCGCATGTGATGGATTGCATCACACTATGTTATTTTACCGTTGAAAAACGCAATAATTTGTTATTATAAAGCAAAAAATGATAGAGAGATTTCTAGAAGTAGGAGCACTTTTTCCTCAAATTGGAAAATTTTACAAACTGCTGTTTATGATCTCAGAATATTTTTCATCATAATAAAGACATCATCATGCACCTACAACATTCTAAGATAACATAGGTATTCTTATTAATGTATAACCGAAGCACAGCAGTAATTTTGGAGATGGTAATCATCTCCAGTTCCTTTGTACTGTTTGAATTAGAAATTCTTAGAGAGAGAAAATCGTGCAGTTCCCAGTACTGCTCAAAACAAAATCGTAATGGCATATCGCTACAATGCAAGCTGATGAAGAAAACCACTCAAATGGTATTCTAATTTAAATCGCCCATGTTTGAAAAATTAAAAACTTTTTAACTAAAAAAATTGGCGCTGGCCCTTGTCTCTAGGAATAACCGATCTCGTTTTTCAATTTTGTTCACCATAAAAACTCCAATATCTACTCATATATAAATACAATCCAAAATGAGATTGGCATGCTCCAAGATGTTCGGAGCACTTTTTTGTTTTCATGGAATAGTTAAGCTCCGGCTCGGCAAAAAGTACTCATAGGGGAAGCGTGGGAACAACTTAAAAACTGGTAGCAAGATTCCAGTAAAGGATATATAACGCAAAAGCAGAACTTTTCCGCGTGCAAGACAGAACAAAGTACTTCTCTAGGATCACGTCAGTGGCTGCGTCGTCATTTCTCAAATTGCACAGCGCAGTCATTTACATTCTGGCATGGAGAGAGCCTTATTCGGAAGTCCCAAGAGAAAAAAGTATAGGAGAAGAAAGCAGGAAAAGTACAAAGCAGAAATGCGCTTTTTCCATAGAGGATATGATGCGGCACAATGAGCCGTGCATAAAAAAGCGAGCATCCAATTTCAGCTTTCACACTCGAGCAGAAAATGAGGTAAAAAGAGTTTACACAGAAATTTTACAGACACATGTAGGTTGTTCCTGCAAAATTTCCGGGGTAGTTTTTCTTCGTAAATCGCGGACATGGAGTACGGGAGCTATAGTGTTGACAATAATAGCGCTGATGTGTGCATTTATTGAATATGTATGAATGTAGTTTGGCAAGCGAACGACTTTCTCACCATGCTCAGCGTTCGGCAAACATTGTACGGATTACAGTGTTCCTTCTTAACTGTGCAATCGTAAGACTTTTTGTTTTAGTGATGTCAGACAAAGCATCAAGAAAACAAGCAATCTAAAGTCAAACAGTCAGGCTGAGTCTCTGAGGAATATATAAGTGATCAAATCACAAAATCATTTTGATATGGAAAATAATGTTCGGAAGAATTACGTAAAGTTCACTACTTTAGACTAAAAAGGCAGTCCCTTCCGGAATAAAAGCATTCGGCATTCGCGCGGCTTCTATGGTCAAAAAATTATCGTCACGCTAAGGAGAGGTCCACTAACAGTAGACGACAGTTTGTACTCATTCCAAAACTATCTGCAGACAAGCATAGCTACCAAAGACAATTCGAAAAGAATTGTTTAGCATCGAGGGGACAGAGGGGCACGAAAACGGCAGATTTTTTATTGAGTGTGCTTTCCTGAGAAGATTTTAGGGGGAATATCAGCTACGCAATTCAAACTTTTCTGGGAAGCTTTCCTGAATCAAGGCAAGGTTACAGCATCACCCCGCCCTTAATGTTAACTCGGATTTTAACAAAATTCAAGGAATATTTGGTCCAGATTGAAAACAGATTACTTGGTTTCCTTTTGTAATACATAAGGATAACTTTGAAAACTTTCGAGATGCTCGGATGGAGAGGGGGTGGGGTGGGACACTAATGCTACAGTTTTGTAAACCTCCTTCAATTCAGACCAAACGTACAAAAATTTAAGTTGGGACGTTTTTGCAATCAACTGCAATATAGGCTAGTTTTGGTTTATTTTCAGTCACGTAATATTTTGGAATATTCTGATTTCTTCTCGAAGACTCATCGATAAGGATGATTACTATCAGTTCTATCGAAGTTGACTATAAATAAAATCAAAAGCATCTTTCAAAATCCTTGTTTATTTACACTTTCTAAAGCATAGATTGAATAGAAAGTGAAAAAAGTTCATAGTTTTGATAAAGATGATTTGTGAGGTGAAATTTTGCAAACTAGTTAAGAGGTGCATCACTAGAGAATTCTTGACTGGTGCTGGTGGCGTGACTAGAGAAACACCAAATAAAAGCAAATAAAAGCTTCTAAGGCCCGTATGCACGTACATCCCCGCTGGGGAGGGGAGGGGATCTGAGAGGGGATGCGTCATATCTCGCTACTTTACGTATCTTTCTTCTTCCCTTTCTATCTTGCTTATAAAGGTTCTCATACCCTACTACCTGCGCATAATCGATGCCAGGTTACAGGCATAACTGATTAGAATTGTACTATTTTGTGTGATCCCCTGGGGATCCCCAGGGGATCACACAAAATAGTACAAATCTAATCAGTTATGCCAGTAACCGGGCATCAATTATGCGCAGGTAGTAGGGTATGAGAACCTTCATAAGCAAGATAGAAAGGGAAGGAGAAAGATACGTAAAGTAACAAGATATGGCGCATCCCCTCTCAGATCCCCTCCCCTCCCCAGCGGGGATGTACGTGCATACGGGCCTAAGAGTTGTCCACGAATGCGTATAAGGCGATTGCTCAATGATGCGACAGAGTTTAGCGGCTTCTGCAGTAAGAAACCCATGCTCTTATCACTAAGAGTTTAAAAACAAGTATTAAATGGTACATTCGTCAAGCTCTGCTCTATGAGTTGCAAGGACTTTAGCACGCAATGAAGAATGGCGGGGGCGACGAGGGTCTTTCCGAAACGGAGTGCTAGGAGTTCGCGATGACGACAAGTCAATAGTGGAAATAGCAGGGTCGCGCCCTATGGCCAAAGCACGCGATTAGTGTCGCATTCGCCGCGATTCGTAGCGCGATTGGGAGTGGAACCTTTCGGCATGCGATCATTCACACGCAATACAAAAAGCTTGTCGAGCGCTTATTTTAACGAGCGAGTGAGGAATTCCGTAGTGCAATCGCAGTTTCGCTAACAATACAAAGAGTGCAGCCCCCGACACCGGCTCAGGAGGGAAGCGGGTGAAGAGGTGCCGTCGCCGACCGGGCGACATCGCCCCTCGCAAGCAATTACAAGTCCTTGGGGAGAGAGAGATTATGCAAATGAAGCGCAATGAGGCCGCTCTCTGTGTTCGCGAACGTCTTCACGCAGATGCGAATAGGGCGGAGAAGGGAAATGAATGAAAAAGCATAGGCCTTGCAGACATTGCAGGGCCTATGGAATGGTACCAGCAAGTCGCAAAATCCTTTAAACATTATACATCACAAATTTGCGCAAGTAGTCTTCTTCTATAGTGACTTATAGATACTGAGATAAATTTTGAAAAGTTAGTTTTGTTTTTCTCCCAATTTTGGTCGGCAATTATTTGTGGTAAAGTGGCAAAAGGTATTTGATCTTCCATTACTTTCGCACCCTGCCGCATTATTGTTCATCAAAACTAGGATGTTTTGATTCCTGCAAAAATTTGAAAACTGGTACTTCTCTCCATTTCTAAAGGGAGGAACTCATGCTATTTTTGTGA
The DNA here is from genome assembly GCA_958299035.1 of Cylicocyclus nassatus. NCBI lineage: Eukaryota > Metazoa > Nematoda > Chromadorea > Rhabditida > Strongylidae > Cylicocyclus > Cylicocyclus nassatus. The sequence goes on from CATQJL010000001.1 coordinate 53,948,157, forward strand.
TGCTCAAAAAAAATGTATCACCGAAAAAGAGAGGCTAACAATGAGGTAGAAGGAACAACTTATCCGTGTTGCTTCTGCGGGGCTTTCAAAAATAGTGGTTAGGAAATCTCAAGTGAATTTGAAACAGTATAACATTATATAGGGGGAATTTTTGCACCGCGATAATCTTGGACGCGAATTTTCATGAGAAAATGCCCTCAACGCAAAAGGTATTGGATTTTCCCGATACAAACTTTTGAAAAAAAAATGCATCGCATTCCCTGACTTCGATTCCCAAATGCTCAAACGTCCAAACTAATTCCATTTATGTGACTTATGTTTGGAGAACTATTCTTTTCAAGCAAGAAAACTTCGAGCTAACCTAAGTTTTTTTGATTGACCATAAGTTTGAAGCTTTTCTCCTCGACTTTGGTTTGCTTCAAATAAGACCACTGTGAATACAAAAAAAGCACAACTTAGATAGTGAAATCATAAAAGAAACGATTTGACACTTTGAAAGAATTTTCGGCTTTGACTCAAGAATTATTAAGCAACTTGGCAAGATCCGGATAGGACATCTCTCAGACAATGGTTTCTTAGACGAAACCAGAAAATAATCTTTTCAGGCCAAAGGATTGAGAACGCGCAACACATATGAGAAAAGAGAATGTCAGGAAATGAAGGAGGAAAAACCTTTGACTGCTTTTTTGAGACGCTCTTAGCGAAAATGATGTCATTGCAGTGGTGTGCATTGACTAGACGTCAAATATATGCAGCAGGGAAAAGCACTCGTTCAAGCAGCTGAATGTAAATGAAATGAGCTTGTAACGGACGAAATATACAATGTTGATGAATTAGCTGGAAGATTCTATTATTAGGATGGAACAGCAAATCCTGCACCAAAAAATATAAAAAACTCAATTGATGTTTTTAAAAGTTTTGGTTTATAAATTGTTTGAAGCTATCGAAAACCTTCTTTCTTACTTCAAAGGAACAAAACTGAAACGTTGAAAAACTTAAACAACTACCCATTCTTAGATATATCTAATGAGTACGTATTTTCCATTCAATGAAGAGTAAGTTGCGAAACCGATATCAAAGCTAAAAATAATTTCATTGGGATTTTGACATTTGCGACCAAACTTGAAAAGGAAAATTTGAGTTTCCTCTCGATCAAACTGCTACGTGATCGTTGATGATTTTGGCTTCGAACTGGAACCTACATGAGTTCCTCTGGCTAAGTACGTTGAATTGAAGCGAATTTTTATTAGAAAAAATGATATCTCTTCTAAACTTTGGTTCAGGACTTATAACCCAACCTGATAGAAACAGATTGAAGTTGCTAATGTATAGACTTATTTCGACGAAGGGAAATATCAAATAAGAATACAATTTTCTAAAATTTGGACCCATTAAGGCAAGCTGCATATCGTTTTTAGGACAAAAGGCAAACGAAAATACACAAAAATTGCGAATTTTTTCTCAACGATGTTTCATTTTTTAGGGTTTTTTACGTTTAGGGTCTAGGATTAAAGTAGATTTCGTATGAAATATTCAAGATCAAAGGGGACTTCGTTTTAAACCCTGCTGACACCTCGTGCCGAGCCCTGACCCAATAGCTTGTTAGGTCTGAACGTCATCTTGTATATTCTTTCAGCTCGTTTAGCATTCCAACACAAACTGAACGAAATGAGGTTAACACCTACACAGAGTTTTTTGAGAGCCTAAGTTGTTTCGATAAGAAAAAGACGAACGAATTCCTAGCGATAGAAAAACGCTGGGCACTTGACTGCGAATCTATAAACTTAGGAAACTGTATTTACCGGAGTAGCGTCCAAGGTAACCAATGTAAGACTGAGCGCATTTATGTGAGTGGTCAACAAACAATGCATCCAGCACAGTGCGTGTGGTAAAAACTTTTGATTTTTTCTGCAACGGAAGGCAAAATGGTGAAAGTACACAATCGTTTTATAGGAAGGGAAACTTAGTCAAAGAGAGGATCTAAATTGTGAAGCACTGTGTCTGGTCTCAGACGGAGAAAAGAGTTACGAGTAAGCGATTGCTGATTGTGTGAAGTTGATTCATTATTTTCAGTTGATCCTAATTCCTTTTCACTTTTACTTATTTGTATCGGAGCATTCTGGAGATAACAATAATGAATTTTATTAAACAGAGCTTATAAGATTGGTCTTCAACTTCCAAGTGCCCGAAAGCCTTTTCAAAGAGTTATATGCGAATTCTCAGCGTTGATAAAGTGCTTTTAGTGGAAAGAAAGGAGCTTTGTAATAAAAGAAAGTGCTTTTAGTGGAAAGAAAGGAGCTTTGTAATAAAAGAATGCTTAGAAAAAAACGCAAATGTTCGGTTGATTTTGAGATAAGATGTAAGATGCTTATGACGTAGACATATGTTTCATGTTTGATGGGTTCTTTAGAAGGCAATTTTCGATTCCGAAACTCAACGAACAAACAGGCATGCAAAAAAACTTCCGCTTTCTTTAGAATGACTTTGGCACTTAACAAAGGCAAGCCTTTAAAAACTTTTTCTCATGTTCAAGGTCAGCGTATTTTTTGTACAATTTTTATTTGCATCTTTTTATATACAGCAACGTAAGCGAACATCCCATCACTCCCTTCGCCACACTATTTTACGCAGAAGTTCACGATATGTATGCAAAAGTACGGCTCCTAACTTTTTCGAGGAATTGAGTGCGATCGGGAACTTGTCCTCTCAAAAAGTTTCCAAAATGAGGAGGAAGTGTTTTCAGATCTATTTTGAATTTTTCAAGGCTTATGGAATTATTTTGATTATTTACTCCAAAGTTTCACGCGTTACCAATTCTTTACCTATTATATTATTATTATTATTATACTATTATATTATTATACTATTATATTATCTAGTTTAAAACAGAATTCTGAAAAAAATGACGGGGGCGATTCACCAAGGCTTAGCTGAAGTGCATTAGCAAAGAGTTGACCGAAGCTTGTCGAAATGTCAGAAATGACGAGATGATGGGCGAGTTTTCTTGCTTCGTCTCTGCGGTTTCGGGGTTGCATTCCACGACATGACATGAGAGCGGCGCAGAGACAAGCTGCTTGCCCTGATTAATGACTCTGACGTACGCTTCAATGCGCAGAAGAAGCATTCTCAGGCTGATTTCTCTTTCGGAGCAAATTACGAAGGGCTTTGAAAGTTTCTGGAGTGAGAAGTCAAAGGCTATATATCATTGAGTGGATACACAAGACCTGCACCAAAATAGTTGAGCACTCCTTATGAGAATGAAAAGCCAAAACTTTGCAGCTGCTGCAAAAACATTATTCCTGTTATCTCAGAAAAAATAGGAAAAAACAGTTATAACACTTGCGATGATGGAAACTTTCCTAGTTCTATTAGTTTTTGTTTCTAGCATTAGCAAGTACTAAATGAGTCCTCTAACAATTTCCATTTTCAAAATTTCCATTTTGAACACGTTTGTTTACTTCATGACCCTTACAGAAAAAAACCGAGTACTTTCTAGCGGTGCTTATTATTAGAGCATGATTTTTGTTGATTTGGAATAAAGAAGCGGTACAGAGCGATAAAGAAGAAAATTGAGTTATACTGAAGTTTTGCAGTAAGAAATGTCGAGCTTTACTTGATTCCGATTTAATTTTTGGTCTTTTCAATAAATCAACCTTTCTAACAAAGTGAAAATCGTGGTGATCGGAAGAAGTTAGTAGCTATGATTTTTTTATAATTATTTTTGTTTCGATTAGTAGTTATAATAGTCAAGATTTCCGAATAATTATCGACTTGCGATTTTGCTTCACATTCATTCTCAATTATTTATTCTATAGAGTACTAGGTGCATCAGTTATACATAACGAGTGTACTGTATAGATCAATCAAAAATTTTGAATACATCAAAGTGACATGTTTGTATTTTTCAGTGCAAGACTTATAAATCACTCAAAACTGTAAACAGAGGAAGAATTCGCTTTGACCATGACTATAAAATTCTAAGAAAGTAGAGGTGGTCCAGAATAAGCTTGTTTTACTCCCAAAAGATAGCTCAATTCAATTTAATCACTATTTCTTACAGCGTTTAAACTTTTTTGTTTGCTAATTTTTTAAGCCTTTTACAAAAGTCAAAAATGACGAATTAGTTTTTAACTTACTATTAGTAATCTCGATAAAGAGCTGAGTAAGCGATTCTCGGTTTCAGCGCTAAAATATATAGGAACATGACGTAAGGTGGGGATCGTGGACATTTTTGAAAGCAGGAGGAAGTTCGGAAAGGAATTAGCAGGATTGCGTAAATTATGGATACTGAGAAAACTACAAAATTCCAAATCTTGCGGTTAACTGTGAAAGCGGAATTCACACTCACTGCGCCGAGCTTCAAGTGCATCAGCAGCAGAAACTGTGTGAGTCAAATCAAACAGAGCAGAGAGATGATCTGGAATCAGCGGGAAGTCTCGGCGTATCTCTCGCTTCGAATGCGCTGCGTCAATCGCTCGGCTGCGGCTGCGGAATGCATGCGAGTCGAGGGGCGGAAATACGATCGCTAGTGGGGAACCAGAATTGCGTTTGGAAATTGAATGCGAAGTGACCAACTAGGCAGCGCAGTGTGTGAACTCTGCTCTCGACTGAGAATTCGCTTTGCTGAATGGAGTGCTATGTGTGTGAATGCGGTGGATGTGACCTCCTCGACGAAAAAGTTGTTTGCCCACAGTCGTCGCGCGATGTATCGCTCTAATAACACTGGCGTCGTGCTCTATACGAGAGTGATTTTCCAATTATACGCACAATTAGTTCCGCATTATCTAGGACACTCAAGGTGAAATTATTTGATAATACCCCTAATAACTGGAAAATACTCTTCTACTTCCTAATCAAATCTTAACCGTTAAGGAAGAATGTAACATCTAGAAATTGCTCCAAAGACTTAGCCAAAATATCTTCAACACTTTTAATAATCCATCATTCACTATAGCTAGTAAGCCCTCTCCCACTCCCCTCCCCTCCCCTCCCCCCCCCCCCCCATTCGAGAAGTGGCGAAGTTTTTGAATGTGGTCTACCATGAGTTATAAATCTGTGTAAATACTTGCTTACACTATATCAGGGTGATTTTTGAAAAACTTCTAAAATTCAAATTAGCCTTGCAAGGATTTACCGCGAGTACATTTTTTTGGTTCTGAAGGAAAGCTTGTTTATTCCTGATAGCATTCTTTTTTTTCTGGAGTGTGGCTTACTACGCGCCCCTTCACACAGAAAATTTCTGTTTTCTAGCCCCTCTCCCTTCTTCGAAAAATTTTTCGGACCGCTGCTGCGTAGACGTATGTGGGTAGCTTTAAAAATTATTATATTAACGAATGGAATCACTTCGGCAGATGTCAACCTAAGTCTCGTTAAAAAAAACCTTAAAAGACTAATATGCAGGACACGGCACAGGTGGTTTGCAAGCAAGCTGAGTTTCGTTTTGTGGACAAGAAGTAAAGGGGATAGCGTTTTTTGCCCGCAAAGGCAAAAAAGTGCGACGTTTCTTTCGGTCCACGTTCGTTTTGAGGGGTTTTTACATATAGGGTTTGACTTCAAAGGGGACTTCGTAAAATTTTGCGAAAGTCAAGGGGGACTTCGTTTTTCGTATTTTCAGAAAAATCTCGCGCCGAACCCTGCTAATATGTAATGATCTTTTCATGATTTTGCACAATGAACTCCTTGGCATCACACAACATTATCGCGTTTTATGGTTTCTGAAACTGGCTAAAGACCCAACAAGAAGTTCCAAGAACTCCTTATCTATATAAGCACATTTTTAGTATTTTATATCGGTACTTTTCCGTTATTCGGACTCATTTTTTCAAAGAAAGATATTGCTTCTATCCTTGTGCCATATTTTGTGCCAGCTTGATAGGAAAGAGTGTCCACCTTCTGCCATGTGTCAAAAAAATTTGACATGTCATTTACATTTTTAACAGGTTTCACCAAGAGTTCTTGTTACTACCTAGCGATGTAAGTTTAATCTGTTTTTAGTTAATTTTGACCTCGTTTCGATCGAACAGTTTCAAAGTGAACACTGTTATAATAATAATGACATACTATCATTGATGAACAGATTAAACCTTCTCAAAATAGAGAAGTGCGCTAGGATTCCGTCATTTGAAAGGCGAAATAAGCACCAGCAAGGACTTCAAGCTATCATTTATAGTCTTTTCGGCTAAATTCTCAAGGCGAAAAGATTGAGAAATACATTTCTGAATCACTGCTGAAAGCAAGCAAGATGTTCTAGAATAAGCTCATGATTGTTTTGCGCTAATGTAAGACAGTTAAGTAGCTTTAAAATGATCACAACTTCTCATTTATCTCGTCGGAAATATTTTCGAAAAAACATGTCAAAATGGACCAAAACGTGTCAATTTTTTCGTGACACGTGGCAAGGAGGCAGTCCTCGAAAATTCTATGAAAAATTATTCTTAGGCTGAAGAATGTATATTATGAGAGCTTTTCGAAGAAATGGGTCCGGATAACGGAAAAGTACCTTGATATCTTTTGAGGTTAAATCCAGAGACATACATTGTACACACTTAAAGTGTACAATGTAAAATTGTCGAACACTGCTGTTGTAGAACATACAGTATTTGCTGCCAAGGTTTACATTTGAACTAAGTGCTGTGCCAGTGACCTTCTTTCAAATGCAGGAAATAACGAAAATAGCGCAATTGCACTAAGGTTGTGTTCAGATCTTTGCAGGACATTTAGATGAACAACATATACTATACACTAACGCAGTGCCGATAGAATAAATCCATAAGCACGTCCGAGAGAAAAAATCAAAAGAACATTAGAGCTGAGATAATCTCAGTTATGCAGGAATACGGATTACAGAAGCAAGTTGTATTCTCACAATCTATCAGCTCTTGTCAGAAAATCTAACATTCTTTTAGCTTACAGTCGTTATAAAAGCTCTTTTTCTGTTACTCTTTTTTATTTCTCCTCAAGTCTTATTCTAAAAACAATGAATGACTTATAAGAAATCTACAAAGATACTTTAGTCAGATCGATGGTAGAAAATGGATAACGATTGAATTTTTCCACAAACTTGGAAGGAACAGAAGTCAGGCAAATCAGTTTTTGTTTCGTAAGCTAACATTTGAGTTCAAGTGAAGGCAGATAAGCAGAGAAAAAGCGAATTAGAATTATGTAGCGTGCTTAAGATCACAAAATCAATGCTTGCATAAAGAATGCCATGTCCTTTGGCACTCTCTGATTCTGGATTTTACTATCTTCTTTTTCATTTCTTTCAACAAACAAATTTACTCCTTACAGTGAATCACTTTGCACTAAAACGGCAAAAGTTTAGTTTTTATCGTCCTAACGGCGTCGACCTCACCATCACTGTGCCACTAATGGATTGAGTGTGTTTACTAAGGTGGTAAGAAATGTCAACATGAACTGGAAAGTAAAGTTTTTATCATGATGAGCACCAGGGCTAAACTTGCATGTAAATAATTCAGGCACGAAGCTAACAAAAGCATTGATAACGCTTATTCTCCCAACCTTAGTTATTTCCTTTAAAGGCAATGAGTTCAGGGGCACAATTAAGGTGGGATTGCTGGATGCTGTTTCAAGAAAAGGATTATGAGCCAGAGCATGATCATCCACAAGATCACAAGTTTCAATTCCTTTGCAGGATATCAAGCATGGATATATTCAAAATGCAAAGTGGGTGCTGAATTTTACAGTCAGGCATGAAAAACATTCGAGAGATTAAAGAAAAGAATTGAACATACATACATTTCATCTATGATAGTAGTCTTCTATGGAGCTCGTGCTTGATCATGAGTTTACTACGAACAAACTTTTCCAAGCATGCCAGTTTTTTCGTTCTCCGAACGACAGATGTCAGACACAAGCTGTAATCGCTCGTACTTTGAGTTTCCCATTTTGGATTTCTATAACTGTTTTATAACCAGACATATTTGGCGAACCGCAGAGCAATTTTCTTCACCTCTCTTATTCTATAAATAGAACAGTGAAAGATCTCGAAGGTTGTTGCAATTCTGATGTCAACGCTCTCTCGACTATTTGGGACGTTTTTTGTTTGCAACATCTAATTTTGTATTTGAATCAGGTTCTCTGCGCCGCGGTATCAATATCAGGCAGGAAAATACGCAAAATATTTGAGTTCTGGTTTCAACTGACGATGAGATTCGAGAAAATAGTTTGAAGTTTTTCACTTTATTGAGCTCGGGCAGAGGTAAGCAATCAGGATATCGTTTGGGAACAAAAAGCAAAAGGATACTTTTTATGGGTCGGAAAACACAAGTACGGTTAGGTTTTTTTAGACGTCTCGGTTTTTTAGTCGATTTGGATAATTCGGAGAAAGGTCAAAGGGGACTTTGTAAAGTTTTGCGAAAGTATTTGGCAAGCCCTACTTACTTTGCCAGATCCTAATTTTATACAAGAGCATTACGAAAAAATGAAAGACTTAACGTAATCACATTTTTGAAGATTATGCCGGGTATCGTAATAGCAGTTTACTCAGTGCTTCAGAATTTAGTACTCAATTTTACAAAAAAACATTACAAGTCAACAAGGGAGGTCATCACAAAAAAACGATTCTATGATGTGAGAGCAAGCAACGGAGGACAAGCGTTAGGCTCTTGCATAAGATTAAAACATGCAAAACGCAAGTAGCGTAAACCCGTAACTCACAACTATGCGCCATTTTTCAATGGTGTCGAGTAATATATCAGCCCCACCCCCACCCCCCTCTTCTGTCGCCGAAAAGTTTTGCATGGGGAGATTTTTGGAGTACACGAAATTGGGCTTGTCGCCTAACGCCCTACATCCGCAAGCAACTATACGGTACTATATATCGTAATCCTATAGTAAAGAAAGGTGAAAGATGAAGTGTTCTTTGATGAAAGTCTATCCAGTTTGTGAATTTGAGATCATTGAAAGCCACTACGTGAAGAACACTTTTGGGCTTTTCTGTAACTTCATATTGAGACAAGTACGACTGAAGCGTTTGCGACTACAAGTATCTTGTAGTAAATCACCTGAATCAAATCAGTGTATTTATGTGTTCATAACTAATGCTGATTCCGCTTATAAGAGAATAATTCGGTTTCCGCATGCTCCCAAAATAAAAACGCTGGCTAGCACAGCCATGCCTCAGCCGAACTCGTAAGGGAACTGGCAAAGCAGAGCCATTTTTGAGTGAGTGATGTGAGTAAGAAAAAAGCCTATTCATCTGAGACTTTTCGCCCGCCCGAAAGAGATGGGAGTTCTGAGGGGCAGGTTTTTCTACCGATGCTATCTTCGATGTCACCGCTTGAAGGCAACTTTTAGCAAGCGAACGCACTCGATAAGTGGGAGCCACATGAACGCTACACTTTAGATTACGAACAGGGGTGTAAGCATTGAAGAAGTTGATTTATAATGGAACAAGTCTACTCTAATCTGCTAGCTATATGGAAATAAAAAGCAGGATTTAGCAGCAATCGTTTCAAGCATCTCTACACAAATGAGTCATCTCAAAAAGTGTCTAGGTTGGTTCAAAGCGAAGATTGAAAAAAGTCTTCGGCAACGCACGACCTCGAAATGTACGCTCGTGACAGATCTAACGAATTGATAGGAGCAAGAAAAAGTATCGTAGGCGTGAGATCTTCGAAGTGACGGAACAAAGCCCGAGAAAGTCTGTACGAGCCTACTCCAGCCAACACTTTCTTTTAGGAACAATGTGGGAAAATAGCACAGGTTAATACCAATTATGCTCAAGCTGTGAGTCCTCTTGCACTAGATTGGTCCGAAACATCGTTCGTGTCGATCTTGAAAATCGTAGCTTCCTGATATCTGCACATAATTGCTTGTTGTAAATTTTATCAAAATAAAGAACTCATACACTTTTCAATGGCGACTGCTTTCGTTTGAGAACAGATGGAAGAGATAAATGCGAAAAGATTACTTCAATTTTAATGATTTCATGCAAGCTCACCAAAAATCTATAAACGAACCAAAATGTCATGAACAACTTTTAAAACCTTTTATTCGTAGCTGACCAAAATTCATGTTGATCGGGAGTCTCCGGATAAGACACATTTACGAAAAGGAAAACTTCTTCTTTCCAAAAAGATTAGGATTATAAATATGCCAATTCGTCGGATAACGAATAGTTATAAATTTGGAACTGAGAGACAGAACTTTCGGAGTTTTAACATATGATTTTTTCACTCTGATGAAACTTATATGAAGCAAATCCATCATGGTGGACATAAGCAGGGCACGAAGTGCTATTGAAAAATGCAAAAAACGAAGTCTCCCTTGAATTTCGCGAATTTTCACGAAGTCCCCTTTGACCTCTAAACTAAAAAAGCAATTAGAAAACCAAAACTAAAAACTCTGCGATTTTTGTGTCTTTTCAACCTCAGAAACGCTACCCCCTTTGTTTTTTGTCCCAAAACGATATCCAGCTTGCTTGAATGTCACCTGTGCCGAGTCCTGGACATTAGTTATGATTTTGAAAAATGCTGCGAACAACAATCGGATCAACCTAACAGCAAGTTGATAAAAATTTCAGAAGAGTATGTGAGCAATGCTAGAACAGCATTCACTGTGACTGTGTCAAACAATATACGTCGAATGAATGACTCACAGCGGTTGCGTGCACTTGAAACTTTATAGCCGAGCACTCGAGAGTTGATATGTGTCGGCAGCAATATGCGGGCTGCCAAAGTGCTATACAGAAAATTGTTTGGGGGATGTAATAACTGGAGGCGAATAAAATGGGTGACTAGTATTACCATAGGCGGTGAAAGGCGCACCACACACAGTCAGAAATTCTATTGAATTGGATGGGGGAGGAGGAGGGGGGGGGCAGCAAAGATTTCCACAAGAAAAAAGCATGGCATTACCTTCTCCTTTCAAGCAATTTTTAGAATTTCTCAAAGTTTCTGCCCGGCAACAGCCCTAGAATTCTGGCAAAATAGTGCGAGTAGGCAGAACAAATTCGGCAAATTTTGATCTCATTGATTTTTAAAATATTTCAGTTTCTCAGAACAAAAATGAGTGCCTATCACTGGCAGACCGAGGAGGGGGGGGGGGGGCGGGTGGGTTAGGGATTAGGATTTCCATCACCCTTTCTCTACAAGAATGAGTAGCGAAATTTGATTATCTGCAATAGCTACTAAACTGTGTAAGTAATATGTTTTACATAAAAATATTAAGAATAATTCCTATGAAATTGTGTGTCAGAATTAGCTTTGGCCCTCAAAAAATTGGGAAACCATACCAAAGTATTTTTCGGAGTGCGTGGCTAAAACCCGCGCTTCATTCGGAAAACATTTTTCGTTGCCTTCCCACTCCCTGAATGAAATTTGATCGCAACCAGTGACCACATATCTTTATAACCACACTCTCCATTTCGAAAATTTACGGCCCAATTCTCAACTATCCCCCCCCCCCTCCCTTCCTCTATGAGCTTCTGGCACGTGCCCAAAGTTGCCGTGATTCAGAATAAAATTTCCATAGAAGCGTGACTCGTGACTTTTTTTGTCTGATTTTAGGTGCCATGAATCGAACGGATTGACTTTCTTAGGAGCTGTCTCCATCTCAACTTCTGTTTTTGGCAAACGTGATACATGCAATAAAACAACATGAGCAGTTCTATCTACAAAGTGAATCCCAGGAAACGTTCCAAAATCTCTTGTGCAATTTTAACCTAATTTCGCAAAATAATTAGCGTTTGATGCATGACAGCTTTATGCTGAAAAACCATTACAAAAAAGGAAAACTCAAGTAAGGCTTTCATGCAATGACCGAATATTCGGGATTTTAACGTTTTACAGTGCACCAAACACTCTTGAAGAGACTTCAAGCAGCTGCAGTTTTGCATAGTCGTGCGTGCTCCATACAAAAAGGCGCATAAACTCGAAAAAGTTTCGAAAAGGTGAAATTCGAGACGAGAACGTTGCTGCTGCGACGATGCGCACATTCGAAACTGACACTGAAAAACGAGAGCGTTGTTTTCAAGGCGAGATGGTAGGTGCGATAAGATTGCTGACTCAATAGGCTCGAGAACGGGAGGCGCCTAGGTAAGGTGTGTGCAAAAGAAGGGAAAAGTTCGCTACTTTTATTCCCCCAAAAAATTCGACATAAGGGCCAATAAATTTCAACCAACATCTCGCAACTTTTGTACTTCAGTCTTGACTCAGTTCTTCGCTTTTGATTATCATTTGTGGTCTATAAAGAACACTCATGCTGGCGACGTGGTATTGCTCTTAAGTAGTTAAAACTCAAAAGCACAGTACCAAACGGAATAAGGAAACACAAAATAAACAAGCAGAAAAGGAAAGCCAATGACCAGAATATTGGGCAGATAATGACTGCATATGAAATAGTTTTTTTTTCTACAAACATAAACTTTACTGGCCCACTAGCATAGAACCCTCCAGAATAAGGTCTTAGCGCTGCCATGAATACACTCCGTGATGAGCGATGATGTGTACATCTTTACTTGACCTTTGGGATGGGAAGGAAGGGATGCGGAACAAATATTATAATACTTGTTTGAATTTATACGTAGGACAAAACTACTCAAATTGCTGGGAATTGTGAAATAATGTCTACTTTCATCCTGAATTTCGTTTTATGCATCAGTTTCACGGGTTCTTGATTATCATATTATTTTACTACATTTGAGTGTGCCAGAGAAACATTACCAACAAGGGAAGGACCCTCGGTCGAAGTGGGGTTCCCACACGTGATGCATATCATTGTGCTGGTCTTGGGGCACTAATAACAAATCCGTGTTCCTTAGCTGCTCAATGATCTTCTGAGAAAGGTTACGAGCGATGGTTTCCCCAGTTTGACCACGGATTGCTTGAGTTAGCGGCATTGAGAAATGTCAATTGTGGATGGATGGACGAGTGGATAACTGTGGAGACTGTGGAGGAAGTGGTAGAAAGTTTGGAATACTTATGGATGGAATACTTATGTTCCAAACATTCTTCCATTTTGTAGATTGTATTGTTTATACGTATCCTTAGAGGGCCCTAAGGCAGAGAAACACCCTGCACCCGTTGAATAACTTCATAAATGCAAAAATGTTTGGAACATAACTATTTAGAACTTTCTACCACCTCCTCTATAGTCTCCACAGTTATCCACTCGGCCATCCATCCACAACTGATATATCTCGGTGCCGCTAACTCTAGCGACCCTTGGTCATCCTGGAGAAACCATCACTCGTAACTTTTCCCAGAAGATCACTGAGCAGCAACACGGAGTATTAGTGCCCCAAGACGAGCACAGTATGCATCACGTGTGGGAAGCCCACCTCGATCAAGGGTCCTTCTCTTGTTAGATTGAGCAAAACGACAAAACCTTCTCTAAGGCACGTCATAGAACTGTGTGCATGTGCGACCTATTGCGAGGTTGGCGTAGTCGAGCTCTAGTATTGCGCTATGTCTCTGCGTCTCCATGATGGACAAAGTATTTCGCCGTCTCGTCCGTCACGACATGTCGCAATATGTCGCTATATGTCGCGATATGTCGCGATATATAGCGACAAAGTGGGACTACCCTGGCGCTTCGCATTGATTGCGTTCGCCGGCAATGATAAAGGATAGCTGCCTTGCCTGCCTCACTCCATGGTAGTCAGCACATGTCACGGCAGACTCCGAGCTATACGTCAGCACATACGGGGGGTTTACTACAGGCCAAGCTATCCGTGGTCATCCTGGGAAAATCATCACTCATAACTTTTTCCGGAAAATCATTGAGCAGCTAAGGAATACGGAATGGTATTAGTGCCCCAAGACCAGCACAATGATATGCATCACGTGTGGAAACCCCACTTCGAGCGAGGGTCTTTTCCTTGTAAGAAAAATGATCGGTATTTTCGAATTACACGTTTCATTCATTCTAGGACTAGGAGACGCGAGACTGCTTTGCACACATTGTCTAAACAAGCTTAATCGTGTACTTAGCAGGTTTATACTTGTCATTTAACTCGTCCACGTTCATTCACTCATTGGAAACAGGGAAGAACATATTCAAACATGTTAAGACAATGTCCGCAATGCGGTTAAGCGTCTCCTTGTCGTAGAACAGATGACATTTTGATAATTCTTTTCTTTCTTTTTTTAAAGTTTTCGAGCAAAACCAAGAAGAAACCAACAAGAAACAAACATGTTTCTTGAAAAAACAGTAAGCAAAAAATGTTGCGGTAATCAGGGGAAATGCAGAATACTATTGTAAAGTCAAACTGGTAAAGCAGAAAAAACTACTATAGTTTTTCGGATCAAATCTTCAAAGCACAGATACAATATAGGAAACGAACACAGAGTGAAGGAGGCAGCCTCTTTCATATTATGCATTTATTGAAGGTCTTCGAGTACGGAAAACCTGTTTCGATTGCGTATCGTTGTTTCAACGTACACCTGCTGTGCTGATGCTGCACTTTTTCGATATCACATTAGATTTTTACGATAAACAGCTCCAGCAAAAATGATATGATACAAAGATTCCGATCGCCTGCCTCATCAAATCAAACCAGTCTTATACAGACGTTTAAGTCTTTACTCGTACATAGCAACATAATATCAAAAGATACAGGGTGTTCCAAGAAGTGCCTAACGTTTGATTAGTAATAACTCTCTTGTCATGAGGTCTTTGGAGAGGCTACAGGTACCATTTTGTAGAGCCGGCTTCAACTTAGATTCATAGTATTGAACGAATTACTGAATTTCCGTTTTTAGTGTAGATTTACGGTAGGTAAGTAGGTACTTTGAAGAGCTTCGTGAGCCATGAATAGCCATATTTGCTTCAGAAAGAAAACACAGCAACCTGTGGGATTATTGATTACTATAAAGTTTGCATCTCATCATATTGTTTCCCTAGAAAGTTACATCAGCAAAGCACTGGCAGAAGTTATTTCAGTGTCCTTAGAAAATGCGCTCACACTTTTAGGCTTCACAATCTTGTACAAAGTTGCGTATTGAACTCAGCGCTCAATCTTATCATACAAGTTTCTTAAATTTTTTAAAATTATTTTAAACGGCAGCTTTTCCACAGTGACGCCATGACGGAAATTCCTAACGTAATCTCACAGTATTGAAGAGCGATCGGTGATTCGCTCCAACGGTAGTTCTAAGCTAAAACGAGCTCTACAGAATGGTACCTAAAGCTCCTCGAAAGACTTCAAAATAGGAAAGTTATTAACAATCAAACAGAAGGCGCATTTCTTGGGGCGAATATAAGAAATGTCTTTTCTCCGATACACCTGGATGGTAATGACCGAATAAATGGGGAGCTGAAAGACCTATAACAGAAATGTTTTATGCACTGGGGAAGGGGGGGGGGGGCATGTATATCCCGTCTCCGCTGAAGAGATCATGTACAGCCTCGCTTTGTTGAAATCAACATCCTTTGTGTTAGTTTCATCCTACTAATTTTTGCAAGAATTTCGCAAAATTGCTTGCCCATCATACCAAAATACGATTTTGTTCATATTTCAATTGGGAGAAGCATGAAATTGTGAAAGTTAATCGAGCGAGTAGAGTGAAAAGCACTGAGAAGATGATTTCGGGTAGGCAGTAGACAGTGGCGATGTGCTAAGGAAGAAACAAAGAGGGATCCGCAGGGAATTGTCGGGACAAATAGTTGATGCACTTGTCCTAACGCAAAAATGAAAGGCTTTGCAAAGTTTCGCGCTCATCGTTTTATAAAGAGGAACACAAAAATTTTCCGATAAAAAATGAATTTTCAAAAAAAAACTTCAAACAGACCCAAAGGATGGGTTGCAGTAGACACAACTACAACAGCATTGCGATTTTATTGCATTTGGGAGCGTGAGGATATTTACAAAGGAATTCATAAAACCAAAGGGCATTCCATTAAGTTATCCCAAAAGTGAGCACCTTACTCCAAAAAAGGGCTTGTTTCTTTTCCATTTTCCCTCGTAGAATTGGAAATAGAAACTAGCTGTTCTGGACTGTTGACCTTCTCCTTCTTCTGGCACCGCGATATCTTCGCAATGTGTCACTTTCTCCTTTCACTTTTCAGTTCCAGAAAATGTAGCAATCTTCTAGAACTGGAAGAAATATTTTGAAAATTGTATAAGGCACTCACATTTTACATGCGCGAAGTGCCTTGGACATAAGCTATTTTGCTGTTCAAAAATAATTTAAAGATAACAGAAGAAGCGCATGACATTCATCTATGCTGATCAAACTTATGGCTAACTAATTGTAAGCGAAAAAATGGAACAAGACAAAAAAAAAGAGAAAGCGGATTCCTCGATAACCAGAGTTTTATAACAGGATCATTTTTTATTTATTTAGAAGTACTGCGAGATTTGACTCTGACCTAATCAGATACTTCTACTATAAATTTCCAAAATTCGATTTTGCGGAATATGCTGAAATTTTACAGAGCAACATGAAATTTTGAACGATAAACATAGCTGATGCGTGAGCATCAATACGTGCGCAATCATCGACGCAATTTGCACTTTAGCACTTTGAAAAATTTCATTTGTTAGCCGCTTGAATGGAAAATTCACTCTAAAGGCGCTGCTATATTGATCTTTGCAGAAAAAACTGATTTCAAGTACATAGATAATGGGTGAAAGAAGATTTCGAGTTGGGATGTAATAATTCTCAGAATGAAAATTCAATACGCATAATCATAAGCGAATGGGGAAGGCTGTACAAAAAGCGCTTATTACGTGTGTTGAAAATCTTTTCGATGTTTCTTAGTCATCATCAATGAATGAATGAATGAATGGTCGTCTACATCATAATTCAATTAAGAATGTCATAGACTGTACTTTGAGAAGTTTGAATCCATATGCTGAGAGACAAACCACTTAACTGGAAAAGGAAGGATGGAGTATCTGGTGATGCACTTCAACAAGCACGTAAACTCTCATATACTGGAACCGGATTGCAATTTTACAATGATGGCCGACACATGAATTTTTTCTGCTATAGTCTCGGTCTTTGTTTTTGCATGGTGGAACTGGTATATTGCCTTTCACGGTAATCAAACTAGTGTAACTTCTGTGACTTGGAGTCTATGGAAAATCTCAAAAATTTGGAACCAAATCCTACACTAGGACCAAAACTATTAAGCTGAGAGAAAGGCATGTTATTAGCAGCGCATTCGCCGAGATAAAACTAAAATTAAAAATACTAAAAAACATATAGCAGTAATCTGATTTACTTGAGAAAAAAGCATAGAAATTGAACATCGGTGGCCATTTTGGATAAATTCTAGTAATCAGCAATTTTAGCAATTCTGTAATCGGTAGACATGACAGCTACATATTATAGTGCTCCTGCGGTGGCGACAACATTTGCGCGGAAAGAGTTATCATGCTGAGAACACTTGCCCTCAAATAATGGCCATAAAGCATATTTTTTGATTTTTTAGCAACACAAGAACACTCAATAGACCATATACAAAATCGAAAAAAGCTATCCTCGAGTCATCCGTAACTCAGCATGCGTATTGCACAGCATGCGCGCTACTTGACGACCTGCGGGATGAGAACCTACTCAGTTCCAATTATTTCACTTTGTTTCCTTATCTCATTTGATTTTGGATATGTATTAGTTATTACTTCACATGCAGTCTCTTGCCAGGCATACTTCACCCGATTTCAGTAGCGATGCGACTTGGCAATTCGCCAGAAGTCCACAGATCCAACACTGGCAAACTGCGCATGCATAGCGTGCAGTTTGTGCATAGTGTGTTAACCCCCTATCTTCTGTACATTCAAAATGTACCTACAGTGATTTATGGACAGTTGGGATAGTGCCAAATCGCGTCGCGACCAAAATCGCGTGAAGTATGCCCGGCCCTTTACGCCAGAAAAGGTAGTAAGAAGTTACTAGGGGGGGGGGGGTTCGATTGCGGTGCATTGTGCGAAGACTCACATATTAATACAAATGACTCGAAAACAGTAATGAAAGCTGTGATACCACTGCAACGCAATGTAATGCGATAAAAGATGGGGCGTTTCCGAAATTGCACGAGGTTTTGGCGACAATCGCGATGCGATTCGCATTCGTAACGAGCCCGATGAAATAAAGGCCGGTGGCGGGAAGAGGCGCGATGTCCTTGCGGTGGCAGACGGTGAAACCATGGGACGGCTGGAACAAGCGAGAACGCTCGTAGATGGTTTCGCACGTTATACGACCTTGGCATAGCGATGGGGAAAAACATCGACGTGAGTCACCACTGGGCACCACCGATGCGAAACAGGGGCAACACTTTACCAGCATTAGCCGCTACCCAACGAGGTTTGAGTGCATAAAGGCATACTGCAGGCATTTCAGTGGCGACGTGGTTTGGCAATAGTCAAATTCTCCAAAACTTGTTCTAAAAGTACAGAATGCAGAGCATTTAATTTTTTAGTAAGTTGTACACGCTAAACATTTGTGGTAAGCTGGCGTTTCATTTGAAGACATCTCGTAACTGGCAAATCGCGTACGGCGATCTAAACCGTCTAATCCTCCACTGCAACTGCGATGTCCTTTACTCAATATACACCAATTCGCAAATCTCTAAGGTAACGAATAGAGGCACTTGTGCAATATAAAACTTATGCAAGCAAGAGTGCTGGTGCTTGCACTAGTCTGGGCATTGCGTACCGCAAGCATGAGCAATGCAAAGAAAAAAGAACAGGCATTTCAAAACACATTCAATATATGAATTAGGAACATAAGCTTGAATTTGATAGCTTCTTTGCTGATTTGGTGCCAATAGCAGTGCGAACAATCTCATTGATCGAAAGCATCAATTAAAATCCACATATGATGTTTTTACTGTCGCAAGCAGTCGGAAGAATGCGACTCTCCATACAGTTCAAAGGTCATAACGGTTGCAAAAGATGCACTACCGAGTTTTGCGAAAAAACGCGGACGAAGTGAGCTTGATACTCAGCACTTGGCTCTGCAACAAAGTCGAATAATCTGAATACGGAGTACATTCGAATACGAATTCGAATGAACATAATAAAACATTCGAATAAAATCTATTCGAAACCTCGTTTTTTAACTATTCGAGTTTTGAATTTTATTCGAAACCATGTTTTCTCAATTATTCGAGTTCCGAATATTATTCGAAAATGAAAGAACTGCGAACATCGAATTTCGAATACGAATATATTCGAATGTTTTATTCGAATGATCGAATTTCTATTCGAATCGGACCCAAGTATACACAGCATCCCTACATACAGCGACTTCGACTTTGTGAAGGCATCAAATCTCGACATGTCACTAAATTCTATTCCTTTCTTAGTGAGCCAAATGAGTCAACCTTTAGCAACAATTCGTACATGATTTCGGATTATTGCGCATGGTGTAGGCTGCTAACGGTTTCATTTTGGTTTATAACCCCAAAAACTCTCAAAATTCACTAATTTTCGAAAGATGCCGGAATTTTTCTAATTCGTGTTCAAAATTTCAGCAATTTATGCGTACTTCTAGCATACAATACGCTCTACATACCGCCAAGCTTCAAATCTTAGTTTTCAGCCTAATAGTTAAGATTATGAAGCACTGCAATAGCGGGGCTCCTAATTAAGGCCCGTATGCACGTACATCCCCGCGGGAAGGGGAGGGGATGAGAGGGGAAGGGTCATATAGAGTGTCCCAAAAAGATGTGCACACTGTTTGATCGTTAACAACTCTCTTGCTTTCAAGTCTTTTGCCGTGCTTGAGGTACCATTCTGTAGAGCGAGGATAAACTTGGATTTACAGTATAGAGCGATCACCGAACACTATTCATTACTGTAGGATTGCGGTATGAATTTTCAGCATACAGCGTCACTGTGGAATCAGCCTTTGATGAAAAAATTTCGAAAAAATCTAAAAATTTATGTAGCAAGATTTTCAGACGTGCTGATTTCACTGCATAACTTTCCATCAGTTTTTCGAGCTTTCTTGATGGTGTATTCACATTTCTAGCAAAAAATCACTTGTCACCCTAAATCTGAAATAACTCATGAAAGAAACAGTGTACTAATGTGCAATTTTCATATTTAGAAGCAGCAGCTTTGTTTTATCCAGCTCAATAGTTTCTGGCTCGCTTGGCTTTCTTTCTGAGGCGAAATACCGCTTTCAATGGCTTAAAATCCTCTTCGAAATTTCTACCGTAATGCTACAGTAATGAAGAGCGATAGATGATTCGCTCCATACTGTAAATCTAAGTTATACCTCGCTCTAAAGAACGGTACCTCAAGCTCGGCAAAAGACGTGAAAGCAAGAGAGTTATCAACAATCAAACAGTGTGCACATCTTTTCGGGACACCCTGTATTTCGCTACTCTGTATACCTTTCTTCTTCCTTCGTTATCTGTGATATCACCTCCCATTTTCGAAGTCATTTGTCTTTCTAAAAACTCCATGAAAATGCTGCAAAGTTGTACTGAGGATATACTACGGCACTGCTAAGCATGTTTTTGACAGAAGAAATGGAATCTGAAGATTACCAATTTTTTGATAATCCCTGGCTCGCGAGCAGCGGTTCATCGAAAATTTCGATATACTGAGATTTCCCTTATTTCTACTATAGACATGTTTAGCAGTACCATATTATAGACTCAGCACAAATTTAGATAAATGACTTTGAAAATGAGAGGTGATCCCCTGGGGATCCCCAGAGGATCAAACAAAGTTGTAACAATCTAATCTCGTATGGCAATAACCTGGCATCTATTATGCGCAGGTATTAGGGTATGAGAACCTTCATATCACAGATAAAGAAGGAAGACGAAAGATATGCAGAGTAGCGAAATATGACGCTTCCCCTTTCAGATCCCTTCCCCTCCCCGCGGGGATGTACCTACGTGCATACGGGCCTAAGTGACTCTTCAAGTCTCGCTGCAAAGGTGCACTCCGAAGTGAGCACGTTCCATAAAGTGATGTTGCTGGAGTCATGACCATGTCCATCTACTTGGATGGTCTATAGTTAATGGGATCCACTGGGGATCACACAAAATAGCAACAAACAATCTTGTATGGAAGTAACCTGGCATCAATTATGCGCAGGTATAAGTGTATGAAAGCAAGATAGAGAAAGAGGAAAGATACGTAGAGTAGCGAGATATGACGCATCCCCTCTCAGATCCCCTCCCTTCCCAGCGGGGATGTACGTGCATACGGGCCCGCTTTGGCATCGCATCAAAATCTCAATAATCTCAGATCCAAGTGAACGATGCCTCCAATATGTAGAAATACAAGTGTAGTGTTCACATTGCGCGTCCCATTCTTGATTTCATTTACCACGCATACGCCAATTTGGAGTATAGTCGCCCTCCCTTCCATAGTCGCCCGATGGATTGAAATCCACGCATTTTTTTCCATTCTTTCGCCCTTGCTTGTCAGTTCTGTACGATGACGTTTTTAAACAAAGTTGACGTTTTGTTGATGTAAGAGGAGCTTCATTTTCTTCCCCTATGTTCGTTTCTGTGCAAGCGGATTTTTAGAAACGATGCTGATGGCAATTTTGTGGCATTCATAAAACGGAACAACACTTCTATACATGCCTCTTCAAGAAAAAAGAATTACAGCGAAAGTTTCCCAACCAAGCTTACCGGTATTCAGAGTTGAAGTAACGAGCATAGCAGTATGAAACAACGCTAGACTAGAACCGAATATTCAGCTTTAGCAACGAACATACTTATATTAAAAGACTAACAAACAAATACACAGAAAAACGACAAAGAAACATGCGTAGATTGGAACTGAGAGCTGAAGCGCAGTGCTCCGCCGCGACCGGCCTGCTTCATTTCGAATTCGAACTCGCCACCGGGCAACTAGTGGGGTGAGGACGACTACAAGTGCTTCTCAGTGTCTTTTTCTCAGCTTACGTTCTTGCTAAGCATCAAGAATGAGATTTTCTAGAACAAAGATGAGCTTTGGTGGGGTCCGCGAAATGGGGGTCACTGCATATCACTATATTTCGCCAATAAAAAACAGAAGTAGTGGCGGTGAGTGTCCCCTAGCTTAAAGTACACCCTCGAGTGCACTCATGCTAAATTGCAATTCCCAATCAAACCGTTATTATGCCATTCGCGACGATCGTCAAACGAGTCCCATTACACGATGTCGATGGAAGCGACATCACTCAAGCAGAACTTCCTCAAAACAAAGTTCGAATTCGAATTGGAGAGAACATCGCATGCTAGTGTATCCTACTTTGATTATGATTGCTTCAATAAAGCCGTGTTTGAGGAAAAAACGAAGTAATCTGTTTTTGCCAAATGACATTTTTTGCAACCGGCTTCAAACGCTGTTGTGATTGTTCAGCTTCACATGAGTATTCAGCTTTACATGAATACCCACTTACCAGGTCACTGTCATTATATTCATGCATATGTCACAAAAATGTAGCCAGCCGGAAATGAACAGCAATGAATCTCACTTATAAGGGTAGGATACATGGTCGAAGCGGCGTTTCCGTATGAGATGTATACTGCCTTATAAAGCATGGAACGCTGATTCCAGATCAGCTTTCGGTATCTGCAAAGCACTTTTGGGAGGGGAGTTATGAGAATTTTTTGAGGCAAAAATTTGAACGCGCGGCTACAATAGAATCATTCACAAATTCACAACTGATGCTATGTGCTCAAATGGAGTCATGAACTTCCAGGACACCTTATGCAATCAGTACCTTTGTCTAACAAATACTACTCGTTACTTCTCTAAGCGTCGGAAAGTCCCCAACACCTCAGCCAAATCCTCAAATTTTTACCCCAAAAATTATCATAATCCGCTCCCAAAAGAAATGTTTGCAGTTATCGAAAGCAGATTTAGAATTAGCGTTCCATGCTTATAAGGCAGTATACGTCTCATACGGAAACGCCACTTCGACAAACCCTAGCTAGAAGCGAGCACATCAAACAATTAGCAGTGCGGTGCTCGACCCCAACACCGCAAGCATTCACTAACCCTAGGCTGAGTAGTCATAAGTGCAAGGACTTTGCTTCATAACCTTCCAAGCGACTGAAGAAAATCTTGAGTGACTACTTTTGTCCCTATGAAGCAAGCCTATCTTAAAATTCTTTTACAAGAATAACTTCATACTCCAAATACATAAAAGAGAGTGTAGCAATTCGAATAATAAAACGCGAAAAATAGTATTTCCACTCGTGGCTCTCATTCAGTGATTGACCAAAACGTCGTAACCAAAAAATCCTTTTCTTTCTTACAATAAGAGAATTTTAGGTCGCAATCATACGTACTTAGGACGTTCTTGAAAGTACGCATAGACAACTCATGGAGGCAGAGACTCGAAGCCGCTGCGACTGATTATGATAGTAGGGGTCTGGGAGAGACAGCAGACAACTGAGGACACGAAAGCGCGTTTACGAGAGACGTGACAGCGTCCGCAGCAACGACCTGTGTCTGCTTGCGTTGAATCGTTTATGCATACTAGTGATTGCGAGTAACATTCTCGCCTTAAGGCTATAGGCGGACCTACGAGTACTGTTCTGTAAAGGTAGCTTCAGCTCAGACTTACAAAACACAGCAAATCACTTTTTTGCATTGTGGAATTAGGCCTAAAAACTCCAAAGATCAAGCAACTTCTGACTCTAAATTTGAAAATTGCACTTTACAGTAGTGCTTCGTTACACGTTTTGCCGGATATTAAGTTAAAAATATCTCCAAATGTACCATGAAAATATGAACACGTTGTTCGAAAAACTACTGGATGCCTACTTGGGACGCCTGTATTCCATCTATACATATGTATATCATACTATTCATTATACCACTTGCTATCAACTTTACAGCTCTTTTTTTCACGATCATATTTTTTTCAAAATAAATGAAAAAAAATTTCCAAATCTCGGTGGCATATGAAAGCATTAGCTATGAACTACTTGCAACAGGAAAATTATCAGTATGCTGCATTCACATTAGGTTTGAATGCTCAACGAAGTAAAGCCAAGTCTAACAAGGAAAGGATACTTGGTGACCCCGGCCATGTGGTATGCGATGTAT
Organism: Cylicocyclus nassatus; assembly: GCA_958299035.1. Lineage (NCBI taxonomy): Eukaryota > Metazoa > Nematoda > Chromadorea > Rhabditida > Strongylidae > Cylicocyclus > Cylicocyclus nassatus. The sequence continues at coordinate 53,972,140 of CATQJL010000001.1, forward strand.
ACCATGAGGTGCATCTCGGAACGCTGGTTATAAATCTGTGTTCCAAATCTGCGAAACGATCATTTGAAGGCAGTTATGAACTTTTTTTCGTAGAAAATTTGCGTACTTTTAGATAGTTAAAATCACCCAGTTTGATCTATTTTGCCGTTTGAAGCTATTGAAGAAAATCTTGAAAGGTGTAACGCTGTATTTTACCTGTCTAAATCATATTCAGCATTTGAATAGCAAAGATTTTCATCAAAGATTTTCACCCTCCGCAGTAGTGCAATTCATTCTTGAAAAAATACCATAACTCCATCCAGGTTCTCGTTTCGCAGATATGGAAAACAGTACTCGAATCAGCATCAAAAGCCGCATTTTTTAATATACAAACCATTATGAATGGCTGGGGTAACCAAGTACCGTTCCCTCTTAAGAAATGAATTTTTTTAGGCGTTCAAGTGAGTATTGGGCTTATCGAATATTTTGACTGTTCCAATTGTGCACAACATTTCCAGAGTAACAAATAATCAAATGATTGCATGTTTGGAAGCTTAGCAAAAACTGAGAGGCATTCGGCTCAACGCGTTCCCCTTCCGCATAAGATCGGGGGTTATCATTGCTTGGGATATACTGAAGCAAGCAAGAGGCAAATCCACCCAGAAATTTATCGTTTTTTGGCCCAAACTAGATGTTGTGATAGTGTCTCTTCTAATATGACTGCTACGTACATGATAACTATAAGATGGTCATCCCTACATTTCAGTGGTTTCAAAACTCCAATGCATGACTATTGTAACTCCAGTGTAAAGTTCGAATAAACAATGTAGATGCCGTTCACGAAACTGTCCCGCAAAAGTTACATTTATTCAAAAGTTAACTTTAAGGTACACCTCGAAATAATATAGCTTCTTCAAAAATGGATTTTGATTCCTTAATGCACGAATACTGTAACCCTACGATATAATTTCAGCGGTCAGATTAAACATTGTTAATGTCACATTCTCATATCATTTCTCGCTAGATGAGATTCCGGATTCTGGGAAACGGTCGAGGACATTTTGTAATTGATGTGCTCCTGCGACATTTGCCACAAACCATGCATCCCCACACGTTACACCATGGTGCACCACCAACTTTCCACACAGGAGGGAACGGCGGCTATAAAACCCCCTTTACCCGCGGAAATCTATCCGTTGACTATGTGGACGATGCGATATATCTTATTATTGGAATCAAAACTTTAAGAACGCCATGTGATAAATCGAAAGAAACTACAAAAAAAAAACACTTTGTGTAAACATGTTGAGAGATAAAAGATATTTAGCCATTCTGCGCGCACTATCTAATAGCTGAGAAAATGCTCGATATACGGCTCCCCGACGTTCACCAAGTACCAAAATCAACCGACCCGTGCACAGCCTAAGTGTAAGCTCATTGTCGGCGCACTGGTTCTCATTCCGGATGAATTATTTTCCATGATATTACATGCTTCCTTTAGGGTTAGAAAGGTGGGATGAAGAAAATAAAAATTTTGAAAGCTCGGAAATGCCCTTGTGCTTGCGTTTGACCGCAAAAAGTAAGTGACTAACGACTAGACCACAGAAATTGCGACAAAAATGTGTTCCTACCATCCTTCACTACCAACATATTGAACAGCAGTGAAAATTTGTGCAAGCCGGATTTTCGAGCTTTTTGTATGATCCCCCGATGATCTCCGGGGGCGATTGTCTTTTCTTCGAGTCATTTTTCTTTCTTTGAAATTAATGGAAGCCTTTCAAAGTTTTAATAATTATCGTCTAACTCAACAGTGCTAACCATGTTGCCGATATGAACATTTTTGGAGTCATGAAATTTGCGATGAACCACAAGTCGAAAGTGGTTTATCGAAATCGATATTTCAAAACTCATTTGTTTATCAGCAACATGCTTAGCACTGTTGGGTTAGTTTTGTTGACTTTGAAAAAAGAAAAATGGCTCTAAATAAGCAATAAGCTGAAAAACGCTGCTTGTACAGCTTCTCGCTCCTGTTCAATATGTCCATAGTAAGCATGGTGGGAACACTTAAGGGTAGGTAGGCAGCGCAAAACCCAGATATCTGGAGCTCAACGATATGAAGCTTTCTTTTGAGCTGCGATCCCCTCAACGTCGAAGATGTTAGCAGACCTTTACGGAACGTCTGGGAAACTCACATCCTCACTTCCTCTACATGCAGATGTGCATGCATATCCCGCTAAACTATGGCGAAATCACAATATAACTTGCTACACAATTTCTCTCTTGAATGAGCACCTTACTTCAAATCATAAAAATGGAACACTAAAAATGTTCAATAGTAGATCATGATAACTGAAACAAGTACAACGAGATGCTTTTGAAAATAATGTACAAAAAACTACAAGAAATAACTTATTGTTAGCATAGAAGCATAATGTACAGCCCAAGCCCTTGAAAAGTAATTATATGAAAGTGTGATCGTCTGAAGTAAGGAATGCTCACTATAATAAGCGACATGAACAATGGGCAACAAAGTCGCTTTTGAAACGAATACACCATGTCGAGAATCACATTGACTAACAAACGCATTGCGTGAGAACCGAAAGGCTTTTGATGTATTACTTAATGATTATGAAGGTAATACTCAACTATAAAGGCGAACTCAACTAAAAAAAGGTAGGTTTACACAGAATTATCTGCGATAGACAAGATCATAATGACCTGGTCGATAGAGCAGAGTTATACGAGGTGTTTCTTTCTGATCTGGTGGAAAATCGTAGTGTAGCCCTCCATTAGGAGCTGCATTCTGATCCATGTATTGTACGCGGATGCTCTGTCCTGAAATTGGCACCTCAAGTCTGCAATGACAACTGTTTTGTGTGCTCACCAATGGCATTCACAAGCCCAGTCACTGCTAGATGATCTGCGTCCTTCCACATTGACTCAATTTCAGTGACACAGTAGTCAGCAAGACTTACACTCTCAATGAAAGGTGCATACTCTTCGGCGTGCTCTTTCAAATAGCCCGCTGTTATCAACCTAAATCACATTGGGATAAGGTGATACAGCAAACTGCTAACATCTAAACCCTCGAAAAACTAAGGATTTTCTTCTAATTCCTTGCACGTTTGATCGACTCGAAGAGAAAGACGAAATTCACTTACCTTAGAAAGATGATGAGGTAATTGGCTTCATTGTCATCGTTGAGATCTTCAAATAATTTCTTGCGATCAGCTTGTTGTGTCCAAATTGGTGTCATCCATTTGTAAAACTGTAAAAAGTTTATGAGATCAACGCACAGAAATTCATGACAGTCGTACCACTTCACAGAAATCATTAGTAGTGAAATCAGGGTATCCAAGTTTTATGAGACGATCTTGCCACCCTTTGCAAATTTGTTCGAACCTGAAAAATGTCTCGTGTTTGGTAATGATAAGGTTGGTTGATGCATTGTTGTTGCACCAGAACAATACGAACCGCAGGGATTCATTCTCCCAAATCTTATACAAGTTCCAGTATACTACTCGATAGAGAAAAGCTAGTTCTACAAGATGGTTTCCAAGCTTTACATTTTGATCCAGGCGAAATTTGGAGCTAAAAACTACAAAAATATATAGGCCCTAAAATCCATCGAAAAAATCCACTCTGTTCATTAAAATTCTACGAAAATCCTTACTCAGTCAAGCATATATGAACCATATCAAAAATTCATCTATGTACAGTAGCAGTTGTATACTACATGCGTCTACAAGTACATCTTAAATCTACGAAAAGGGATAGCCCACGAGAAATATTTAATGTAGCCTAATCCGGATTTTTCATGCAGAATTGCCAAAAATTCAAGCGGAGTTCAGAGAGCTTCGTAAGTTTTTTGAACGGAGTTGCTATTTTTCCGTTTCTATGATGTGGGGTACATGCTTTTAGTTTCTGGTAAACTCCGCGTAGACCATGGTTAGTGCAAAGTTTTGGAGCAATTTTGTGGAGCTAGCTTTGCTCTATCGAATGATGCCAGAACTTATCTGGATAGGAGATAGGAGAAATGTGGATTATTGCGATTTGTACTATTAAAATACTATTAAAATACTATTTGTATTTTGATGCAAAAATGCATCAACCTTATATTAGTAGCTATGTATTAGTGGAGAAGATGCAAGGAGGAATGTAGAAGCAAAATTTTGATAGATGGTAGGATAAGTCATGAAAACACAAGAAACCTTATGTTTTCTGACAGCCTTGTTCGAAAATTGATGAAAAGTGTATCAGAGTATGCCTTCTTTTTTCAGCTTTCTTCGTTTTATATCGCTCGAAAAAATCCGCCCTATCGCTTTGCTCTCCACTACCAAGTAGTGCCATTGCAGAAAAAGACTAATAAAGGACAAACACGTATGAGCACCAAAAAGTATGCTAATGTCTTAATAAATAGCAATTACTTATGCTACTCGCTCAAATTGTAGGGAAGAAACATTGGGAACCAATAATTAAATAAGAAGACAAAGTCACCTTGTACATTCGGCGGAGTCATTCAACATCAGCTCCACTTGCGCGACCAGTACGGCCCGGTAAAAGCAATTGCCGTCTCGACGGATGATGCGAACATCGGAATATGTTCCAAGTAAGTCCTGATGAGATGTTTCAATCATATATAGACCATAACGATGTCAACAAACAAAAACCTTGGCTTTATTGTAAAACTCCGGACTTTCCATGGGGTCATACTCCATCACGACGACTTCGAAAGGCACCCGATCTCCGACCAAAGGTGTTTGTTTCTGCTATAATTTTGAAGAAATACTTGAAACATCTTCAAGACAAAGATACAAAACGTAAGAGAAACTTGAAAGAGTCTAAGGATGAATTGCTGACCTCTTCTTCGATTTGGCTCAGCTGTGCCTCCGTGAGCTCATTTTCTTTTTGAGCATCTTCTGGACTTTTTAATGAAGGATCTGCAACGAGCTTAATCATAAAACACTCGAGCTTGACTCAAAGACTGCGAAGGTAGGATAATGGATAGAATACCTCCGATTTGAGCATCGATATCACTCGCAGGTGGGCTGGCTACATTAGTAGGCTCAGATGTAGAAGCATCTTCAACACCAGTCATGACAAATGATGCTGTAAATGATGAATGCTTGGCTTTCGAATCAAATAATTCAACAGGCGAGAGGGAGTAAAAGCAATGGAACCGAATTCGAGCAGTTTTGCAGTACAAGAAACACCACGAGGCGGGAGAAAAGTAAATCTACGGCACTCAAACACAGAGTTAGAACATACGATTTACGTAAATTCGCAACTTTTAGCCTAAACGAAATGAATGGGCCAGCCTCCATTTCATAAATCCATCGTGACAGCTGCTCTTTGTCATAACAAACCTCACTATAATTCGTGATGAAAGAAGGAGCCGTCAGAGGAGTGACGTAAATGCGGCACAGCCTAATCTACGGCCAAAAGAGCGAGCGTCTCGATGGCTTTGAAAAGCCAGTCAAAATGCAAAGATTGCCTGCATATGCTTGTTAATCTGTCTAATACAATATTCACTGTTATAGATTAATGTGTGGGATACGACTTAGAGTTTTTTGGACGGTAATTAAGGTTGAAAATTATAGATATAACATAGGGGTTTTCAAGTACTCCGATTACTTTTAATTTCACTTCACTAACTTCAAATAAGCTCAACAGGATGTCTCCTTTTTGAACCTCTGAATTCTGAAAGCATTTTTTTGATTTGAGCAATTTCACTGAGATCTCGCTCTGCTCCTACGTAAGAGGACCTTCCGCTCTGCGATCTGAAGATTAAGTTTCCTTCAACTTTGATCATAAGTTAGGGACCTTAGAAATCAAGCTAGCTATAAAAATAAATGCGTTTGTCTTCGATGGTTTGTAGAAACTTCAAAAATCTTTGTAAGAAAGTACGGTATTATTAGAAGAGTTCAAGAAGAAGCAAGTGGTGTTGTTTGGCACGCGCCATACTTGATCCGCTTAATCCACTTAATCCGCTTGATCCGCTTCGCCATTGGTCAGTTCAGTAAATTGACCAATAGCGAAGCGGATCAAGCGGATCAGTGGATTAAGCGGATCAAGTATGGCGGGTGCCTTTGATAGATATTTCTTTTGATGACGAAATGATGCAGAATTGCGGGATACAGTTTTCCGTCGAATTTATGAATAATGAATGCTAAGAAATAATACTCTCAAAACAAATTTATTACGTACATATTCGATTCGATTCATTCCCTCGAATTTTGACCACAACCGAATTGCAGACCACGATCTTGTTTCATACCTAGAGCTTATACGTATCCAGTCATATTAGGGATAGTGGAGGTAACGAAAAAAAGCGATTGATTCAGCTACATAAGGACATAAATGTTATTTATAATTGATATTAGGTTGGAAAAAATAGGGAAGCTCAGGAGAAATAATGACGCTTTTTATTTGCGTCCTATGGTCCCACAACCAGGCAAACCCGAAATTGCACGAGGAGTACTGCTCGATAAAGCAAAGTATATAAGCTGCCTGCTTTCCCGCCGTGATGGACACGTGAAATTTGAAACCAGGGCTAAAAAGAAATTCGGAATGTCCAAAAGTCGAAAACATGTAATCTTCATCCATAAACTTCTTATGGGTCTCTCATTCTCCCACTTCCATATATCTAAGCTATCGTTCAGACCTTCATATATACAGTTGCTGTATTTTATCCTTTAATAAAAACGCGAAAACGAAAATATTCCTGTTTTTCGCAGCCTTTAGCAGGAGCTAGAATTCTATATATAAATAGAACCGAAACTCTGTAAGTTTGTTCGTCTGTAAGTATGTGGGTTATAGACTCTTTTGTGTGTGAATCGATGGGCTAAAGTTCGTCCCCCTATAAATAAGGCAGGGCGCAGAAGATAGGCTATTCTTTGCCACGATTTGTTAGGCTCTTCAATCGATTCATTGATTTGTTAAGTACATCGAGAGGTTACCAATTGTTTGACATTTCCCCATAGTCATGTAAGCTGGGCGGTGAAGTCCATTTATCGTCGAATCGTTGACCGCACGGACTGCTCAAACGCTGCAGCCCACGCGCGGCGCGGCTAAATTGTCGCGAGACCACGATCCAAGTCGACTTGTACAATGCGGATTTGTACTGGGGCAAGCGTTTTACCTCGCGGCGCGTGCTCCGCAGTGATGTCCAGTCTGTGCGGTCAACGAATCAACTATACACTTTTCGGCGAAGAGAATCCGGTGCTTCAAGTCAGCAAGGAAGACATCACATTTCGTCGCAGATATGAAGAAGGGCGGTGAGTTCCAATGCGTTTCGAATTAAGTAGCCCAAACCCCGGGCGGGGCCGGGGCGCCACCTAGTATTAACTAAAGCTTCCCTCTTTTGGGATTTGTAAAATAATATCACCTTAATTTACTGTCTCACCTTTGTTAAAATGAGTCTGGTATAGTTTCCGGTTGATACAGTGTTACTACGGTGGTGACAACGTTTGCGGTGAAAAATCGCCGTAAGAGAAAAACTTGAGGAAGTGTGCTTGGCTATCTGTTGCGCGAAAGTGTTGTTGGCATTGCCAACAAATTATTCACCAGATTTACTAGATAATAGTCGTAATATTTACGTTTTCTGGTGCAGTATTTATCCAAGAAGTCTATTGTCGATAGAATATTAAGTTGGCTAATGAATATTTTAGGTAGTTTTTGCGGCATCTACAAATGCTGCAGACGAGTTTTTGTCCAATGTTTGGTATCTCTGGAAAGAGCACTTTAATGAGAATTTGAGTATAAGCTTCGTTTGAATTGAGTTTACTTCCCTACGAAAAAAGGCGCAAGGAAGTGAAAACTCCCCATTATCACATTGTGTGCAAAATTTGCGAAAATTTTTTTGTTTTTTGTTTTTTCGATCAGAGGATTTCAAAATGGCAGATCACGACTTTTATTGTTACTCGCTGAATAGTGAAAACTTAGATGTTTCATAAACCATATTAATCATCTCTATTTGCATAGAAGCATGAAAACTAAGCTTAGAAAGTTAATGAACTAAGCTCTTTGAAATTTGGCCATACTGGATAGCCGTCCTTTATGCTGTTGAATAACTCTGAGTGGTTGATCTATGATGGTAGAAGCTTCGAACTACTTCCCCTCAAAAAATCATTGATAGCTAACCTAATACTATGTGCATGATTTGCAAATTCAAGCATCATTTCATCATCTATTAACCGATAACCGCTACAGTCAATTCTGACTTCGTTTCTAGTCACTTGTTCAAGGACGGGGTATGAAGAAATACTTACTCAGAAAAGTTTCACATGCACTAAACACTGTAAAAGCATACGCAAAAAGCTGAATCACATAACAATCTTTGTACCTTTGTTTGTAGTATACGGATTTTTCGCGCAAGTTCGGTGAATGATATTACAACTCGGAACATCGAATTGTTAACCGAAACAAATGATAGTCTCGCCCACTGGTTTAGTTGATTGTGAACAAACATCGCATTTCAGTTTATGTCTTTATTTGTCTGTTCATTTAGTTTTTGGTTGCGTCGTGGTTTTACTGGCATAACGTCCCTCTTCACTTTATATATCAAAGTTTCGTGATTCTAAAACTTACTCCACGTCCGTTGAAAAAAATGCATCTGAGCATAACTTAACACTAATCAAAGCCTTATTTCGCGAAAATAATGCATCTCGCTGAATTTTATTTGGAAAAAAAGGCCAGTGTCATTCTAAGTGCGAACCAAAATCTTGTACGAACCGAATACTTCAATCACCGCTTGAGAATGGCAGGCGTAGCAAAACGTACGTGCACATAAGACTCAAATTTCGTTTCCAAATTCGGTTGAGTCTAAACGAACTCTTCAGCATAAGAGAGAGGTTGGCTGTTGAGATACTGAAATTTTTAGCTTGGATGAAGTGCACATAAAGAGATTCCTTGTGAGCCGAAAAACTATTTCATAGAAGTGGCTTTTGATAGACGCAGTTGTAGTGTTTCGATTTGGTTTAGCAAGAATGACTATTTTTTAAAACATTAAATTTTTTATTGGAATTTCCTCTATCGTATTACTCGCTTGCCTTGCAAGCATTCTTTGTTCCTTCAATCTGCCAGAACCGTTAAATCAAGCTGTTTTGATTGAAAAAATTTAGTCATAGGTATCTTTTTTGTCGATGATCTCGTTTGTTTCGATATGCCTCAAGAGAACATACTTTTAGTGCTCAAAACAAGAATCATTTTTGGCATATATTGTATACAAATTGGTAAAGATAATATTAGGTTGCTACATAAGTCTTATTACACTTAACTTTTAACGGCGATAAGTCATACACCTCATAGTCTTTGCAGGACTCCAAGGTACCATTCGATAGAGCAAAGCAAGCTCTACAAGATGGTCTGCAAAAGTTCGCACCAGCTCCGACCCACCGTAAATTAGCACCTAAAATCTGAGTCGTACTGAAATTCAAAAAATCGCGAAAAATTCATATCTTTCTTCAGAAAAATCCTACAAATCTCCAACTTGCTTACAAAAATTGCCCACTATATAAGACACTTATATGTACCGTTGCTGTATTTTTTCCTTATCTAGAAATCGAGAAAAAGAAAATTTTTTATTTTTTACAAAAACGAAGCTATGCTGTTTTTATTTACGTAGCTGTATACTACAAGCCTTTAGAAATATAACCGTAAATTTTCAGCTCTCTAGAAGCCTTAGTTTTCGAGAAAAACCAAATTTGGCTTTTGTCACTCGGGTGTTCAATGCCAAATTAGGTAATTTTCGAAAACTAAGGCTTCTAGAGAGCTGAAAATTTACGGTTATATTTCTAAAGGCTTGTAGTATACAGCTACGTAAATAAAAACAGCATAGCTTCGTTTTTGTAAAAAATAAAAAATTTTCTTTTTCTCGATTTCTAGATAAGGAAAAAATACAGCAACGGTACATATAAGTGTCTTATATAGTGGGCAATTTTTGTAAGCAAGTTGGAGATTTGTAGGATTTTTCTGAAGAAAGATGTGAATTTTTCGCGATTTTTTGAATTTCAGTACGACTCAGATTTTGGGTGCAAATTTACAGTGGGTCGGAGCTGGTGCGAACTTTTGCAGACCATCTTGTAGAGCTTGCTTTGCTCTATCGAATGGTACCTTGGAGTCCTTCAAAGACTATGAGGTGTATGACTTATCGCCGTTAAAAGTTAAGTGTAACAAGACTTATGTAACAACCTAATAGCATGCAAGTTTTACTATGAATTTCGCAGTTAAAATGTTATACGATCCTAAATCTTACTTAGTTATATGGCCTTCACTTTCCCTTGATTGTAAAACAATTTCACGGTAGGAATATTTCCACGAATAGCAATAGCTTTCGCATTTTCTATAGCTTTAGTTTTTTAAATTAAATTTCTAATATATACCATAAACTACTACATATACTATGTATAACAGAGAGTATTGTATAGTTTGTCTATTTTTTCTGAATTTTTAGGTACAAGTCTTTCATTTTGTTGTTGCAGTATTCATCTATCAACCTAATAAGTTTAGACACTATGCGAGCATAATTTTCGCGTAATGTAGAATGTTCTCCTTAACTCAGTCATAAAACATAGAATGAACTCTTGTTGCTTTACGCATGCATTCAAGATTACTGATGCTCCATTTGATTTTGTCTGGCAGTCATAATCATACTTCTCAAAAATCTTCATATAGCTAGGTAAACCAGAACCCGTCAGCAGAATCAGATCATGAAAAGAATTTCAACTCTACCATGACGGTGGAGTCATTCTTTTGAGCATCCTTGTTCAGTATCTTTGTGCAGAGAGTCACAGTGCAGTCTACAAGCTCTCAATGTTTTCTTTTTCGCGCAATTGTTGCTGCTACCGCTACGGCACCATGTAGGCTGTCGAATCTGCGTGCTATAAAATTTTTCGAGAATATTGTAAGTGGAGCGACCTAAGCATAATGGAATCAGATACTGACTCAATTTAAACCTACTCCGTTTCTTCTTCAAGTGAATGCCACGTAGTCTCTGCTGTTTATCCTTTGCTTGTCTGCGCTTCAACTTATCGCGAGTTATTTCGCTATCACCCACGCGCTCCACGGGGCTTGGCTCTAATATTCTTTTCACCATTCTTTTGAACTCAGTTCTGGCAAATAGTATACCATCTTGTAGCTCTATATGCATGCATGTTTTCGTTACTTCTACTGCTTCAGCTTACAATGGTCCTTGTGGCCCTCGCTGTTGCATCAATCGCTATTTCATATCTGGCCGCGTGGATTCCGTCTATTTTGCTATGGATTAAAAGAAGATTGCGGACCATCGAATTAATTGAACGTTTTCCTGGCCCAGAGGCACTTCCTCTAATCGGATGCGCACATCAGTTCAGCTTCGACAGTCACAGTATGGATAACCTGTAGAAAAAAATATTTTGGCACTTTGACACTGATTTTTTTTCTAGAATTCTCGCACCAAATGGAGGAAACGTTCGAGAAATATTGCGAAGGAAATCATGGCAATGGTATTTTTCGAATGTGGATTGGACCTGTTCCCGTCGTATTCATATGCAGGGCGGATGCTGCGAAGGTATGACCTACTGAATGATAGAAGAAGAATTCTTATGTTTGTTATTCCTATGCTGCAATTCCGAAAAATTTCTGTGAAGGGTGAGGGGGAGAAGTAGACGGCAAAATTTTGTTTCTAGTAATTGAGTGTGGCATTAATCACGCACTCCAGATCTCTTGAAATGAAGCTGATTTGGGGTTCTGAAGATCTGAAAAAGTGTACGATTCATTTACAAATAGAAATAAGTCATTTAGCACCGTTTCCGCACATATGCAGTGTTTTCTTTCACTTTTCTTAAAAGGACATAATTCAGGCTCTACTGGAAAACAGCAAAGAAATATCAAAACCTGCTGAAGGTTACACTAGACTTCAGGAATGGCTAGGCTTAGGTCTGCTCACAAGGTATGAAGGCCTACGTTAAAGATGTTTTGCTTTGAAATGTTGAAACTTGCAGGAATGGAGACATGTGGAGGACAAGGAGGAAAATGCTGACACCCGCTTTTCATTTTTCGATTTTAAGCGACTTTTTGCCAATTTTCAACAAGGTAGGATATATTAGAAAAGTACGTTGGGCTTAAGAAGGCTCTGGACTTGCAGAAATAATGAATAAATATTCGAAAATATGGGGATATATTGAAATGCTGCGAGAATCTGAAGATTGACGAGATTGACTTTGAAGAGATTTTCACTTGAAAATAAGCCATTTGTACACACTTCCGCCAAAGATATGTGTACGCAAAAAATTCATAGACAGTTGTTTTCCGTCTTGTGAAGCAATAGCAGTTTAGCATTTGAGATGAATGAAAGGTAGCGTTTAACTAATCTGTCGTAATGTCTACTCATTTTCTCCAGTGATCCCCACTCCTTAGACATCCAATTTGTAATAGTTAGATAAACCGATTATCGACGAAAATGCTCCCTGAGTTTTGATAATTCCAATCATTTTGCCACTTAACTTTCCGACAACAATGGAATTGGGCACCTCATCATGGTTTTTAGGAAACAAGCATTCTCCTCCAGCAGTTTTCACAGTTTGCTGACACAGAAAAGGCTGTTGACGTGCTTCCTCTGATAAAACTTTGCTCATTGGATGTTATATGCGGTATATTTCAAATCTAATGCTACCCCATATGAACATGCTAACTTATAGAATCTGCCATGGGCGTAAACATACGAGCACAGATAGGCCATAACAAAGAGTACGTTGAATCAGTTAGGGAGCTATGTCAACTGCTTTGGGATCGGGAACGACTACCGTGGCTTTGGCCAGAGCTTTTTTGGATTCTCTCGGGGAGAGCAGCTCGTTGCGAAAGGGCTCTTGGAATTGTAAAAGGATTCACACGAGCAGTAAGGATTATACTCATAAAATTACTTGCTCAAAGAAGGATTTTAGGTCATCACGAAACGAAAAGAGCAAAGAAAGCTTCAAAGGCGAGATCCAAATCGGAAACCCGCATTCCTCGACTTGCTTTTGGATATGCAAGAATCGAACTGCCTTAGCGATAATGACATTGGAGACGAGGTGGATACTTTCATGTTTGAAGGTGAAACTTTTCCTCTTCTCAATTTTGGCGTTTGAAAACTTCATATTTGAGGTCACGACACCGTCTCAAGCGCGCTTGGTTATGCCCTTTTCTGCCTGGGTAACTATCCCGAAGAACAAGAAAGGCTGTTTGAAGAGGTTAAAGATGTAATTGGTGGGTCCATTCAATGTATTATAAAGCAATTGTATCAATATGATATAAAGAGTTTAAGGGCCAGATGACCGCGAGCTTACACTTGAAGATGTTCGCAATCTTAAACACACTGATAAAGTGCTCAAGGAAGCCCTCAGGGTGTTTCCTCCCGTCCCTATGATCGCTAGAAGATTGGAAGAGGATTTGAATGCATGTAAGTGATCTGGTAAATTTAGTAGCTAACTCCACTCAATTATAATTTTTAGGTGGGGAAACTATTCCTGCTGGTGTTACAGCCATGATAGTACCCTTTGGAACTCATCGAGACCCTAAGGTAAAGGACTCATTGTTTTTTTTCTTTTGCGAACTTTTATTCTCTGGCGTCTGTAGGAGATTATTTTTTTGGCCCATTTTGCTACAGAAAAGGTTTCGTATCGAAGAATTTAAGTTTTTCAAAGTGTAATAACGCATAATCATTTTATGCTTTGCAATTATTATGGATGGAAGATCAACAGAAAACGTTTATTCTGCCAAATAATCATAACACTGTCAGCAGCTCTGTATGAATCCCTATAAAATTGCGAAGATCGATTAAAACAAGGAGAAATCGATGCCATATTTGACCTATGCAGAATAACGAAAGTGGACAAAGTTGTAGATGTTGCGATGTAATGGGAATAATTGGATTGAGATAACAGTTCAGTCACATGGAAGAACCCACAAGTTTTTGCGCAAGATTTTTTTTTCCTGGAAAAAATTGAACTTGTTCAAACTGAGTCGTTCGCGATTCTATGTACTTTGCCAATCTTCGAAAATGCGCACGCTGACCTGAACGCGAACACTGGTGTCTATTCGCCGAATAGCTACCTTCAGCATATCACTTAGCTGTTTATTGGTTCAAAACATAAAAACCGGTTGTCGCTTGACTACAGCGAAGACTACTAGAGAGAGAACTGTGAAGATGGAGATATTCGCAATTCCAAAAAAACTCGCAGCTTTAAATACTTCAGAGAGTAACTTTCAAAAGTCCTTGAAGCTTATTCTGTTATGGCAAATTTGGTAAATGTGACGAATTTAGAACCAAACACCATCGCATCGGTGTCGCGATAATATCACAATATCTCACTCCTTCCGAAAAATTATTGTGGAAGTCCTCGATTTTTTTGTGGGCTTATATAGCTTCAAAAGTTGTTAGGGGTGTGGTGGCAGTCCCCCCTCCCTCCCCTTCTCCCCTGAGGCTACAGCAATACAATTTCTTTGAAATCTTGTCATATTCTGCTGCATTGAAAATTTGAGATTTGTGCAGTGGGAAGGTGTATCATTTACGGCTTTATTGGGTACCCCGAAAATACGCTTTAGACTCAAAGTAAATGCAAAACGACCAGTTATTTCCGACGTTGTAGCAAGCAATGTTAACCGCTTCTTTATGTATCATTAATTATACTTCATATAAAATTCTCTCGAAAATAGCATTGGTAATTCGAATAACAGTTATTTCAGTATTTCTCTCACCCTCGCAAGTTCTATCCCGACCATTTCGACGTCGACGTCTGTTCCAGCCGTAACGCGTATGCCTTCATTCCATTCTCAGCTGGACCAAGGAATTGCATAGGTATCAATAGAATCGATACATTGGTTTCGTTTATGAGCGTTCGAAAAATTGATGCAAAATTATTAGGCTTGTCGTTGATTCATTTTCGATCATTGTTCTCACATGGTGTATAATTGAAACCGCAAATGGCATCATGATAGAGCCCTCACAGAAGCTATTAAGGATTTTTTCAATCATATCAAGTATTCATATGCTTTTCATCTCGAGATTTTGGCTTTCAGGTCAACGATTTGCTGCGCTAGAAGAAAAGGTAATGCTTGCTCGACTAGTACGACGATACCGATTTCGCGCGACATTGACGTTCGAACAGAATCGTGGGCTTCCGGAATTCATCTTGAGGCCGGCTGAAGGAATTCCTCTCATCATAGAGAGAAGAAAGGATTAGAGTCTGACTTACTCATCAGCCTTGAGTAACCACTGCTGTTACACAAAAAATTATGAGCTATTAATGTACATAAACGTTAATTTTTTTGAGATTGTAATCGACTAAGGCAAACATAAACGAATAAGACATTCAAAATACAGATTAATTTCTTTAGTGGTCGAGGGAGTTTCCATCTCATATTAGCATTTTTTACACCGCTATGATCGCTGCAAGTTGAGCATTCAACGGAGAGGGGCAGATTAGGTCAAGGGGGGGGGAGCACCGACAACAATTTTTGCTAAGGATAAGGATAGTCATCAGCAAGTGCCAGATTTAGAAGGGTTTTTGCAAAACATTTTGAATTAGGAAATGATTGTTGCGCAGATCGGAAGGGCTTTGAAAAGTACTGAATTGACTTTTAGGCCCGAGTTTAGTAAACTGGGCAAAACTTTATTTGCCTTATGAGGAGAATTTAGCACTCGCAAAACTTTTGTCTGCAGCACCTTGAGCGACCGTAACCGAGTTATAATAAGATTCGTTTTGCTAGCTAGAGAAGTCATGTACATAAATATAATAAGAGATCGTGATTATCATAAATTTAGTTATTGCTGTAGGCTTTTGTCCGGGTTCAAGAACCTGAATGTGTAAGATATTAACGGTTATGCATAGAGCTCGTAGTATCAAACAAGTGCTCCAGCAGAACCAAAAAGTGTTTGGTAAGACCCTTCTCTTTTGCTTCACCATATCGCACAAATTTCCAGGAACAAATTTTTTAAGGAAATTTGTCCTAGGATATGCATAAGATGTGAGCTTTTTACCAAAAGAATAGAGTGAGAGACAAACATAACCAAGATGAGCATGAGAAGATTTGCCTTAAAGAAACTCTCTCATTTACAGTTATTGTAGCTCACATATTGGGATATTTCCATGATTTCCATGCCAAATTTCCCCCAACTATTGAAAGTTTGTGTGCGGGGCTTGCGTGGTTGACTACATTTTACTCGTTTTAGATTATCTGGGTCATGTTTCTGAAGTCTTTAGTAATTCTTTATTTGAGTAAAATTCCAGCTTTCGAAGAACATTTAGCCCAAAGCGTACGAGCAGAGTAATGATTGTTTTGCCAGTGATGTTTAGTGTTAGTAACAACTAAGTTTTAGTTCGCACTGAAAGTTTCTATATATCTGCAGTTGTTTTCTCATGACTTTACCGATAAGCGAAATCTCGAAGATGATCTTGCAAAGTTTCGAAAAGTAGGTCGCAAAAATCTAAAAGCACTTGTATAGTTTGAGGTGCGGTTTACTTGAATTACACCTACCCTTCTCAAAAGTCTAGAATGAGGTTTTGCAAAGCCATCGAGCAGATAGAAATGACCGGTAAGAAATAGGGCAATTATACAGGGTGTCCCAAAAAAATGTGCCTACTGTTTGATTGTAAGTAACTGTAACTGTAACTGTAACTCTCTTGTAATGAAGTGTTTCAAGAAGCTTTAGGTACCATTTTGTAGAGCGAGGTTAAGCTTAGATTTACAGTATGGAGCGAATTATCTAAAGTGCGGTTCATAATTATAAGAACACCCAAAATTTTGTAAGTTTTCGGACTTTTTGGGAGAAAGTCAAAAATCCGTTGGTACCACGCGATAAAACACAGCCGAAAACGGTATATGATCCATGGGAATGGAAATCGTGTCAATTGTAGGAGTGTTTTTGCGCCTAATGCGAATTTTTAGCGGTTCATAATTATACGAGCACCTCAAACAAAGGTCCATTTTTCATTCAAGATTGCAATCATTTGAGTCCAAATTTTTTGTAGAGTTACGGTAACAAAGTCTGACATACTGGCTACACACTGAACCCAGTGCAGTTCAAAAAGAGGACCGTTACCTTTTTTCAGAAGGCTCTAAGTGCTTTTGGAGTGATTACGCTCCAAAAACATCCGTTCTTCTGTGGTTTACGCGCTCTAGTTAGCTTCTACTAAAGCTATGAGATAAAATAAGCTCTTTCGATAGGTATTTTGTTTGACGCTTGGAAAATCCTTGCGTTTTCGTGCAGTTTTCAACCAAGTTCCAAGCTTACCACAGAGTTAGCACGATTTCGAGCCCCAAAACTCAGCTTTTCTCTTGCGCAAACATTTGATATGAAGCAGCTGCATTGCTTGCGTGCTGATGTTTCTGTGCCAAAGTTTTTGGGTTTTTTGTAGAACTGATCTTGAGGCTGTGGAGCTACAAACCAAATAAAGGTGGGATTGCAATAGTAAAAACAGTGTTTTTGGTGAAATGACGTCTGCGTGGCCAAAACAAACGCTCAACGCTGCTGATTTTTTCTAGCCAAATACATATTCTTGTGAACTTCTACATGCCATCTGCTTCTTCATTGTAGGGCTTCCGAAGCTGAGTTTTAAGGCTCGAAATCGCGCTGACTCTAGGGTAAGGTTGGGACTTGGTTGAAAAACGGTACAAACCCAAGGATTTTCCAAGCGTCAAACAAAATACCTATCGAGAGAGCTTATTTCATCTCATAGCTTTGATAGAAGCTAACTAGAGCTCGTAAACCACAGAAAAACGGATGTTTTTGGAGCCCAATCACTCCAAAAGCACTTAGAGCCTTCTGAAAAAAGGTAACGGTCCTCTTTTTGAACTGCACTGGGTTTAGTGTGTAGCAGATATGTCAGACTTTGTTACTGTAACTCTACAAAAAATTTGGACTCGAATTCTGGCAAGGGGCTAGAGTCAGGCTTTCAACATCTAGTCTGCCACTCCATTTTAGTTAAAATAAATCTATTGCCATACAGGACGTTTGGGCGGGCAGGTCTCAAAGTCTTGATCTTTCATGAAGCCCTAATGAAGGCGGACGGACCACCGGGACGCTGGCTTATCGCATAATATAGTCTTGCTACCAACCTTGGTCGGCAGCTTATAAACTGTATTACAACTTGAGTCACAATGCCAAGGTTTATCGACAATCGATCACGAAGTATCAATGTCCCGATTTAAGTTTTAAGTTTTTCTTAAACGGCAATTTGAATTTAAACGGCGACGGCATTAAACCTACACCGCATCTGGGGAGCGGCTTGAATTTCATTGGAAATGGAGTCGCAGCAGAGAAAACCTGTAAGGAATAAAGTACTGCACAGTAAGCCTAAGGTGTAAAATCGCAAACTAAGTCATGTCTTGCTTGGTCGACGTACCACTAATACGGTCAGTAACAAGAAGATATGATTGAAAATTCTCATTCTGGTCGAACTGACGTAAACTCTCTGAAAAAAATATCCTGAGAGAGCAAGCGGTGCATAGAGCGGTTGATGAAACGACGAACAAACGAAACTTTTTTTGACACGACTTGACAGAAAAACAAATGATCTTTTGCGTGCAAGAAAAATTGCAATAACCTTGACTTCTCTGCTATGTGATCCCTAGGCATTTGTAAGAGACAATGTCGCAGATTATGTCAAAAATGAAGCGTCATAAAGTTGTGCACAAATTGCTGTTCCACGATATACGTGTCCGCATGTGTAAATCAAACAGTCTGATCGCTGATACCTCACTAGCTTTCATGTCTTCTCGAATTTTGGGCATTATTCTGTAGAGCTGGCTTTGACTTTGGCCCGTATGCACGTACACACGCGGGGAAGAAAGGGGATCTGAGAGGGGAAGCGCCATATCTCACTGCTCTAGATATCTTTCTTCTTTCTTCTCATCGTGCTTATGAGGGTTCTCGTACCCTTATACCTGCGCATAATAGATGCCAGGTTACTGCTATACAAGATTAAATATTCACTATTTCTTCCGATCCCTTGGGGATCCCCGGGGGATCATCTCGCATATTCAAAGTCATTTATCTTCCTGAAAAATGAATGAAAACGCTGCAAAATTGTACTGAAGATACACTACGATACTGCTGAGCATGTTTTCGACAGAAGAAATTGAATCTGAAGAATTTGATTTTTTCGATAATCCCTGGCTCGCGAGCAGCGGTTCATCGAAGATTTTGATATCTTGAGATTTCACTCATTTCTACTATAATTATGTTTAGCAGTGCTCTAGTATATCCACAGTGCAATTTGAGAACATTATCATCGAGTTTTTAGGAAGATAAATAACCTAAAATGTGAGGTGATCCCCTGAGGATCCCCAGGGGATCGGAAGAAATAGCGAATATTTAATCTTGTATAGCAGTAACCTGGCATCTATAATATTATGCGCAAGTATCAGTGTATGAGAACCTTCAAAACCAAGACAGAGAAAGAAGAAGAAAGATACATAGACTAACGAAATATGACGCTTCCCCTCTCAGATCCCCTCCCCTCCCCGCGGGGATGTACGTGCATACGGGCCTTAGACTTAGCACGAGCGAATTTCCGATCGCTCTTTGTTTGTGCAGAATAATGGTAGGAACTTTAAGAAGGATTCTAGGATATTGAAAGCCATATTTTGCCTCGCAAAATAAAAGAAACAAGCCAAAAGCTTTCACATTAGATTAATCAAAGTCTCAGACTTTAGATATGGATAGCATTTCACTGTAATGCTTGATTAATAAGTAGTAATCTCCCGTACAATTGTCTTCCCATTTCAAAATGTGATCGTACCCTTGAGACGCTCAACAAACTCGAAAACATGTAGTAAAATCAGCAAGCGTGAAAACCGTGCTACGCAGTTCTCCAGACTTTATTATTATGACTTTATACCTAATATTTATGAGCATTTGACATCTTTCAACTAAATAACTCCCTCTTTATTGCAGTAGTCGATTATTTTCAAGATGCGGACACCTTTGGTAAAATCTATACCATTGAGTTTGTTCCACACGTATGATACCTGTGTCTGCGTTTCTTCAGGTTCCGAAAAGTACTGTGGGTTGCAGAGACCTTTTGAAGTGAGATGTACATGCCAGGCGTAGTACGGTGTCCTAATCTCAATTCCGATACGAAAAACGCTTCCGTCAACATATTAGGTATTAGGTTGGCCCGAAAATGTAAGCACCATTTTTAAAAAGTTGCAGCCTTTTGAGGTACTTTCTAACTTGCAAACAGCAGTGATAGAAGTTCACGAATAGAATTTTTAGGATTGTCAGAAATGTGAACAAGGCCCGGTGAAGGTCTCAAATAGTCCTCTGTGAAGCGATTACGCCTTTGCCGCTTTGATCTCACGATTTTTCTTTTGATCGCACAGACTGTGCAGGCTATTTGATTTGTGCGTTTTTTCTTACAAGGCGGGGTTCCTTTGGTTTTTGGAATCTAGCAAAGAGGAGAGAAGAAGCTGAAGAGGAAGTTGCTTTAATAATCACTTAAGTGTTAGAATTCTTGCATTACATACAAGAACTTTTGTACCGCAATTTGCAAGCTCTCAAAGTGTTAACCTCGACTCTGCATGAAGCAAAGCTGCATTCACTAGAGGATCGTGAAGTTCACACGTGAGTGCCTCTGTGCTGGCCAAGAAGCAAAGCAGTAGGAGTGTGAAAAGAGAGAAATTCATTGTTAACTCTGAAAATTATAATATATTATAAATGCACCTCTTTGAATAAAGGCTGTATAAGATACCAGAGAAGGAAGGGTCAACATTTATGTTTTACCTATCACATAATATTTTTCCTCACCATTGTATAAGCGGTTGCAGAATAGGGTTATGTTATGTTGACGTGATCGCTTCTGCTGAGGGCTTACCTCCATGTCTCAATAGGAATGTTTGTGGAAGGCAAGTCCTACAACATTTGAAGCGAGAAATCGAGAGCGTATGACCGACAGAACACTCTTTCCTTTTAAACACTTACAAGCAAAGTCCTGTGCCAGTCATATGAGGGTACTTCTTTTAATCGCTTATATGTAATCAGATTTGATGAATTAGATAGAAAATCCCTTGACGGTTAATGTATTAAAAAAACTTATGTTGATCCTTGAACCAAGCCGCAACTCGTGACAAGTGTGTCCATTGCTTATGACCAAGTGTGTCGAATGACAATTTTACGATGCTTTTGGAACTTTCAGATGATTTTGCCAATCGATATGGGGAAAGTCTTTGCTTCATCATATTATACAACAATCATCCCAGTTGCATAGACATTAAATGGATTTTGCAACGCTTTAAGAATGATATTTTTATGAAAATGATGCACAAGATTATTTTTTCTACCGAAAAGTTAAATGTCAAAAAATCGTACGTTTTCCAAATAAAGATCGCAGATGTAAAGACTTACTTCGCTCAAGGCCTGATGAATGAACGCCTCAAAACTTATTCCTCTCCGGAATTCGTGGCTTTTTTGATTGCTGTGAATTTATGTCTAAACATATAAATACAAGAACACGCTATGATTATCTGCATGATGCTTGTTTTGAACTCACACCAAAGGCGGTAAAAAAATTTGGTTTTGCTCTACAAAAGCGAGTACTGACCCCTTTAGTACTCATAGTTTTCTTTTCCAGAGTCCTTAGATCACATGCCTTTCTGGATGCTTTATGATTCGTAGCTCCATTCTGCTCATCTTCATCTAAATATGATATTCGGTTGTGGCAAATGTTTCGTTGACGTCTTTCAGCCAGATTTTTAACCGATTATGATTTCTGAAGTAAATCATTGATTTGATGACAATTCTTTTATCTAAAGGAGTAAGTGGTGTTTTTTAGTGATGAAAAAAACATAATTATCAAATCATCTGTTCAGTGTCATCAAGAATCATTTACAGCAAGCTCCTTAGCGATTGCTAATAGACTGCATGAAAGTTTGCTTCAACGAGGTAATAATCATTTTTGTTTCTCTACTTATAGGACAAAGTATGGTGTGCTCCAATCCTTTGCTATCACTTCAAAATGCAGTAATCACATCATTTGATTGTGCTCTAATAATCAGCCCCATGACCTTAATTTGCAAATGAAACAGTAAGCGCTAATTACTGCAAACTCACTCAAATGCATAGATGCAAGTCCTTAAAACTGTGGATAGACGATGTGTATTGCGGTAACTCCGCGATATCAACGCAGTACTTTTTCTTATTTCTAAGTTTCAAAGGACAAAAAAGCTTGTTTCTTCAATGATCGTCGTTCCCTTGTCTTTATCTTTATCTTTTTCTTTTTCTTTATCCCATACACGTAAACGTGTGCCAAAGCCTGTGTGAGTGAGGAGCATTGCTAGAGTAAAAGACTAGCCTGTCACCTTTCATCAGAACAAACAAACAGCGAATAAGGGCCTCACGTGTTGAGGAAGAAAAATTTCTGCTTGGTCAAGGGGGGTCAGGTGATTGGCACTGGAGAGTGCCATTGCCACTTTTGCGGGCTGTCCAAAACGCCTGCGATTGGTTCCTGCCAGGTATCCACCAACCTGACACTACCGACGCTTGAAAACACCCGTTTTATTCTGGGAAAGCCATGCATGAAACGCAGCTGTCTATGGTCTCAAAGAGCAGTGTTATTGCTCATCCAAAAGTGGGTGACAAGCCAGCAAAACATGATTGGTAAACACGATAAACCGAGAAACACGAACACGGTGGGAAAAAAACATGAAATTGTGAACCCAAGTAGTAGGAAAGGGCTTCACGAAGGCGGTTGTCGTAAAAGCGAAGTGGGGAAAGCAAAGTCCGAAACAGATGAGTCGACAAGCGAAATGCCAGCAAGAAATAGACCAGAGTTAAGCAGACCTGTAATGAAAACAGAGCGAGTCACAAAAGATTGTTCAGTATTGACAAATGTCAACTTTCCTCAGTTTTCTTTTATAGGCTTCACAGTTGTCAGCACTCAAAACTTCGCGAGCTATGCACCGTAACCATCTAGCTTCCGGCAAAAAATATGAGTGAATAACATTATGGCATGTCTCCTCTCAACTTTTGGGTAATGCAAGTTGAAACTATCATGTCTATCGTAAGCAGGCATAAAGATACAGTAATCGCTGGGATTCATCACTCCCATTCATAATAGTTGCAAATGATAAAAACCGTCATATTGAATAACAAATTTTTTGATATTTATGGTGTACTTGAAAAGTTATCATAATCAGCCGAAAATGCTACGGTAATCGTTCATCGCCTTGACAGCTCACGGCACTGCGATATGATGCGTTAAAATGAGTCAAAATCTTGTTCAGTTTAGGATCTATTATAAGTTACAGCAGCGCAACATAAGAATCGTTTTTTGTGAAATTTCTGACAAGGAGAGCATGTTTAGTCAAAGTGACCTTGCTAATTTCAAATCTGTCTTCCTTGTTTGCAGGACGTTTATGGACGAGGAATTACGAGTGCTTGTTGAAGAAAAAAAATAGAATGTGCAAGTGGGATAAAAATAGCGAATACTTTTTGTAGCTTTTCAATGGAGCAGTGACAATCATCAGAGCATTTTATGCAAAAATGCTCTGATATAAAAATGTGTCACACCTGACTGTGCTTCCGATCACGCCCATGACTCCTGGTCCACAGACGTTTTGCACATAAGAAAGGCAGGTTTGGAATTAACGTTTTCATGCCTTTCAATATGGTATACACTCCATTTAGAAAGGCGACTCCGACTGAACAAGCTTCCCTTGTGAGCATTGTTGTACCTTACCACTTGCAACAACGTAACAACTATATTTCGTACTTACAGAAAGTAGATGTATTTTGCTATCCTAATGCTTTGTAGAGTGGCAGCACAGGCTGTCACATGTAATATGAAAGATCCCACAAAACGTAAGACAGCACGAATTGCATCTTGCGTATTGCAAGTACGCTTATGGCTACGATAAAAGGTTGCAATTTAGCGACAACAAATACTATGTTTTTGAAGGTTTAGAACCGGACAATATGAATTGCGTGGAGACCGCTAGATTTGCG
This sequence comes from Cylicocyclus nassatus, assembly GCA_958299035.1. NCBI lineage: Eukaryota > Metazoa > Nematoda > Chromadorea > Rhabditida > Strongylidae > Cylicocyclus > Cylicocyclus nassatus. The sequence continues at coordinate 53,996,081 of CATQJL010000001.1, forward strand.
TGTGCTCCTGATGCCGGTGAAGGAGCATTACTAAACTTGTTAAAATATCGGAATGAGAAGTAAATGTTTGAGAGCAATGTTGATGAGGTATCACATCGGATTTACCAAATATTTGTAACTAGCTGATAGCCCGGCCTCATCCGAGGCTCCAAATTAGTTTAGCTAACAAAATGTGTGAACTTACGCCTCTAAACTTCTTCAAACGTGCGCAAAAGGCGCTTTGAGACGACTTGCCGCATCCTCCCACTTTGAGATGGAAATGGACTCTCCCGCCCCGCTTACATGATTATGGAAAAATGATCGGTTGGAGCATGAAAAGTTTTCATTCTTCTAGATCTGAGTAAACAAATCAATAAATCGATAAAAGGGCCCAGTGAATCGCCGCGAAAAGTAGCTCTAAACTACCGCCGGGGTCGAAAACATATGCATGCAAAGTTTTAGCTCAATCGATTCAATGGCTGGCGTTTCTACGGAACGAACAACTAAACGAACATCCTCACAGACATTGAGTTTTATATATATATATATATATATATATATATATATATATATAGATTGAAAGGCTAACGATCCTAAGGTCCTAGGGTCGCCTACAGCTGGTCAAAGCAAATTCATTTGGATGCAAAATAGTCACTCAAATTACGATTTTATAACTAACTAGCTGGCTTACCCGGCTCCGCCGTATCCGGACCAAACTTGGCACACATACACTTCGGGCCCCGGCGCGTGTCACAGTCCACTTTTCGTTATCGATCGATGTCGATTTTACCGATTTTTATCGATTTTTTCGCAGAGTTCACCTACAGGGCTAGGAGTTGGCACAGGGGGGAAGTGAGCATGGGGATTCCGAATACAATATTAGTTTTCAGAATTATCGGTTACTTTTATTGATTTTATCGATTTTTTGTAAATTTTGACATGCGATGCTGGGATTTTGCACAGGGGGGTAATCGAGCATGCCGATTACGAACACAATATTAGTTTTCAGGATCGTCCATTACTTTTATCGATTTTATCGATTTTTTCGTAAAGTTTGACCTGCGGGGCTGGGAGTTTGCACAGGGGGGTAATCGAGCATGCAGATTACGAATACAATATTAGTTTTTGGAATTATCCATTACTTCTATCGATTTTATCGATTTTGCAAAATTTGAGCTAGGGGGCTGGAATTTGGCATAGGGGTGTAATCGAGCATGCTGATCACCCCCTTGGGGATGATCAGCATGCTCGATTACCCCCCTGTGCCAACTCCCAGCCCCCTAGCTCAAACTTTGCAAAAAATCGATAAAATCGATAAAAGTAATCGATAATCCCGAAAACCAATATTGTATTCGGAATCCCCATGCTCGATTACCCCCCTGTGCGAACTCCCAGCCCCGTAGCTCAAACTTTGCAAAAAAATCGATAAAATCGATAAAAGTAATCGATAATCCTGAAAACCAATATTGTATTCGGAATCCCCATGCTCGATTACCCCCCTGTGCCAACTCCCAGCCCCGTAGCTCAAACTTTGCAAAAAAATCGATAAAATCGATAAAAGTAATCGATAATCCTGAAAACCAATATTGTATTCGGAATCCCCATGCTCGATTACCCCCCTGTGCCAACTCCCAGCCCCGTAGGTGCACTTAGCAAAAAAATCGATAAAAATCGATAAAATCGATATCGATCGATGACGAAAAGTAGCCTATGACACCCGCCGGGGCCCGTAGTGTATGTGTGCCAAGTTTGGTCCGGATCGGTTCAGAAATGGAATTTTCTATTCGGAACATACGTACACACAGACATACATACAGACAGACAGACAGACAGACAGACAGACATACAGACAAACAGACATTCAGCTTTATATATAAGATAAAAGTAGCCTACAGTCCTATGCCTATAAATAGAAAGTACTGCCCTATAAGTAGCCTACAAACGATACCTGAGGGTAAAGTACCCCATGGGCCGGACTGATATCATAAAGAAAAGGGCCCCCATTGGCTGTCTTTAGGATGTTTTGAAAACACTACCATATGAAACGCCTACAATTTGATGTTGAAAAAGGACCCTGTGTGCCTCCCATAGAACGGTATAATGCGTAAATGCCCTACTCCCCCCCCCCTCCCAACAAAGCGTTGAGGAAGCACTGCCTCGTGGGTCGCCTACACACCGGTATTTATTGCAAAAATGTTAATATGTAAGCTTCCACAATTCGATATTATAAGAAAACTGACCTACGAGGCCGCTTACATACAGTGACCGCCAAAACGTTGCGGACAAGCCGCCATCCTTTTTTCATCGCTCATTTTCGGATGGAAAGCAAAGATGAAAAAAATGATTGGATTGCATGGGTGATAACACTCTTCAAGAGCTACAACCCACATGCTGCGCTTTCTGAAAAACATGTATCTAAAAGTTGTAATCTTGTTCTAAAAAGGTCAGAAAATGGCCGCGTCACGAATTTGCGGACAACAATTCTTCGAACGCGAAAATTTTCTTTTAGGTCCTTTTTTGAAGCAAAAACAGAACTTTTCCGGACAGATAAGCATACTATGTTATAGATCTCATTGAGGACAATAAACAGGTAGTGATTACTTCCAGAAAAACCCAAACTTGAATTATATTTTGTTCATGTTTCAGAAAATAACTTCTATTGCCACTTTTAAGCCAAATTTCTTAACATGGAAACCTATTCAAGACATTCCAACAAGGCTGTTCGAATAAAATGGATGCTCTTTGCTATCCTCTATGCATTGGACGTCTGCTGGAGAGTTTCTTTGCTGAAAATGGCTTTTGACAGTGCGTGCTCATGACCCCAACTGCACCTCACCACTGACTTGCACCGCTTTGCAGACTTGTAGCTCTACCAGCGTCATTCTACGAGCCTGCAATTAGGCTCATTTGAAAGAGCGTGACCTCCTAGAGGCGATGGTATGCAAAATAATTGAGTACGAGAAACAGCGGAGATTTGGCGGATGAGGTGAAAAAAGCACTTCAGTGGTAGGCTAAAAATTTCCAGCTACAGTTGAGCTTCTTTCGCTACCAGTTCCATCCTGGAAGTTTAAAAAAGTCAATGTTCTTGTAATAGATCCATTTCGAAGCTTTGGAACTGTTCTGGTGTTGATAAAAGCCTCTACTCCAACCAACCTCTAACGCTGCGCTTTTTCACCCCATCCGCCAAATCTCCGCTGTTTTTCATACTCAACTATTTTGCATACCATCGTATCCAGGAAGTCAGCTCTTTCAAACGAGCCTAAGCGCAGGCTCGTAGAATGACGTTGGCCGAGCTACAAGCCTGCAAAGCGGTGCAAGTCAGTGGTGAGGTGCAGGAGGGGTCATGTGCACGCACTGTCAAAAGCCATAGCAAAGAAACTCTCCAGCAGACGTCCGATGCATAGAGTATGGCAAAGAGCATCCATTTTATCCGAACAGCCTTGTTGGAATGTGAATAGGTTTCCATGTTAAAAAGTTTGGTTTAAAAATGGTAATAGAAGCTTTTTTTTGAAAAAAAAAAAAGAAAATTTGATCCAAGCTTGAGTTTTTCTGAAAGTAACCACTACCTGTTTATTGTCTTCAATGAGCTCTATAATATACAATACCGCTCATAATTCGTCAAAAAAGTCGCCGGACTGCGGCGCACTCCGCCGCAGTGTGCCGGAGTGTGGCGGAGTGCGCCGCAGTCCGGCGACTTTTTTGACGAATTATGAGCGGTATTGTAGTACGCTTACCTGTCCGGAAAACCTCTGTTTTTGCTCCAAAAAAGACCTAAAAGAAAATTTTCTCGTTCGGAAAATTGGTGTCCGCAACAGCTCTTGAAGAGCTCTATCACAACATGCAATTTTCATTTTTGTTTTCCATGTGAAAATAAGCGATGGAAAAAGGAAGGCGACTTGTCCGCAACTTTTTGACAGTCACTATAGATATAATTCTTTATCAGGATGGAACTGCCCTATGTGCCGCTAATAGATCGAATTTGCAGTTGTAACTGCCCTACAGGCCCCTATAAACCGATATCAAAAAGTGTGCTACTCCCACAGGTTGATATTAAAAAAAATAGCACCCTATGGGCCACACTGCCCTACAAACCCCTGCAAACCGATATTTTGAGGAAAAACCTTGACCTTAAGAGTAGCCTACAAAGCGTTTTTATGAAAAGGAACTAACATGGGCCGCTCATAGACCGATCCAACAACCAAATAATTTAAGAATAAAATCCCATTAATCCGCCCTACCATCTACTGCGGATTGAGTCTGCCCATGGACAGCCAATTAACCGAAGCTTAAAAAAATATCGCCTTTCGAGCCGTTAGAGATCCATAAAATCTGCCTTAAGCGCCGCATACAACCATTAATTGGAGAAGGTATCTTCGCGTCTTTGCCACAAACCCTTTACGAAAACCCCATAGTTATCAAGGTAATAATGATGTTTTAGGCTTGAAGGAAATTTGAAAGGGTACAAAAGATGCCAATCGTGAGAGTGAGTTTCTGTTGAGTCTTCGCTCCTCCCGCCAAAGCTCTGTGGGTCCGCCATTACTGCGACTTACATACTGTTTCATAGTTGTGAAAAGAGCAAGCCTATCCACCTCCTTCCAAAAAACACGACTATATTGGTTTCAATCTAAAGTACAATTCCCGTTTCTTTCGTGATTTGTGTGACTTTGGTAAATTCTGTGACTCTTTCCTCGACCATCAAATGCCAGTCAAAATTTGAAATCGATCAGAGCCACTAAAGAACTCGTATGCCAAGGGGAAAGGGGACGAGCTAAGAACAACTCCAAAATCACCATTCATTGTAATGAAAAAACCAGCCATCCGACAGCACATTTTGAAATCGCTGAATCATTCGTTGGCAAAGCGGTCGAAATGGAACCTAAGTCTCAAAATCAATCATAATCACAATTAAATCGTGAAAGAAGGGGAGGAAGGGGAAGGAGTAAAAGGAGGGGAGGGCGAAAGAATAGGGAACTATCAGCAACCGTACAAAAACGTCATTCTATGAAGCTCTTCATCATTTGAGTGAATCATTTCAAGTTATGATGGATGCGATACAGCAGATACTGACACGAATAAATATGGAGAGGGTACAAAACTGAGACTGATATCCAGTAAACCCGAAGTAGGAACCAGCCGGTAACCCATGACAATTTCGATATGGTCTGCATACATCAGTTTTTGCACATCTGGGCGGGTTTAAGGACAGCGTCCAGGCAAAAACGCGGTTGAGATTTTGTGCTTACCCGGGCTTATCGCTAAGCTGAATGCGAAAATCCACGTTGGAAAACACAAAACGGCGGAAAAGGGCTCTAACGCGGGAGAAAAATCAGGAAGTGGGCGGGGTATTTGCCACTGTGAATTGACGCGCCCAGCTTTCGGAGAGATTTTTTCGAATCCGTCAACCGCCCTGTCATCACTGTCAAGTGCAAACGATTGACTTGAAACCCGAATCAAAAAGGTTGTTCCGGAAGCTGGAAGAGTGAATCCACAAAGTGGAAGACCCCGCCCACATGCTATTTTCCCCTCGTTAGAGCCCTTTTCGTTGTTTTCGCGCTATCCAGTGTGTATTTTCGGAATTAGCATATCGATTAGACCCAGGTAAGCACAAAATCTCAAAAATCGAGTTTTTGCCCTAGCACTATCTTTAAGTACCCTGGGTAAGTCAGCCACGTAGGTTGAACAAGGGAGGTGACAGTGCGCCCCCCTGGAGAATCCCACTTAGGCCTGGGGAACGTTCAGAAAGTAGATCCCCGCGGAACAGTCATTTTCCTATCGTGAAGATAAGACTTGATCCATTTCAATAGATCTCCTCTAATGTCATGATCAAGTTTGAATAGCATTATTCATGGTCTACGCCGTCGAAAGCATTTGATAAAAAAAATTTTATCACATCGAATTCCTTATCGTCGAGAACAGCATTGCTCCAGTCATAGGCACGGTTAATTGAGTAACCGTGGATGCACCATCACTAAATCCGTGTTGCTCAGCGGTATTATTTTGAACTTTTCGAACCAACCAAGGAGTTTGCGTATTATTTTTTTCAACTACCTTACATGAAGAATCTATGCTTATAGGTCTCAATTCGGTTATAGAATGTGGACTGGTCGTTTTGGTAACAGGTGACAATAGCTCATTTTTAAATCTCTGGCACTTGTTCGCAGATTGAACAGATGTTGAAAATATGAACAGGCGGAATTGAAATATCTTTGATTTTGAAAATTTCTAACATTTTTTGAACAGAATTTGTAAGATTCCATCAAAAGGTTCGAATGTTAGGGGTTTTAATTCTCTTAGGAAGCGTTCGACTTGAAGACATGATTGTAGGAACGAAATGCATGGCACAATGGAGGTCCAATTAGTTTGTGAGTACCAATGTTTAGAAAATAAACAATACCACTCTCAGAACGTGCAGAATTCCCGTGAATGTCGGAATTTCGCGAAGTTCCGCGAAATTCCTACTTCGCGAAGTTCCGCGAATTTCCCACTTTGCAAAGTTTCGCGAAATTCCCTTAATTCCCCAGAATCTCGAAAATCCGCTGCATTCCCGGAATTTCGCGTTATCGAAATATCGCCATAACTTCCTTCGGGATGCGTAAATTCTGGATTTGAAAAAAGGGTTATACTCAGCTCGCTGTATCTTTCGATATATCGTCTTACCGTAATTCTCGAAACACGGTAGGTGACAAATTTGCTTCTTGGGGAAGGGGAGGTTTTTTATGAACACAATATTCGTGTCCTGCACGTACCCACCGGCTCTTTTAATAAGAAATGGGTACTATTTGAAGCTACTAAACAAATAGAAGAGGAGAATAACAACATCGACGACATCATTACGATGTGTTCGCATTTTTTCAAACCAATTACGACCAATACCACTAATTACTCCCCCCTCCCTCCCCCTAGAATTTTAGGAAAATCGCAAAAAGGTACACTTACTGCCGTACCTCTTACCTCGAGAATTACGGTAAGGCGACATACCAAAAGATATGCCTTAGTGAGCTAAGTATAACCCTTTTTTCAGATTCAGAGTCTATGCATTCCAAAGAAAGTTATGGCGATATTCCGAAAATGCCGCGGAATTCCGGGAATGCCGCGAAATTCCGGGATTTGCGACATTCACGAAAATTTTGCACGTTTTGAGAGTGATATTGTGGTGCTAATTGTGGTTTCGTAGTTTTCAAAGCACTAAAAGATAGGATAGCTGACGTGGACTGGGTAAGCAATCTCTTAATGAGCATAGGAATAGATACCAGAGAAAAGTGACTTTGTAATGACAGGATACTCACCTCAAGCTGGATGCGAAGGACTCTAAAAAGAAGGGTTCTAGACAAGGCTCGACGACTAGAATTAGCGTTTCAAAAGAAAAAGAGATGGGGCAAGGGGTTCGCCACGGCTCACGACTCGGCCTTAGCGAACATATACTTCGTCAAGGAGACCTCATGGTCAAGTATGTCTTTGGAGACCGTCGATCGCAGATATAGACTTCTGAACGCTGAAACAGCGTGAGCCAGTTATGTAAGGGATAGCAAAGCCATCTTCGGAAAAAACCACGTATTTCGGCATAAGCTTACTTCTGGATTCGAACATCACTGGTAAGAGAAACAGCAGTGGCGGACGGTAAGGTGCGCATTGAGTGGTTTTTGAAAAACGTCATAAACCAAAGCAGCAATGGAGTCGACCATAAAAGAGTGGGAGACGAGCGTTTTCCTGAACCCCTCTTAAGAACAATGTCCACCAGATAGCAAGTAATTTACTTGGAAGCACCAAACTAGGTAGAACAAAACTCGACAATAGTCGGTAGAGGAATGAGGCTACCCGAAAAATCAAAAAACGAAAGGCTTATAAAAAATGGACCTTGTTTACTTTCTTGAAAATCTCTGATTCGGTCCTCGCATTCCCGAGTCTGGGTGTTGAAGTAAAAACCCGCGTGTAAAACCGTCACAAAATGTTTTGAAGTAAAAAATATCTATTACTGCGTCACTTTAAATCCCTTCATTTTCCTCTAAATCCGTTATCATCCTTCACTGGCTATAATAAAACCTCGCTTTTCGTTTCACCTTATACTAACATATACTTCTGCAAGCTTGAGTACTTTTTGGATTGGTCTCATCGGTAAAAGTGAAATCGGGAAACTACAAATTGGAGTATTTTTTGCTTACTATTCTACAAAACCTTGCTTTTCCATACAAAATGAATTTTGGCGGGAATCTCAATTCGAAAAGCACCTACCGTCAAGTCGTTGAACGCCGCACGAACTGCACAAATGTTGACTTGTATAATGGCGACTTGTACTGGGGCTATCGTTTTGCCTCGCGGCGCGTACTCCTCAGCAATACCCAGTCCGTGCGAGCGATTCGACGATACCCTGTACAGTATGTTGAGAGGAAGACCACACCAGTAGCCTGTGGTCTTCCTGCTGCAGAACTGAAACTGACACTCCTGCAGATCTGAGCTCACCCCTCTGTGCCAACTCCCAGCCCCGTAGTTCAAAATTTATAAAAAAATCGATAAAATCGATCGATAAAAGTAATCGATAATTCTGAAAACTAATATTGTATTCGGAATCCCCATGCTCACTTATCCCCCTGTGCCAACTCCCAGCCCCGTAGCTCGAACTTTGCAGAAAATCGATAAAATCGATAAAATCGACATCGATCGATAACGAAAAGTGGACTGTGACACCCGCCGGGGCCCGTAGTATATGTGTGCCAAGTGTGGCCCGGATCGGTTCGGAAATGGAATTTTCTATTCGGAACATACGTACACACAGACAAACATACAGACAGGCAGACAAACATTCAGCTTTATATATAAGATACTTCTAAAGCTTGAGTACTTTTTGAATCAGTATCGTCGTTAAAAGGAGATCGGGAATCTGCAAATTGGAGTATTTTTGCTTACTATTTTACAAAAATCTTGCTTTTCCATATAAATTCAATTTCGGCTGGAATCTCAATTTGAAGAACACCTCCGTCGAGTCGTTGACCGCCGCACGAACTGCACAAATGTTGATTTGTATAATGGTACTTGTACTGGGGCTATCGTTTTGCCTCGCGGCGCGTACTCCTCAGCAATGCCCAGTCCGTGCGGAACGATCACAGCAGTAGCCTGTGGTCTTCTTCTGTGTATGTCTCTACTTATGTTTCAAATAAACATTCCCATTTCTGCATCAACCCTTGACAACTTTGGCGCACATATATACACTTTAGGGCGGGGCAAGTGTCACACTACTTCTCTTTATTGATCGCTGACAACATTATCGCCTTTTTGAATGGACTATGGAGTTGGGAGTTGGCACAGGGGGTAAGTGAGCATGCCAGTCACGAATAAAATACTGATTTTTATAGTTATGGAATAGCTTTTCGATTATATCAATTTTGCAAACTTTGAGCTACAGGGCTAAGAGTTGGCACGGGGGGGGGGGGGAGTAAGTGGGATGCTGACTACATTAAATTTTGGTTTCTGAAGTGATCGATTGGCTTTCAGGTCACATACTTTTTTTGCACACTTCAAGCTGAGCCGCTCGGAAATGGTACAGGTGATGTGGTACAGGTGTGAAGTAAGCGAGCATGCTGATCACGGACATGGCATTTGCAGGTGAGAAAAATCTTACCTTTGACTTAGCCCTGATGGAGAGGGCTAAGTCTCATTACGGTTACTTAAAGGCAGCGGCTCGGCAGAATGACAACTTTGAGATATTCATTATTCTCGGTTCTCCTGGATGAGCTAAGTCCAAAACTGTGCTTTGCAGGTTCAAAAGATATCAATAAGCCGCTTTTCCAGACGTGAAAAGCACTTTTCGAGGGCGGCGCGTGCCCACCCTCTAAAGCGCGATTGTCTCGTGAGTAGGGTGGCTACAGTATCTCCACTCACAAGCCAATCCCGCTTTAGAGAGCGGATACGCGGTCCGCCCTCATATAGCGCTTTTCACGTCTGGAAAAGCGGGTTATTGATATCTTTTGAAGCTGCAAAGCACACTCTTGGACTCAGCTCATCCATGAGAACCGAGAACGATGGATATCCCAAAGTTGTCATTTTGCCGAGCCGCTGCCTTTGAGTCCGCAAGGTTGGGTATTAGATCATCGCAGCCAGCATTGTGACGTCATAGTGTCTCATGTTTTTCTTTGGTTTCTTGCTGCAGTGGTCCTGAGCGGTGGCTTTATAACGTGCTCTCAATTGGCCTCAGTCAACTAAGAGCTCCACGTCATCCAGCTAAGCATATTTTGTTAACAACATTTGTTATTCAAACTTGTTTGAACCGAACCAAATCTTTCGAACTTATTTGAACTGAACCAAATCTTGTACCCGCTTTTTTTTTCAAGTTGATTTGTCTTTCAATCAATACCTGTGTACAGTAGGTTGAATAGAACAAATGGCCAGGACGCGTTCATCAAAAACACCTGCCGCTTCACAACAAACTACTGCATCAAAATTGATTGAAATGCAAGACGATAGTGGGACCTATCAGGGCTACGCAAACATGTCGGTGCTGGAGCTCATTGCCTCCATTCAAGAGCGCAATAGAGATTCTTGATAACCGAAATGCTCAGGGCTTTATCGGAGAAGGTTTCAAGGGATCTCTCCAAAATGGTGGAGGCAGAAAAGCGGTCACTGAGCCTAGTGATCAGCTGAGTTGATGAGCCGCAGGAGGGATTGGGGGCATTGGCGCGCCGTAAGTATCTACAGGAGAAGGTCGACGCCATACTGGACGCCCTTGATGTGGACTGTCCACCAACCAATATGTTCTGGATGGGAAAACCCAATCAATCCCGACGACGGCTCATCAAACTCGTGCTACCATCCACCTACTATTGGAAGCACGCCCTAGCAAGCGCTCATACCCTTCGTCGTTCGGCCTTCCCGCACGTGTTCATACGAAAGAGTATGACTGAGCAAGAACGCAAAACAGAGTTCGAACTCAGGCAAACGGCACGGGAGCGCAACAGAGGTAAAGCAACGAAGGAATGGGTCGTTTACCGGGGCCAACTCGCGCGGGTATCTGATCTGAGGAATAAGAGGTCGAAAAACTTTTAAAATCGCACGGCACTCATAATCGCATTAGAGCAGTTTTACTTCAGAAGTTCAGTTAAGAAATTAGACCAGCTACATGCATATTTATCTAATACTAAACCAGATATTGTTTCTATCACTGAAACTTGGTTTTCATCCAAAATTTTTGATGGAGAGATAGTAGGTGATTTGCCTTATATCGTATATCGAGTTGATAGAAGCAATCGGAAAGGAGGTAATGTATGCATCCTTATCTACGGTGCACTGAACTGCCAAAGAACTGAAATTCCTACCACCACTAAAGCTAATATATTAAGAGAATTCTAAAGAATTTGAAACCATCAATCTCAGAACCTTTTATGGAGTACCCCAAATCGTCTATAGGGAATGCGCCGACTCCATTTGCAAACCTTTGGCAAACATCTTCAATCCTTCCATGTCTCTTGGGGCTGTTCCTGAGATATGGAAAGAAGCATTAGTCACCCCAATTCCAAAAACCTCTGGTGCTGAACTGGTGTCAGATTTCCGCCCGATTAGCATGACCCCTTCTTCAGTCAAGGTTATGGAGAAGTTCCTGCGTGAAAAACTCACCTCTTGGTTGACAAGATCGGGGATAATACCCAAGGAACAGCATGGTTTTGTCGAAGGTGCAAGTACAACAACTAACCTTGTCGATAGCCTTTTCGACTGACTATGGCAGTAAACAAAGGGCAATCTGTGGACATTATCTTTGTTGATCTATTCAAAGCTTTTGATAGAGTCTGCCACGATAAGCTCATCGAAAAACTAAAGAATTATGGCATTGGGGGGAATCTACTTTGCTGGTTTGAGTCATATTTACGGAACAGGCATATGACCGTGAAAGTTGGTTACGATTATTCTGAAGGACATCCGTGTCCGAGTGGCGTAGCTCAAGGAGGGGTCTCCTCTTTTAATTCTAGTTTACACCATGGATTTACCTAACATTCTAAGAACATCATCATCTATTGAGGTACAAATGTACGGCGACGATATTAAGATTTACGGAATATATGACTCATCCAATTACGATAAAGTACACATGGCACTCATGAAATCAATTGAGAATACGCTAAGTTGGTCTAGGCAGTGGAACCTTCCCCTTAACCTCGACAAATGTTCGGTCATGCACATCGGGCGGAGTAGATCAGCTACATATGAAATCAACGAAGTCAGCCTCAAACAGTGTGTTTCAACTAAAGATTTGGGTGTTCTTCTTGACCCCTGCCTTAATTTTTCAACGCATATAGACTTTGTGGTTAAAAAAAGCATATAATGTCCTTTATGCTATTCTTAGAAGCGTACCTTACCAGAATCCGAAGATCCTCATATGCTTGTATAGAACATATGTCCTACCGCACCTCGATTACTGCTCTCAAATATGGAGCCCATATCGGAAGAAAGAAATTAAAAAAATAGAAAAAGTACGACAAACTTTTACGTTTGCTTTATCTTAGATGCTCCAAAAACAAAACTCTGAAAGATATTCCTTGCTACAACGATCGTCTTAAATTGTATGGAATGAGAAGCTTGGAGCACCGTAGAAACTTGTCCGACTTAATCCTTTGTTTTCGAATTTTACGTAAAGAGTTTAATCTCTCAGCTAGCAAGTATTAGACCTTCATTCCTGCAAGTGTACGCTCTTACTCCTTCAATCTACACTATTCCCCAATAAAAAGAAGAAGGTTTTTGCTGGCCTACAACGACTTATTTTATCTAGAGCACGATGGTTACAACATCTACCTTCTGATGTTCTACGATCGTCTAGCAGTGCCTCCTTCAAGTCAAAACTGGAAAAGTTGATTTACAGGATCTTGCTTACCTTTATGATTGAATTCAGTTTATTGAGAACCTTCTTTCAGTCACCATCCTTGTTCTATCGCGTTGCCTTACACGTTGAAGGTTGGATGCATGAATGCTGAGTCTCCGAAAATTCACTACGTTCTTCTACTATCGCGTTTGTCAAATACTCCTTCAAGCTAGCTACAGCTCGAATAACAATTGGACCACTATGACCACCGACATCTATTTCGCCATGATCAAATAGCACCAATTCGACATCTGTATTGCTATAGCTGGCCATGTGCGATTAGATGATCCGACTACAAAATGCATACCCAAATACAACTATCAATTTGTGTCTTTTCAATATTATTTTCTTTCAAATGTCTTACTAACAACAAGTCTTGCCATCACGTTAGTTCAGGTCTAATCAATTTACTTCTCTTTCCAATAATTATAGCTTGTTGACTTGCTTTTAGTTGAATTACAAAAAGTGAAACATTTGATATTCTTCCTGAGCCATTGGACTCTCCCCGGAATCATTTAGGCAAGGTTGATTAGTATTACTCCACCAACCTAGCACCGCTTTGCTTCATTATTGCAAGAGCTTCTGCTGGCAAATTAGTTGGCTTGATTGCCATTTCCATAGATTACAATAACTTAACTTGGTCATTGCGCTCATGTATGAGTTATTCATCATTACAGCCTTTATTGTAATTCACTTGTAGTTACTGCTCTCCCTGATTTACTTGTTTGGTGAGGTCAGTATCGACCATCAAGCCTTGTTTGCTTGGAAAAACAAAAGCATTTTGCTGGCAAAAGGAGGCATGGGTACATCTCCATGGATCACATTACTCAATCCTGATAACTATAATCATAAAGCAGTCAAGTACAAGCTTCCATCACACTTTCATTAAGATTAGACCCAAACTACATGATGCACGATCATTGCGGTTAGAATACGAATAATTGCTTTTTGTTTTATTGTATGGAACGCCATTGAGCGTATAGAATAAATAAATAAAGAAAATGTTTGGGTATTAGAACCAGCGAGGCAGCGTTACGACATCACTACCTATCGTCTACTGCCCACACCCTCCAGAAGAGACATATATATAAAGGGCCATTCCAGTACAGCCCATTATTTGATAGCTGTATTGATGGAGGGTGACAAATGTATCGTAAAGGCGGTTGCAAGATTTTCCCGAGCTTAACTGAGTATAGGAATGACAGTCTTACCTGGTGAGAATTATGCAGCTGAGCCTGTGAAAAGCATTATGGAGCTTCTCAGAATTGGTAGCCGAGGAGGTCGTACGTCGCCATCTTGAGGATGAAGCCGAAACGCCTTGAGGAGAGGTAACGTCGTCTCAGTAGACAAAGACAATGGTGGAAGGTAAGAAGAGAAATCCGAATTTGAGTAACCAGAACCATACGCGCAATACAACGCCGCCACCAGCACCGTTATTACACCGAAGAGGTCATGGAGCTCGAAAGCGCCAGAAGCAGTGCCTTTCGGCATGGTAGATTTCCAGGTGCCAGTGCGCAAGCTCGCAGCTAAGGCTGCGTTCATACTACCTAAGTGCCCATCGCTGGCGCCCAAGCGACGCCCCGAAGAATGAGATCGGAAGGGAAGGATCCCTCAAAACAATAGCGGAGAATACAGGAGAGGACAATGGTGAAGCGTGGTTTGAAGCAGATACTTTTGTGTATTTTTCAAACTTACATTTTTCGCTTTGTAACATGAAGCTGAATGTCACTTCTTTGTTGTAGAATAGTTTTTATGGTAGGTGGGGCTGACTTGCTTAGGCTATTTGTCTACTCCTTTCAGAGGGACACAGATTGTCCGAAAGACAGGTAACCTTCACCTCTTGTAATGCTACTATGCATAATAACAAGCTGCCTAGTGTAGCTCATTGGCACTACTGACACGTAAAAACGGGTTGCACAGTACCACCAGTGCACCAATGGTGAAGCGGCGCTGAGGTTGGTTTGTCTTCCTCTTTCTGCAAATTTTCTTGTGAAGTCGGAGGGGGGAACGCAACTAGCCAGAGGGTGATAAGGCATTTGGTGGGATAGGCATAAGATCCAAATCTCGCACCACTCTAGGCCTCTGAAGACGACGATAAGTCGAAACGTAAGGCCGCATCAATAAAAGGCTTCACCAAACCTCGCATTGGCATAACATAATCAACATAAAGCGTAGCGTCTGCGTATAAATCCGTGTTTGAATCCATTGGACCTAGCGCACATATATGTTTCGGAAACAGATGTCATGAGCACTTCATCGATAAATTTCGTTTTATTGATCCAAACTTCGAGCTAAGGGTAGGATTTGGCTAGGAGGGGAAGGGTAAAAAGCATAGTAATAACTTGCTGCAGGAGGGGTCTTTGTTTATTGACCCGACAACCAATAAATTATGCAACTCTGTGTCCCTCGTGAATGGCCATGCGTGATGGCTCATTTACTCAAGTTTTGAGGTGCTCGATCTACGTGGCTCACCTTGCAGCGGATGTCACATGGCATCAAGGCCTTCTCCGCACGCGTCACCCCTGGTGTTTTTATCTACTGCTGGACATAGCGCATGTCAGCCTACCATGACTTCTCAAAACGGCTTCCAATTTTGTTGAGCTCGAACGGAGAAAAATAGAAAAATTCGAAAAATTTCCTACCAAAAGCTGGACAAAATCATAAAGATACCTGCTTTCTTAAACACTTTCACATTCCTTGACTCTAGTATTTTTTGTACGGTTACTTACTAAACTATGAAACATTTGCAACATATGCGAACTGTCGTCTTTCGCATTAGGCGCAAAAACACTCCTATAATTGACATCGATTTCCATTCTTATGGACCATATACCGTTTTCGGCTGTGTTCTATCGCGTGGTACCAACGGCTTTTTGAGTTTCTCCCAAAAAGTCCGAAAACTTACAAAATTCTGGGTGTTCGTATAATTATGAACCGCACCTTATATCTCTTCATTACTGCAGGATTACAGTGCGAACTTCGACAAGGATTTTAGGCCATTAAAGGCTATATTCCGTCTCGAAACAAAATCAAACAAGCCAAAGCTCTTATACTGCGGTAATGGGAGCTGCTGATTTCGAATTCACTTTACTGTGATGCTTCTTTCCAAAGTTATTCCAACTAAACCGCAATTTTCCAGTACATGTCAGAAATGTGATTACACCGTCAAAACAAAAAGCCGAAAACACTCGTAAAAAGTTGTTAGGTGGGATCGCCATGCGTGAAAACCCTAGTAAACAATTTTTTAGATTTCTTGAAAAAAATTTTGTTAGGTGGTATATTTCATATTGATTCCATACGCTGAAAGTTCTTACCGTAATCCCACAGTAATGAAGAGCGATAGATGATTCGTTCCATACCGTAAGTCTAAGCTTAAGCTTGCTCTACAAAATGGTACCTAAAGTTCTCGAAACATTTCATTACAAGAGAGTTATTTACAATCAAACAGTAGGCACATTTTTTTGGGACACTCTGTATAGCGCACAGAAGATTATGGCTCGCGCAACCTTAAAATGTGAAGAAAAAGCTGCATCAAATGCATGCCTGCACTCATTTAGTTATACACTACACTAGGCTTCATAGTCGTTCGAAAGAGCGGACAACTTGGGACAATTAATATTGTCCCAAGTAAGCCAGAAGAATTCCACTCAACTAGGCTAAAGTCTCTCAGAGTAAAGTTCATTGCTGCACAGAGTTCAAGGCAAGCTACTCGTTGCAAACCCAAAGCATGAGTAAGAATAAAATAGACGCCAACACTCAATCTTACCGAGACACAACAACGTTTACCGGCAAAACAACTATGAGGTAACAATCCAAAAACTCCCCTTTTGCCATCTCGCAAGACGGATGCGATTGCTCTACTCTGTCGAATGCGAAGCGGAACTCCGTGTCGGAGGATTTTTTCCCAAAGGGACAAGGGTCTGCGTGTTGTCAACAATTGAGAAGGTCTTTTAGAAAACATCCCTCCTTGCCCAGGCGAGCTCCTCAGACTTCAACATGCGAAAAAGAAGTTTTGACGCATGAATCGGCTATAAATCACCTTATGCATGTAGTCATACTGATGAATAACTCATTTGTCGTTACCAGTGCTTAGTTGTCTGGGGTTTGATTATGATCTCGCTCATAATTTGCTAAATCACGGTAAAACAAGCAATTTGTTTGATTTGTGGGTGAGCTGCTCAGCTTTGCCTTTAGACATTTGTAACTGAAGTCAGGGCGATCCTCTGATGGTGATTCTCATTGCTCAACTGAGCGCATTTCCCAATTACAAAAGGTTATAACGATAAGTCTTGAATCACGGTTTCCTGCAATTGGCGCTGACTCAGATTCTTGAATTTTGAATAGATGTTTTACAAATGCACTTCTTGCATAAGGAAATAGAGAATGTTGTATAAATAAAATAATTGGATTTGAAAAATAGGCATCGTAGTATAAGTGTGACTATCAGCGAATGCTCTTATTAGTAATACAAATGAAACTCAAAACCGTTCCTTTCTTCCCTATTTGAAATAGGCCTAGAGAAAGTGTCGCCAGTTCTCTCATTTTCATTCAACATTTAAGTCGCTATCTCGTAACCGAGGTTACGTAAACATTCCATATATTAGGTTGTAAAAAAAAGTTCCCGGGCACTTGCGAAAAATTTTTTTCAAATCGTCGTAACTTCAAGCAGATTGATTCTTTTTTGAAGCTACGAACTTCATTGCAAAGACAATTTTGTCCACAACATATATCTGTCTTGCTGGCTTCTCAGCACCTCACTGCGGTCTACCAGCATGCGCAGAAGGGAAAAAGGTCGTCGCGAAAAGTGGTCTATTTGTGCAGCATTATCTCAGGCAGGATGAGAACTGGAAAGCCCAGATGCCGTTGCCCCTAAAAATGCACCATTTTTCGAGTAGGTGACTTTGAAGCCTTCTCATTCTGCACAGGGTAGACCAAATCTTTGATTACTGCGAACATTGTTGGGGTAATGTCTTACACATCTTTTGGACCCATCATCCAGACGTGGCAATCCCCGCAGAAGCGACGCCAGCTGCGAAAAGAGTTGCAGTCAGAGGCAAGTTCGACAGCTCGTTATTTCTGAGCGCAAGTCGCAAAACTTGAATGCAGCTGCGGGTCAGAAGTTAACAGGCTTCTCAATCAGATCACCCACGATTTGGACGAAATTCTTTGGATTGCACAAAAAAATGGCCGTAGGAAGAAAGATTGTGAAATTTTTATGGTTGAAAAGATTTCCCTTCTTGATGTGCAGATCAAACAAGTCTTGGCATCGATAAAAGTCAGAAGACGTATTGAAAACTTCAGGCTTCCCTCTACCGAACAGTATAAAGAACTTGGTGTCAAAGTTCGACCGAGCGCCGAAAAAATGCGTTTGAAAATGAAATTTCTAAAAGTGCCCGGGAACTTTCTTTACAACCTAATACTTTCCATATTTTTATTCTTCAATTCGTTTGTTATCATTTTGCCCTGTCGAACACAGTTTGTGATGATCTTGCATTTCCATTGTTGCTCTTTGCGACCACATCGAGAAAAGCTAAAAGTTCTTACGATTTCATCATTATTGTGATTGAAATCCCACTCGAAAAACGCGAACTTATTGTTAGATCCAAAACCTAGGATAAGAGCATAATTACAGATCTCTTTATTGGTCTTGCCATTTTAAAATGCCAAAGAACACCCCACTGCCTAAAAGGTCTTCGGTATACATATTGTTAATGTAGATGTTATTTTCTCTAAATATGAAACATGCTAGTGCTCAAAATTTGCATGAATTCGTTGCAGATTGCGTCACAAAACATTATACAGACGATTTGTGTTGTGTCAAGTCAAAATCAGGTTTTTTTTCTATGAAAGAAAACGTTAAGAAAAAACTTTGCCTTGTCAACTGTCAACACCATCATACCACAATCTTAAAGGAATTTTTGACGATGTGTGCCAAATGAAAAGTTGAAGAGCATTGAAAATATAATAATAAAATTGAATCTCCATTTTTAAAAACTCGAATTTTCGACATGCAAATTTATGCATCGTATGCAAAATGCGAAAAATTTTTGGTGTATCAGTCAAGCTCTTCGAGAACTCTTCCCAAGTGTGTAGAATAGGTTGGCAATACCTTATCTTTTAAATATTTGATTTTTGAGGAGGCTTTACAATGCTGACAAAAAGACTTTTTTGGAACCATTTCGTAGTAAGGCATCTTCAACTACCATATTATTCAGAAACTCTACAGGAGCTTTCGACTGGTACAAAATAAGCCTTGTGTCCTTGCAATTTCGCAAAACAAATAATTTTGAAGTTAAAAAATTCGAGAAGATCTAATCTTTTGGCAATCTCATTAGTAGACTTACTTATCCTACCAGAAATTTTAAATGTTGCTTGTTTGATGCATATTATACCATAGTTCCCCCGTACTCCCCCTGTCAGATCTACTCACCCCCCAATCCTTTCCTTCTCATCGTGCTCACCTCAACTGTCAATGTCAGAGAGGCGTTGCCCGCCCTGAGATGTCAGCTGTTTCGTCTTTGCTTGTCATCTGTCCGCTAATCAACACTAACAGTAGTCCGGAGAACTAGAAACTTATCATAATTCAGTGCGTTTTTTCCTCTCTATTCAACTGCTTTCAAGATATACGATAATGTTAGCTTTAACCATGCCTTACGCTTCCTGCAATGAATCACACCGGTACCTGCTCAAAATCTTTAAAACGTTTTTCAAATCAGCACATCAAATTAGCGTAAAAATAAATTTAGCAATTTGTAATTTTAAAGACGAACATATTGTTAAATTCACATCTATAGATGGTCCGCTTCAGTTCTACCCATTTCTATAAATATCCTATTTCAAAATGAGTTCTTAATGTAGAAGTTGAATAGGAGAATTTGAAAGAATGAAGCAAAAACTCAAAATCTTTCCAACACATGTGATTGATTTTTTCTTGTTTACTTCTTCGCGAAAGAAATTTCATTTCCTGCCTATTATTGATTGTAACATTTATTCTCGTTAGCCAATAGTTTCATGCTATTTTAATACTCTAAACAATTACTCTGGATCAATTTCATCGAATCTTATATGATCGTGGTAATCTTCTGTTTTGAAACGAACCCCTCCTGCAGCTGCTTAAATGTTTGAAAATATGCATGAAATATGCTAAAATAAAATTAATTATTTATAAAATTGATAATTAACTAATTAATTCAACTAAAAAATAAATAATTTATTCTAAAATGTGCTCTAGAATAAATTTTTGGGTCGAGGACTAATCCTCGGCGGAGATATTCAGCGGGGACATCTGTAACAAATACACATCAAATATGTGCAGGCGGTACTAATTATTGCAAATATCCATGCTGGACATTTCATACAACAACATAAAGTCTTCTACGGAATTCTTATGTCATGATTTCTGTGTTTTTTTCTTCGAAATAAAAATTTTTGCCATAAAATCGTGTTTGGAAACTGCATTATTGAATCCCTATATGTCCTCGCCTTAAAGTATTTTACCTAGTCCTATTTTACCCAATCCTGTTGCACTATGTTTGCTACTCTATGACGGAGCAAAACGTCTCGTTTAGTTCGTAATAATTCAGATGAGCTTCATTGTGGGCCTATTGCTGGCCACAATAACCTGTATTCGTACCTCGCCAATTCACTACGAAGTAGCCCCGTTACGTACGAAGAGAGACAACGAAAACGTTACGACGACAATGGCTACCTTCACTGGTTCGTGTGTGTATTTTCTCGGAAACTCTCTCTTCATTTTTCGGAAGAGTGGGCAAGTGCAACTGAGATGAGCAGCGCTTTTCTTCGTGAATCACCGCGTCAGCAGTTGCCTCTGTTAATGGGGTTTTACAAGAGCATTAGTTGTTTCTAATGAGTCAATAGTTGTTCGGCAGGAGACGGCTAATGAACATTTTCGAGTGAAAAAATCCGGAAGTCGTAGTGGTAAGAATTTGGCAATAAAATAGCCCCTACAGGCTGTTTTGTGGGCTCTCTAACTCGTTGTGGCGAAAATGGAGCACTTGATAAAAGGAAGTGTAACCTTTGACTCAACTGGCTCGGCAGCTGGAAGGCGGGGCTTTGTGACCTAATTAAGGCCACTCGCGCCCACCACGCAGTCTGCGTCTCTCTCGCGCGCGTGCTCTCCCATCATTATCTAGCCATTAGGTCACGTCCCGCCTTCCAGCCGCCAAGCCAGCTGAATCATACAACTGCGAAATTTGTTTTTTTTTTGGGTTTTAAAAAAGGTTTTCGGTCTGTAGAATTTCGCCTTCTACGTTTTAGAAATCCATCTTCTGACTCACTTTTTCAAGGCCGAATTTTAAGAAGAAATGGTATAGTTCTGCGGAAGACAGCCAAGCTTCCGATGAGACTTTTGATTTTTATTCATGTCATATGCGCTCGTTTTACTTAGTAGAACTAATCACAAATTTCTTTAACGTAAAATCGCTATTTTGTGCTGAAGATTGCACTATATGATTAAGAACTGTGGTCTTCCAGGCCGCAAATGTACTCGAATTCCTCGCATAGCCGCGAAGTGTCAAATGCTCCAAACAATTATGCGCTCTGTACTCTATACATCATATGATTTAGCAGTTCATTTTTTATAGCAAAAAAAATCCAGCGCATTTTCATTTCACATTTCTATTTTATGGCAAGATTGGTTACTTGAATCGGCGCACCGTTCCAGTTCCACAAATTGCACTTCAGATGCGCTTTTTTCCGAGTTGGGTAGTCAATGTGTAGGGGGGATCAGCCACATCCGAATTTTTTTTCTAACTCTATATCATTTTTTCTCAACATTTGTATTGACTGGAAGATTTATTATTGTATAGAATAGAAAGCCGCAACCTACTTTGGCACATTTTTTCTCATTATTTCTTGTTGAGTAATCTACACTCGATCTCTAAATTGTTGCACGATTTTCTGAGTATAGCGGTCCGAGAAAGAAATTTCGTTCAGGGGGAGGGCGACAGATTTTTTTTAGAAGAGGGCAAGCTTGGCCATTCCTTATGATCCCATAAAGCGCTGTGAGTAGGTTTTCATACGAATTTGTGCATTTGCATGTTTTCCAAGATGAATTGGCATGGAACTCACATAGTGTTTTTCTCGTGTGTTTTTCTTTTGTTTCCTTTTATTTTGGACAACTGTGTTCAATGATACGTTAAGTTATTTTTCGCCACGCCTTTTTCAAAGGTCTGTGTCCTGTCGCCAAAATGTGAAGGTGTAATTCCGCACATAAATAAAGTGCCTTTGACTTTTCAACTGTAATTCCAAAATGTTGTGCCATTTCGTGAAAGAATACTTTCATTTCTAGTATGACCTTTTTTCCATTTTGAAATTTCATGTGAATCATCGGTGATATGTGCTTTTGAAATCCTCTCGTGAGGATTAATTTGCAACTTATTTATTTTTTTTATTTAATTATTGCACCAAAAGTGCACCATCGACTAGTCAAAAAGTCTAGGCAATAGTCATCAGGAATAAAAAAAGAACTCAGATAAAACTATTAATCAAAAAAATGTTCTCAGTTTTGATACTACCAAATTAACATGAAATGAAATGGATTTATAGCATCCAATTTCCACTATATTACCTATTCAAAACGTTCACTTGGATAGTGAGCAGAACTTGATGCTGGATTAACAGCATCAGAGGTAGTTACTTTCATATTTTCTCTACTTTAGCGACCAGATTTGATGTGAAAGGGTGAGACCAAAGCGAACGGGCTAAATCATGCCTGCCTACCAACTCAAACTTTTTTTGCATTTTCGTAATCACGAATCTGATTCACAGCCTTCAGTGGAACGACTCGACGCGCCTATCGAGAGAATCGAGATCCGGCTCATCGACGAGAACTCGACGAACACCGTGCTCGAGCAGCCGCCAGCTGCTGACCTCGGCCACGACGGCGCCGCGTCCACTCAACTGGACGGATCGGCCACCGCGAACTCGATTGATACGAATGTTGTCGGATCAGCTGATCAGTACGATGTGAGGTACAAAAAGGTATATATCGAGACAAATCTTCGCACGCAGTGACGCTAAACGCTTTTTGCTTCACCCTTTGTGCTTGCCGACGAAAGCTTGACTCACCGCATCTGTTCGGATATGTAATCGGTTACCTTAACGGATAACAGCCTCGACATATGTAAAAGTTTGCAGCGAATTTCACAAGAACCCTTGTTAAAGGATGCCGACCGCTTTTGAGACGTTTTTATAATTTTTTCAACGCTTTGACAACGACTAGGAAGCATTCATTCTTTGCTCTCTGAGTGAACAGTTTGACCTAGCACGTAGCAAACGCAATTCATGTTGACCTTTAACATACTGTTTTGCAGCAGAATGATTACTGCTAAGTGTGAGAAGAAAGTCTTCTCTTCTAGAACTAATTCGAATAGGCTGCTTCGGAAATAATGCCTTCCTCTTTCCATGTGTTTCATATTTCTTTATGCCTTATCGTCTCGTAACTTACTATTCCCGTGTTGTAATATATACATTTACTTATGCGCAGTTATGGTGCACATTTCGTAGATATACAGTCGGCGCGCAAATTCTTGCGTAATTCGATAAACTCTTCGAATACTAGAACTACATTCATAGTTCGGTATACCTAGGATAGCAGAAGGTGGCGCTTCATGAAAGATGCTGTATAACGTTCAATGAGTTAGCCAACGCGGACGAAGCTTTCAAAATCGATGTTCTAAATTTTGCGTTTCCAGTTTGATGCTAGAAAGAAGTGCCGCTAGCTAGCCCAAAAAAATCTACAGAATTTCTCATACAGCAAAACTCCATATGTTACCGTGGCAAGCTTCAATCTTGTATAGTTGTGCAAAAACAAAAAACTCGGGAAAAATATCATTTTACACTGAAGCAAAAACAGTGTTTGTCACTCCAGAAATCGTCAAATGTTCTAAATAACCACTATGCTTATTTAAGGTTCCATACTGTGCAGGTGAAAAGAAATGCAGCGATAGGCGTTTTTTCTGTGAAGTAACATTCTCACAAATTTTTGTTTTTTAATTTACATACACATTGTAGCGTGCCAAAGGATGTATAGACTTTTGCTGTGCAAGAGATTTCTACGAATTTTTCGAGTTATCTAGTGGCTCTCTGCGCTTTTTGGAAACGCCATTTTTTCAAAGCTTCACCCTCTATGGCAACTCACAGAATGTTGCCGAATGTTACACATGAACTTCATTTTGAGCGCAAATCTTTCTCTTTTTAGGATAAACATTTATGGATTTAGATCAGTACTTGAAAAGCTATCGTATTTCGTTTGATTTGCGCAATAACTTTAGCGCCAACCGAATTGATAAAGCAGCGCCCCACTCAGATTCTCGCCTCTATTATCTGTCTTAAACCCTTCTTGATCCTGATTTCGGAAATGAAGTGCGCGATAAGAGAACACATAGACAACCCACTCTCTGGAACAATATTTCAACAAGAATGGATAAGTAGTGGCGCTAGTCCAGTTGTATGCAACAGCTTCCTTGCATACGACGGGGTTCCCTATTGTATACAACGGAATAGCTCCGGGGACGTAAGTGAGCACTTTTCTGAGCATGTTGGTAACGGGAAACCTTCAACTAATCGTATTATCAACCTCAAAGGCAGTGTCCAGACTAAAAATCTAACTCCCTTCGATTAGGGTCGATCCTGAATGAGGCCCCGTGAGGGGCATCTGCGTTAGTCCGGTCATCTAATGTTGTCTCTAAATGGAGATAAGGGACCTGGAACAGCCAACGTGCTATCAGACCCCGCCCGGATCCTATCAGACTCCGCCCCCATGTATGAAAGCCTCCGCGCCCTCAAGACAGGTTCACGAAATCGTGTTTCTGCAGGTTTTGGAGAATTTAAACTTCACAACTGTAATCAGGGTCACAGAAAGGCCCCGGAATGGCAAAAACATGGGAGGCAAAATTTTGGGTGGACGCTGCCTTTGAGCATCAGATTACATATCCGAATGAGCTCTAGCTAAACCTCCGCGAATGTTCGCTTACCCAGCTTCAGCTCACTCGCTCACGCCTACGCTGATCGCTTGCTTCTGCTGACTGATCGCTACTCAGACCAAAAGTGACAGGCGAAATGGCGTCATTCGTGGTTCCGTTGCAGGTTGAGTACGTAAGTGATGTCATTTTGACTCGTCAGGATGAGACGCCGACGGAGTTAACGCCGAAGCCCGACCATGCCGACGATACCGAAGACAATACCGTACGTGGTGAATATGCGCACGACGAGGCGACAGCTGCTGCAAACTTCCCCAGACCTGAGGTACGTTCCATCCATGAAATTTGGAAGATGTTGTTGAATCAATCAATTGACAAAATGTGGCAGTTTACAAAACCAAATTTGATTTATTTTAGGGGTTTTTGCAACTTACAGGCAGTAGATCGGCAGAATGAGACCCGTGGCAAAACAAGGTCACAGGGTAGGAGCCCCCATAATGGAACCTGTGGGCCAAAGTTCGATCTTTCTCTGCCACTTCTAACCCCCGAAATTTCGAAGCGAAAGCAGCGCTCATCTCCTGTCCTCTCTGAACCCGCCCACCCCATAAACGAGTGACTTCCACGGTCAGAGCGCGCAGCCGCAATGCTATAAGCATGAGGTCCGCAACGACTCTGCGTCTTCGCCATGATGGGCTTCGCGTTCACTCGTCCGTGGGATGGGCGGGGTCGGAGAGAAGAGGAGATGAGCGCTGCTTTCGCTTTGAAATTTCGGGGGTTAGGAGTGGCAGAGAAAGATCGAACTTTGGCCCATAGGTTCCATTATGGGGCTCCTACCCTGTGCCCTTGTTTTGTCACGGGTCTCATTCTGCCGATGTACTGCCTTTAAAAAATTAGCTGTAAAAACTGACGGTTTGTCAGAAATGGAATGATAAAATCTGAAGGCACTTCTCCATTTTCTCACTATACAAACGATACATTGTTTTGTGCGTTCTGCCACCCAGAATATCTCTAAATTCAAGCATTCAGCCGAGGACATGGATGGTTACCCAGAACCCTGCAGTAGACGATGATATAGATGTGCTCCCACCCGAAGCTGAAGAAAATAGCTCAGTAAGTTTCAAATTGGTCTTCGCGCCTGTCCATTCACCTACTCAGATAATTAATAAGATCGCTGTCCTGAAGGGAGTTGCACAGCACAGTGCTTAAAATTTCATCATTTCACGCCGCGACCCTTGAATTTGCAATTTGCCTTCCCGCGCTCCTTGGCATTTCCTAATGGGCACGCCACGACTGTCAAAATTTTCTTTCTTTGCTCGCGGACAGAAGAAATTGAGCGTTTTCAGAAAGGGTGTGAGGAAGCAGACGAATTATGTAGTGTACTGGGGGAAAAAGCTGGTTGCACCAATGTGCTGAGCGGACGCGAACGCTGCTCCGTGTGGTCCTGAGCCCTGCGCGCCGCGGACTTGAGAACCGCGTCCGCACATACCGCCTACCTTCGTTCACCAATGAAGTTTATGCAGCTATTGTTATGTTACCGTTCAAACGTTATCGGGTGATAAGCTTTTGAGCTCCACGCAAAGGCCACCATGGCTTGAACAAATCTCCGTGGTTCTAAAAATGTGGCCACTTTTAATTTGAAAAAAAGATTAAAAATCCCTTGAATTTCCCTCTACAGTAACAAAAGTAAAAATGACAAACACGTCGAGGTGCACGAATTATCGTGCACCTTGTCACCTGCTCCATTGTCTTTCCGGTGTAATGGAGCTTGTCGCTTTATGACTTGAAAAGATGCCGCTCGACAACTGCGCCGCTGACACGGCAGGGGACCTAGCTGCAAAACTTCTGAGCTTGCTAGTGGATTATTCTAAGCTATTAAAGCAATCCATAACTGTAAGGCAGTTGAAGCGAGAACGGTGAGGGTAAAAAGCACCGTAAAATTCATGATTAATTTGTCCCCAGAAAGAAACGGCTGATTTGCCCTGTACTTTCATGGTTTCAAGCATAGCGTGGCAGCGGATTTTTGGTTCAACACTCTGCATTTTTGGAATAAATTACAAATCTTCATAAGTGTTAAGTCCACAACCCTACAGGACGACGAGTACGAACCTGTGGAGGAATGCTTACTAAATCGAGCTGAACTACCGCTAAAGACTGTCCAACGACTAACCGAGCAGGCCAGAAAACTGGGCAAGCTGATCAGGACAAGAAACAGGCTGCAGCAGCAGTACTGCATCAACCGCGAACAGCCACAGCTCAATGATGAGTTCAGGTTTGTGACAACATCCGTTGTTTTCAAAAATTAGCGTAGCAAAAGAACTGCTTTGAGAGGTGAGAAAGAAGTAAAGTTCCAGCATTTCAAAATAGAGTTTGCCGCTAGAGGAATTGAAGAAAAATTTTCTGTACGACAGAGGCGGTTTCGCAATTATTTAGGTTTGGTGGGTACCAAGTGATTTGGGGTAGACGAGGTTGTGGAATATAGATTTATTCGCACGGGCGTAGATTAGTCGTGAAGAAGAGTGAGGTGTCCCGGTGTGGACCGGGGAGCAACCTCTAATACATTCGGAGGCTCCTTATATAGGAAGGAAGGCGGAGCGAACCGAGTAAAAGGTACAATGTACACGAGTTGGTGCTTGAAAGGAGGTGCCGCCGATTGGCTACACTCCTGGCGCACGGGTACCACTCACTCTTGAGTGATTAGATACTCAAGAGTGAGTAGCTCACAATTTAGCCTACGGGTATTCCGTAGGCTATCTAGAATATAGAGTTCATCAATGGTTGATGATAACAGAAATCATCAACATTAGGAATAGAAGGAGGCACCATGGCATTTCTTCCAAGATAAAATCTTGGAATGCTTTTACGTTACAAAATATCCCGATCTTCTTCTTCTTCTTTCTCTTCGTGATTGTCACGCGATGGCAGGGTCGGCGTGTTGCATCGTGATTCTAGTTGACTCGATCAGCTGCTTCTAGCGGTTGAGATTTGCCACGTGCAGATCGTTTCGAATCCAACGTGTCCAAATAACGTTGCTTGAGCCTGCGGCGAGGCCTTCTTCCTTGTATATTTGAGCAGTGCCGTTTTTTCTACTGAATCGTCATCATTTTGTAAAAGTGTCCACGCCATCGTGAACTGACACAACGATCTTTATTCTCGATAGATGAAACTCCAAAAATGTGCCGCAAATCGATATTTGTGACACAGTTTCTTCGCATAAGGCCAAGTATTCATCTTTTCGCGTCTCTATCGTGCTCGGAATCTGCTCGTGCTTCCTAGTTGTCGGCCAACATTCTGCTCCGTACAGGGCAACTGGCCGTACTTCACGCTGACATACTTTTAACTTGAGGTACACTATTTGGCGGTCGCGGAGTACTCCTGTTAGGCCTAAGGCATACCTCTCGCGATTTCGCGAAATCGCCACATCCTCGCGACTTGGCGATTTGCCAGATGTCTAGAGATTAAGCATGCGAGGCTCTCAGATGCATGGGTGCGTAGATTCCGTAGTAACAAACGCAGCAAGTCTGGCCCAAGCAAAGTGCGTTTACGACCAGCTATGGAGAGTCGTTGCAGTGCCAAATCGCACGGCGACTGAAATCGCGTGAGGTATGTCCCTTGCCTTACTTGACGCCATTCAGCCACGCCGCGTTCGTCTTTCCACGAGCATCAGTGATTGCTTCGCAATCGACACTCGGGAGACCAAGTATTTGAATGGTGACCTTCTTCAGTGGCTGCTCGCTGATTGTTTCACCGGTTGCTGTCCGCATTCCAGATACTCAGTCTTTCCTATATTTAGTCGCATGCCATATTCGGCCAATCGCGTCCTCCATTCCACGGTTACCTCTTCGTCCTGCCTCGATTCGCTTGCTAGCTCGACATCTGCGCAGAAGAGCGTCCACGGGTGCGGCAGTTGAACGTACTTGTAACCCCATCCATGCAAAGTGTTGTTATAAAGTTCCCGGGCAGTTTTAAAAATTTAATTTTCAAACTCACTTTTTTCGCAATCGTTCAAACTTTTACTATATATTTTTTGCACTGTTTTCATAGTAGAAAGCTTAAGCTTTCTAAAGAAGGTTCCAATTTTTATTGATGCCTGATCATACCTGATTTACACACCAAAGAAGTAACATTTCCAAAGGTAAAAACTTCACAATTGTTCTTCTTGTCTCCACTTTTCCGTGTTAAACTAACAGATTCGCCTAGATCTTGAAGGATTCAAATGAAGGGCCTGCTGACTACAAATATAGAGCTGCGCTTGAAATTTGCCACAAAGCACAAAACTTACAAACTGTCAAATTGTTTCTGACGGCAATTTCTTTCGCAGATGGCGATTCTGTGTGGATCGCTGCGCCTCGATGATGGGCCCAAAAGATGCGCAAGACATTATCCAAACACTGCAGTGATCAAAGATTTGGCTCATTCTAGCAAAAAGGAATATCATAAAGTCATCCAACCAAAATGGGGTATTTTTAGGGTGCAAAAAAATGGCTCATTCTTCAAGCTTCCTGAAAAAAATTTTGCAAGTGGGTGCCCTACAATCGCGGTTTGCCCTATCAACAGCCCCGCTAGATTCCTATATAGCTACAGGATATGAGCTGTCCTGCTCTCTTTATGTCTGAGAAAATCCTGCACAAACAAAACGATTTTTAGACCGACCTTTTTCTCTTGTGCGCATGCTGGTGGCCCGAAATGTAGTGCTAAGGACCTAATAAAATAAGCATGTCTTGTAGACAACATGTTTTTCGCATCAAAAATTGCAGCTCTTGAAAAGAATCAATCTGCATGAAATCACAGCCATTTCTTTGCAACCTAATATGAAGAGAAGTGGTGACGAAGCCAATCCTTGATGTACTCCAACTTGGGATGTCATTGACGGTTCTACTGCACAGCCTACGGCTACCGTCATGTTTGATAAAGAAGTTTGATCCAGCGGACGTGCTCTTCTAGGACATCGTATTGTCTCAGTGCACACTAATCAGCCCGTGTGGTATCCGATCGTATGTCTTTTCCAAATCCAAGAATGCGAAATGAATCGGATTTCGCTTTGGATGGCATTCCTTCAATAGTCGCACGGTATGGATGGTGTTGATGGTACTAGATCCTTTTACGAAACGGCATTGATTCGGGGTGCTTCCACGCTACTTCGGATGCGTGTGTCGATGACTCGCTCGCGACCTTCATCGTGTGGCACAGCAAGTGCATCGGCGAATGTTGAACAATCGCCAACGTCGCCCTTCTTCCACATAGGGACTGTGTCACTCGTAGACCAGATTCGCGGCACCTTCCCGCGATGATGATCCGATTAGAGAGTGGTGTTTGAAAAGCCACTCCACGTTGTCTCATCGTCTTCTCCTCGGTCCTAAAACCCCGAAATTTTTGGAAAAACTGGAAACGGCTATGGAGATGGAAAGTGAAATTGGCCGTAACCATTGAAATAATTATACAAAGTTGCTTTAAATTTTGCTAAATGAAAATATAGTTTGATTTTGCGATTAATAGTATTTTGCACAAATCAAAGCTTAGAGTTTTTGAGGATGGCGCGACCATAGAAAAAATAGAGGTCCTTTCCCGATCCCTCACGCTTAGCTCTCCGCGGAAGAGGACCCCGAAAATGTGCACATTTCCGGGGAATTTTACTAAAGTCGCATAAAGTGTAGTTTTAGGAAGGAATATGCGATTTTTTGGCCTTCAGGAACGATTACGGCCAGCGTTTCATTATAAACTACGAGGTCAATCCTTTTCAAATAGCGACAAATTTGACAGTTTTCTCTCGCTCTCTTTTTGAGTCGATACTGCTGTATTTAGCAAGAAATCAACAATTAGGACTCTCTGCGTCGACGTAACTGCAGAAAGATTTCAAAGGTTTCACGTTCTAACTATACTCTGACAGAGGAGTAAGCTGAAGTTGAAGCAAATTGAGAGAAGTACTCCTTTTTCCACTCATTTTCCTGTCATTCTGTGTGCATGAATAAGCAACACCAAAAACGGGGTTGATGGGATTTTGAGATCCAACAGTAGCGGTGCCCCTAACTGTATACTTGCCCAACTCGCGCTGTCAAAAGTTGCTTCGAAACGAGAAAATTGCCCAAAATCGCCTCAAATAGATTCGCCACATTGTCTCCTCCCCTTTGAGTGGGCTGACGTTCGTCCTGCCCATCCGTGCGCACCCAACCAATCACCGTTCCGAGAAACTCGCCTTGTGGGTTCTAGATACGGGGATTGTCGGGGTTTTCACGAATTCTCAACTTACTACTCGGAATCAGGGACTAAACAGGCCGCGGAACGACAAAAATAAGGAATTCGAGAATCTAGGTAGACGGTGCCTTCAAAAAAGAGATCATGATCTAAGAGAACTATAGCTCCTCAAAATTTCCTAGTCTAAAGAGTAAAACGTGACAAAACCGATGACCTTAAAACAAGCAGCACTTGTCTGACGTCAATCCGGATGCTAGCTATTACGCAAGTTGCAGACGTGAATCACTAGCGAATATCTAAAAACCAATCTTTAAGCCAATCCAACAAGCTCATGTTTTCGCAAACAAAAAGAGATATTTTGATATAAGCCGCATAAGAGCCTCGTGATATTACACTGTAATTTGTGTCAATCCTACACTAATAATAGCCGAACGACAAAATCTTACTTGATTAGAGTTTTGAATAGCTGACGAGAAGGGAGAAGATGATGCAAAAAGCATAAAGTTCGTCTAGTTTGCCCAAGGAAAAATGTTCGAAAAAGCAATCTTAAAAAACAATGTTATTGGTAATTTCTAGCTACAAAAGTGCATGATGTTTTCCAGTAATTTCGCAAAAATCCACAATTACTACTACCATGCCTCCCCCCCCCCCCCGAGAATGGGTCGCGAAATTTTCGAAAGTTACTTATAAGGGTTATAAAAATGTGCAAGTGACTTGTTTATACTTGTAGACACCTCTGAGACGACTCGATGCTCTGATAACGTCGCCGAAGTTGAAATCCACTTTCCAGTGTAAAGCCGCATTTTCCTGTGCAGTTCCTGCTCAAGTTTTGAGGCAGTTCTTGGCTATTACTAAACCCATCAATCTTCCCGGATTCCGAAACTCATTTATATTGCCATGACCGCTTCCGCGAAAACACTGTAGGTATTTTTACAGAAACCTTTGAAAAATTCCCTTTAGAAGGCTTTGAAAATTCCTGAGGATACTGGAGAATTTTACCAAATTGTTACTCATTCTACTCTCTTCATTGACAATCATTCGACATAACTGCTAAGTATTATTCTGGGGCTTTTTCCGGATTCTCATTTCACAAAGAAGGGAGTTTTATCGCTCAGAGTGCAAGTGCAGGTGACCAGAGTACATGACTCTATGTATCGAAGGTATCCAGCGTAGAAAACGAAGATTCTTTCCCAAACCTACGATTACAAAAACAACCAAAACTGAACTGGATTTGCCTTCCAAACCTTTTGTTCCAGGCTCTGCCCAATTTGGCGTAATGAGAAGAAAGTGCACAACTACCAGCTGATGCGCATCAAGTACTGTGCCGATTACAGCAAATGGCCAAATGCTTCAAAACTGATGAGTACCTATGGTGACAACCTCAACTTGTACGAAACACTCTACGCCTTCCAAAAGCCATGAGGTGTATTTCACGATTTTGTCATTTATGTGCCTAATAGTTACGCGACAGATCGCACTGATGATCCTCATAAGGTAGTTTGAGCAACAGTAACGTAAACTATGAAATCTCATTACTTGCTACTCCACAAACCCATGTCATACGCAATTTGCTCGTTTCGGGTAGCCGACACTTGCCTGAACTGCGAACTGTATAGCTTTTTTCGAGAAAAATCTTTACGGGTAGTAGACCACAGCCAAACTTCCGATTTCAATATTGTATGACTTGCCCTTAGATTCGTGAATCAGGACCAATTCTTCAACCAAAGCCAGTATTTATCTTTCATATTTTATAGGATTTTGCAAGCTTAACGTACACATTGCGATTTTATTACCTCATCGTGATAAATATACAAATCGATCCCGTCTCCTTTTCAATACAAGCTGTTGAAAGATAAGTGAAGTTATCACATCTCGTATGGATCAGATCACAGCCACATTTGTGTGACAGCTACAAAAGAAACAACTGCTAGGCTAATCTAGGTAAGGCAAAAATTACCGGTAGACTAGATGATATGGCAAGTAGAACAACCACAAACCGCATGAAATATCAACAAAAGATAGGCACATGAGAGTGTACTACCAAAACTACAACATAAATCACTATCATGATATGATTTTCAAGTAAGACAAGAGAGTATTTGTTCCCGAGTAAACATAATTCATTATTTGGTGGGCTACGGTGGCGTTCCTTCTCTCAATAACCGTGGACATCTGCGTCTTATGAAATTCATGCACCAGTGTGTATGATAAACCCTGACCCCAAGCCACCTCCATTCCTTTGAGCTTTTTCGCTAGCTGAAAACAATGATTATTGCCTGGGTCACATTTCTAGGTGATGATTTTGGGTAAAACTGCCAAAAGTCAGCGTGACACTATGAGTACCAGAGATATATTGAGAACAGACTCCTCAATAGAGCAACGCATCCCTCACACATAATTAGAACACATCTAATCAAATCGTAGTCTACGAGGAAATTGTAGCCGAAATCAATTATTTTACCACACTAATTGGATTTAGCCTAAAAATCTAGGGACTTGCCACTTGTTGACCAGATAGACAGACACAGAGACATCCATATGTAGACTTGCTGTGAATGTGTCGTTCATAAAGCAAGAAAAATGACAATCTAATTGACAATCCCCGTCCAGACAATTCTATCCTTTTAAATCAGAATATGTTTGCTTTGGGATAAAAAATCAGTGTACACACTTGTATGTGTCATGCAAGTGAAGTATTAGTGCTAGCATGAACTACGAAAATATTTTTGTATTCCAGGTTGATCTTGTTTCATGCATATTAGGTGCGGGACAGCAAGTGTTTTCAGTGTCTGGTAAAGTCGACTGCACGAAATCGCCCGGATCGCTGTAGGCTGAACGCACGCGAGCGTGCCTGCAACGCGGCTGCCGAGAACGAGCGCCATGATGACTCATGCGCGCGAATGAAGATGTTAGCCCGCAAGAGAAACGCGCGCGGGCGTTCAGTCCAGCTATCCGGGCAGTCAACTATACTCTGTTTTATGGCCACTTTGGAGTTCGTAAAGGCTACTGCTGGCGAAGGAACAAAGCAGTATTAGTTGAGCGGGCGCGAACGTGGCGCGCGCGTATCTTCACCGTTGTAAATCCGGCGCCTCATGCGCTCTGCGGCTAATAAAGCCGCCTTCGCCCGAAGATATTGCGCCGTCAGCAGCTTATATGTCGAGGATGCCATTTTTCACTTCAACTAAATTTTAAAAAAATTTTATCACCCAATGTGGATCACATTTATATGGATGTGTGGTAGTCATCTCGTACAGCTTACTTTGCTCTATAGAATAGTCGAGCCCATACTTTTTGTATTAACGTTGCCGCGCTACCATAAAACGGCATTTATTCTAGAGATCGCCTGGGACGTGTAAGATTGGATAATGAAAATGTCTGAGAAGCTACAAAACCTCAAAATTTTTATGTGCATTTTGAAAAGATTACTCCAGGCCAGTCTTACGAATTTTACATTTGTAAGAATGCGCCTATTACAAGATTTAGTCGTCGTTGATAAAAGAAAAAACTCACAAATAAAGGTTGATTGTCCTCAAATCCAAATCCGTCATGGAGCAAACTATAGATATAAGTTAGATCATGACACTGCCATGGCATCCAATGAGCACCCACAAGTTGATCGGCTGTCTTTGTACATGCTAAAAATATGTAACTGATAGGTGGTACACATTATTTCCTGCAAGAACATAACACCTCCAACAGACGAAGAAAATTCTCACCTTTCTTAGCAGCCTCCTGGTAATCACCTAGCTTTATAACACCACCTTCATTCTCTTTCACCAAGCCAGCATTCAAACCCCGGTCGTAATAATAGGAGAACAAGTAGATCATCTTATTGTGAAGCGCTAGAACTTTTACTATGATCATCGAAATCAGATAATTCCTACCAGCATAAAGAATAAATACATAGATAGGACGCAAGAGAAAAGAGAATTACCTGGAAGTTTCATGATGTTACTGGTGTTGACGAATTCGCGAGTCAATTCGTAGCAAGAGTCGAAAGAGTAAGTTAGTGTCCCACTGAAACTTTGAAGTCAGATATTACATAAACGATAAGCAGCAGGACATTCGCACTAACCTAACATTCCACTTCTTGAGGGCGTATTCCCAATCACGAATTTCGAAATCAACAGGAAGACATGGTGACCTCAGACGAGTACTAGAATGTTCATCTAGTGTGAGATCGACGAGCGTATTCAGACGAGCAGCAATGAGTCCGTTACCAAGAAAGCTAAAACCTAGCTATAGCAAAAGGTAACAGAAATGTTGAAACATACAAGCATTGAATATTACGCTTCTTACCGACCTATGAGTAAACAGTCGCATGCGATGTCCAAAGAAATTTATATCCCTCTCATAATCTTTATACTCTTCGAACATGCGTACATCTTCAGGCCAAAACGTTAGTTGTGTTGATCCACCTCCTAGATCAAATGCAGCTACGCTTCTTGAAGGTTCGGGTATATATGGACGAACATCGTGATCTGTAAAAATGCTTTTTTAAATAAAGAATGTATGTGAGAAAGAAACTTGCCAGGATAAAGCGTGTTTAACAGAAGATTCAAAGTGAACCAGCTGTACATTCCCTCATCAGAACCACTCATGATACTGACAGCTTCAGGAATAACGAAGAAACCGCTGGATAAGATTTCATCTTCCACCTAAATGGGCTGATTGATACATAAAAAAATTAATATGAACAAAGTTTAATGAAGAATCACCCTCTTCAACACGCTAACAAAGGAAAAGTCCAAATGGCAGTGACGAACTGGAGAACGAAATGCAATCGTTAAATGCTATTGAGCAGATTCCAAATCCACCTTCTTTATCTGCTGCGCAGTTTTCTAGAAATTATGAGCGGCACAAAGGCAGCGTCCAGGCAGATCTGATGGGGCTTTTACGTGGAAAGTACTTTTGGGGCCCTGACTAAGGCACTGCCCAAGCGGCAGATTAGGTAGTGCTGTAATGGCTGAGATATTCCCTTCGAAACTGGACCCCGCGACCGTGTTTCGCATGGATTCATGGCGTAAAGCGTGGATCCTGGCGCGAAACTGCCATGAATCCATGCGAATACGTCCGCGGGGGCCAGTTTCGAGGGGAATATCTCTGCCATTAGAGCACTACCTGAGCTGCCGCTTCGGCAGTGCCTTAGTTAGGACCCCAAAAGTACTTTATACGTAAAAGCACCATAGGTCCAGATCTGTCTGGACGCTGCCTTTAAGAAGTGAGTAAAGTTATTGGGGGTTCTTAGGGATCGTTCATACCGCGCACAAAGGCGGACGAAGGCGGATGAAGCCGGACAAAGGCGGACGAAGCCGGACAAAGCCGGACGAAGACGGACGAAGACGCGTGTGAGTGTGTGTGTGCTTGTCGAGAGAAACGAGACGAGACGAGACCGCGCCTTCGTCCGCCTTTGTCCGGCTTTGTCCGGCTTCGTTCGCCTTTGTCCGGCTTCGTCCGCCTTTGTGCGCGGTATGAACGATCCCTTACGCATATTGTACACTTAAAACAAGCACGAAAAACATCAATAACATGGTATTGAGCGTACAGACTGGGAGGAATGCACACATACACCGGCGACAGGTGTTGACCAACTACTTCTCAAAGCTGTGGCACTTGTTGTTCGCCAAATTGTTGAACCTTCAAAACCGTCATAACTTCTTCTAACGGCGCAGCAGATAACGAAGGTAGATTTGGAATCAGCTCAACAAGGCGCATCTAATGATATGCAGTTCGTTCCAGATCACTGTCTCTTGGGATCCTTTCCTAGCTCAAACAGCCTCTTCATTATTTTATTGATGATCTCGACGCTTGTGGTACCGTTTTTGACTTTGGTCTTTTTTTTTGGCTGCACGTCAGGAAGTACACCGCGCACGCCATGTTCAAATCTAGGGATCCACAAAGCTCTTCGCTGCTAGTAAATCCCGGCGGCAAAAACACGGGCTGGAGGTGGAGGCAGATACATGACTCGATGCCATAAGTAACACTGCGCCAAGGCTGTTGTATTGGTTGAGGTGGGCTGCGGCGTCGCTTCGTGAAAAATTCGCGCCGATCGTACCTCCTGGCCGTTTTTCGTCTTTTTTTTTGGTGCACTTTTGGTGTATTACATAAATAGACGAATTAGAGGAAAATGAATGCAAGACCACACTAACACAGTAACAGAGAGTAGAAGATGACATTTCAATTATGAATTTTTCTGGTAACTGGGTGTACCCAGAGAGAAGTGTTCAAATTCTAGTTACGAGGTCGCGGCCTTCGTTGCACTTGACTATAGAGCAACTGGTTTACAGCTGAATATATAGCCTCTGCAGAAACTTTTCCAGCTCTCCAAGCTGCAGCTTTTCGTTTCACGATTTTCCTGTCCTGTACCAAACATTGCAAACCGGAGCAGACTGCTCGAAAATGCGAACATTAGCAGCTATCATGTACGCGTAAGCCACAACGCTCAGCATCTATGTTTTCGAGTGAGCTGTAAACAGCTGAGATAATGTTTATAAAATTTGAAAAACTCAAACTGACTTCGTAAAAATTTTTTTCGGAAATATGAGATCGCAAAAATTCTGGCCTTTTGTTAGCGCTATTTAGGATTTTGAATCTCCTTTTCAGTACCTTTTCAATGCCGGATGCTAAGTAGGTGGTAGGACAACTACGTTCTAGAGCGCGCGGTCGTCTAAATTGCTTCGCAATCTTAACCTAACCAACCTATGTGCCTATAGTATACAAATTTTGTTGGAACTGCTGTTGAACTTTCATCGCCGAAATGTGAATCAGCAAGAAAATTCATCATTTTCTGATGATCTATAATCACGTGAAAAGGAACTAATTCGGGTCTGACTCGCTTCCTACCATAGTTTACAGACAATCACATGTCGTAATGGAACTAGTCCACAAACGAAAATGCTAACTTGACGAATGCTGTTTGCCTAACGGAAAAAAGACATTTTATTCGTTCTCTAGTAATAAGATACCGGCTAAAGACCGTGAAGTCATGCATAAACTGAACGCTGAGCGGACGTTTTGTTGCGGTCAAACTGATCAAATAAAATCAAAAACGTACTGCATTGAGTATTTCGTCGGCCAAATCGCCAGGAAGGAGACGAAGACCAGCTGTGGCTCGCAGTGTTATAGGAGTCTTCTCCCACATGTAAGCAGGAACAACTGCTTGAGCGGTCAGTAATAGTGTGCGAATGGACTCTGCGGCTTTAGAGGGGTCATCACTGAATGACGACAGTCCCGGCTTCACCTTAACATTTTTCCTTTCAATTGTGAGAACTATGCCTTCCACTGAATTTTTGGAACGAGGAAACAAAACGATGGATGTAAAACGACACCTCTTGAAACACCTCCTCCTCAACTCTAAACGGAATGCCTCGTGAATCCGGATTATGAACATATCTATGCAAATGCAACCGAGTACCCGTTGAGCCCGCATCAAATACTATAGCGAAAAATCGGCATGGAACACCCTGAAATGTATTAAAAAATTAGAAAGGTTTAGCGGGCATCTCCGAGTGAAAAGTAGCCCCAGCTATCACAATACTTCCGCAAACTGCGCAGCAATATAAATCTAAGTCAGCCAAAAAGTTTACTACATAAGCTTATGCTTCCCCTGTAAAAGCTTCGTGATTATATATAAAATTCGAAATTCATGAAAAGCATGGAATTACAAGGTACTGAGCGCTCCGAGTGAGATGCAACGCAGATTTTTATTTCTCTTGAGACAAAAACTGGATTCAAATGATACGACACTGACACACTCTCATACTCTCGTAGTGCAGCTGGTCACAAACAAGAATGTTTTTTGGATGTATTTTGCGACAAATCCTTCGCATTAGTGCTGAAGATAAGTTTGCTTGAAAGCAAAAGTGAAGATGCATGATGATGCACGACGTCCAAGTATGGTTTCAAGCATTACTGAAAAAGAAGGAAGCACGCATAAAAGTTATTTCTCTAATTCACAGTTAGTAAACTTTGACACTCGAACACCAACTTCTCGATCAAAAATGAAAGTTCACTTCTTATCACAGTGACCTATGCAAGTGATACGACTACAGCTGTTTTCCCTTCTGCGTCATTTTGATAAGACTACTACTACCACCAGCTAGCAAGCAGTAAAAAGAGATAGGTAGTACGTAACAAGAAGAAAATTATATATTTGGAATCAAAGGAGAAAAAGAAGACATCTGTAAGCTGAAAAACCATAAATACCTGGAATGCTCCTCCAGTATAGCAATAATAGTCTTCTCTAGATATTTCTGCACTGACTGCAACAGCATAAAGTGTACACAAAAAGAGGTAGCTCATAGCCGTTGTGGAGTGGAAAATGAGCCCGTAGAAATGAAATGCTGGATCGGAGATATGCAGTCTATTTGAACAGCTATGCCATCTTGTCCTATGTCAGCAGCGAGTTTCGCTTAATCTGGAATCGAAATGATGTGACAAGGTGATAACTTTGCTCAAACAAGAAATTATAGCGAAGTGCGTTCAAGAACAAAGTTGACAGAGGAGCACATATGATGACACTGAGACCCGACACTATAACCATTTGTAACAACAGAAGAAGTCTTCAGTAAATAGAAATGGGGAGATAATCCGTAGCGTGGACGGAAAAATCTTGCTATGACATATTTTATCACATGGCACGTCGCGCTCCGTTCCAGATGATCTATGACCTCCTACATACCACGATGCTGACTGCAAACGAAATGCTATTGCTGATAACAACGATACTACGAATGAAGTACGACAGTAAAAAGGCGACATTTCACATGACCTTGGCGAAGAGCACAATAAAACCGACAATTTGAGACCGAAAAAGAGAAACCTGACTTGTGTACGGTCAACAAAAAGCTTATCAGCAAATGTGGTGTGAGTAAACTATGCCATGCTTGCGGCCATATTAGCCATTAGCACCTTTATGCGCAGAGATTGCGATCAATATAGTCTAGACGAAAGATCTTCTTTATATAAACTTGCCCACCCGCAATGCTGACGTCGTACAGCGCATTAGAACCGGACAATGATGCAATCGTAATTCTTCGCTTTCGATCACAGCCATAGTAAACAACAGCAGATGGTCATGCTATTACAATACCGAAGATACAATGCTGCCAGCAAAAAATAGCTAACTGGATCAAAAATCCAAAAAAAGAAGAAGAAACAGTGTCGGTCCGAAATGGATGTGGTTTCCTGAATTGGCGTGGGAGCACATCAGGGCCGCCCATTTCAATTATGAAACCGGTTACACAAGGCAAATTACTGTTGTGAAAACTAAATTCTGTGCAAAAATGACCAATTGGTCTTTACAATGCAAGGTTTATGGCCTATACAACATGCAATAGTGTGAAGAGATGACATCCGGTTTACCAACAGTATCATTCCAGTGGAAA
The DNA here is from genome assembly GCA_958299035.1 of Cylicocyclus nassatus. Taxonomy (NCBI): domain Eukaryota; kingdom Metazoa; phylum Nematoda; class Chromadorea; order Rhabditida; family Strongylidae; genus Cylicocyclus; species Cylicocyclus nassatus. The sequence continues at coordinate 54,036,415 of CATQJL010000001.1, forward strand.
GTGAAGGCTTGCTGTTACTTGATAAAGGTATCTACTGATGCTGATAATTTCTGAGCTGGAAGAATGTATAGTACCGAGAAAGTAACCTGATATACGTCCAGTACTCCTCCTAGCTTTTCCCATACGACAATAAAGATGTACAGCATGCTTTGATAGATAAGAGATTTTGAATTGTGACTGCAGTCAAAGCTATGACCTGTGGTGTCTTCTACTAGTCTGCTTCTGTCCAGGACAATGCTATAGAGAGAGCTGAACAGCTGTTTTGCAAATGTTCTACTTCTTCTACTACTTCCCCTTTTTCTTAGACATTTCCTCAGACAGCGCTGAAAATTCTTCTTCTTGATAATGATATTTCGAATGCAGATGAGTACTCGTTAACCTCTTATCTCATATTTAGGCCTCGGCAAAGTCCACGCGATTTCATTGCCTCGCGATCCACCTATAGTCGTCCTCCCCCCACTAGACACCTAGTGCACGAATTCAAATTTGAAGCAGAGCAAGCCGTTTGCGGCAGAGCGCGGTACCTGCAGCCCTCACTTTGATCTCAAGCAGACGTTTTTGCGTTTTCGGAACGTTTCATCCTATTTTTTGAATGTTAGCAGTCTTCTTAACTGGATTATAAACTTTGTTAGTCTTGAGTGATGCTTCCTGCTACTATGCTCGTTATTTGAATTCTGATTTCAAGTTTAGCTGAAATAAAACCGAAGAAGCGAGCATAGTAGCACGAAACATCGCTAAGCAGCAACAATTTCGTCGATTTTGATTACAAACATCATCGAAACAAAAAATCACCATGCAACGACGAAGAAACACCAGAGAATATTGGATGAGGTTGAACTGGAGTTGACAATGCCGCGCTCTGCCGCAATCGACGTGCTCTTCAAATTCGAATCCATCCACTAGGTGTCTAGTGGGGGGAGGACGACTATACAACACAATTGTTGCGAGTCCATGCATGCCGATCAACTCCACTTCGGCAGTGTTAGTTTGTCACGATTGGTCGTGTCGGAAAACTATTACAACCGAAATGCAAGTTGACCGGCAGCAATGGATATAGTAGCAGTTGTCTTATGGCCGCGGACAGTTCACGCGGCTTAGTCGTCGCGATCTAATCGCCAAGATTTCCATTCATTTTCATTTCACATTCAAATATTTCGGGCTGAAAAAGTATCACAACCGAATGCAAGTTGATCGGCATGGTGATGTTGTAACAGATGTCTCGTCGCGATTCAGTCGCGACGATCAAATCGCGTGAAGTCTGCCCGGGGCCTGGGAGATCGCGCGATGAAATCACGTGAACTCTGCCCTACTGGACTAACTTATATCGAGAGGAATGATTTGCGATCAAAGTACCTATAGGGCATTTCAAAAATCTTGACGATGGCGGACCGCGTGCAACACGCACGCACTTCCTGCAGTTCTTGGTTTTCACCTCTACTCGAACGGTTTCCTTATGTGTGGTAACTTTTGAACACTGAAAGTGACTGAGCTGAGCGTTGAGGTGATGCGTGTTTTTCTCTCCTCTGAGTGCAAAGGCCGCAGTAAAATCCGTCATCACGATTTCATAAATGACTTATATCTTTTTCATGCGGATTATTGAAGCATTACAGTCACCTTTTCACGGACAATGACCTTGCCATATATACAAAAAGATCAATCTTAAGCCTGATGTTTATTTTCTTAGCTCGGTGAAATAAAAGATAAGCGCATAATTCGATTCATCGTTGAAATATGAGTTATGCGATAATCGACGAAAACTTTCTCTGCATTTCGAGATTCATGAATGTGGAAATAAGAGTTAACAGATAAAACATAATTTGAATTGTCGAAATGAGATCTAGTGGAAAACCCGAGGAAAGTCCAGTTACACAATGCATGATGGATAGTCACGACGATTTCTTGGACTAGATGCGAACCAGCTTGTAAGTGCTGCTTTCTGGCATCTCAACATCACTGAACCGGTTCTTTCAGAGACTCTCTTTCCAGCACTTAATACATCAGTTTAAGAAAATGCATTGCTTTGGACAGATTAGTGACAGAGAGACTAATTTGTAGCAATTATCGGGAAAAATTCTCAAAGAGAACATTTCTTTCATATCGGATTATCGTACCACAGACGGATGCTATGAAATCAAGCTCGAATAGAAAATGCTGTGCAGAGCTTGATTGCGGCATTCATTCTGTTGGCGTTGCTTGGATACAAGTGATGAATTTGAAAAACCAGACATCACGACTACGTTTCGACAAACAATCACATGGACGCGTCTAATCATATACAGAACAAGATATTAGGCTGTCCCAAAAGTAAACTCCTTATTCGAATGAGTCAAACTTTTTTGTCTTCCTAGTAAACTGTACCATTTGATAGAGCAAAGCAAGCTCTACAAAATGACCACCAAAGATCCGCCTAATTCGTAATCCAAGTAAAATCTGGAGCCAAAATCAGAATTTCAGCTACTTTGAAAAGAGGATCTCCTCTCAGAAAATGCTTACGGATTTCATATAGAAGACCTCTAGGTAGTACCCAACCAGTGTACTTGTCGGATTTTTTACGGGGATCAAAATTGAGAATTTAAGATGGACCAAAAATGCGAAAATGCTGCTTTTTTCGTTTTTTTTGTTAAACTTGGGTACTACTCGATTACCAAAGCACATACAGAAGTATTTTAAGGTTACTTGGCTTGAAGCTTGTAGTATACAGTGACATATGGGAGAGGCTGAGGGCGGAGCCACTTTGGACTATCTTTTTCTCATACTCTAAGCGCTGAAAAAATCCAGTGAAAGGCATATTTGAGTGCTACTATGCGTCTACTGTGTAGTGACCAAGTATGAGCTCCGTAGGAACTTTTCTTGCAAAGATTCAATCTCCAGATAATTTTTTTCAATTTTGGCTCCAAACTTTAGCTGCATTAGGCTTAGGCGGACCGTGGTCATTTTACAGAGCTTGCTTCGCTCTATCGGATGATGCCTTAAGTCTGCTAGAAAAACAAAACAACCTGATTTATTGAAAAGGAGTTATCTTAGAGACACCCTAATATGTACATAAAGGCAGTGTCCGGGCAAAAACTCGATTTTGAGATTTTGTGCTCATACGGGCCTATTCGCCATGCTGAATCCGAAAATCCACATTGGAAAGCGCGAAAACGGCGAAAAAGGCTCTAACACAGGAGGGAAATCAGCAGGTGGGCGGGGCTTTCCCCAGTGCGATTTCACGCTCCCAGCTCCCGGAGCGATTTTCTCGATTCCGCTAGCCGTCCTAACATTGCTACCGGTCAAGTGCGAATGAATGACTTGAAACCGGAAGCGAGAAGGTCGCTCCAGAAGCCGGGAACGTGAATTCGCAGTGGGGAGGACCCCGCCCACCTGCTCATTTCCCTCCTGTGTTAGAGCCGTTTTTCGCCATTTTCGCGCTCTACAATGTACATTTTCGGATTCAGCGTAGCGAATGGGCCCAAGTAAGCACAAAATCTCAAAATCGACTTCTTGCCCGGACACTGCCTATAATAGTGGCGGTTCAGCATTCTTTCTCGGAGGGAGGTAGGAGCTGCAATTTTTCTCCTATGGAGGAATGTATGCTTCCGATAATTTTGAGTTGATAACCGTAAAATTTTGAAAAGTGTTGAGCCAGTTCTGCAGTTTGGTGTTGGAAGCCGCAAATGCTCATACGAGAGAGCTATTGAGATCAAACGTTCAATATTGTTTTTTTGGGACTATGTATATGGTCCACAACGAGCAAGTCGTCAGTGGCGTCTTGGAAGTTTGATCTGCGAAAAAGTAGTGCATCATAAGCTTGTTCTAAGCGATATTGTATAGATGTAGTCAGATTGTCTTTGCGCTGTGAACAAGCCACTCGTTTATTTTGAAGATACGCAGAGAAGACGTTGAGGCATGTTAGTCGTCCTTGTCAGTAGTGCTTCTATTTCATACGGTTGTCTGCGATGTCGGTTTTAGAGGCAGTGTCCGGGCAAAAAGTCGATTTTGAGATTTTGTGCTTACCTGGGCCTATTCGCCATGCTGAATCCGAAAATCCACACTGGAAAGCGCGAAAACGGCGAAAAAGGGCTTTAACACAGGAGTGAAATCAAAAGTGGGCGGGGCTTTCCCCAGTGCGATTTCACGCTCCCAGCTCCCGGAGCGATTTTCTCGATTTCGCTAGCCGTCCTAACATCGCTACTGGTCAAGTGCGAATGACTGACTTGAAACCGGAAGCGAGAAGGTCGCTCCGGAAGCCGGGAACGTGAATTCGCAGTGGGGAGGGCCCCGCCCACCTGCTCATTTCCCTCCTGTGTTAGAGCCGTTTTTCGCCATTTTCGCGCTCTATAGTGTGCATTTTCGGATTCAGCGTAGCGAATAGGCCCAAGTAAGCACAAAATCTCAAAATCGAGTTTTTGCCCGGACACTGCCTTTAAGCCTGCAGACCATTATTTATGATACAAATAACCCTACTTTTTCAAACATCGCTCGTCAGTATACTGAACCATTGAGCTTGAGCTGACGACCAGCTATCAGGTCTAACAGAACTGATACTCAATGAACACAGATGGCTTTCGCATGAGGTAACCAACGCAAGTTTTTCGCAAAACGATGTCGCAACCGACATAAACCAGTACAGTAGTCAGAACTCCTGGCACATTTTATTTAAAGGCAGTGTCCGGGCAAAATGGGGGTTCTGAGATTTCTCTGCCATGTGAAAGTAGCCCCCCTGAGACACAACATCGCGCAACTGCGAGCATAAAACGTTCGACCTAAAGCAAGAAAAACGATTGCAAATTGGGGAAACTTACGCCTTGGGGCGGGGTCCTCCGAGCTGTTTGAATTCCTGCCAGACGGCAGAGTACGTATGCCGCCACAGTTAAAAACCGTGCGCTCTTTGCAACCTCTGCGTCTTAGCCTGGCGGGAATCCCCAAATTTCGAAATGTGAGGACTTGGAAAATGCATGTTCTCGCCGTTTTCGCGCCTTCTGATGTGGATTTTCGGATTCAGCGTTGCGGATAACCCCAGATAAGTTGATTTTTTAGAAGTCGAGTTTCTGCCCGGACGCTGCCTTTAAAGGCAGCGTCTCGGCAGAATGAGCCTACCTCAGATTTTGAGACAGATGGATAGGAGGCCCTTTAAGTAAACCAAAACAGCAACTCCGCGCCGAAAATGTGAACTCTGCAAGCCAGGGGGGGGGGGCGGCCCAACCGTCGCTCCCCTTCCTCCTTTCGCTCCCTTAACACCTTTCGGACGAGTATGTTCTCCGCTAGAAAGCGCGCCGTCACTCGTAGCTCCGTAGGGCAAAATTGTTCTAGCGCTCTCTACCTCCTTACTCTGCATCTCTGACGGCAGAGATAAACGGCTCACTCGTCCGCCCCCGTCTCAAGGGAGCTTTCAGAAGACGGGCTTTTCCCCATTTTCACGCTAAGGGGAGTTCATGTCGTGATTCAGAGGGCCGGAATAGCCCCAAATCTGCCAAAACCCCGAAGTTGAAAAGTTGCCGAGCCGCTGCTTTTAAAGGCAGTGTCCTGGCAGATTTTGCATTTCCATCGTCTTGCATGTTTTGGCCTTTTAGGGATCGTTCATACCGCGCACAAAGGCGGACGAAGGCGGACGAAGCGGACAAAGCCGGACAAAGGCGGACGAAAGCGGACGAAGGCGCGTCTTGTCTCGTCTCGTTCCTCTCGACACACACATACACACACTCACACACGCCTCGTCTCGTTTCTCTCGACACACACACACACACACACACGCCTCGTCTCGTTTCTCTCGACACACACACACACACACACACACACACACACACACACACACACACACACACACACACACACACACACACACACACACACACACACACACACACACACACACACACACACACACACACACACACACACACACACACACACACACACACACACACACACACACACACACACACACACACACACACACACACACACACACACACACACACACACACACACACACACACACACACACACACACACACACACACACACACACACACACACACACACACACACACACACACACACACACACACACACACACACACACACACACACACACACACACACACACACACACACACACACACACACACACACACACACACACACACACACACACACACACACACACACACACACACACACACACACACACACACACACACACACACACACACACACACACACACACACACACACACACACACACACACACACACACACACACACACACACACACACACACACACACACACACACACACACACACACACACACACACACACACACACACACACACACACACACACACACACACACACACACACACACACACACACACACACACACACACACACACACACACACACACACACACACACACACACACACACACACACACACACACACACACACACACACACACACACACACACACACACACACACACACACACACACACACACACACACACACACACACACACACACACACACACACACACACACACACACACACACACACACACACACACACACACACACACACACACACACACACACACACACACACACACACACACACACACACACACACACACACACACACACACACACACACACACACACACACACACACACACACACACACACACATGCCTTCGTCCGCCTTCGTCCGCCTTTGTGCGCGGTATAAACGATCCCTTAGACCGCAGACCCGAATTTGAGTTTTGAAGCGGATACAAAGACCTTTTCCGGATCGTTTACCCATCTCCAGAAGGCAGCTCGGACGAGAAATTCAGTGGGTTGGGCCACGAAGACCTTGTGCCCGTAATTTTTGCTTTGGATAGCATGCACAGTGCGGGAGAGCAGTATGGGGTCCCGCGCCGAACGGTAGGTTCCGAGCGCGCTGTTCCAGGGCTATTTTCTCGGCCTAAGCGGAACTTCAACCAACCGGACTGCGCCTGGAGGTCAGTGAGATGACAAGAACCCCACCATAGCAATATCCTCCAGGGCGCGAATCTGCCGCGACACTGCCTTTATGGCATCGATCTATATCCCCCCCCCCGCTCCTCCTTTTTTTGCCGAGTGCCACTTCAGCATAGCGGAGAGTTGCGGGGCGCAAATTTTCCAAATGTTTCACTCCGTATTTTACCCATCGAACTGACAGAACTTCGTCGTCGAAGCGCTGTGCGACGCTTGACGCGTATCGGCTTCATGTGCTGTCGCACCTTTGCAAAGAGGGAGGCAGGAGTGGGTAAGACTTCCAGTATTTCTTTTCTCCATATCCGATTCGCTAGTGCAGGTAGAGGCGCAGAATCGTTCCTGCCATAAACCTTTTTCAAGACTTTGATAAGCGTATTCATGACTTTGAGTTGTTTCATACTGCAGTCGCTGCAGCAGCTGCAGTGACAGCGCAATGGCCCATAAGAACTACGCGATTTACGCGACTCTAAAGGAATAAGATTTCTGTAAAAGACGACGGTGGAGATTCTGTCATCAATCAAAACAGACAATGTCATCTGAGAAACAACAATTTGTATCCTTCTTCTGTTGATGGGTTTAACACATTCACGACAGGGCCGATTTTTCGCTGACTGCCATTTCGGACCAGAGCATATTTCGCAAAATTGAGTTTTTGGAATATTTTTAGGTCACTGATGGGCCCTGTGGTCTGAAGTGTTAATCTTTTGGGAAGTACTCTGAGAGGTGTATGCAGAAGTTTACTCGGCTTGTCTAAAAAATTCCATCGTGAACTAGCAAAATCAAAAACTTCAGAAAGCATACGACCCACCGGTGGGTCGTATTGTCCGAAATGGCAGAACACGTACGACCCACCGGTGGGTCGTATTGTCGTGAATGTGTTAAAAGACAGTATCGCCTAAACAGGATGTGCCTAGAGAGTGCCCGATCGGCTGGGCTCCCTAAAAGTATCACTAAGCGTCCAAAAAATAATCTGCTCATCTGTCGTTCTCTATACCTTACAAGGGAATGGTCAGAAGTCGAAGTGGCCAATCCATACAAGCTGTATACCGTTCGATGCAGCATAAAATGCTGATTTCAAATCTGTCTTCCATAATTGCAGAGCGCTTTTGTAGGGGAAGTTATGAGCAGCTTTATTGCGAAAAAACCATGTACAAAAATTGCGAAATTGGCACATTATTGCTGTTTCAGCTCACCTCTAGGTACGGGTTATATGAACTGGCCTAGTTGTACGTTTTAGTCCAACATATAGTCGAGAATGGCTTTGTACGGCCAAGTTTGCACTTTACACGCACAATTTCTTAGCAAAATAATGATCTTCAACGGCTTATAATTTCGTCCACAAAAGCGCTTTGCAGATGAGGAAGACAGATTTAGAATCAGCGTTTAATGCCGCATCTAATGGTATGCAGCCTGTATGGATTGGCAACTTCGACCCCTGACCATTCCCTTGTTAGTCAAAACGCAAACCGTCTCCAGCAGGACTAACATCAGTTGGTCCACGCAAATTAAGGTATCGTCGATTCATAGACCGCACGGACTGCTCAAACCCTGCGGACCACGCGCGATGCGGCTGAATTGTCGCGAGCACGAATGTACAATGGAAACTTTGTACTGGGGCAAGCGTACCTCGCGGCGCGTGCTCCGCAATAATATCCACTCCGTGCGGTCGACGAATCAACTATACGTCAATAGTTGCAGGTGTACTGTACGGTGCCGACCAAAACTGCATGCTTATCAAGTAATCTTGATGCTGGCACTAGAATATGTCCCTGCTAACTTACCAGCACCAACATGCTCCTCGAACGGTTTCGCACGTTACAGTTCAACCACAGCTGCGTTGTAGATTTACTAAATCTTATAAATAAAGCTGAATGTCTGTCTGTATGTATGTCTGTCTGTACGTATGTGCGGAATAGAACTTTTTATTTCTGAACCGATTTGGACCAAACTTGGCACACATACACTTCGGGCCTCGGCGGGTGTCATAGGCTACTTTTCGTTATCGATCGATATCGATTTTATCGATTTTTTTGCAAAATTTGAGCTACAGGGCTGGGAGTTGGCACAGGGGGGTAATCGAGCATGCTGATTACAAATATATTATTAACAGGCCCGGGCGGAGCCGGGTATGCCAACTAGTGTCATATATTTATACACAAACGTATCAACCGACGCTGCTATACAAGCTTTCTGTAGCAACTGAATGAGCACCAGTCCTCGCTCAACTAATACTGATCAAATATAGGGGCCTGCAGGATCACGAGAGTCGGACGTGCGTACGACCATTGCGCGGCGCACGTCAGATGTGCGTCTGACGACTCAGAGGTGCCAGACTTATCCTGTTGAGCAGCTTCATTCGGTTCACCATCTTTGCTGTTGGACAGTGTAGTGATGTGACCTATGAACCGAACGAACCGGCTGAAGCTGATAAGTCTGGCAATGACCTTAGTGACATCGGACTTGCGCGGCGCAGTGGCCGTACGCACGTCCGACTCTCGCGATCCTGCAGGCCCCTAAATTGTCGCCAAAATGACTCTCAAATGCAAGCCTACAATACACCGTTTTCAAGTGGTCCGAACAACCGCGATAAGTGAAATACGAAACAACTGCTCCTGTACCATCTAATCGTGAGAAGCGCCCACATTCTATCGCTATCGCGAAGAAAATGCGGAATTGAATGGCTTCAGGCGAGAAATTCACCTGCTAACGGATTTGATCACCATCAACTCAGACACTGAGACCGGCCGAGCCGCGGCCCATTTCCGGCTGGAATTTCGCAGCGTCCGCGGACCAGCCGGTGAAGGTCCGCGGCTCAGCCGGAAAACGGCCTCGGCTCAGCCGGAGGTGGTTGTCGGGCCATATAGTTCATTCCAGCTTGGATACAAAACGACTGTTTTTTTATTCACTGGCGCGTAAAATACACGCTGTGAAAAACAAAAATTGAGGTCGCAGACATGGCCGCTTCGGAAACCATGTCCGGCTTCAAGATTGGACAACACAAAGTGCTATCCAGGTGTTGTACAACACATTGATCTTGTTCATGCCTTGGAGACTGGAAAGACATGGAAGGCTATGGACACTGAGGGCAGCCTGACCATGCGTCGTACATCACGCAAGTGTTCTTTACGCTCAGATACTAGGACCGGCCGAGCCGAAAATGGGCCGCGGCTCAGCCGGTGTTTCGTTATAGAGATTTTGGTCCGCGGCTCAGCCGGTGCAATCATATCGACGTGAATTAAGGTCCGCGGCTGGGCCGGTCTTCGGCCACGCCCCCAAATTAAGGCCGCGGACGGGCCGGAAAGGCCTTTTGAGGCCGCGGCTCAGCCGGTCCCAGTGTCTGAGAACATGACCCGAGAGACGACGATAAAGTAGCGTTCAGTCTCCCATACATTTCTGATGAATTTTTAACGCAGTACGTCACTGCTTGGAAGGAGCCAATCTAGCAAGCACTTCAAGGCTATCCATATAAAGACCAACCCCATGCAAACTTGATAAGAAATCAAATATACGATCGCAAGTGCCTAAACCCCAAACTACTTGGTTTGTCCATCAGCAAAGAGCGAGACTATATAATTTCAGGTGTACCTTATGATCTTTACATGTCTAACATGTAATGATCACAATGGTAGAACCGGACGCCCTTTTTGCTGCCTCGTGAAAGAACATCTAGATGTACTAAGTATTCAAAAACCTTCTGGGGTCGCAAAGCTTGATACCGCACGACAACGTAGCGTTTCAAAGGAGTCAAGATCTTACCGTTTGAACCTGATGACTTAGCGCGCAGAACTCTAGAGGCATTTTGGATTTGCGACAAAACTTCAAAGATGAACGCTAAGAAAGGGTGCACTGGTATCATCGACTCTCAAGATTATAGAGGGCGGAGCATCGCCAACGCCTGTCAACATATAAGCGTGACGGTTTCACTAGAGAGTACAAAAAGTTTTTAACGTATACTCCTGGGAGTCGTCTAGGTATATCATCTGAAGCAGAATACCACTTAGAAAAAGAACGGGAATTTTAGCGTGTGTTCCTTGCGGCTTTCGAGGTCATCCGGGTTAGTATCAACTAACGTAATCCTCGATGTCACTCTATCTCGATGAATGTTGCTGGCTCTTCTATTGACATTTGTGAAGAAAATTACTGGACTTCGATTCCGGCTTAGGCAGAGGCGAAATCACTCAACTGTTAACCAACATAACATTAATGCAAGTGAAAAAAGCATTTTAGTCGAAGTGGCCTTTTTAGATGGGATGTATACGATATTGAAGAGCATAAAACGCTTATTCCGAATCCGTCTTTCTTATCTGCGGAAATCCGTGGAAGAGGAGTTATGAGCATTTATTGGAGTAAAAAACTGAATCAATATAAAATAAGTTGCTAAGATCTCACTAGCCCTTAAATAAGGCATCAAGCATTATATTTATTATCTTGAAGTATCTACTGAATAGTACTGTGATAATTGTCACTGCCCCATTGGAAGACTAGAAGAAATTTCATGGTTACTTTCGCCCTACTAGTACCTTCAAGTTTGTGCTCCAATAAACGCTCATAACCCTCGTCCTAAACGTTGCGCAGATTAGGAAGGCAGAATTGTAATCAGCTTTTCAAGCCCTCTGATATGGTATACATCCCATCTGGAAAAGCCACTTCAACTAAACATGCTTCTCTTGTTAATCAGAGAAGGAATGATACCAGCTTCTACGAAACATTTTCCATGTTAAAAGCAGAAGACCATCTTGAGATTTTGTATTTCGATCTTATGATGATGAACAGAAAATGGTAATTTTCTTCGTGCTCTCGGTTGATGCTAGCCCTGTGAGGCAAATGTTGGTGGTTTGTTCGGAGTTGTTTGTTAAGACAAAAGGACTATGCGTGCTCGGACAGTGAGCACATGATTAGCCCAACATCTAAAATTTTAGTGACAACTAGTTGGCAAACCCGGCTCCGCCCGGTCCTGTCAATAACATATTTGTAAACAGCATGCTGGATTACCCTCCTGTGCCAACTCCCAGCCCCGTAGCTCAAATTTTGCAAAAAATCGGTAAAATCGATACCGATCGATAACGAAAAGTAGCCTATGACACGCTCCCTGCCCGAAATATATGTGTGCCAAGTTTGGTCCAAATCGGTTCAATAAAAATTTCTATTCCGCACATACGTACAGACATACAGTTGAGTAGATTTAGCGGTAAATATAGTGTGCTTGCACAGAAGGTGAAATGCGGTAAAATTGGCGCGTGAAGAAATAGTTTCGACTGTGACGCCGGCCAATTGCGCGCGCAAGATACCCGCGTATTGACGTGGCTACTTGTTCACGCGCAAATTTCACCGCATTTCACCTTCTGTGCAAGCACACTATATTTACCGCTAAATCTACTCGACTGTACATACATACATACACGGCTTTACAACCTGAGTGTCCCACCCGCCCCGCTAGGACGCCACGCTTAGGTCCGCGCAGCGTTCGTGGCGCTGGCTGCGCGTCGACTGAAGCTTGGCGAAATCCGGGCGATACGCAGCAAACGCCGCGCGCGGCCTGAGCGAGGCGGCCGCGTTGGAGGAGCCGCGCAAGCGAAACTTGCGACTCTCAGGTTGAAAAGCCCTGTACACACATTCAGCTTTATATATAAGATTGAACACGTCGTCGGCAAAGTTCGATTTGACGACAATGCCAACAAATTTATCTGCTACGTGCAAAGTTAAGTTTGAAAACTTGTGGGGATTTCTAAATTGCGAAAATTCTATCTAGATACAGAGCCTACAGCGAGCACTGATTAGCGAATCAAGCTGCCTCAATCCGAGCATTTGCACTTCTATTGACAAAGTATTTTTGGAAGCATAACAACGAGGATTTTTGTTTTCTTATGGAAAACGTTTAAGATGTTTAATAGATATCTTTATGCTAATTCCTTGTCATGAAAAACAATATAGATGCATGGCTCACGCATGTTGTCATGATTCATCTTGTATGATAGAGTAAATGATGAAAGAGTCTAAACATATCTGTTTTTGGACACGGAATAGACGAATAGTCTTCGCAAAAGCATAAGAATATTCATTCAAAACGCAGTTGCCAATTTATAATAGATGACCAAAAATTGGATCTGTACGCGGAAGGGCACTCCTTTGTAGTATAGGATAATTGAAGCTGATTCTCACAGCAAATCTTGTTCCCAGCATTAAAGGCAGTGGATCAGCAGAATGGGCCTCTGTCAGGTTTTGGTAGTGTTCGGTAGTAGACCCCCGAATACACCGTAGCCCCAACACCCCACCCCCCAGTTCATGCGCTAAGTGCTTAAAAAGCGCTTCAAAACTCCACCAATGACGCCCACTCAATGGAAGTGGGAGGGGCTGGTGGAGTTTTGAATCTTTATTACAAGAGTTGGAGCATGAAATGGAGGGTGGGATTGGGGTACGGTGTATTTGGGAGAGGGGGGGAGGGAGGATCTACTACCTTACACCACCAAAATCTGAAGAGGTCCATTCTGCTGATCCACTACCTCAAAGTATCTAGCAGCATCACTACATTGGTGGCCCAAGGCTGATCTCTATATATATAAAACTCAAAAATTGTCTGTTTGGAGGGTATGGGAGTTATAGAAACGCACGCCGCTCAACTGATTCGGCTAAAACTTTGCATACAGATGTTCTTGATCCCGGAGACGGTTTTAGGATACTTTTACTAAAATTCGCTGGGTACTTTTATCGATTTATTGGTTTGTTTATTTTTTTAAGGAATTGAAGGCTTATCATGTTCAATCTAGCACCCATAGTTATGTAAAGGAGATATAATCAGACGTCATTCTTTGATATGTATATCAATTATTTGGTACAAAAGTTGACTATTTAAAAGAAGTTTTAGCTATGCACACGGCATTTTCAGAATAAAATCGCTTCCAAAACGAACCCCCGTGCACTGAAAAAAAATCAGCTCAACACCAGTTGTTGCTTTCCCATGTCATAAACGTTATAGAAAGCCATTGCATCTAACGAGCGCTGTAAAAATGCCAAATGGTCAAAGATATTGCATATAATTTCAGATCTCAATACTTTCTCACCGATTCTGTAGCACTTGCGTGCTGCTCTTCTTTCTTTTTCGGCTTCATCGCTGAAACTGCCGCTCGCCTTTTAGTTTATAGAAATTACGCTTATTCGAATAGAATTAGCATTTCCATCTCTTATTCGAGTTTTCTGACAACCCTTGATTTTCAGACCTAAATCATAAGTCCCATGTTTCTTTCGATTGCCACTCTGTTTGCAACAGCATTATGCGTAACAGGATTAGAACGGGGACGTCCAGTATGCTCCATAGACTTCGAAGAGGACGAGAGTATGGCCGATTTTCGCAAGTTCGCCAATGCTCCAGCTAAGATTGAAGCTTTTCTTGGAAAGACGTTGGTACGACAAGCACATGAATGCGGATTTTGGAACATTGGAACTTAAGGCTGATGACGACCGCACAAGAAGATACGAGGTTTACCACAGTAACCCATCGTGGGTAGCTATGCTCGTTAATGTCGTCGAGGTATAGCGCCGTAAAACCTAATTGCCCGCGCCGTTCCTTGAACACCAGCGTAAGCGAGCGGTCGTCGCGAACGGCTGTCGGCGTTCACTATATTCCAGGAAATCTTTCTTGAGCTTTCATGTTGTTCTCGTCAATGCAAGGTAGCGCTCTTGATGAAAGCTCCCTTCACAAGTTTGAAAAAATATGTGTGCAAAGGGTGCGCGCTCATTGTCGCTCGCAAAAAGCCTATAGCGCTTCAGGACCAAACGTTCCCAGCCGCGCCGCGCCTTGGTGTTCAAAGCGACGCGTGGGCAATTGGATTTTACGGGGCCTTTAGGTATTTTTACCAATCCATGATATTTTAGTGTCATTGTCAATGTTCTGAGAGATAGCCATGTTGAATCCATCTTGTGATATTCACTGTCAAAGGGCATTGGATAAGTTGAGTATAGAGTATTCACTTAAGAGGCGACATCTTTTATACGACACTAGTTAGCTTTCCTGGTCCAGCCCGGGCCATCGTTCACCGCACTGCGAGCCCCTCCCCCCCCCCCCCCGCCCTATATGGTATGGATGACTTACCCTGGGACATCCGCTTAGAAACCGCATCCTCGTGATCCTGAGGTGAAAATGAGCTTCGCCGCCCTCTTTTACATGAGTATGGAAAATGCTTGATTGAACATGATAACCCTTCAATTCCTTAGGAAAATGTAAACAAATCAATAAATCGATAGAAGGACCCAACGAATCGCCGCAAAAAGTAGCCTATCATCTGCGCAACTCGAAAACATATGTGTACAAAGTTTCAGCTGAATCGGTTGAGTGCGCGCGTTTCTATAACGCACATACCCTCCAAACTGACATTTTTTGAGTTTTATATATATATATAGATTACAACGGCACTAACAATTAAGCAGCATTGTTAATTCCTACTTGGGAACCATTTCAGAAAAAAGCAGGGGAACGCCACTTCATCAGATTAAGCAGAAAAGGTCACCGTTGGATACCGATTACAATCAAGGAAAAGGGATTTGAGAAATGGAAAACTGTTTGCACTTTGTGACTTTTGCAGTACATGACTTCATATCTAAGAACTCTACTATAATTAGAGTGATAATGAAGGTTGAATTTTACACCATAAACACCGCAGCTATTCAAGTAATCATTTCAAAACAGAATAAATGACAAAACTAGCAGAGACGCATCATGTCTCGATAGAGAGGAGAGGAAGCGCTTTGAATAGCATCATGTTCACTTTACTTTACTTTATTTTACTTATACACTCAAGGTGTAACACAAAAGAAAAAGAAACAGCAAAATACAATGCCAGCTAGTCTTAAACCAGCGGATGTTAAACGTACACGTAAGAATGAACGAGAGGACTCAGTCTTGTAAAATCTGTCAAACAGATATGGTTCAGATTAGCAGATATGGAATCTCGATCAAAGCAGACTATATGTTTGCCTCAATTTCAGAGAGAAATCGTTTAGAGTAGTATTGAGGAGACACGTGCTCATTATTGCAGTTGCCATCCACTGCCCAACAGTTCATCTGAGGGGTCCAATATTGATGTTTTTTTGTTTTTGTTGTTGCCTTGTACTTGTACTACTTGTACTTGTGGTCGGTCCGGGACACTTGTAAAGTAGTAGATGTGTTAGTGGGGATATGAATAAGAACAGGCGATAAGAGAGACGAATAACCTAGCTAAAAGGGACCTTATACAACGCTTAGTTCCCGCGCATAGGTCAATACAACACCAGTAGATCCAAGAGATCTCTAGACAACAACAACACAAACTATAACAAGTACTATGTTACTCTAAAACATTTTTATTTTTTCCTGCGAGACTGCGAAACAAGCACGTTAGCAAGGAAAGTCTTTCAAATGGAAGTAACGATTCCCCATAACGTCTCGCTGTAGGGCGTTGAAAACGGTGATTCCAAATTGATCTTCCTTTTCTGCGGAACAACTCCGATAGAAGTTCTAAGTGTTCAATAGTCTAAATTGTTAAGCCGTAAGTGGCATGAATTTAGCGAAAAGAAGTACAAAAATGTTTATGATCCCTTGTAAGTGAATAGATACTTGATATAAATTTGATGACCTACTTTGCTGATTTTGTAGAGCTTTTCGCTAATTGCTACCTACTGCATTACAATTTTGAACTTTCAAAAACTCATAATTTTTTTCGGAGAGTTTTCCACAGAGAAGGAAAGAGTTGAATTCTAATCAACATTCAAAGATGCATCCAGTGGTACAGGTACTACGTGGAAAGGCCACTTTGACTAAAAAGGGTTCTCTTGTTAGTCGTTGCCGGAACAGTAATCCACATGAATTATTCGCATGCTTGCAATTCTTTATGCAAAGGTTCAGTAGAATTGACTTAAAAGTTGGAAAAAATGAAAAATAAATGACTTTTTAGAAGGAACTGGAAAACCTTTTCTTGTTGCAGCAACGGCACACCACCGCGAGCGTAAAATGAAATTAAGATACTTTTGTAACGTTTATTATGGATAACACGTGATGTTCATACGTATTAATATTAATTGTAACTCAGGTCGCAATATTCTTGCATGCATTATTCAAATTTAACATTAGTTGCTGCTTCACTAATCTTATATCATTGTTATCTGTAGATCAGTCAGAGTCCGAATCCGAATCCGAATCTGACTCTGAATCTGTGAGTACTGCTTTTACATTATTATTTTCATCGGGCTGCAAAAAAGGAATTGAATATTTCGAGCATATGGAAGGGCTTCTTACATCTGGAAGTTCCACCGAAACTTCTCCGGCCATTATCGCGAATGCCAACGGAACTTTTGGAGATGGCTTAAACGAATACAGAAACGCAGAGAATGTGAAAAAAAAAACTATGTAGATGCAACGCACCCACTCTGCAGTTTGCTCGGCCTCTTCTTCACTGCTCTGAATAGTTTATGTTGAGGCTGTGAAGCTTTGCGTACTTTTCTACATACCGCTTTTTTGTCATTTTCCGTTTCGTATAGTGTTTTCTGTATAAAAACTGGTCGTTTCCTCTACAGCACACATTGATAAGCAACTGCTCTATTCGCAAAGAGAAAGTATCAACCTCTTCAGCTTTTTTATGCTCATGAGTCAGCGATGGTTGTATCCGTGATATTTCAACTTGATTTAAGGACTTTGTTTCATTTCTTTTTTTAGCAGATGGTTGCATCGCTGGTGCAGGGTCAAGCTTTAACTTCATCGTTAAATGAGTCTCTTTGCTTCGCTTGGGGCGTCCTAGCAGTGGAGCATTAGCTACACTGTTGAGCAAATCCTGTATCAAAAATATGAGACAAAGCGTAAGATTTTCGAGACTGCATACCTTAGTACCATTTTTCACTTTATAATTTCTCATGCGAGTCTTGTTTGCTGAAGAGATATCATCCCATGAGCTCAAAGATGTGGCACTAAATTGAGGAAAGCATCCCGGTATGTGAACGGGTTTCTTAAGCTCTGATACTGCGACATCATTCTTGAAAAAAAGCGTTGAAAAGTGACAATTGATACTCTCTGCATACCTGAGCATGTTCCACTGTAAGAAGCTTATTTTTTTCCAAGCGTTGACCCGGTAGAGGCTCTTTTCCGACGTGCGCCTTAAGTAGACATTGAGGTAGCTCAGATGTGAGAATGTTATGCACCTGTCCATGTGGGAGTGATTTTATGGAGCTATCGGAAGACGATATATCATCCTTAAAGCAAACAAAGACTTTACTCATCACGTACGACTAAGCTTACTTGTGTAGCCTCCGAATGCAGGTTGAGATAGGTTATTTCTGGATCTCGCTCTTCAATGTCCATGATTCTCATCAAACAAAGTCGCTTCAATCACAGTCCGTACAAAGATCTTTGAAATGCGACCAACTCCGTAGCTTCTCGATGCACACCAGTGGCCAAGGACGTATATATTCAACTAGGAGTGACTGCGGTTTCATGCATTCGTTTTATTATGATAAACAATCTTTTGCTGCATTTCATTTACTACAGTGAGGACTAAATAACTGCAATTGATATGGTTGAAGCTCGACTTTCTTTGTCAACCACTTGAGGCTGCAGTGTGCACATCCCAAACTTAGCATCATAGGACAGGCACACGACGCTGCGATGCCGCTTGCACCTCAGGGTGAATACATCTTGCTAAGATGCAGTGAAAGCGGACGCATATAAATCGCCTTATCAATGGCGAAGACAAAACATTCGTTGCCGCAGAAGTTTGCAACAGAAAAAATGCATCCTTGCCACTCTCTGTCATCTGCTAAAAATTCTACAAAGAGAAAGGGAAAAAAGCATATATTTCGCACATATCGATAGTACACAGAGCCGCGTACTTCGCGAGAATGTGAGCTGACCAAGGATGCCCCACAATCTCCTGTCTCCGTCCTTTAGAGCACTGAACATACAGGCGACTCTGTGGCTATATTCATAAACGAACTCGGATTCCGCTTCTTTGGGTTCGCGAACCCAATGGGCTACGGCTCGCGAATGCACCGGGGTAAAATTGGCGTTTACAAGTGCTCCTCCAAGTTCGCTAACCCTGTGATTCAGCGATGTGCTTATTGACGTCTATGCAAATTGTGCCCTAGCCTCTTTGGGGTGCATGATTGCACGGATGCAACTCAATTTTTGCTCGAATCTACCATAAGTAAGCAAATTGCTGTCTACAAACTAGATGTCTTCAATGAAAATCTTTGCCGAAATTTTGGGTGGTCGTTTATGGCGCTTAAACCTGAATTTCAACGCACAAATACAAGTAGTAAGTTATGGAAACACATGATTTATCAGTCATGTGCCTTCTGTCACAGGTGTTCGCGAGGAACCACCCATTTTGGCGACGTATGGTCGTCTACCACCATTGTCCTTCTAGTCTCGAGTCATTTGTAACTTAATATGTGAGATTGCACACTAAGCCCTAATAGCGACGGCACTCATGCTAGTAACTTCCCAGTAAAACATTTTCTAGCCCAACAAATATAGAAATGTGTTCTAATGACTATCATATAATCAACTAAAACAAAATAAACCAGGAAACAAGGAGAAATCACTGGAAATGAGCAGGTTCTAGTTTCGCAGTTCGTCAGTTAGCGTGTGTAGTGTGCACTGAGCATATTAAGTTACAAATGACTCGACCATAGGTCCTTTGGTGAAATGGTGGCTGCTGTTATCAGCTTATCATGCTTTAGATTTCTTCTGTGAGGGTTCTCAAACGTGATGGAGCGGGTATGGCGATAATCAAATACGGAGACCACGAATGAAATAACCGTTGATGAAAATCTTCCTGAATTAGTTTTGGACTTCCTGTGAGGACCCACTTGGTGGAGGAGAATTCAAATGCGGGGATTTCCATCGAGATAACCATTATCATGTGTAGGTAGGGAGAAGAAGTACGTATATTGAAAAACAAGGTTTCATTTCTGAAAATGGGCTGTGTGATCTATTGGTCACGTAAGTAACTGTTTAAAATGTCAATAACTAAATTTTTGACACTATTTACGAATTTATACAGAGTGTTTGTAAAGATATACTGTTTCGTCGTTGATAACTCTCTTGCTTTCATGTCTTTTCGCCAAGCTTGAGGCACCATTCTGTAGGACGAGGTTAAACTTAAATCTACAGTATGGAGCGAAACATCATCGCTCTTCATTACCGGGGATTAGTAATGAAGGGCAAGATAGGAACTTAGAGAAGGATTTTTTGGTAGGAACTTCGAGAGGGATTTTCGGAAATTGAAAGCGATTTTTGCTTCAGAAAGAAAACCAAACAAGCCGGAAACAAAAAGACTAGTCGAACTCGCTGAAACAAATTTGCACTTCACTGTAATGCTTCTTTTGTAAATTATTTCAGGTTTGAAATAACAAGTGTTTTTCAATGTTCGTCAAAAATGTGACACCGTTAAAAAGCTCGAAACTGATAAAAAGTTGTGTAGTTGAAATAGCACGCCGAAGACCTTGCTACGAATTTCCAGATTTTTTGGAATTTTCTTCTTTAAGAGGCCTTACCCACTGTGACGCTGCATGCTGAAAGTTCAAACCGTAATCCTACAAATGAAGAAGGATTAATAGTTTGCTTCACACTGTAAGTCTAAGTTGAACCTGTACATGATGGTAACTCAAACTCGGAGACATGAAAACAAGAAGTTGATAATGATGAAACAGTATGAACATCTTTTTGGGACACCCTGTGTTATCCGATTAAAAAACTTTTGGGGTAGTAGAATTTATATGTTATAAAAATAATTTATATGTTTGGAAAAAATTTTGGGAATGGAGCAGTTAACGCACTTCACAGATTTTAGGAAATACGTTTTTTTTGTTGAGGTTGAGCAGCCACTTTGAAAACATTATAATTGCGTGATCAGCGCAGCCTCTCGTGTAGGAACTCCTAGCTCGAGATGTGTAACGCAAACATAAACGAACAGGTAGACGTAATTCATTCTCCATGTCTTATATTGTTATCATATAATTCGTGACCACAAAGAATTCTAGTCTTGAAATTGTGAAAGAGCTATAATAGATTAGCAGATATTGGAATGTGCTGCCCATTACAAGCCTACATTACAAATTGTTTGCGGCCTTTCTCGAGATATTCTCACGCGATGAAGAAGATTGGCAAGCCCTCTTGCTGGAGGATTTCTTCTGTTCCAGAAAACAATCCAGAGAGGTAAGTAACTGAAGATTGTTTCTAGTACACCTTGCTAATAATAATCGACGCTCCTTACAAAGGATCTCATAACATTTAGCAAAGGAAGGGAAATTAGCCTTGTAAAAGAAAATTTTTTTTCAAGATTTTAGGGGTTACGGACCCGCAAAAATTTTGTAAAGCACCCCAAAAAATTTTTTGGAGCGCGTGGCTAACGCCACGCACCTTCACTTGAAAATTTTTTTTGCCGCGCCTCACCCCCCCCCCCCCCCCCCACCCCCCCAGTCCGAAATCCTAAGACCGCCACTGGTTCATATGTATGTTTGTTCTTACTTACGTTGGTCCTTCTTGATTCGGCAGGGAAATGTCGTAAGAGTATGGTTTAGGAAAGATGAATTCGATAACGTGTACTTTTTCAAAGTAATATCAAAACTTTCAGCATCTGAAACTCTCAATAATTTCTTATTCTAGTCGATAGTTTTTGCACATTTAATCACGAATTACAGTGTGTGTTTCGAGTATGATGTAAAGCTAACTTCTAGCAGAAAAGCTTGAAGCAATCCAGTGCTTACCTTATCAGTTTGATAATGTGCGCCGAAAAGATGCCATATCAGCAAACAATGTTTTACTGACGCAAGAAGCTGGCTACCTATCATACAATATATCTTCGGAGAGATAAGCTCCCGTACAAAAGGCTAAGCATGTGCTCTTTTCTTTGTGCGCTACGTCAGCCATGGTGAGTTCTTATTAGAGAAGTTCTTCTTCACAAAATTCTTTAGAAAAAAAAAACGAGAAAACAATTTTTCCAGAAGTTCGTCGTGCTCATTGCCTTTGTCTTGGCTGTCGCTTCGGCAACCTACATTCCCGCATCAAGTAAGTCAGAAATTTATCAATATTTATCCATTTATTGCACATCAAATGCGCCTACAAATCCGAGAGCATTGGCAATAGTCGTAGCAGAGAAAAACGCTCAACCTAAGCCAATAAACCTAAAAGGATCGGATTTAGAAAAATGATCCCAAGCAATATTCGCTCAGATTTAAAATTAACCTGATAATATCACAAAAACCTAGCATAATACCGGAATAATAGCATTGCAAAGTTGATTATAACTTTAGCAATATTTTCTATGGTTATTATGTATAGACTGCGTTAAGACGTTCACTCAGATTCAGCGCCAATGGTGGACAATTTTTGAGATGTAGGACAAAAAGTTAGGAGATTAGTATTTTTTGCGAAATCAAAGTGATTCAGAATTTTGAATTCATGATGAGTTTTTAAGACGGTTGTAGTTTACATAGAACTTTTGCTGTCGGACTTTTGCCGACTAATGGGAAACGTCGTATGTGATCAATTTATATTTCGCTTTCAGAACGGGTTCTGAGAGAAGCGGAAAATCTTAGCGGACCTGAGCTGGTCGAATATGTGAACAACGTTCAAAAACTCTTTACCGTAAGCTTTCTTGACTGTAACTCAGACTGAGCCAAGGCTCTTTATTCCAGGTCAGCCTTTCTCCCCGCTTTGCGCAGTACCCTGATGCTATCAAGAGCCGTTTGATGGGAGTGAAGCACGTAGAGATCCCAGCTGAAGACAGAGTGAATGAGAAAACACACGACGACATCGACGATGCCACCATCCCAGACTCTTTCGACGCTCGGAAGCAGTGGCCCCAATGCCCATCGCTTCTCTCGATCCGCGACCAATCGTCCTGTGGTAGGGCTCTCCTGGCTGTATTTGGTTCCAAAGACTAACCAGAATTTTTAGGATCTTGCTGGGCATTTGGTGCTGCCGAAGCCATGACCGATCGCATCTGCATCGCTTCGAAGGGAAAACAGCAAGTCACCATCTCTGCTGATGATATTCTTTCCTGCTGTGGAATGATCTGTGGAAATGGGTAAACTTTAAGTCTATGGAACTTTCATTTTTCCCGAATTAAAAATAGCACCAATTTCATTCAAAAAATTTGAATCGATATGCAAAGAATGAAAAATCAGTTATGGTTCAGTGACACCTAAAAATCGAAGATCATTAGTACGCTACTAAAGTTATGATATTCTTATAGATGCGAAGGTGGCTATCCTCTCCAGGCTTGGAAGTACTGGGTCAGAACCGGAATCGTAACTGGCAGTAACTACACCATGAAGGTGAATAGCTTTTTTTCCAGAAAACTTCAGTGTCATTAGCATAATTTCTTTGAGAAATCGGTTTTGAATAATTATTAGACAACGAAATCACCCTTATGAAAATCTTGTATGTATTGAAATGAAGCCAATGTCTTCCATCAAATCGTTTTCCTAAAAAGATTGTTTGTTCAAGGCTGGCTGCAAACCATATCCATTCGCCCCATGTGAGCATCATGACAACGCCACTCGCTTCCAGGTATGTTTTGTGGACCCCTTGTGGTGCTATTCCAATAAAAAAAGTAACCAAAGAAAATTTAGCCCTGTCCTGCCGACATCTACCCCACGAACAAGTGTGAGCATACATGCCAAGCTGGTTATCCAGTCAGCTACACCAACGATAAGCATTTCGGTAAGTCACAAACCATATTGGGCCTTTGTTAGGCGCAGCTGAAAGAGATTAGATAAAAAATGGGTGCGGTGGTTGTCACGGATTCAGGGAAGTCATGAATTGGCGCAAAGATAAGCGAAACGGTGTTTAGGATCCACCGCTTATGCCGTTTCGAAAAAGGTCGCAGATATCCAAAAAGAAATCATGACCAATGGACCAGTTGAGGTCTCGTACACTGTATACGAAGACTTCGAGCACTACACTGGTGGTATCTACGTGGTAAGTAGAACATGATTGACACCATATATAGGAATTTTTTTTTCAACTCTAATTTGATGGCATTTTTTCGTAAAAAAATTATTTATCTACAGCACACCGCTGGCAAAGAACTTGGTGGTCATGCAGTTAAGATGATCGGATGGGGAGTTGAGAATGGCACACCATACTGGATCTGTGCCAACTCATGGAACTCCGACTGGGGAGAGAACGGTAACTAGAGAATTTCAATAAATACTGAAAAGCTAAGCCTATGCTTCAGGTTTCTTCCGTATCGTCCGCGGATTGAACGAGTGTGGCATCGAATCTGGAGTTGTTGCTGGAGAGCCCAAACTCTAATTTTGAAAATCGAAAACTCTGTAAAGATATACATAAAGATAGATGAACAAAGCATCGGAGTATACATGAAATGGAAATTCTTTATAAATAGATCACAGAGATATTTATAATAAACGACATTGGCACTTTCATTGTGGATGAGCGAAGTCGATGTCAATCACAAATACATAGATATGTACAATACCACCCGTAATTTGTGAAAAAAAATGGCGGCGGCACTTAACTTACGCGGCGCCGCCGAAGTTAGGTGACTTTTGCCGCGTCGCGCGGCAAAAGTCGGCGGAAAAGCGGCCAAAGTCACCTAACTTTGTCGCGCAACGCCTAACTTTTTATAAAAAAAGACCTTATCTTGATTCAAAATTTATGAATTCTATATCTAAGAGTACCATTCAACTCAGCTCGGCGAGGCGCATCTTCCAATTTACGGATGTGCCTAGTTGTGGGATATAAGTTTCTTTCCTGGAATTTTAGTGTAAATGGACCATTCAGTGTGCTTATTCCAGAGGCTACGTACACATTCTATTGAGCACAGCAGAAATAGGGCAGGTATAGTTTAAGAGCTCATTCTGTATGGATATATGGGAAACTGGGCAGCTCATTCTGCATGGATATGTGTGAAAGTGGGCTTCTCTCGGCGAAGTATGACGGGTCCCAAAATGCAGGAAGACAAAGGGAAATGGTTGGAAATCGCATGAGAAGCACATATCGCGGAATGCCGCGCGTGCTGTGCAATGTACAATACCACTCACAGAACGGGAATTGCGCGAAATTCCAGAAATTTCGCGATTCCGGATTATCGCAAATTATGCAGCGCCATAACTTCCTTCGGAATTAATATATTCTAAATTCGAAAGCAGCACTGTGTTCATCTCGTGAAGGCGAATCTTTCTACGTACATCATGTCATCTATATCTTGTTTTCAGTTTTCTCAAATTGTTCTGAGGAGGTCCCTTTGCAAGTATGTAACGCAGCGCCTATCCAACTTGAAAGCTTCCAGTAAGCACCATTCGATAGTGCTCTTCTTGTGCATTATAGTGCGCTAGTAAGCTGCCGCAGACTTCTTTTCAAAAGAGAAAAAAGCGTTGGTAAATTCTGGAAAAATCACTCGTTTCCAGATTCTACTTGCCGTAACTTTCTTTGGAGTGGATATTTTCTGAATCCGAAAAATGCATTGTGCTCAGCTCATCAAGGCAAATCTTTCGGTATGCAGAATGTCCTTGATATCTCGATTTCAGTATTCTCAAAACTTTCTGCGGACGTTTCTTCGCAAAGGTGTGAAGCAGCGCGTATTGCCCCCAGTACATTCAGAAAGAAATTTTCGATAGTACTTCTTTTGTAGATTATGGAGCGCTGGAAAGTAGCCGCGTACTCCTTTTCAAAGGAGTTAGAAGGGCTGGTGAATTCTGGAAAAATCATGTCCTTCTAAATTTTTCTCAACGTAACTCTAAAATATGAAGCTCTCTTGCTAAGCAGATGTGATTTTCGTAACCAGCAGGTCGGATAACCCTTATGAGCATGTTTTCCAAGATGTTCAAGTAATTTCATTTTTTCTCGTTTTACGCTCTGAAGCTGGCCGATGGATTTTGGTCAAAATGTTCATGCTCTTAAATTGTAAGGAAACTTCGCTTATAGAGGTTTTCGAACACGCTCTTTACGAAAATCGTGGTCCTTGAGGATTACAGGGTCTTTTTGGTGAGATACGGTGAGGTGACTGTAACTGCATCACGAAAGTGCGTAAATTGGCCCGCACTTCTCGCGTATCTGTCAGCAACCTTGCCTGCTTGCTTTTCTCAGTCAAAGTTACTAGGAACTGCGCTACCGAATAGTGCATGAATCAGGCTCCAGTCTATAAAAATCACCGAGTTATGAGCCTATGAAAACACGTCCTCATGAATTTTGCCCAAAATCTAAAGATAGCAAATCTCGTCGAAATTCCACCGTGAGCGCTTGTACAACACGCTGATCAAAATCTTTCGCGTCCTTAATGGGTCTTATTGTGTTAGATTTAGTAGTTTGAGTTCTAGCCACTGAAATAGCTCTGATATTCAACTGAGCAGCTGAAGCATATGCAAGTACCATATTCAATACAGTGGGAGTTTTTGGGCGAAGCGAACACAATATCCGCAATGCGAGTGTCATACAAGCGCTCACGGTGGAATTTCGACGAGATTTGCTATCTTTAGATTTTGGGCAAAATTCATGAGGACGTGTTTTCATAGGCTCATAACTCGGTGATTTTTATAGACTGGAGCCTGATTCATGCACCATTCGGTAGCGCAGTTCCTAGTAACTTTGACTGAGAAAAGCAAGCAGGCAAGGTTGCTGACAGATACGCGAGAAGTGCGGGCCAATTTACGCACTTTCGTGATGCAGTTACAGTCACCTCACCGTATCTCACCAAAAAGACCCTGTAATCCTCAAAGACCACGATTTTCGTAAAGAGCGTGTTCGAAAACCTCTATAAGCGAAGTTTCCTTACAATTTAAGAGCATGAACATTTTGACCAAAATCCATCGGCCAGCTTCAGAGCGTAAAACGAGAAAAAATGAAATTACTTGAACATCTTGGAAAACTTGCACTTAAGGGTTATCCGACCTGCTGGTTACGAAAATCACATCTGCTTAGCAAGAGAGCTTCATATGTTAGAGTTACGTTGAGAAAAATTTAGAAGGACATGATTTTTCCAGAATTCACCAGCCCTTCTAACTCCTTTGAAAAGGAGTGTGCGGCTACTTTCTAGCGCTCCATAATCTACAAAAGAAGTACTATCGAAAATTTCTTTCTGAATGTACTGGGGGCAATACGCGCTGCATCACACCTTTGCGAAGAAACGTCCGCAGAAAGTTTTGAGAATACTGAAATCGAGATATCAAGGACATTCTGCATACCGAAAGATTTGCCTTGATGAGCTGAGCACAATGCATTTTTCGGATTCAGAAAATATCCACTCCAAAGAAAGTTACGGCGAGTAGAATCTGGAAACGAGTGATTTTTCCAGAATTTACCAACGCTTTTTTCTCTTTTGAAAAGAAGTCTGCGGCAGCTTACTAGCGCACTATAATGCACAAGAAGAGCACTATCGAAAGGTGCTTACTGGAAGCTTTCAAGTTGGATAGGCGCTGCGTTACATACTTGCAAAGGGACCTCCTCATAACAATTTGAGAAAACTGAAAACAAGATATAGATGACATGACGTATGTAGAAAGATTCGCCTTGACGAGATGAACACAGTGCTGCTTTCGAATTTAGAATATATTAATTCCGAAGGAAGTTATGGCGCTGCATAATTTGCGATAATCCGGAATCGCGAAATTTCTGGAATTTCGCGCAATTCCCGTTCTGTGAGTGGTATTGTACATTGCACAGCACGCGCGGCATTCCGCGATATGTGCTTCTCATGCGATTTCCAACCATTTCCCTTTGTCTTCCTGCATTTTGGGACCCGTCATACTTCGCCGAGAAAAGCCCACTTTCACACATATCCATGCAGAATGAGCTGCCCAGTTTCACATATATCCATGCAGAATGAGCTCTTAAACTATACCTGCCCTATTTCTGCTGTGCTGAATAGAATGTGTACGTAGCCTCTGGAATAAGCACACTGAATGGTCCATTTACACTAAAATTCCAGGAAAGAAACTTATATCCCACAACTATGCACATCCGTATATTGGAAGATGCGCCTCGTCGAGCTGAGTTGAATGGTACTCTTATATATAGAATTCATAAATTTTGGATCAAGATAAGGTCTTTTCTATAAAGAAGTTAGGCGTTGCGCGGCGTTGCGCGACAAAGTTAGGTGACTTTTGCCGCTTTTCCGCCGACTTTTGTCGCGCGACGCGGCAAAAGTCACCTAACTTCGGCGGCGCCGCGTAAGTTAAGTGCCGCCGCCATTTTTTTTCACAAATTACGGGTGGTATTGTAATAAGACACTGTTAATCAGAAAGTTAAGTGAAGATTCAAGTAAGCTCCTTGGGACAAGATAGAACGCAGTTTAGTGATAAGCAATAGATGATAATATTAAAAACTTCTTACTCTAGATTATGCAATAAATAGAACCTCACGGGACGGAAAAGGAAAAGAAAACGCATTCTGCTTGGACCATGAGTAATGAAAACCAAATAACGAAAGAAAAAATTCCACATTCTCATTTACTATATATCCTCTTGCGAACGAGATTTCTAACGAAAAGTTCTTACAATTCATCAAGCAGTTGATCGCAACTCTGCTAGGAATCTCTCTCGGCTTACTAGCAAAATTATTTTTTTATCAAAAGACGTTCTACCGCTTCAACCTAGCGAAAAAACTCGTTCGCTTTCGTGATAGAGCCATACTGGTTTGACGTGTGTTTATCACGACTCTAATCAGTAATCAAAATGTTTTCGATTTCATCAAGAAGAAATTTTGTCGAGTTTGCAGATTTCGGTTTCAAAACGCTGTCAATAGTCTTCAAATGTTCTCAGAAAAGATGATTATCAATTTCCCTATGCAATCGGTTTTGCTAAATAATGAGATCTGTGATTATTGGAGAGCAATAGAATATTCATAGTATTCACTTGTAATGGTTCAGCTTCAACATAGCTCTTAATCTTCTTTCAAAGCACTTTCTTATTCGGGTCAAGACGGGATCTAAGGAAAGCTCTATTGAACTGTGAGGAGTCTGACGAGAAAATAGACGGTCGCCACTTGAACGACTAGTTGTAGAAACGAGAACATCGCATAGGAGACGAGCAGATACTGCAGTAGAAGTAGGAAGTCGGCAGGCAACAAGCTGAGATCCTAAAGAAACTTTTTTTTTGTAAAAAAAGCAGTTTTGCAGAGAAGGCTCAGTTCCATTCAACACATAATCCATATATTGGTTTCGGTAATTATGGTAGACAGCCTCGTTTGTCAATGACCGAAATAAGCTTATAAATTTTTTTCCAAGTTGAATCAGCCGCGGAAAAAGTTTCTACGCCGCTATTTTCCTAAATTTTAGAATTGTAAACTTGCGACGAATCTGAGAAACAAAATGCAAAATTTTCTAAGGTTTCCAAATGCCGCCCCTGTGGAAAAGTTTGTATCGCCGTTTTTACCTGAATGCCTAATGGCCATCGGGAGCCCATGGATGAGAGCAGTCGTAACAGCTTGTGATGTGTTTCCGAACGGATCATACCCATGCTCATGTCAACGGTAACCTAGAAACGATGGTAAGAGTCGATCGGTTGTGGCATATTTGTGGATCAACATAAGCTTCCGAACAGAAGCTCGTGAGGGCTCCTTCAAATGGTCTCCGAAAATCTGACGTGATTTTAAAGCGCGGAAAAAACTGAAGTAAGAAGGGCAGCTCAAGCATTGCTTTGAAGGGTAAAGATGAAAAAAAAATACTAGTACAAAATTCAAATCCATAAGAGCTCCTCAAGTGCTCTTAACTGATGCGCAAAAAGCCCTTGCTCTTGCAGTTTCGCAGAAATTGTATGGTTCCAAAAAAAATCTAATCTTTCAAAAACTTATAAAATCAATGAACAAGACTTTGTACTTGGGAAATCTACTGACGACTAATATTTTTTCCAACACTGTATTCGAATCATCATTTCTTTGCGAGCTTTTGTCATTGAATTGTTTACCATGACTGCGATCAAAAAAAAATGAAGAAAACGGTGCAATCGTCTCACCTATAAGGACATTGAAAATGAAAGTAGATTACTCACTTGCTTCAGCGAGGTTCGATCGGATGCTCGAGCTACTTCTACTGCATCAACTGCTGCTATAAATATGAACTGTTCAGCAATAAAGTTTTCGATAGGCTCTTCTCTCGACTCACAGGTAATAAAAGCTGCTTGTTTGGGAAATACAAAGTTTGGGATGACCGTGGCTACGAGCAAAATGGCAACAGACTTTGAAAGTACGCTTGATGGTGAAAGAGCAGTTGTTAGAGAAAGAAATCCCAGTATGAGAGTAAAAAGGGGAAAAGATAGCTGGCAAATCTGAAAGACGAAAAAGGTTATAGAGAAAAGATAGCAATGTTGCGTACCATTTCTATGATGGTCCCTATAGACTGCACAAATGTCCACAGCAACACTATTCTCGAGACGTCAGACACAAGCAGCACTCCGGCTATGAAGATCTAAAAACGACAAATCATAAGCGGAACTGAAGAGCTCCTTCATACCTGTATATATGCCATCACTCGAATGTAGTAAATGGCATTTTGATAGGTTTTCAAACGACGATCATAGTCCCTCGACTGCGTTTTATAGTCGCGGTAGTAATCGGAATAGTCATCGTCCAAGTGCCTCCTTGGGATTACATAAGCAGCTCTACAAAGATGGAGATTTCATAATCCGATGATAGTTCGTGAACAATGAAGTTCGAGCAAAGCACTCGCTTCAAAGTAGTGGATTCAAATCTTGTTTGATGAACACGATGAAATTTTTGATAAAGACGATAAATTATCACATGCTTAAAGTAGCTTGTCATGCACAACGCTCTATAGCTACCAAGGGGGTCGCACGATTTCCGTCCGGAGGGGGGGGGGAGGGAAGGGGAAGGCGCGACAAAAAAAATTTTCAAATGCGGATGCGTGGCGTTAGCCACGCACTCCGAAAAATTTTTTGGGGTGACTCTCAAAATTTCTGCATATTTTTTAAAATCTAGAAAAAGAGGGCGTGGCGGCAGTAACGCCCCCGAAAAAATGAGGCTAATTGAATTTTTAAAAATTAAAAATTATTTTAATTGTTTACATGAATAAACAAGTCACTTGCACATTTTTATAACCCATGTAAGTAAATTTCAAGATCTTGCGACCCATTCTCCCCCCCCCCCCCCCACCTCCCCACCCTCTCCCCTTTCGGTCCGCCACTGATAGCTACGTATTCACTGAATACACAGATAATCTGATTTCAGATCAGTGCCATATCAACTTCCCAAACACCTTGGAGGCAGGGTCCAGATCTGCATTTCTTATGTGCATACCGTTTGATAGACCTGAGTCCAGACGTTTGCCCAGCAGCGTACTCGCGCTGATGGGATAGCGAAGAATACGGTACTGGGCAAGGGTTTGAGGATGAATTTCTCGGCCAGAATAAATCATATGAGCTACCGCTTGAATAATAGCTTAAACGGACTCCAATTAGTTTTCATCTAGGAACCCACTACATTGCTTTCGATGCTAACAATAAGATGGAAATAATAATAGTTCCGCTAAATGATCGGTGAAGAGACTCTCAAAACAAAAATGATTAGCAAGGAGGACCTGAGAGGGTTTTTCCAATTTTTGTGTGGGCTCTTGTGGTAAAGAAAAATAGTGGGAGCTTGTGAAAGCATATTGCACCTCGGCGCTACTTGACGATGACTTGTAAGACTACAACTTGTTCATTTCGATTTCTCCCGGCTGCCTTTTTCTCTTCTCTTTGACTACATATGTATAATTACGCTAGAAAAGATTTTATAAGGTGATCTAGTGAGGAAGTGGTTATTGCAGAGCGCAGTGTACAGACTCACATATTGAGATGCAAATGATTTGAATTTTTGCGGAAATGAGACGATGTACATTGATAGGCTTTTGAGACGGCATTTGTTTCCTGCAAAGTTATCCCAGTTTAAGGCTGTTCTCAGGTATCTGCAGTCCAATGGTAGCTAATTCTGATCTACTTGTTCTTTCACATGATCTTACAATTTACGAGTTATTGTGCCATTAACTCTGATCTTCCATTGAGTTGAGGTGATCTTTGATATTTATGTGTTGTTGTTGTGGTTTTTTGTTCGTGTTTTATAGTTCGTGCTGTTGAAACATAGGGTTATGCCTATGAATAAATGAAATGAAAATGTACCCCTTGATTCAAAGGGGACTGGCTGCTGGAAGGCGACCGCCCGCACTCGCGACGCAGTCTACGTCTCGCGAGCGTGCTCTCTGATCATTTCCCTAGCCTTGATTAGGTCCCGAAGCCTCGCCTCAGCCGTCATTCCCGTTGAATCAAAGGATAGTATAAAGCACATGTCACCACATTACCTGTGAGGTGGTACGGTAACATACGGATAGCGTCCGTACTGATGGTAGTATTGAGCATGAAAATCATCGTCCATCGGCTCATGGAGCTAGAAGCTCCTCGAAGTGAGATCCGTTCTAGGCAGCAATAACGAATTTGGATCTGAAAATAAGCAGTTCTTGCAGAGTTCAGCAGCGAAGCGATGCTAACGGAATGACGGCAGACGGATGCATTTAAGCGACTTGAATTGCCCATAGTAAGAGGACCAGCTCAAGTGGCTGTCCGAAAAGCTCGAAAATAAGAACGAGATTTGCATGTTCAAAGGCTATCTCACGCATAAAAAGGCCATACACTGATGTCTAGAAGCTAACACCAAAATGGTTTTTTACATATTAATCATCTTAAGTGACAAGCAAGTTTCGACTAAGCGATTGTGCGTGATTTGCAGACATTCAGAAAAAGTAAGGTAGCAGCTTATTTTATAAAAGAGAATATATTTTGAAAGAATGAATTGCTGCAGATAATAAGAAAACTGAGTAAAACATAATGCCTAGCGCCTGCGCCCGTATCTCAGAAAAGAAAGTAGTAGCCGATATTCTTGAGGTAGCTTCTGACATCAGCAGTCGTTCTGTACTATACCAACCTTCATACTCTCTCCTTATCTCATACTAGCTGGCTATCCCGAGTCAGCTTGGACCGACTCATCCAGCTCCGCATATAACTATATGGACCGAAACGAGTAAAGGCTCACCCTTCCTCTTCTTTCTTCAATTTCTTCAGCTTTTTACTCCCTCTACTTTTTCTTGCCCCTATTGCAAATCCCGACAATAGCGCTTCTGTGATAAACTTGTTTTTCTTGCCACCACTTCGCTCTGGAAAACCGCATTTTTTTACTCGAAATGCAGATGGAATTTACCGTGCCCTCACATGACTATTCATAATGTTTGATAACTTTCCATTTTCCCTATTTAAGCTAAGAATTCAATAAGTCCATAGAAGGGTCCAGCGACCCGCCGTAAAAAGTGGGTTTAAAACGTATGTTTGCAAAATTTGGCACTTTTTGGCTCACTCACAAAGATTCCTATTCGACACAAACTTCGTAAACATAGTTACTCACAAGCTCGTATGTATATGTGTTTTACTGCAAACCACAGGGATAAATGAGACAAATAAGGGGGCCAAGAACAAAGATGTAATTAGTGTGATGGATGTTCCGCATTCGTTTT
This sequence comes from Cylicocyclus nassatus, assembly GCA_958299035.1. Lineage (NCBI taxonomy): Eukaryota > Metazoa > Nematoda > Chromadorea > Rhabditida > Strongylidae > Cylicocyclus > Cylicocyclus nassatus. Next base: position 54,069,890 of record CATQJL010000001.1, read on the forward strand.
TAGATATCTCGAATTTACACTCTGAATGCAGACCAATCTGATTTGTTAAATAAAGATACTTATTCACTCAAGAAGTTCAGCAGAGCTTTGAAGAAATAGATTCGATCTAACATTATTTATCCATCGGGATCTTTGTACCAGTTCTAAAATTTTTGAAGAATGGTATGCGAATCTGTGGAAGATAAGAAATAGTAATAAAAAGTTTAGTAGGAATCTGCTGGCTTGATATATAATGAGCAAACAACGGTCTTTCCATAGTCTAGTATGGCTTACTTAAACATTTGTTTCAGTCGTGCTAATACTCATCAAATGTGGAAATCCTTAGTCTCACTATGAAAGATTTTCCGGTACAGAGACAGTCGGAATCTCTTGCGCAAGGTGCGTAGCAAAACTTTAATTGTAGGTGTACCTGTCACGGATGAATACATGGCAGATGTGATCTACGGCGGTTTTGAAGGATGTGAAACGCATGAAACTTGTCGTAAAATTTCAAAACTTCAAGAACAATTATAGCCTTTGAGGAGAAGGACCTTGAATGGGTTCGAGATGGGTAGTAGATAAAAAACGAGGATGTAGGCCATGGTGCGCCTTACACACCGACGCAGGTTTGGGTGTTGCTTCGAGGAGATCAAAGATACTCAAAAAGTTGAATTAGACCTAGAAAATTAAGAGGCTGTACGCTGTACCTAATACAACCACAATTTCACGTGAAAGGCGAAAATTTCGGGTGGTACATTTTGTTGCCTGAAAAAGAACAAAATAGAGGATCAAGTTCAGATTCAGTGTTTTGCTAGTCTTACATCACAGAATAATTGGAGCTAAAAATGCATTTTCGAGCCTATTAGAATTATAGACGACCAAAGTTCAAAAAAGTAAAACTTGGGTGCAGCTTGTCAACAAGCCAAGGATAATTCAGGCATTAGTAAAATGCATTAACTTCTTTTTTAGCTATTTTGAATCAAACGAATGCGTAGACACAGCGATACTGTTTAATCAAAAAAAATTTTTTTTGGTGCAGTATCAATGCAGCAACTCAATACGAATACCATATGTTGGACTTAGAACAACAGAACTAAATCAAACATAGGAGAAACAGTATGTAAAAACTTGCCAAATTATGTAACTGTTGACACACCTGTTTAGTTTGGGTCCAAGAAATGTTTTCTCGAATTAGCAAAATGATAAAAAATGTCATTATCATTGTCAGTAACCTACGGCGAATGCACTTAGTACAAATGTAAATTTTTGCAAAAATCCAGACCGGCGCCAAGACAGCCGGTTGGTAATATCATTCGTGGCTAAAGAATTTTCTTCAAAAAGCCCAGTCCGATCTGGCTTAGACTAATCTAATCGTTTTATGAGTGCAAGCTAATTTTTAATTGAAAGACATTACGGATTTCAACAATGAAATGTGAAGTGTGGCTTTAGTTAGATGCTTGTGGCGAGTGTGGCGTTCAGCTGTAGCCGTTTACCGACTGAAAACAACTCCAACACGACAAGGCAGATTTTTCGATGACTGCCATTTCGGACCAGAGCATATTTTGCAATATTGAGTATCCGAAGTGGTAAACAAAAGTTTATTCAGTTTGCCCGAATGTTTTATCGAAAACTGCCAAAACAAAGAACTACAGGAAGAATACGACCCTTCGGTGGGTCGTATCTTTCGAAATGGCAAGAGACGTAGGACCCACCGGTGGGTCGTATTGTTGTGAATGTGTTAAGATTTTTTGGTAATGTTTGATTTAGAATGATTAGCACTTGCGCACATTTTCTTACAGAATGTTATTTGGGAAAAGACATTCAGTTCGTGGATTCCCGAATTTGTCTTCAGTTATTATATTTTGGTCAACCAGTTCTGGTCAATTTTGAACATGATATGAATGCATGAAGATACGTTGCCTCTCCAAAGACTATAAGTGGGGGACAGTGGCGTACCCAGGATTTCCGCTCGGGGTCAGCCACGCACTTCGAAAAAATTTTAAGGGTGCTTCCAAAAATTTTTGCGGGTTCCCAACCCCTGAAATCTGGAAAAAGGGGGCGTGGCGTCAGCCGCGCCCCCGAAAAAATTTTTTTTACAAAACTTAATTGAATTTTTAAAAATTTTTAAAAATTATTTTAATCATTTACAATCAAAAACAAGTTACTTGCACATTTTTATAACCCATATAAGTAACTTTCAAAAATTTCGCGACCCATTCTCGGGGGTGGGGGGCGCCCCCCTAACTCGGTACGCCACTGGTGGGGGAGAGTATGAGATGTATTTCTGTTTGTGTTAATTTCTTGACAAGGACGGTTAAGTAATTCAGGTGGATTTTTCGAGAAATCTTTGGAGTGATGATTTCCAAATTTAAATTTTTGAAGTTTTTTCAGACTTCGGTTTTCAGAATGAAGATAATCTACACGTAAAAGGAAAAACTACTAATTCTACATGAGAACTGTATTTCCACCCAACTGTGGTGCCTCATATAGACAAATTCAAGCTTTAAAGGCCTCGAAAATTTGCTTTTGCACAGAAATGACAACGTTTCCGGTTCACACTCACATGTTCGCTGAGGTTACCGCTAGGCAAAGTTCCATGTATAAATGACTTACAATGAAGTGAGAAAACTTGAGAAATAGTAGAAATGTAGTTCCTTATATGATTCAAGCTTGTTGCTGATTCCTGTAAGAGGTGATACTATTTGGTGAGATCCTTTTTACGCATCATTCTACTATCATAATGACATTGAATAAATTTGCCATGAGGGATATTAGGTTGTAACATAAATCTTGAACTCTCTCCATCTTCCTCTAGAAACCTTTGAAAACTTACATAAGGCTTCGTAATTAGCAAACATGAAGAAGAATTAACATGAGCTTTGTACTGAAATGAGGGCTAGGTCTTTCGATGAAGCAAGCTGAAAATTTGTCAGAAATCATTGGAAAAAATTTTGACATTTGACAAATGTTATCATAAAGTTACAATCTGCACGTAATTCATAAATGAGGACAGAATTCGGAAAAGTTGCGGTGATATTTTCTTAACTGCTTCGAAACTTATGTTCCAACCAATATGATTTTCTCAAAGAAATCGTCAACGACCTGTTGAGAGAAAACGCTTCATGCATGAAAAAAAATAAAATGAAATATGAGAGTAGAAAAAGTTGTGTAAAACATGATGTAAGTTGTCACGGGAAGTGAATTGTGAGAGGGGACTGTGAGTGAATAGGAAGTGGCGGAAGAAAAACCTAATACGACCGCGAGAACTTCTCTTTTTTGCTCTTAAACCTCTTCGCACCGAATCATGAAGAAAAAGTGAAGCAGAATCGCAGCGCAGTGCTCTCTCATTGTTCGACTCCAAGGCGATTGCTGCAAGAACGCAAACGGTGACGATTAGCTCCCATCAGCAAAGGTTTTGCTCTGGGAAAGGGGAAGGAGGGGGGAGGAAACTGGGAGAAAGCGCAATGGGCGAACAATCCCGAGCTTGCTCGGACACTCGAGTGTGTGTTTATCCGCAAGTGACTAGCAAGTATCGGTGAATTCGCCCTAATAAGGAAGAAAGTGCGCGCCGTCCCAAATCGACTGACCCAGCCCCTTCGAAGGAGAAAAAAGCGTGAAACATTGTAGTACTTCCGCGATTTTAGTGTCAAAGCTATTTCACTTGGGCAAAATTCTGGCTTTCAATGCCTTCGCTTGCACTTACACCTCCACATAGAGCGCTTTTTTCGGTCGTAACTCACTTTCGGAAGTGTGAGTGGACAAAATGAGGCTAGTTTGGGTCATAATATCCCCGAAGTAAAGTGCAAGAAAGAATTGAAAGTGTATGCAGCGCATTAAGGTGCCCCTGCAACAATTAATAACAACAGAACTGTCCCTACTGAAGAAAAGACTCTATATGCGGTTTCCCAAAAAACCACGAAAAACTGCTCTATAGACAAGCTTAGCAAATTTTCTACATTGCAAATTTATTTCTTAAAAAATGCTAACAATGAAAGCAGCTTTGTGGCAATTCATATGGAAAAAGTAAATTAGTAAATGAATCTTTGCCTGCTAATTTTAGATCGTTCTCTAACAGCGATGTTCGGATACTTTATCAAAGGTAAATTTGCACTGCTGCTGAGAGTCAGATTTAATTACGTATTTTTTCTTTCGTCTAGTAAAACTGGATAAAACAGTTGAAGGGTATAATATCCTTTCCCTTCAGCATGGTTACAAACTGCCAACTCAATCCAGAATAAAAACATTGTTCCACTTCAGAAATTAGAACGTTGTTTTGTTCTACCATGAGACGTCATTTGATTTTAGATACTCTTAACTAAGTGCAGAACTCTTAAGAAATTCTCAGAGCCATAGTTCATACGATAAGTTTGCTTATAGAGGCATACACAACACTTACGACCTTCATCACACATTTTGCAAATCTTCCAAGATTTCGTGACTCTCCAGTTTCAACGAGGTTATTTTATAAAATTTGTAGCAGAAGAATTGCTCTCCCGAGCTGTCTTTTGTAGCGAAAACAAATCTTGACGTATACATGCTGATGAGGTTTTAACCCAAACTTTGCCTATTTTGAAGTGATTTGTAAAAAAGTTGAGAGATAGCGAAGATTTTGGGTCAGTAGCATGAGTTCCGTGATTTGTTCTTTTTAGGTCAATTTGGTAGACGATGGTTTCTAAAAGGGTTTGTGAATAAGAGTGAAAGGACAGAGAGCTCAGTGGAGAAAACATCTCGTTGTACTTTCGATCATCCTATCAGAGTTGATAAATCAGCACAGGTATACCTTAGTCAGAAATATCCCATTATTAGCAATACCGAAGTTTATAACCTACTTTTTTCTTCAAAAATCAACTCAGCTATCAGTCTATTAAAATTCCGCACTGCTGTTTCAAACGCGCTGCTACTTATGCTTAGAAACACAAAACTCGCTCGTCGATATGATTCAAACAATCTTTGGAGAAGAACTGATCTGCGGAATTTTTCTGGAAAATTTTTGTGAGGCAATTTAATGCTACATCATAGGATTGTGTCCAATTTCTTGCTCTACCAATTCATGCAAAATTCGTTTATCAAACTACGCAATCAAATTTCCAAGTGTTCCTCCGATTTATGGATAACGCAAATTGCACATATGAAATTTTTGCGCTCCATGGATAACAGATCACAAGAACCACAGGAACCACATGGAGCATAAAAAATAAAAATAAAAGGATGACAGAATAGTATGACCAGGCCTGCATTTTCTTTCATAAGAAGTGATGACGAGATGGCATGGTAGAGGTCCGTGATGCGGAAACTGTCAAATTTAACGTGCTGTTAGATGCTTATAACATCAAGGTGAAACCAGCTTAGTGGCCATTCAAATCTGATGAGAAAAAGCAGGAAAAGCGCTGCTCGCTGAAGCAAAGGCTTTGACTGTGTAATTCGAATTAGAAATGAAACTTGAATCAGCACATTAACACCCTGAAACTGCCACTGTAAAGACGGGTTTGTAACGACTAGCTATGGGCCTAGCAATTCGCTTTTCAACAGCTTGGCCTCGTATGGAACAAGTATTGGAAGTAGTAATATTCGGCAAAGAAGCTGGAAACTGGACAGGTAGTTCCTGGACAAAAGGTATGAATCGAAACAATTTGGTAGAAAACCGGTTTGAAAAGCTGTTTCCGCGGCTTAGATTGCTTTTGCTTTGCTCTTCTATTGGATATACATGTATTACGTGAATAGATTTTCAATGACGATAGAAGTATCACAATTTGTTTACGTAAGTCAGTGGCGGTAGCAGATATACAGTACCGCTCGCATTTTTTGAAAATAAACGACGCACAGTCGCCTGATTCATGTGACATCACCGTAGCGTAGCCATACCTCGCTTCAAAGTGGACGAATTCTCAATCAAGGGCACCATTCGACTCAGCTCGGTGCGGGGCATCTTCTGATATATGGAAGGCCCGTTTGGACACAGTAGGCGTTCCAGGTTTTTGCTTACGGTAGGTTGCCCACTGAGCGCAATGAATAAGCACACTGAACATTCTACCGTAAGCAGAAATCTAAAATGATTCGTGGATCTAGAAGTGCTTCTTCAAACACAGTAGAAGATCAGATCCACGGATCATTATAGATTTCTGGTTACAGTAGGTTATTCAGTGGACTTACTCATCGCGCTCGGTGGGCATCCCGTAAGCAAAAACCTGGAACGATTTGTGGAAGATAGCCTCCTACTAGATAAACGGGCACTTCTTTAGACCGAAAGATGCGTCCCGCCAAGCTGGGTCGAATGGTCCCCTTGGACGGATCCAAGCGAGGTATGGCCACGCAAAGTATGTCACTTGAATCGGACGACTTTGCGTCGTTTGTTTCCAGAAAATACGAGCGGTATTGTATGTGGCAAGGGCGAGGAGAAACAGAGATTTTTCTGATCAAATTGAGGTGTCGGTGGCCTTCAACCAAAAAGATTTGAAATGCTTCAAGCCTAGGAATTTTTTTAGCTAACTCGAGATTTTGGAAAAATTTAAGAAGTGAAAATATTTATTAATGTAAAGTCAGCCGCACAATTTCATAGCTCTATAGACTCGAATTTCAAGACTCCCGCCCTTCCTTGTCCTCACTCCTATATTTCATATCGTTAATCATCTCTTTTGGCCATACTGTAGTTTTCCTCACGTATTTTTTTAGATTTTCTCTTTTTTTACTTTCCATAAGCAAACCAGTGCTTACCTTCAACAAGCGAACCAGGGAAACGGGAAGGTGAGAAACGCTAATCTCAGTTTCAATATGTGAATTTTTTATTTAATTTGATTAAGATTGTGTCTTCCAAATAATAAACTGCAAACAATCCTTTGCCCGTAAAATTTGTAAGCGCCATATTAACTATTCTTTTCACGAAAAACCCGCGAAACAAGGGTGGTAGAGTTTCCGGAGATGAAAGAATTTGGAAGAGGTCGAATAGTGCGCAATCAAAAAATATGAATGCCAAGATCTTATGAAGCGAAAGAACTGCCGCGCACCCATAAATGCTCGAAAAACATCAAAGAACACGTTATCTGCGAAACGAATCTACACGAGTTAGCTGAGAGACCAAATCATTCGGGTGGAATAGAGTCTTGGCATAGAGGACAGCACATTTTTTCTTGAGATGCACCTCTTTCACCGAGCTCTTGTGCTTCATCCATTTTAGCTACCACTTCTGATACAGCATTACTGAGAGTAAGCAATTGTACTTTATCATAGTGAACATGTCGTTTATGGCCATAGTCAGCTGTGATTGAAGACGATACGATGAAGCCTGTAAATCGGGTAGAAAAGGGGTGAGATACATTGATTGCGGCGAAACCAGGATTCAAGGACTCAAATGAATTTGTGTGAATCTCCGAGACAAAATGACTGAAATAGAACCCCGCATCCAATGGAGTGGTTTAATCTGCACAGCAGGGGTCGATTGAAAAGCTGCTTTTCAGCAAATTTTTATAGAATAAAAAAAAATCGCGACAAAGTCGTCGCACCCCCAAAACGTCTCCACATTCGATTCATTCAGATCAAGGATGTTTCCAATGCCTGTGTTTTTGTTTGCATGTAACTAAGAATATAAAAATAAACCCAACTTTCCTCAGAAAATGGGAAAGCAACGGCTTTGTCCCCATTTTTCGCGGCTTCAATCAAAACGCTCTAGGGAAGGGAGTTTTCATTTCTTCTCATGAACTCGTGTATCACTGGTCTTACAAAAATAACATTCAACCTCGTAAAAACCATTTTAATATAAGTGATGCGGTATGTTTTCGTCGCCGCTCTACTCCATAACTCTTTTTCATACAATTTCTGGACGGTATCATAGCTTTGGTTGAATTACTTCAGGCTAGCCTTGTGAGATTGTTTGAAAGCATAAGAATAGAGTAGAATTCTGATTTTGAAGCTTCAAAATGATGCAGAAAAAAGACAAGCGTGGAATTACGATTGTAGTCATTCACCTTTGTTCAAATAGCCGTAGAGTTGAAGTCAATTAGCAGTTTCAGATTTTAGACTACCTATTAACACATTGATGAAGGCTTGACTTCGTTAAAATAACGACTCTTGGAATGAACTTACTACAAGAGTTTTTTGCGCTGTCTAGGAATAACCTCCATCTTTTTTTGCCAGCTTTTAGGTGCTACTGTGGATATACTGTAGATTACAGTATGCGCGATTTTTCTTGAAAATGGTCTAGTTCGTGAAAGGTCCCGGTCCCAAAAGACGGACAACTTAAAAGTCGAGTGTTAAGTCAATTGTTGTGTGTAACTCATTTACAATCTAATTAGTGAAGCGAAGTTTCAAAGGAAAACTAAAACGAGGAGTAGCTTGTCTTGAGCTGTGGGAAGTGAAGTATTGTAATACTAGCATATGATAACTACTTGGTGGTTCGTGGATAGCCAGAGATGCAAATGTATGCTTGATATTTGCGAGATGTGCTTTTTATATAAGAAGGAAACTGAAATCAAACAAATTAATGAGCTCGCAGCGGTCGATCTCTTCCATGAAAGGCAATATGGTCCCTCACATTATACTAGAAGGAAATTTTGGTGCTGTTGCTAAGAGCAGATGTTCATATAGACGAGTTTGCGTCCTAGAAACCAGCAAAGAATGACAGATGCCACATCGATTGACCAACTTGAAAACCATAATTTTGGGCCACCTAGTTCCCATAATATGCTTTCGTCGCAGGTGTAACCCAAAAGTGCAAACTAGGTATACGACTAACGCCAATTTTTTTCACAGAAAGACCTGATTGAGTAACTAATTTTACCAGTTCACCAGTGCGCTATTGGAAGCAGCAATATCTTGAAATTTCTTCCAAGCTCAAATTCGTTTGAACAGTGAGAATGGAAAATTCTTTTATATCTTCAAGTGAATTAGAGGATTTGAAGTTTTATTCTTGGTGGTGAGCGGATGACACTCAAAGATTTTGTAAAGCCACTTGGCCATCTGAAAACTTTTTGAAAAACTTGCACTTTGCAATTTTTTACAGCCACGAAAAATTAGCGTTCAATGGATTTGGTGATTTCTTTACTTGTCAAAATATTTGAAACAAGTCGCGTATGCATTCTTTTCGTGTAAGAAAAATCATTCGGAAAGTTTAGAACCCATTCTCCGGGCAAGTCTTTGCTTTATTGCCACGTACATAGTTCTAAGGTTAAGAAAGGTAAGAACGTCCAAATCGCCAAGATCCTTGATTGGATCCATACCGGTGGCTCTTATGATGGAAAAAAAACTTTCGGTCATTTGAACTTAGCCTACTGCATTTCCGCTTCAACAAAGAAATTTCACCGTTTCTAATAACGAGCTAGATCTCATCAAAAACCCTGCAATAAGAATCTCGTTTCAGTTGTAAGTTACAGATAAATCATCCGAGAATGCCCAGCTTTGTGACAAGTTAGAAGTACACGCTTTTTAGGGCACGCGTAAGATTCTTATTGCTGTCGCACTCAAAAATGATTGAAATTCCTAGCGATCCATGTTTCCACCGAATGATGAAGAGAATTGCGGACAAATATGACAGATATTTAAGGTTTTTGGGTTGCGGGACAGAAGCGTCAATCGTCCATCAAATATTGGTGTTGATGTTAAGCGGTCACATTCAGGATGGCGGTTTCGCATTCCACAACTCCTCGGCTCTACTGATGGAGGTTTCACATACTTTTCCACTTTTAATGTGAGAATCCGAAAACTTTCCGAAGAGTAAAAATTGACTACGAGTTCGAAAAAAGAGCGCAATTTTCTTTTCTAATGTAAAATATCTGCGAAAGTGGAGGTCAAGTGTTTTCTTTATGGATGGTTTAGGAAGCCAGAGAACTCTATTCAAAGTCGTACAGATTTTGAGCAGGGATGCACAGCCACTGTATAGAGTAGTTTCTCTGAATTTGCCATTGGAATGATAATAATCTAGATGTGAGTGCATTACTTTTGTATCCAACAAATGTTCGGGTCCGCCATGGGGATCATGATAGCCACCAAAAAGAAATAAAGTGTCACGATCAAAAATCAGCACGCATTTCTGAAAAACTTGAAGCTTTGACCGAATAAGCTTGAGCACGCTGCGAAAGAAATATTTCATGTATGGCATATCGATATTTCTTGGATAGACGGATTTATAGCATCAAGAGTTGCGAGAGCAGTGTTCCACAAACTGGCGGCACAATTGACAGCACGGAAAAGGGTACTTGAAAAAATAGCCCTCATTGACATTGAGTTTTTTTTGGAAAGAGTTTTTGCGAGAACGTTGGAAGTGACGTTTTTTCCTGATGTTTGGCAAATTGACTCAAGAAAGAAAAAGAATTGTACATCGTTTTTATCGTTTTTTCAAAAGAGTGCTTTTTATTCGATTTCAAATTTGATCAGTAGTAAATCCAGAGGGCTGAATTTATGCGCCGTCTAATAAAAGAGAAATTTCTAGGAGCTGTATGGATAAAGCTGTCATAGCTATTGAATACTGAGAGCGTACCTCTCAAAACTTGTTCTCAAAAATTGCAAAAGTTGGGCAAGACCAGATTATTCAATTTCTAATGATCAACCAAAGAATCAGCCCTGCTTATCAAATGGAGTTGTTATACCCTTTAAGTTTTGTGAATTCAATTTAAAATACATGTTTATATGCGTGTAATATCGATCAGGTAGCCCCCAAGCCCTCGGACATACCTCACGCGATTTCAGTCGCCACGCAATCGGGCAATCTGCCAGATTTCTTTGAATCCAACACTTACAGACTACAAATTCAGTTATGTACAGACAAACTGATAAAATGCGCCACCTTCTGTTCATTCAGAATGTGCTCGCGATGAGTTATAAACAGTTGGAGTACTGCCAAATCGCGTCGGGATCAAGAGGATTCGATGTGATACTAATAAGGACCAATAGATACAGGGTGTCCCAAAAAACGTGCCTACTGTATGACTGTCAATAACTCTCTTGCCAACAATTCTTTTGAAAATATTTAGACACCACGTAGAGCTGGCTTCAACTTACAGGGGAAGGATACTTGGATGCCGTGGCCATTCATAATGATTTGTATACCAAAAAATGCGCCTTTGAATGCTGGTTCGTAAACTGTCTTTCATATCTGCGAAACGATAACCTGAATGGAGTTATGATTTTTTTCATTAAATAATTGCGTTACTGTAGAGGGTCAAAATCATCAATAAAAATTTTTCTCTCCTTTTCAACTGCTGACTGTGATTCTGATAGTCTAAATAAACAGTACTACGTCTAAAATTTTCTTCAGTAGCATCAAACGATAGGGTAGATCATATCTGGTGATTTCTACTATCCGAAAGTAGGCTAAATTTTTGAGAAAAAAGTTCATAACTTCCTTCAAAAAGTCGTTTCGCAGATTCCGAGCACAGATTCAGAATCAGCATTCCGAGGTGCATTTTATGGTACACATTGCATTTCAAACAGCCACGGCATCCAAATATCCTTCCCTTGTTAGAACGGTATCGTGAGAATCAAGAATCATTCGGTAGGAACTTTAAGAGGGTTTCGAATCATTAAGGGTCTCATTTTGCTTCTATAAAAAGGCCAAGAAGCTAAAAAATGCTCACTAGATTGAACAGAGTCGCTGTTTCCAAACCATAAGACTCCCATTTCACCGCAACGCTTTTTCACAATTTGTGTCAGATATACCACAGCAACCGATCTCTACTATTCTTCAAGAAATTTGATTAGGCCATTCAAAAAGTTCTGCGAGAGCGCAAAAATGTGTGTACTAGGATCATGCGTAAAAAACTTGTTATACAATTTCTCACATTTTTTGGAGATTTTTTTCCCAAACGGCCTCTCTTACAATGGCGCCATATGCTGCAAATTCCTACAGTACTTCTACAGTACTGTAAATCTGAGTTGAACCCAGCTCTACAAAATGGTACCTGACGCTTTACAGCTACTTCATAGCAAGAGAGTTATAAACAAACAAACAGTAGGCACAATTTTTGGGACACTCTGTAGTTAGGAAAGAGGTAAAAAGAAGTTATTTGTACGTATGGCTGTGTCTGCCTTACGTACCTGAGAATTATCGTAGTGAAAAGCATTTCAAACTATACAACGCCCGAGTTGTCGTGCTTACAAAGGAACTAAAAAGCAAACAAGTTTGGATCGGCTGCTAAATAGAGCTGAACAGCTGAACAGCTGTACGGTTGAGGCAGTAAAGAGGCATTTCAGAACGCGTCTCGGTCACTTCACACGCTCCGTTCGGAACGCGTTCTTCGGCTAGAAATATTCTGGATCTGAAGTGCTATAGGGATACGAAGCATATTAAGCGGGAATCTAAGAAGTGGCGCCTTCCCAGGACATAAGCGAGTAAAACCGCACCATTAAATTCACTATGGGAACATTTAGATGCTATTCTAATCCAGGAAGAATGAGCTGGCTTGGTGAGAAAGTAATATTCAGCTTGTTATAATGTGTAGTGAGATGAAGAAGTATAAAAGTACGTTGGAAGCGCTTTCGTACGACTGTATAAGGAAATGACAAAGTTGCAAGTAAAATTAACTACTGTACGAAGTAAAGTACGATTTTACAACGTAAACGAATTCTACGAATTCTTGCACGGATTTTTCATGCATTTGCGAAAAACTCCGTAAAGAGTATATTGCTTACAGTCTAGTAGATTTAAGCTTAATACAGCTTTCCTGCATGTGTGCGTAGAAAGTGGCCGTCAAGTGCGAAATTTCGACTTTTTTTCACGCACAAGTGTTGTGGTCAGCGTAGGAACTGTGCTAACTCCAGGTTTGCTGGGCTATATCAAAATTTTATACTACTACATTCATATTATAATTATTTTCATTTTTTCTATTTGTTCCAAGCATTTGTTTTCTACACTACAAGCTTTTTCCGCCCAAATGTTGTAAGCATTGCGAATATACTGAGAAAAGCCAGAAAATTAGCAGACTGTATTAGTTCTAACGTTCGAAAGTTAATTTAGTAGTTTTACTACATTTTATCAAGAGAGTTAACGTTGATCTCGTGGAGAAGATGGTCTCAGAAGGTGATGCTTAGGTTACGGTCCATAAAAAGATAAACACGCAAGCGGAATGTTGGAAAAGTATCGTTCAAAAACTAGCCAGACCACAGAATCTTTGCTTATTGACAGACATGATCGGCTTCAGGTAACCTTATAGTCCTGGATTCCAAATACTAGCTTCGTCACGGGAGAGAGCATCTCGAGTGGAAGACGACTCCGTATGCAGTAGATGTTTGCGTTGTTGTGCCTTTACAGACTGCTAGATCAACAATCTGAGGTTTTATTTGGTGTATGCTGAGATGTGATTGGTAGCTCTGTACGTTTTTCCTACATTTAGGCAGTATTTTGACACAGTTTCAACCTCTAACACTTGCTTTCGAGAGCCATTAGGTGGGCCTTCAAGCGAAATGGGTCTTTAAGGGTGAGAACTCCCAAATTAGTACGCTTTAATGCTTCATGGGCAAGTCCTGACAAGTTCTTCAATGGGAATGTGGTTTAATCCAAACACTTGCGCAATGTGATTGTTATTCACAAATGCCCTGGGAAGGCAGGGAAACCGCAGAGATTCTTTGAACTTAATCAGTGTGGACCGAATCTGGCATAGTCATGATTATTTGCAAGTGGATGAGCTGGCTCCCTCTAGCTTTCAATGAAGCTTCCTTTCACCTTCGCAGAAGTTTACGGCTTTGCTTCGTGATTCTGACAAGGGAAAAACGCAGCTTTATCAATTTTTATAGCCGTAGCAAGATTCTTTTTGTAATACTCGACCAGTAATTTCTACCCTTCATGAAATCTTTTTCGGGAAGACTTTTTGCATATTGTATACTAACGTCAGCCAATTATTCAATAGCCAGAGTCAGTGGCGGTCTCAGAGTCTCACAAGGGAAGTCACTTAACTTAGGTCGGGCTTTTGAAATGTGACACATATGGCTGGAATCAGCTTGAAACGCTGATTCCAAATCTGCTTTCCTTAGCTGCGAAGCATTACTCTGAAGCGAGTTATGAGCTTTTTCCTGAGCAAATTTTGCGTGTTGTCCGACTTATGCATGCTACGGTATCATCATCTAGGTAGTGGTTCAAATGCATATTATACCCTATGAAAGCCAAATGGCTCAATATGATGTTATTTTGATTTTCCACCACTTTTTGGACAGATTTTCATCTGAAGACCTTCTTTCCATATTCACTTGTATGCCAATGACACATATTAAAAAAGCTCATAACTCGCTTCAGTGGAACGCTTCGCAGCTAAGGATAGCATATTTGGAATCAGCGTTCCGAACTGATTCTAAATATATGTGTCTCATTTCAAAAGCCCGACCTAAGTTAAGTGACTTCCCTTGTCAGTTCGCAGCGAAGGGGGGGGGGGGGCGGAAGGTGGAACCGCAACAAAAAAAATTTTCAAGGGAGGGGCGTGAAAGTAACCACGCACCCAAAATTTCTACAGCCAACTTGAACTATATGAAAGTTTTGAAAAGTAGTGTAACTATTCACGAACGGAAACAAACTGTAATTTTATAACACATGTAGGCCATTTTTAGAAATTTAGACCCATTCTCCGCTTGGGGCGGGAGAAGAATGGGTGGAGAGGTTATCAAAAGACTTTAGCTTATACCAAAGAATCTGGTTCAAAAATGAATCTGAAATTATATGCTCTCAATTTGCTTCCTAAGGTAAAACTTATAAAATGCAGCTCGAAATCTACTTCTGATAGCTTTTCGGGTTGCGAGATTATTCGAAAAATCGGATGCACAAAATTACCATGTCCGAGTCCAGCACCTTATTGAAGCCACATACTCAATTAAGTAATAGCCGCATAGTCTTTATTCTTACTCTTTAAGGCAGAGCATACTATAGCGATCCCCCGATCCCCCAGCTTCTTTCAAATGTATGACTCTCTGGATCTACATCGAATGCACAAGCAACGATTGGTGATTTTTCCAGATTCCAACAAAACAACGACCGCGTCTTTCTAAAAAACGCCTTATTGCTTCCACCACATTTGCATCGCAATATATGAACAGTGATTTGATAATAACGGCTTCTGAGGCAAAAACTATGCATCGAATAATTCTAATTCTACTGTGAAACATGCATGCCATGGTTACGAACTAGGTATAAATGATTTATCTAGGTTTTTCGTGAAATTACATTAAAATGAAAGGAAAAGTAATGTCAAAGGCTGTGAACAACTAATCGAATTTCCCTCAGTACGAGTTAAGTGGAGAAAATCTGTAAATAACGACTTAAATCCACAATCCCTCTAAATTATTTTCGCAGAAAACATGGTGGAGTGCAGAAAAAACGGTTTTTGAATGAAATGACCTCCACCAAGGTGAGTAAAATCCACCGACAAAGAAAAGAGGTTCTTTTGCGATTCAAGGTGAACAGATCTCCTCAGTCATAGATGAGAGGGTATATGATATATCAATAACGATAGCGCCGTCCGCCACGAAGGCATTGTTGGTTTCTATGAGCCTCAATTCCAAAGCAATGAAGAGCCGATTAACATCATTACTAAACGCAGTCTTTAACTCACACAAGTATGTGCTTACAAAATTATTCGTTTGAATTTTGCTAACTATTGAGTTTATTAAGTACACAGTTCTTGCTCAAAATTGGCAAGCTTTCTTTGTTCAAGTTCATCAGAACACTTACCCCAGCACTATTTTCGCCTTAAACCTATATATTAGGTTGTCCGGAAATTAATGCCCGTTTTGAATTTCAACCGCAATAATTCATACACTTCTCACTTCTGAATAGGTTGCAAAGTACCATTCGATAGAGCAAAGCAAGCTCTACAAGATAGCAATTTTGCTTTTGCAACAGCTCTCTCCACCTCGAGTTTCGAGCCAAAAACTAAAAAGACTCAGCAGCCCGAAAAATCGAAAAAAATCGTAACTCAGTTCATAAAAATCCTACAAAAATTCTAACTTGCTCACGTAAACACAATCTACATAAAACATCTTTATACGCCTTTGCCGTATTTTTTCTCTGTTAGAAATCAAGAAAACGGAAATTTTCATGCTTTTGCCAAAGTGGTGCTGTGTCGTTCCCACATAAGTAGATGTGTACTACTAATCTGTAGAAGTACAAAGGTAAATTTTCAGCTTTTTACAAGCTCTAATTCCCGAGAAATTCGAATTTTAGCTTGGACCACCTGACCAGTAAAAGCTATACTCGATATTTCTCGAGAACTAAAGCTTGTAAAAAGCTAAAAATTTACGTTTATACTTCTACAGATTAGTAGTGCACATCTACTTATGTGGGAATGACACAGCACCACTTTGGCAAAAGCATGAAAATTTCCGTTTTCTTGATTTCTAACAGAGAAAAAAATACGGCAAAGGCGTATAAAGATGTTTTATGTGGATAGTGTTTACGTGAGCAAGTTAGAATTTTTGTAGGAATTTTATGAACTGAGTTACGATTTTTTTCGATTTTTCGGGCTGCTGAGTCTTTTTAGTTTTTAGCTCAAAACTCGAGGTAAAGAGAGCTGTTGCAAAAGCAAAATTGCCATCTTGTAGAGCTTGCTTTGCTCTATCGAATGGTACTTTTCAACCTATTTAGAAATGAGAAGTTCATGACTTATTGCGGTGGAAATTCAAAACGGGCATTAATTTCCGGACAACCTGATACTTCACTGCAGGATATTTTATTAAAAATTATCTGTAACTTGGATTCCGAAAAAGCTGCAACGCTCGTTATAACGAATCTGGCATGAGAATGTCCAAAACTATAAGAGAGGTCATTGGTTTGGAATACATTCTGCAATTCTGGCAAAACACAACTTGAGTTAGAAATGAGGAACGAGGGCATCGTTGGATAGACAGAGATGAGCCGATGGGTTTTTCTCTTGTCCCTTGCATACTTCGAAGGGGCTATCAACGGGTCCGTTTCTCTTGTGTTAGTCCCAAATCCGCTTTTGTACTCTCTTACCCGGAGTATGGTAGTTATCGTTATGAGCTGACGCAAAAAAGTCAAAATATCCCTTCTTTTGATGATTGGACTTCGTGTAAAATAAATCATAGCGTCACACCAGCTTTCACATTCTGTGTGATTGTTTCAAAATGCACCTCAAAGATCGCGTACTTGAGGTGTTCGAATCATATTAGGTTGAACCGAAAGTTCTGTCGCACCATTTTCAAAAAATCATAACTTCTTTCGTTCACTAAGATTTTGCGAAATTCAAATTTTGTTTGGAAGCGTAAAGCATGTAGTTTCCAAAAGCTCCCTAGGGAGTTTCCGACATGCTAAGGTGGCAGAGATAAAAATGAAAGAACGAGATCATCCGAAATTCGGAATTTTTAAGCAAGAATTCTAGAAATTCAGAAAGAGTGCGATACAATCCAGAAAAGCCATTAGCCTTTTATTACATTTGATTACTAACTGAGTCAAGTTTGTGCTGATCGAGGTCTTCTTTTACAAGTTATGAATTTTTGAAAAAAAATGCCAAAAAATCCATTTCTTAAGAATTCTTAGGAAATTGATTTTTCGGCATTATTTTTCAAAAAATCATAACTTTTGAAAAAAGGGCTCGATCAGCACAAACTTGACTCAGATAGTAATCAAATGTGAGATAAATTAGGACAATGGCTTTTCTGGATTTTATCGCACTGTTTCTGAATTTCTAGAATTCTTGCTTAAAAATTCCGAATTTCAGATGATCTCGTTCTTTAATTCTTATCTCTACCATCAGAGCATGTCGGAAAATTCCTAGGGAGCTTTTGGAAACTACATGCTTTGCGCTTTCAGATAGAATTTGAATTTCGCAAAATCTTAATGAACGAAAGAAGTTATGATTTTTTGAAAATGGTGCGACAGAACTCTCGGTTCGACCTAATATATGATACCTTACTCGATCTACATCACTTGTAACCCCTGCTTATAAAATCTAATATTAGCATTTTATAATTCTATAATAGCTTTATATTTTTGAAATAGTTTTAACTCTTTTGCAAAGATGAGATGTCATTCAATCCTGCCAGGCATAATATTGCAGTGTCAGTAATCCACTGAAATTTTTCTGTATAGGTTTAGGGTCTGTAAAATCTTTAAGATGAAATTAAAACTGTATAAAACGTCTACCTTGTTAGTAGAGTTTGTAATAACAATATTATGTATCTTATGGACAAGATGAGAATTTCGGGAATTTTATAGGAATTTCAGGAATTTTTTAATAGGCAAATCTTTTGCGAATGCAAAACTTTAGAGAACCGAACCTTACAAGATAATGCAGCAAAGAAAGGTAGCTCATCTTGGAAGATAACACGACAAAAGTGTTTGGAAACTAATTATGGTTGCAGTAGGTGAATCAGTTCTATTTTGGGACCTCCATAGATTCATGCAGTAAATCACCAATATGATCAAGATGGTGAAGCAAAACGATTGAATCGCAAGTTCATCACTGAGTAAAGCTTGTACGAAGTGAAAGATGTATGTGCTGTTGAACAGACTAGAATATTTTGAAAAATAGGAACAAAGTGGTTAATCAAGTCTATTTCTGACGTCCATCAAACCAAACCTGGCATGTATCAAATGTGTAAGCTGTGCTCGATGAAGGGTAAGCTCAGGTTAGGAACAAAAAATGACAGTTTATAATCGCTGCAAGTCTCACTCAAGTGTGTATAGTGTCACATAATAAAGTCGCAGACTTTCGCTTTCAGTTCTGCTCTTCTCGAGTTCTGAAGATTTTTAAAAATTTGATTTCGTAATAGCAGTACAAATCAGAGATTTTTTCAGCGCCATGGAAGCGACAAACATTTAAAATATTCAATTAAATATCAAAAATCAAATAAATATTCAAAATGCCAATATTAACTAATATTTCAAATAAAATCAAAGTTAAGAAATTGTCAGTTAATATTGAAAATTCAGGATGTTTTCTGATTTTTGAAAACCTTACAAGCCAGGAATACATGAATAAGAGCTCTAAAATACTTCTGTCGGCCAAAAATTGCTCGGAAAGAAATCTTACACTTAGCTAGTACTTCGCTTTTTTGCAGAGCTCATGGAATTATACTGAATACAAATGAAGCTGCTTAATTGTACAGGTTCGTAACTCCTAGACCACCATCATCCATAGAAATCTGATCGTATCATAGTTATGACTACCTTAGTGGACCTTAAGACGTACCTCAAGTCTGCGAAATATGGGAATCTGCAACGAATCCAGAACTTCTAAACCAGACAACCAGAAACTGTTAGACAGGGCCTATATTCAAACGCAGACACTAATCTGCAAGACTGGATGTTACCATAAAAGCTTCTATTACCTGCTTGCATGCACAAGCAGTTTTTTGATTTGAAATGCAAAGTGGTTCTAGATTAGCTTCACTTTGAAGCAGCTCGATCATTTGACAACTCTTACATTCAAAGGAATTTTTGACATGTGAGGCTCAGTAAGAATGAGATAAGTAAAAGCAAACCACATATCATCTATTCTATGACTAGGAGACGCGTGACTGCATTGCAGACATTGTACTAACATGTTTGAGCTTGTTCTTCCCTATTTCCAAAAAGTGAATAAAGCTGGACGAGATAAATGACAAGTATAAACTTGCTAAGTACACGATTAAACTTGTTTAGACAATGCGTGCAATGCGGTCTCGCGTCTCCCAGTCACAACGAGTGATAATAACGAAACTATGAACATGTTGTTTGTAAGAATTCACATTCGACCATCCATGAATTTTGGCATTGTTGTATCTTCCGGTTGACTGCTTTAAAGAAGCAGGGTTCGGCACGAGCACCAAGAAAATTTTGAAACAAAGTTCTCCCTTGAAAATTTCGTACGAAGACCCCTGTGACCCTGAACTCTAAAGGTAAAAAACCCTCAAAAAACTAAGCGTCGACTAAAAAAACGTCGCAATTTTTGTGTCTTTTTGGATTCTCATTTGCTTTTTGTCCCGAAAACCATATACAGCTTGACCCGGTCCAGCTGTGCCGAGCCCTGTACCGGAGACTGAGATTGATACAAATCTTATATTGCACAGAATATACAGACTGACGTTTTAGCGAACTCGCCCTCTTCAAAGTCTGAAAAGTCGAAGACACATTGAGTAAACAATCCGATCAAACACCTTGTCGACTACAGAAAAAAAGCCGAACTCTCTAGGAAAAACATTTGCAAAAACGTCTGCATATTCTGTGCAATAAAGATCTGTACCAATGTTGGTCTCAGCTAAAGCAATCAAGCTGAAGATTCCAACATGTTATTTGTTTCCTTCACTTATAATCCTCCTTGACATTGGTATATCAAAATGCATTTCAATAAAAGTACTGCGAAAAAAAACATTGTAAAATGTGACGAGATTGAGAAGTAGTGAATGTGAATGAATATTGAATGTGTTTAGCTTTAATAATGAATCAAAGGTTTGGCAGCGACGGGAAGACATTTTCCATCAAACTGGAAAAATGACGATCGAAACTCCAATAATTGACGTGGGACATTGAAATTCGAAGAAAACGAATAATCTCCCTTGCGAGGAGAAGAGTAAGATGCTATGATGAGAAGGAGGTCAGTCAGTTCGGAAGTATTTGCTCGAATAAAGAAGAACAGAAAAGAAGAAGAGAAGACTATGGGAAAATAGAGCGCGGAACCAATCGTTCAGTTTTTCATTTTCTTATAAATCTTGGGTAAAAAAGACAGTGCGTAAATCAAAATGGAAGAAATCTGTTCTTGGAAAGTTCCGTTGCACGATTGAAGAGTAGGAAGAGAGCAATTACCAGAGGGAGCGAATCGAGGTCAATGAGTTGAATGAGCCGAGACGCGCCGAACGCAGGAGTTCACGCCTTGAGAACCGCCAGCCCCACTCGGCGGTGGCGGCGAGCTGAATGCAGTGCGCTGTGGTAATAAGGGCACCCAGGAGGGGCAGACGGACGGACGGACGGATGGTGGCCGTGGTGGAACGGCTGAGGAGATCGTCGAGTAGTCGCTTGGCCGCTCGGCCGCTCGGTGGCGGAGTATTTTGAGGGACGAGCTGCTCAAAAAGTCGCCGATCCGCTGCAGTTTCGCGCACCGCCTGTACTTGTCGCCTGGTCGAGGGCGGGAGCCTTGCGGAGACGAGCCGGCTCGGCTGGGGAAGAACTTCGATGTAATAGCTACGGCACTCCAAAAGATTACCAACTCACCGGTTTTAGCTGAGGCAGAAACAAAAGAACTCACCTAGTTGCAGGCTATTAATGATGGTCCTGCGATTTTAATCCCCACCTTTTTTTGAAAGACTTGATCAGGTTTCTAGTATGACAACTTCTTTTCTGTTCGCTTTTGTGACACCATTTTAGAGATTTTTTTACGATTACAATGAGGATACAGTAATTGTTCTATCAATGATAAAGTGTGAAGGAGACGCGGTTGTTTATCAAACGTCGTCTTAATGGCTTCACAGGATCGAACCTTGATCTAGTCGATCACAGCGGCCCCTCATGCTGCTACACCACTCTACGCATTTGCTCGTGAACGAAAACAACTACAGTTTGGTAGGCCCCCAACAATGACGGTCCGAGAAATTGAAGGACGACAAAAAGCTTCTTAGTAAGGGTCCACGATATAACGACTTTCCCTAAAATTTTGAGATGCTTTACAATCTTTGTGGGCTTGTGAATCCGGTCCAAAAAAAGACGTGGCAGCTAGAAATTTGATTCTAATTTTTAAAAGTAGCAGTATTTTGGTTATTTACAGAACGTGTTACTTGCACAAGTTTAGATCTCATGTAAGCTATCTTCCAGAATTTTACGACCCATTCTCGGGGGAGGGGGGGGGGGGGGTTCGGGACCTGTTGATTTCAAGATTCCTTAGGCCTAAGGCACACCTCACGCGATTTCAGTAGCTGCGCGATTTAGTACCGGAACGACTGTTCATAATTGGTCGTCAAAGCGCTTTTTCAAGGCGAGACTTGATCGGTTTGCAATAAATTACAGAAGCTACGCATCTATGTGTAGAAGGACCGTGCACGATAAATTTGAAGTATCTGGCAAACTGCCAGGTCGCGTGAACGTCGCGATTTGGCCGAATCGTGCGAGGTATGCCTTAGGCCTTAGGCGCTTCATTTCTCCGGTAGGGGTCCCTCCCCCTTTTTTTTCAAATACCAGTGGTCACTCCAAGCACACCAGTCACCGAAACAAGTCATGGCATTGAATTAGGGGATTAAAAGAGACCACAGCGGGAAACGTGCCTCAAGTGAACAACATCCTCACCGGACCTGTCGATTGAGATTAAAATGAAGAGACTGGAGTAATTGAGATGCTGAAGTTGAAATGGAGACCTGTCATTCTTTGAAGACATTTTTCGATCTACTAGACGGAAGTCTACTAGCAAGTATCTCGTTCAATGGCCTTTTGCAATACATCACAGTTCCTACGAAATCAATATGAGAAAGTGAAGGGAGAAGAGATAATTGTTGATTGTTTTTGGAATGCTTTGCCCTTGCAGCTCGTACGAAAGCAAAGTAGCACATCAAATGCTTCTTGAACACTTAAACTTTTATACAAGCATAAGGGTTTGGCTCTCTGAAAGCAGCACTCTATGGCTTAGATTTTGCACCAATGAGAAATAGTCTAAAATTCACGACATATTTTACCTTAGGAGCTTTGTCATAATCTAGCAATTAACTCAAAATAGTTTTGACTGTTAGCTTATAATCATTCGTGGAAATTAGCTTCATATAAACAGATGATAATGAGTTCAGAATTCTATACAATTCATCTTGTCTTTTTTGGTGAAGCTTTTTAGGTACGTAGCAAAAAAAAACTCTATGATTTATTACTCTCAAGTCCGCGTTGTAATCAAGTAGTTTTCTTTATGGTCAATTGGTTGAAGATTTCTGCGGTTGCTAAACCATTTCTTCTTGAGCTTAATGAATCCCCTAAATCCATGAAGAGCCCCTAATTCACGACTATGAGAGAATCCTCTTCGACCAAACTAATCTTTTGTATTTATTTAGTTAACAAATGTAAGAGCACCAAAGAGGGACAATAGGATCGAATAGTGGCTATGAAGCGCTTAAGATGAAATTAAGAGCCAAAAAACTATGTTGACGGTCACACTCCACTTTGAAAGCTTCAAAGCTCTGTCTAAAACTAGTTCGCTAAGTGTTTGTTGGCAGCAATATCCTCTACTAGCTAATGGACAGCTGTGGCATCGCCCTACTGGAAAAATGGACAATCTTTCAAGAAGCTGGATCTTTTCCTTATAGAGGGTTCAGGGGGTCTATTATGATGCGATCTGTGTTTCAATCGTCCGTGCAGGTCAAGAAAACTGCGGAGCAACTCTCAATAGTAGCAATTGATGCAATTTGACCTTGAATGGAATATTGGTTACTGCAACGTCTAATTATAGTCGGGTCATTTCGTAACCTAATATGTGCGATTGCACATGGTACCCATATTGCGCGTAGCTTTTTGTCGGCAGACTTTAGCATTACTGCTTTTTGCAATGGCAGGAAACATAAGCAACAGAAGAAAAAGCACAGTAGTGAAGAATAAAAGCTACGGAAAGTAGCCAACTGTATCGGTGGCTAGTAGGCTTTACAGTAGTCTGAGGCGAAATAGCGCCTCTTGATGTGTGTTATATAGGACACATTAGCTGTTGAAGCTTTATGAACAGTCGACTAGCACACGTGGGTGCAATGGTAGAATGCTCACGATAATAGGCGTGGTAGAGTAACATAACAAACTATCACAGCAGGTCATGCTTATGGCATGACCTGTGAGGTACTTCGGTAACAGTAGAGATACGGTTGTTAGAAAGTGCCGAAAGTCGGCACACCAACGGAGTTCAGGTCTTGACGCGCAGTGTGGACACTGTCTGCAAATTCACAGTTTTCGTCTTGGGTTGATCCTCAAGTCTTTCACAAAAATTCTGAAGAAAACGTAGTGTCTTTAGAGCTGAATGAATTCCTGTAAATAAAATGCTCAGAAAGAACATTATTGCTATTCAAAAGTGCTTGAAACCAGAATTAATGTTGGTAAATCAGGCGATGCAAGCCGGTAAAGAGAAACATTCAAACCTTTCTTCTTGAATTTTGCCCTAAAGAAATGCTAAGATGCCCTGAAAAATTCAATTTCATTCTGAGGATGATCATGCGATCTAATAGGTTGTTGCAAAAATAATGTTCGTTTAGTAAAGTTTTACTTTGAAAAGCTACAGCCTTGTCCAGTCTTCATATTCCTGTATGTAACAAAACCACCAGAAGCAGTAATTTTCTGCATTTACTGATATTTCAAAACGGGAAGAAAGCCATGCGTCAAAAAGCGAAAGTTTTTCTATGAAAACCTCGAGAATACCGCTCTCTTCAAGTTTTGCTCCTATGGCTGGTAGTCAGCTCATTTCTTAGACGCAACCGGTAGTAAACGTTTTATAGAATAAACTTCAATGAAGCGGACCTGCGAAAAAAAGAAATTAGAAAATAGAAATTCAAAACTGTTAACTTTTTTGAGCCTATTTGTGCTAGGCCAGATGGTCCCAAATTATGAAAATGGAATTCTTCATGCCTAAATAGCTAAGTTTTTTGCAAAAATTGTACTCAAGATATTTTCTGACCTTATGCCATGCAGAAATGAGCGAATGCGATGGACGATTGCCTTAATCGAGAGAACTTTTCAACCCATAGAGTGCCATGCAGCGAGTATATATTTTGAAGCGTCAATTTCTCAGTCCAGATATATTCGAAGGATTCATTCAAACATGCAATAGGTAAACAACATTCATCCCATACAGTTTTCTAAAAGAATTCGTTCATTTGCGACTAAAATATGGCCAAGAAAGTAGAAACAACAAAATTTCAATTTTGAGTGCAGCTGTTTAAGATGCTGGTGAAATTCTCACAGATGAGGCAGAAGCTTAATGTAATGCTGTTAGAAAGTACATGAAGAAAGCTTTCCAGTGATATGCAGAATCTTTTTGAAGAAGAAATTTCGAAGGAAAAAAGTTATTCGGAAAGTATTCTATAATAGTAGAAAAACGGACTATTTTTGCCGCTTAATATTTTCAACTCGTGCAGAGCGAGTTTTCCATATTCAGTCAAAGACTTGAATCTTTCTTAAACTGTCGATTTCTTTTCGAATACATCCGGTGGTCTAAGTGATTAAAACATTTGCTATATTTCAAAATATCAAAAAAATAACAATAAATAAATAAAATAAAAAAATAAAAAAAGATAAAATAATAATAATAAAATTAAAATAATAAAATGAGAAATGTTACTATAATACTATAAGAATAATAAAATAATTGGTAATAAATTCATTAGGTTGATTAGCGCTGTTTTGGAGTTTTTGAATGAATTTTTTGTGGGCACGAATTATGTACGAACTTTTTACATTACATAGTGGAATGACTTCACTTTATTAGACGCACACAAAAAACTTCAAAGTCGCTTCTATCCATAGACATTCAAATCTCATGGTCTAACAAGGGAAGGATAGTTGGATGCCGCGGCCATTCCTAATGATTTGTATACCAAAAAATGCGCCTTCAAATGCAGATTCTGAATCTGTGCTCAAAATCTGCGAAACGATCTTTTGAAGAAAGTTATGAACTTTTTTCCTTGAAAATTTAGCCTACTTTTGGATAGTAAAAATCACCAGATTTGATCTAGCCTACCGTTTGAAGCTACTGAAGAAAATTTTAGACGTAGTAATATTTATTTAAACTATCTGGATCATACTCAGCATTTGGAAAGGAGAGAAAAATTTTTTATTGATGATTTTGACCCTCCGCAGGAACGCAATTTTTTTAATAAAAAAAATCATAACTCGATTCAGATTATCGTTTCGCAGATATGAAAGACAGTCTACGAACCAGCATTCAAAAGCGCATTTTTTGGAATACAAATCATTATGAATGGCTACGGCATCCAAGTATCCTTCCCCTGTAAGACCATTCAACAAGAGCAGCAAGCAGTAACCGAGCTATTCAACCAATTCCACTATCATAAAATGCGGCCGGCAATAATGTGCGCTGTCCGTGACCTGCTCAATCCAATCCTTCAGTGAAAGACATATGTCGAAGCAAAAAGAAGCGCAGTCAGGAACGTCACATATAGAGGTCATGTCGTTGTGAACGAATCTGTTGTAAAAACTTAAGACACTTTCAGATAAAAAAAGAAATATTTTTTTCAACCTTTTGCAGATATGAGCCGAACTCTTCGTCATGCTCAATAGCTGAAGTTACTTTACGAGACTTTTCCGGGTCTACCAGGAGTGACTTGAATGTCTAGGAGCGTTATGGTACAACTTACCGGTCCCTATGATTGAAGGGAGGAGGAGATCGAGCCTTGATTCCGCCTGTCATGGCGACGCCTCATAACATTACATTTAGTCACCTCTACCCCCCCATGCTTTCATAATATAATTTTTTGAAAATGGAAGAAGAGTTCTGAACCCACGAATGGAAAATTTACGGAAGAAAAGCCTTGGTGAAGAATTGCATGGAGTATTAATGAACGGTTTGTGGCTCATTCTGAACTCTCGCGTCATTAAGAATATTACACATATCATCGCAATAGCTAGAACCATTACAAAAGCTATTCTTGCTCAGTCACGCATGTCTGGGGCTTTCAACGATTCCCATCTCAAACACATAATGCAATCTAAATTGTGGTTGTTCTCATTTCTATGCATCCGTACACTTCTATCATTCCTTGAAGGTCTAGGACGCTCGTTAGGTGACAAACTAGCGCTCAAAGAAGTGTGGTTTGACCTTTCGATTTTGACTTACTCAAGTGGCAAAAAAAAGACAAATTCATTCTCCATGATACACTTTTCCGAAGTTTTCCGTATATGAAGGCAAGTTATGTGTAGGTAAATTAATACTTAAATTAATTGCTGAAGAGAATGATTTGAAGTAGCTACGACTTGGCACCTACCCATTGTCATTTATTTGATAGTTACATAAACCTGCTCAAACCCCGAACAGCAGAACAAATCACTTTAAAGCTGTATGTTTGTTTGTCTGCCTGTCTCTGTGCTCGTACGTTCGTAGTAGAAATTTTTATTTTTTAACCGATCCGGACCAAACTTGGCACACATACACTTCGGGACGAGCGGGTGTAGTTGGTTACACTTTGATCGACATCGATTTTATCCTTTTTATAGATTTTTCGCGATGCTACGAGGCTGGAAGCTGGCACAGGGGGTGATTAAGCATGCTCACGAGTACAATATTAACTTTCACGATGTCGATTATCTTTACCGATTTTGTCAGTTCTTTGCAAAGTTTGGAAGCTAAGAGTTGTTAAAGAGGGGTATGGCATACTTACTACGAAAGTCTAATAGGAGCAGGGTTGGCATACAGAAATGGGGAAGAGACAAGGTAATGTTGTAAAGAAACAGGAATGGTGATCTTTGTTATAGCTTATATACAGAGCCGAGAGGAGCCGGGTTTGCCAGCTACAAACCCATAAAATACTTTGAAAAATTTTCCAACTATTTTTGGGGAGGGAGGAGGCTGCAAAGCAGCAGCATCAGTGCTTATTATCTTTTGTTGTCTTTTGAAAACGTAGATTTATTGGATTTTTTAAAATTTCGACGAATATCGGTAGATGTAACGTCGATGTCCAATTAGACCCCGTACATCTGCGGAATTTACTTGAAAAGTCCTGGTTCGAGGCAATCCTAGAAAATCCGCGCTTCAACATTTTACCTCCCCTAATTTTGCATTTTCGTATGTATTGATCTCAACTTTTGGAATTTATTCAGTTCCATATCATATGGATAGAGCGATTGTGCAAAAAGTGTTTGAACTCGAAATTCTTGGAAATGCTTATTACTGTTGTAAAACTTGATCATTCAGGAATTTGGTATACAAGAGATTTAAGCTCTTCAGGGAAACGAAGAAATGGAGTCTATATTCTCAGCAGATAGGTTTTCTGTGCCCTCGAGCTCATGAGAATTTCTATGATGTCGTGACTCATTATATCTTCTAAGGCAGATATATGGTTTTTTTCTTTTAGAAAATATAGATAGATAACACGAATGTATACGTACTGCTCAGTGACGGACCGAGGGAGGGGGCCCCTACCCCCGAAAATGGTTTTTGAAAGTTACTTACATGGGTATAAAAATGCGCAAGTGACTTGATGATTAAAGTAAAATTCAAATTTTTTAAAAGTTCAAATTAGCCTTGTAAGAAAACTGTTTTCGGAGACGCTGTTGCCACCCTCTCCTTCTTCTAGATTTTAGGAACGTGGGACCAGCAAAAATCAGAAATTTCAAAAATTCTTCTGAGTGCGTCTCTGACACCACGCATCTTCGTTTGAGAAAATGCCCCCCCCCCCCCCCCCCGGACGGGAATTCTGCGACCGCCACTGTTACTGCTATAAGCTGCACAAATTCAAAATGCTTGCTTTGCCAGATCGAGAAGCAACACATTGTGATTTTCAGCGTTAGATCCTCATCGTAAATCATAATTTACAAATGACTCAGTGCGTTCTTTGACTATGCAAGAGACATTCAAATATAATAGAATCGACCACCTGTGAATCCACACAGTATAAAATATCGTACTAAGGAGGAACCTTAAAGGCAGTGGACCAGCAGATCCTCGACCTTCGGTTTATTCATTTACCTGGAGTAACTCGACGCGCTGATTCCGAAAATGCACTTTTTAAAGCGCGAAAATGGCGAAAATAGCATTTCTCAAGCCCCTCATTTTGAATTTGGACGAGTGGAAAGCTCTCCGCCATGGTTAGAGATGGTCGTTGTGGGACCCTCATATTTGTTAATCCAATAACAACCACGTGTCGAAAGGCAACGAAAACCAATTTTTATGTGCCATTCTGAACCACGGGTACATCAACTAAGGTGGCATGCCATAAG
Organism: Cylicocyclus nassatus; assembly: GCA_958299035.1. Taxonomy (NCBI): domain Eukaryota; kingdom Metazoa; phylum Nematoda; class Chromadorea; order Rhabditida; family Strongylidae; genus Cylicocyclus; species Cylicocyclus nassatus. The sequence goes on from CATQJL010000001.1 coordinate 54,098,667, forward strand.
ATAGCAGTGCGAAAAAGAAGAAGCCTCGAGGAGTTACGACGAGCGGGGAAGCTGATCATATGCACTGCGAAACCTATTGTTGGTAAGAGAAGCAAAGTCTACTAACATGTTATTGGATTTAGTGCAACCTACTTATTGCTATGATGCATGGCAGATAAATAAGTATTGATCAAATAAAGAGCGAAATCTCTCGCATGGTTTTTTCAGCAGCGTCTGAGTTTTCGTCGGAATTCAATGCTGTTCTTTGGACGTACCAGTAAATCAAATAGTGTGAAATAGGCAAACACTTCAAACGCTACTCAATGAAACTCTCTTCCTCATTTAGGGACTATATTTTACTGAACACTAGTTTACTTGAGGTCTATCAAGTAATCCCCGTCATATCCTAGTTGTCATTCTGCCTAATTTTAGCTTTGTTACATTTTTTCGAGAATTTGTTGCAGTTTGTAACAGATTGAAGCGTTTGAAGTAGTCATATGAACACTCTCAAAAAATATATTCTGTGACTTTTCGTCGCCTTTTAAATTTTTATGAAGGTTGTTCAGCAGTCATATTTCTGGAGGAGCCAAGCTAAGACTTTAGAACATTGCACGTGGGTAGGTCTTGTCAGTCAGCTTGATTTTTCTTGCACTTTCTGATGGAAGTGGTCCTGTTGTTTGCTTTTATTTTCAATGAGAATAACTACATATGGTGGTTTAAAAAAGCAAGAAAATATTCTTCACTGTACAGAGACTGATTTGAACATACGCAAATTGGTCCACGGTCCTATCGATTGGAAAAGTTATTCATTTGAATTTGTTAGATTAGCAGATCATCACCTAATGACGCTTTGGAGGAATTCAGGCATTTCAGCATAGATATCAAGTTCGAAAGACTCCAAATATAATATTAGGTCGTACCGAAAGTTCTGTCGTTTTATTTTTGAAAAATCACAACTTTGCGCTGTCACGACGGATTTACTTCCTTACATTTTTATTAGAAAGAGTAAATCCTTCGCTTTCGAATGCTGTTTTGCGTAGCTTGCGCTTCACACTGGGTGCGGAGAGAAAAATGGAAAACTAAGACCATATAAGCTTTGAACATTTTAAGTTAGCTCACCAAAAATCTGGAATGCTGCAGAAAAATCTGAACGTCAGTACATATGTTTTTTGGCCTACCCTTGCATCTGTGAAAAGTGTGTGCCGTTTGGACGTCTCTGTGAGAAGTTATGAATATCGAGTTTACTATGGAAAACACCAAAATTAATTAATTCGTCAATTTTAGCGAAAATCATAACTTCTCACAGAGACGTCCAAACAGCACAAACTTTTCACAGATGCAAGGGTAGGCCAAAAAACATATGTACTGACGATTTCAGATTTTTCTGCGGCATTCCAAATTTTTGGTGAGCTAACTCAAAATGGTCAAAGCTTATATGGTCTTAGTTTTCCATTTTTATCTCCGCAGCCAGTGTGAATCGCGAGCTCTGCAAAACAGCATTCGAAAGCGAAAGATTTACTCTTTCTAATAAAAATATAAGGTGGTAAATCCGTTGTGACAACGCAAAGTTATGATTTTTCAAAGAAACGACAGAACTTTCGGTACGACCTAATATCTTACCGACTAATTTTTTCCTTATAGATTTTTTTACTTCACTGGGTTAGTAAGATATCGTACCAGTTATATATAAGAGTCAGAGAAAGCTTCAATAGTCTCTTATGGATTTCAGTGTGGAATTCTGAAAATGGAATTCTTTCAATTCTTATTGTTAGAAGTCTCCATGCATCTAAAGGTGATCTTCATCATTTTTTGTTTTGTTCATTATTATATCGTTGAGTGGAAGCGAGGAATTAGAATTTAACTAGGTCCGAGATCATTTGACTTTTGAGAAATCCGTTGTATCCGACACAACAGAATCAACTCAATTAGGTCTCCATTTTTTGAACGACCAGACGACACAGCAATGAACTATCGCAGTTCATTTGGCTGTCCACTGTCCTAATGTTGTTTTGTAGATTACCTGCCATTTTCTCGCGCAAGATCAGCACATCAAAAGTTCAAAAGAAGAACTCTCATGCGTCTGTAAAATGTTTCCATTTTATTGTTCTTTGGTCTATTTGATTCAATGATGAAAATATCATTAGTGTAGCTGCCCTCACCTCTCGCTATATGTTTGGCGTTCTATTTCTCTTGTTTTCCCAACAATTCCCGTCGAATTTGAAAGAATCTCACAAAATAGCGAAGAGCATATGCGATTTGTTTCGATTTGTTTGCATGCTCTAGATTTTATTTGATGCGCGCATTTTAGGAAATGTGCGAATGGTACCTGTTACGGCATCCTGTGTGGCAAGTAATGGAAGGAAGGGGAGGGCATGAGTATAGTAGGATACGAAAAGACCTTGAATACCTAATGTGTACAAGGAGTACCTTGAAGCTCTCCTGGAGCCATGCGATAGTACAACAAGAATCATGAATGAATGGATTAAATTCGGTTGAAATGTGAAATTATCTTGAAGTCGCACTAAAACCTTACTCTATTTTCGGCCCGAACTCATTTGTAGAAGAAAATCCTGCTGAATTCGCCAGGATGGTACTCTAAAGATAATCTCCTGCTTTGAAGCTATAGAAACAACTATAATAAGTCACCGAAATCAATGTTTGAAAAGTCTTGATAAACAACCTCGCTGCATTTTTCTTGAGACAATTGCAGTCAGCAAACCCTCTCAAATTCAAATAAAGAAGATTTCAAGTTCATGACACTTCGCTTTTCAGAGCGTTTTTATATTGAAAGGTCCCATAAATTTTTCTCATGTTATACAAGCATGCGATACGTTCGCTCAGTGATAGAAACAGTGACGGTACAAGGAATTTCCGGGGAAAACTGCGACACTGGAGCTTTTTTTAAACTAAGTGCTTTCTAAATTTCTTTGCATATCAATATGCATAGCTCTGTGAAGGAAGTAGCAGATATTTTGATTTCAAAAGCCTTGCAAATCTTGCAACGAGCTTGGAAAATACAACAATATTAGGCTGTTAACTAATTTTGCAACTTCCTTACTAACTTTTTTTTCTCTTTGAGCATGACACGCTCAAATTTTGGCATTATGTGAGCTCTGACTCAAGCTACTAGTGTAACTACTATTCTGTTGAATAGTGGTTAGTTAATAGTCGTAGGAAGGTTACGGTATGTATCAGTGGCGTACCCAGGATGTCGGCTCGGGGGGCGGGGCGACAAAAAAAATTTTCAAATGAAGGTGCGTAGCGTTAGCCACGCACTCCGAAAAAATTTTAGGGGGGCTTCTCATCAATTTTGCGTGCCCCCAACCCCTAAAATCTGGAAAAAGGGGGCGTGGCATCAGCCATGCCCCCGAAAAAAATTTTTTTATAAGGCTAATTAGAATTTTTAAAAAATTTTAAAAATTATTTTAATTGTTCACAAAAATGAGCAAGTCATTTGCACATTTTTATAACGCATGTAAGTAACTTTCAAAAATTTCGCGACCCGTTCTCGGGGGGGGGGGGCGCGCCCCCCCCCGCCTCTCCCCCCCCCCTCGGTACGCCACTGGTATGTATGTATAAAGGGATAATTTTTTGATCATCACGGAACTTTCTAGAACTTGGTATAGGAAGATCACCCGACATGCTGATTATGGAAACAAGATTAAATCTTGGTAGGGCCTTTTTTGTTAGACTACGATGAGTTTTACTGTATAGGGTTTGACCTTAAAAACGAAAAGAGGGCTTAATCAAACAAATGAATATGATTTTTGTGAACAGCAGATGTAGTAAGCCCCTTATGCCAAGTTTCGGAGACTTCTGAGACTTCCTACCTTGATCCTTGGAGACGGTCAAGAGGCGCGATTTCTTCAGCTGTCACCAGCTCAAAACTCGAGTATAGCGCTAGCGAGTCTCCAAATAGTACCAGATAAAGTGCATTGGCTTACTATCTGTCCGAGGTTACTACTTGCCGAGTTTGGTGGCTTTTGCTGGAAAACGGACCGAAAAAAAACATTAACATTACAAAACTCTTATTACGTGCTGTTTGGTGTCCATCCGGCAATTAAAATCGCGCCTCTTGACATACACCCTTAATCCTTGACGGTTGCTCCTCAGCAGCCTTGCGTACAGCATACTCGTTCAACTTCGCGAGGGCGCGAGATCTTTACTGTTGTTCAACTTCCTTTCCTTTTTTCTTTCTTTGAATGAGATAAGGCAACCTCCAGAATGCTCTGTGTACAATGTCGGATCGTTGCGTGCGTGATCTAATTTGCAAACGGCTTTATTTTTGCTTAAAACCCAGAGAACCTCCAATTGTACTAATTTTCAAAAAATGCGTGGATTTCTTTTATGTCACTAAAAGAGGCGGTTTACTCCAATTTGTAGTCCGTGTTCCATTCTACATAATGTAAAAAAAGAGTGCGCAAAGAACAAAAAGCGAATAGTTACGGAAGGGGTTGCAACACTGCAACTCCTTCCGTAACTATTTGCAACACTCAGTTACCAGGCTGATAGTTTAATTTCGTCGCTCTATTCTAATGTTTGCTCGTTCTATCCCAATGTTTGCTTTTGTTAACATTAAGCAACAAGTAATGAAAGTATTGTTCTAAAGCTGCGAAGCGTATAATGAAAAACGATAAAGTTATAAAATTCTCGATCTTGTCTTGATCAGAATTGAGCAGTCCATATTATTTATCAATAAAAGCCCCAATAATCATTACCTTGACGGATCGTCTCCTTGGTCAACTAACTCATTTGAATATGAGAAACCATAACATTCACTACTGATATGACTCTGCATAAATTGTGCTATCAAACCTCTAGAGTACATGCAACATTCTAACATTCGATAAGTCCATAAACATGGCAAAAATTCCGTTGACTTGGCATTCACTGAATACCTTGGAATCTCAAATTCCCTGACTGGCACTCTCATTTATTACTGCAAGTATTTCGTTCATTCATCATTTGTAAAAAAGTGGAGATTCCATGTACCGATCATGAAGAGCAAATTTCTCGTTGCGACATATCCCTTCGCTGCTATTTGCATGAATAAAGATTTCGTACACTCGTAACTAACGGAACAGTCACTCTAGTGCATTTGCACAACTTATTTTGGAATTCCGGATATTGGCTTAGAGCGCCTTAGCCTTACTTACATTTTCGTTATTTTTGCTGCTTTTCATTTTTAAGAAAACTTTTTCTCTTCAGTAACATGTAGTGCAGGTGTCGTCTTGTAACAAATAATATTCTTTTTTCTTCTACAAGTAGAAAGAAAATTTGCATACGTGGAATTTTCCTTTCACTGGAACTCAAAAGGTCAAAATCATGATTCATTGGAAGTCTGCCTAAGGAAGTTACTTGATTCGTTGATTCCGAATATCACATCCTTTTCAAGGGAGATCCGCCATTAAGAGAGTTACGGTAGGTATACTGTAGATGGATGAAAGCCTAATTTGCTCGAAGTTTACTGATGGGGCTCTTTACCATGCTATTTACGATAATGATATCGATCGTTCGTTGAAGAACCTTTAGGCGGAAATAGTAAGAAATAAGAGAAATCGTGGTCTGCATGCTAAAGAGCTCCATCTTATATACAATATAAAGCTGAATGTCTGTATGTACGTATGTGCGGAATATAAATTTTTATTTCTGAAACGATTTGGACCTAACTTGGCACACATACTAGGGTGAGTCAAAAGAAATGAGAACATCGCATCTCCTTCTAGACCTACTCTCAAATTAGGTAGAATGTGTATAAGCAAGTGCTCTAAACGGTGTCCGACACAGTTTTTCTTTCTCTTTCCGATAGATATAGATTAAACCAAATCACTTCATAATTGTTGAAATATTTGCAGAAATCTTGAACAAAGCGTTTTCCGTTCAAAATCTATGGTTTGATCAAACTTGTCAAAAAATTCTAGGATTGTGGTAATTTGAAGCGGTAAACGCTTGATTACCTTGCAGAATCAAGGTTTGATGATAAGCTATTTTCGAAGCTCTTAAATTGGAAAGATTTTGTAAGGTTTAACGCATTTTTGTTACGAGCCATTTTTTGAAAATTTGAGGTTTTTGCAAAAATGATTTTAAAAGACCTCAAAATGCTAGTTTCGAAATACCTAAATAGTGGTTTGCATCAAGCAGGGCCTGCTTTGTCTTTATGTTATCGAATTTGTTCGAAAACCTCAAACTGAAAATCCTGAGGATTAGCTAAACTCAAGGAAAGCAAAAATAACCGGTTCAAAATTTGGGAAATTTTTTCGACAACAAAAAAGTCAACTGGGCCATTGGCCTCACTGCTGAGGATAGAAAAGCTACGTTTTATACAATTCAGGGTACTCTTCTATCGCTATTCTACACGAGTTGCGGAAAGTTCGAGGGGAACTAAAAGTGCTCATTACTTTTGACTCAACCTAATGTACCTCTATACCAAACTTGGCACACATACACTTCGGGCCCCGGCGGGTGTCATAGGCTACTTTTCGTTATCGATCGATATCGATTTCATCGATTTTTTGCAAAATTTGAGCTACGGGGCTGGGAGTGGCACAGGGGGGGGGTAATCGAGCATGCTGATTACAAATATGTTATTGACAGGGCCGGGCGGAGCCGGGTTTGCCAACTAGTTTGCAATATTTTGAGCGATTTTGCGGTTTTGGCTCACTTACCATAGTTCGCTACCATAGTCCAAGAAAATGGCACTGTTGTACGAAATCTTTATGAAATCTGACAGGCGCAGATCAAGCCCTTCTCTCTCTCTCTCTCTCCAACCCATATAGAAGATTTTACCAAATTCCGTGCTTTTAGCTTTTAAGTTTGTTAGGCGACATAAAACTTGTTTGCATGAATTTCTTAACACGTCGACGACAGTGCCGCGCAATGGCGTGCGATGGACAGTCTGTCCCTGTGGACGATGTCACGCAATGGTGCGCAACACCCTAAATATCAGTTCCAATGTGCACACTGGTTCCAATTGTTAACAAAATCACTTCAGGCTCAGAAGTCTTTCACGCTGGCCCGCCTCTCTTTTTCGCAAACTCCCCCCACTCCGTTGCCCTCTATAAAAGACTTTTCTTGCTTTTCAAATTGCATAGAAAAGTTCGTAGATGACCGGAGAATCTCAAATAACATTGGTTTTAACCCCGCCCCCTCTATTCAGGTTCCACCCCTTGGTGGCAAGCTCCGCATACTTTTAAAATATCCGAATTGCGAGAATTCTTGAAATTTAAGCAAAATTCAGCATTTTTGTAGAATGGGCGGGGATTCCCACCAAGGAGGAAGGTACTGCATCGCCCACTTTTCAAAAGTGCCGGAATTTGCACGAATTAGTGAATTCTGTGCAAAATTCAAAACAAAATTCAGGAATTCTTGCTAATTCCGACATCTTGAAAAGTAGGCGGGACTCGCCAAAAGTGGGCGGGGTTGCCTCGCCCACTTGCATTTTTGTATCTCACGCGTAGATGCATGCATACATGCATGCAGCGAGCTGTGGAAATACCCGGAAACGGTCCGTCCACAGGGACAGACGTCAAAAAAGAAACAGCTCGCGGATTGCGGATCAGAGCTTCTATTATAGAAACTTTTTTCCAATGTGGAATGGAAAGATAAGATAAAACATTCTACTCAAGTTCCAAGAAAAAAGAAAACAAACTTAATTAGTACTCACAATCAGATCATTGTTTGTAAATTGGAAGAAATACAAGATACCCACAAATTTGAAAGGTTGCACTTGCACCAGGTGATTGTGGAAATGACGGCAATTATGGGACAGCGGAATTATGTTATGAAAGCCTAAATTTATGTTTTCCATATTATATGAGTGACCTTGGCAGTGGCCGTTTTTGTAAAAATCGCATGTGTAAAGACAAGAACGTGCTGACTAGAAACCACTATTTCAATAAATTGCTTTTCGATAATTGATTTGTGTTTTTCAAGCAGTTTTTCTGTCTCCTACCGCTTAGATTCCACTCCCAATAAATCTTCAATTCATCAGGAAATAGATATATATTCTCTGCGACTTTTTCTCTCGAAACAAGATCGCTTTCTCACCGCAGAAGGTGATAAGTCAATGCGTTGACAATGAGCCAAATCTTTTACGTCTGTCCCTGTGGACGGACGTTTTTATGCATTTTTACGCCATGTAGATATACTTTCATTTATGCACGAAGGAATATAAATAATAGGGGCAGCTCCGCCCCCTTCTGGCAAGCTCCGCCCACTAAAAATATTCTAAAATTTGCTTGAACTTCAAGAATTCGTGAAAATTCCGGCAATTTTGGAAAGTAGGCGGAGCTTGCACACTAAGGGCGGAGCCGAGAGAAGTCGCTTAAGGTTCCACCGTTGCCTACAAGCTTTTCTATGCCTTTATACTTGAGAGATGATGGGATCCATTTATGTTGTTCAATGCCGTAAGTGACTCATTGCCAGCAAGTCTGCGACAGCTTTGTAAACATATGCAGATTTTCCCTATTTTGGATTTTTATCTGCCCCTTCTTGGGCTTTTTCTCTTCCACAATTTTTTTTGCAATGCGAATCAGCACTGTTCCTCTTATGGCAGAATAGTAATAGAGAAATTTATAAATTGTGAAAAATTCTCATTTACATGCACAGGCTAGAAACTAAGGAGAAGCTCAGAGTTGATTATTGAGATTTATTGAGTGAGAGTTTCCTCATCAAAATGTCAAAAATGAAAAAAATTCTGATAAAAAGCGTCAGCCAACCAAATACAGAAATAGGCTAGTGCAAAATTTCTTCGTCTTGAACCCCCATGAAAATCTCGTCGATGGTGATAAACAAATATTACGTTGATGCAAAATTAATGAGCGTTTTTCTAAGCCTTTTTTCAGCACAGATTTTCGCGTGAAACTTCTTTTTTCTGAAAGAGATGAGGAAAACTATACAAAGGCTCTTTTCATGCTCTATCTGATGATGGTTTAAACAGGCTTCTAGCCTCATCTGTTTATGATTTACAGAGCTTTGATTGACCACATTTAAAACCAGAATTTCATCTCAATCTTTCTGGACAGAACTCAGGTGCAAATGATGGCCTTCTTCAAAAATCAAGCTACTATATACATACAACAGCAATTGTCTCCATTATACACAATTCACTTCCATTGAAAATTATTTGAAATGATTTATTTTCGCCTCAACATGGGTAATCGTTGCGGTCATTCTATGGCCCATAAATATCTTTTGAAGAAGGCAGTTGCCAAAGCTGCTTATTTCCTTAAGCGTAAGCTTAGGACATTCTGTTGACATTTTTTGCCGAAACGTCTAGCTGTACAATATCCAGAAATTAGAAAACGTCCATAATTCCGGACTTTAAGGTCTACTGGAAAATGTTGAGAAAGCTGGCAATGCTAGATTTTATTTTTTTTCTCTTCGCAAATCTTCTTTGTCCGGACCCTTTTGGTCTTTTTTTACGATTGGCTTGCGGCTACAAGATAGGTTACTAGTCATTCATACTAGCAAATTGTTTTTGAAGGGAATATGATTTTTCAAACTTGATTTTACAAAAATACATATTATTGGTTTTTGAATCCATATCTTCTGCTCGTTTGTAATATGAGTATAGGTGAATGTGCGCCGTATTGCGAGGAAATTGCTGCTTTTGGAAGTCTTTATTGCAAAAAAATTGTGGATTTCTCAAAAAAAAAAAATATAGCACGTCAAAGTGGGAATTCACAAAACTCATTATTTTTGCATCAACCCACATTTGAAGTTGTATCAGATGCAAGATCTCTTTCTCTTTCCAACAGTTATATTCAAGATGCAACCTCGCCGAAGCTTGCTAGTTTCATTTTTATAATGTTTAATTCTCTCTATTTTCAGTTTAAATCTTTTAGGAGAGTTTTAATGGATGATGAATAGCAATGCTTTTGAATTGCAATGCTTTGTTTTTCTCCAGAACCGAATTAGAAAATTGTAAAATATTTGAAATTATTGATTTCTGAAAAATCGCATAACACCTAATTGCACCTATCGTGCGAAATCTCCAAAATATCAATCCTTCAAAACTCGATTATTATCATCACTTACATAAATTTGGATTAAGGAAACGGCAATGCTTACTAATATGAGAAACAGGCAATTTTGTCCGCATCGCATGTATCGCAAGGAGGCAACCGTTGAAATAAGAAGAAAAAATTGTATTAAACTGTATGAGAACTGTTTGCCACTTCATGTTTAACGAGGCTTGCATAGACGGAAACATATTATAAAATTCTTACTATAGAAGAATCATTTTAGAAATTTAATTAATCAAGAAAGAGAATTACAAGGTATGGTATTAATTTGCAAAAGATGCCCTTCTGCTGGCTATGTTACTCTACGGATTTGAAAGTCAAAAATCTGATAAAACTTTTGCACCTACTTAATTGGAGTATTAGGTTGACCTTTTCATGTGGCAGGTTCAAAAATTAGTCCTTATAGCTTGACCTTTTGAGCAGTGCAACTTTTACAAACACAGGTGAAAGTGCAATGATGATGGTACCAATCAACTCGACCACCTTTCAAGCACTATGTGTGTAATCCCTTTGCGCACTCTTCACATCTTGCGACAGAAACGACACAGAGCAACCGGTCATAATCCCTCTAACGAGGATTAAGGCCGGTTGTTATTTCAGTAGTTCAGGTCCGCTATGTCATTCGCATGGTCAGGCTCTTTCTTACATATGCGTTCATCTCATCCTTGGCCGCGGTGGATATTCAGAGTTCGAGGTTGTTGCCTCAATTCTCTCTCCCATAAGAGGTGGATTTCGTAAACTATCGATTACCTTATCCCTTTCGTAGTGATCACTTTTAATTATCGTTACTTGTTACACATAAATTTCTATCCGACTCCTACGCTTTCTATTTTCAAAACACTCACTAACGCGAGGCTCAATTTTCTTACCCTTTCCTACAAAGTGGCCACCAATGTGATTGAAATCTGTGTAGATATAGGAATTCGCTCTGACATTCTAAGGAAATCTTGAACGATATTCATTTATTTATTTATTTACTTTTTATTTATTCATTACACTCTTGGCGTTCCCTGCAAGAAAAAATACACAGTTATTTATACTCTAACCTCAATGATAATGCATCATGTAGTTTGGGTCCAATCTGGATAAAGGTGTGATGAAAGCTTGTTAACTGCTTTATAATTATAGTTATCAGAATTGAGTAATTTGATCCATGTAGATGGTCCCTCCATGCCCCGCGATCCATGGAGATGGTACCCATACCCCCTTTTGCCAGCCTAAATGATATGAGAAATCCTTTAGCACTGTACTTGTACTACAGGTGTACGAAAGTCGTCCATCTTTCAATGTCTGATTCTTCCGAGCTTGATATTCTTTTCGTATCCTACGAAACATTTGAACAGGAAAGGTATTGGACTTTCCCTACTATATAAAGAGTCTCAAAAAATGTGCACCTGTTTGATCGTTAACAACTCACTTGCTTTGATGCCTTTCAGCAAACTTTTTTACCATTCTCTAGAGCGAGGTTCAACTAAGATTTAATAGGGCGAATCAGCAGGGATAGCTCTTCATTACTGTAGGATTATGGTAGAAAATTCAAGGATTTTGGACCATTGAGAGCGACATGTTGCTTCAAATGAAATCAAGCAAGCCAAAAACTCTTGTAGTGGACTATTAAGGTCGCTAATTTACATATATGAAATTCGCACTTTACTGTATTGCTTTTTTCAAAAGGTATTTCAGAAATATCGTGACAAAAGTTTCTTCAATGTTCGTCAATGTGTTCACACAACCACTGAAAAAGTTCAAGAAGTCCTAAGAAGTTTGGTAGTGAAATCACCACGTGCGAAAACACTTCTGCACAGTTTTTCAGATTTTTGACAAAGATTTTTTAGAAGCCCTTTTTTACAATGGTTCTATTTACTGAAAGTTCTTACTGTAATCCTATAGTAATGAAGAGCAATCGCTACGTTTTCAAGACTGTAAATTGGACCTCGCTTTACATAACGGTACCTTTAGTTTGCAAAAGACATCAAAGCAAGAGAGTTATCGAAGACTAAACAGTGTGCACATTTTTTAGGACACCCTGTATAAAAGCAAAATGTCTCCAAACACTGATCTCAACATTAAATGAAGTTAGAGGCATTTTTTGCTTTCAGACTGCATGGTCACGTACCGTTTAAATGACCCAAAATCGTAGTAAATGCGAATGTGCTCCAAAGTTACATATCTGCATGTCTGAGATACATAACCTCGAGTCATTTGTAAGTTAATATGTGAGACTGCACACCAAGCCCTATTAGCGACGGCACCCTTACTGGTAACTTTCCGATGAAACATTTTCTAGCCTGACAATGTGTGGAATGTGTTCTATTGACTAACATATAATCAATAAAAAGAAAAGAGACAAGGAAGCAAGGGGAAACCACTAAAAAAGAGCCGGTTTTAGTTTTGCAGATCGTCAGTTAGCGTGTATAGTGTGCATTACGCATATTAAAATACGAATGACTTAACGATATATCGTACATGAAAAACTCAATGGGAATGGTTTTGAAGCTATTCTGCTGTTCTGAGTTTGGAATAAACAACCAATTTCAGTGCCCAAAAAATGCCTGTAAGTTTTTTCAGTGCATCGTTATCAAATAAAGAAAGCATTTTAGTAAATAGCAGACGGTCATTATGGTATACATTTTACTGGTAAAGTCACTTCATACACTTCCCTTTTAGAATTGAAATCAAGACTTCTTGGAACTTCAGAGTTGTTTGGTACAAGTAGGTAGTTACCGAGATCTGGTTCTCTGTCCTTGAGGTAGCGGATGTTGATTGATGTGCGGACAATATTGTGATGATGCCCGGAAGCGGCTTGAATTTGTGACTTGTGGGTTATCTCTGAGGGGCCGGAATACTCGCCAGGTTGTGGTTTCCATCTTCTAAAGTTTCTTGATCTATGGTTTGCCTCTACCTCGTACAATGAGCTAGAAGTAATTTTAGTAGGTCACCAAAATGCCATGAGTTATGTATCACATTCCACTTTCGATGTCATTAAGAAAAATCCAAAAGAATTGGAAGTAAATCCTCTTGAAACAAACTGATCTATGAAAACTCAGCCGTGAAAAGTTTGAGTTCTGGGGCTTGACTTATCAGCGTGATAGTAATAATGACCGTGACTGCGAAATCCTTTGGAAAAAATTATTTTCTTATACACTCGACTTTACTTACCCACAAGAACTGCTGAAAGCGGTCTTTTTCTCAGGGCTTGCTTCTACACCCATCAGTGAAGTGACAGGGATTGTTTTCTATCATACAACTACCTAAAAGTGGAAGATTGTACCTACATCACCAATTGACAAGTACGTAAATTAACACATAATTCATGGACAGATAATTTTCACTCAGGAAGTGAAGAACGACAAATAAATCAAATCTAAGAGATGTATACGTGTTCCATCTAAACCTGTTCAGAATGATTGCAAGAGGACTATTACCAATTGGAAGTAACCAACTCTTCGTTCTCGAATGATTGACGTTAATCAGAAAAAAATCACTTCTGTCGTCGTTGGCAAACAACAAACATTCTTGGTGTTCTTTGACGGGCCAACAAACCTAAGAAGTAGTGCGAACTGGATTTAAGTACTCCACAACAAGTACAATTCAGCACCACACGAAGGCATTTCTTCACTACTCAACTGCCATCAATTCGTCTTTGGGGACAGAGTGGGGTGGATGGTATCACCATCTATCTTTCGCACATTTTTGCCCTTTTTGTGTGAAGAGCCTAATTCTGGAATGTCACGAATCCAGAAATGGCGCAATGCATGGATGAGCCCTGCCTTGACCCCTCGCTGATTTTTTCTTTCAATTTTGTCGATGCAAAGCTGTCTTATGCTAGAGGCTGTTCCATTAATTTTTCCACAGTCTGGCTTATTGCCAACATCCATCACATGGTCATTTGAAAGGGTTCGCTTAGAGCTAGTCGAGCTGAATATCAAAAAAAAACAGGTTATTTTATTCTTTTATCTTTATTTTCCCTAAAAATCATGAATCACTACGAAGGCAAAGGTTTATTTCAAATCTGGTTATCTTTACTTTGCTGCCAATGCTTATCTCTTTACGATGTAGATATATTCTTTACTGAATTTTTTAATACATCATTTTTTCTTTTTTCTAAAGTTATCAAATTTGCATATATGGAAAATATAGCTACATGTACCGGAAGTAAGCAAACAACTTTTGATCTTTGGTAACTATCTTTCCACAAAGTCTTTTACTTATGTTTAGCTTCACGTACCATTCAATAAAGCAAAATCAAACTTATAATTAGATTTTCAGAATGAAGCGAATCAATGTCTTCATCACATTGGAAATATAGCACATAGGAACTCAGCATACGGCGGCGGCGGTGGCGTTCCCAGGATTTCCGTTCGGGAGGGGGGAGTGGATGGGAGCTCGAAAAAATTTTTGGGATGTTTCCCAAACTTTTTAGGGCCCGTTACCACGATCATGAAAAATTTTTGCGGCTTATATGAATTTCTAAAAAATTCAAAAAAAATATTTCAAATCATTCACAATCATAAACAAGCCACTTGCACATTTTTATAACCCACGTAAGTAACTTTTAGAAATTTCGCTACCCATTCTCGGGGAGAGGGGGGCGGTCTGCCGCTGAGCGCTAGTGTAAAATAGGCCGTGAAAAAAAAGTTGTGTAGCAGTGTTTTCAGACCTGTTGAATATTAGACAACTTTCTACGAGTTTTTCAAGCGTTACAAATGCCTGACATACGCTCTTGAGAGACACCAGAAAGAGTTAGTTGCGGCTTACGTCACCTAATTTATATAGAAGTCTTACCGTTACCGACCCAACGTATCCTGATTATAACTTTTGACCTTGCTGAAGATTCATTCTGGAGCAAAACTAATCATTGATGGCTCAGTAGTCTCTTCGAAGCTCCTACCGTGATTCTATAGCAAACGAAGAGCGATTTTGTGGTTCTCCTCATATATAAATCTCAGCTGAAGTCACCTTTACATGATTTTTGGACTCTAGCAAAAGAATTTGTTGGATGAGAGTTATTAACGACTAAAAATAGTGTATTTACTTTTGGAACCCTATATAATTGTTGATGTTCTGCTACCCTGCAACAGACAAGCAGACTTGGTGTCTAAAAAGTGATCATTTATGCTGTGCATTTTCTCTGAACAACAATTTACTAGTTTGTTTGACTATTTTCTGTAAATTTCTCTTTTTCCAGCGAATCAGAGGTGTAACAAAATCAGCGCTTCTTTGAGAGGAGACAGAAAATAATGACTAGCTCAATTTCCCAACAAATGATCCTCATTCTTCCTTTTTTAGCATAAGAGTAATGACCTACTCAGTTTTCCAACAAATCATCTCAGAAACAGAAATGAAGAAGAAAGAATGTGGCAGAGCTATACAAAAAGTAGTGTGATTTCTTTGCGAATCACAAACAAAAATCTAAAATGTACATTGTACAATTATATGTACAGGATCTACACTAGAGGCGGAATCTTTGCTAAATCATTGTTACATTTATCGCGAAGGAGGTGCTGGTCATATTCGTTTCGCATTATTTATCAATCTCCGAACTCAACGCTGACCATAAATAAGATGGTCGCTTAGAAGCCTTTTGAAAATTCGATAATTCATTGTTGCATCAAAGCGAAAGTAAATTGTTTCGTTATTTGTCTATTCGAGTAATATTTGTAAATGCTCAGCAATGATCGGTACACCAAGAATCAGGTGGTATCCAAAGTTTTCGCCTCGATTTTTTCTGAAAATTTTTTTGTTAGGTCCCTCATTGCTAACGATAAACATAATGTGGTTTCCAACAATAAGTTTAAGTAGTATTTTAACTCTGTCGAGATCGTTTCAAACCACTAACTGAAGTCATTAACGAGCATATGGTCTATGCAGCATGCTGGATCAAGCACGGAATTCTCAAGCACGGAATTCCATTGAAAGCGTTTTTGTTGCGCGCGGGCGAAGTCTGATAAGAAATGAGAAGCTTCAATGCAAGTCTCTACTTTGAATTCTCTATGCTTATCCCATTTGCATCGATTGATATAGCCAGAGCGTTCTGAAACCATACCTGAAGTGATATATTAATATCTGGGAGTCCACAGATAGTTCGTAAGGGTAACATCATAACATTTTCCGCTCATAAAGACAGAAAAAAATAAATAAATCAAAATAGCCTCTAGTGATTCGTTTTTCTGTACGTTGACTTTAACTTATTTCATATTCATATATTGGCTATATATCTATCTACTTAGCCATTTTGACTGGGATCGTCAAATACTTTATTAGCTGACGTTTCGGTAGATCGCCCTCTTCAGAGCCTGGTTTGGGTGCACGATTACCGGTTTATTTACTATTGTTTCATTTTTCTGCAGCTTTCTTTAATGCAGTTTGGAATTCAGTAGAAGTTTATGAGCAATCATCCTCATGTCGAATTTCTCATTAAGAAAAACCACTTACCTCGCAAAGGTCACTTTAATTCTAAGTTTCACTGATAATGATATCAATTCTTGTGGATTCTCCATTTTTTACGGCTTGGCCCAGAACCATCTGCCCAATGAGTTGAAAGCTTAAAATAAGTTCTGCAGAAATCAGCCTAGAGGCTCCAGTTACTGGCAGACATTAAACTTTCCTTCCGCTTATTTTCTCCTCATCTTTCCACTTTCTCCTTCCCTCACCCCTCTCCTTATTAGTAATTCAATCCTATCCATCTATGCAGCTGTATCTTTCTCAAAACGACAGAAAAACGCTCGTGTGTCTCCTAGATGTCGTGTCTGGCTAGTCGTGCTCAGCCGACAAAACATCTTCTTTCTCTCCTTTCCGATTCATTCTTTCTTCATCAACACCTGTTCTTCATCTCTTCCTCATGTGTTAATGCAGTTGTCTCTGCAAGTGTTTATGTCTGAACGCTTACCAGATGCGAATCTCCAACCTATAAGCTGTCGAGATTACCCGTTGTTCATCGGAAATTCTATGTAGGGTGCCCTTTGCCTATTTCTTCAATGCTGCACTTTATTACTTTAGATGAAGACAGCTGCTCCCTTTTCTTTTTTTGTTCTCTTGAAATCTGAACTTTTAAAGAATTGAATTTCCTGAACTGTATTGTTACATAACACGTGATGCATCTTTGCAAGAAAATATATGCATTTGTGGAATCTCAGCATTCTTTTCAAACATTTTCAAAAATTTGTGATTGCAGAGATTTTCTATCTTCCTTGCTTCGAGCATTGGAACCAGAATCGTCTCTCTCCTTGATGTGCTGAATCAGGAGTATTCGCCAAACTGGCGACAAAGTTTTGGTTATTTTCACAATTGCTGAAATTCTATTCTCAACTGACAAGATACGAGAATGTCAGTAGCTAATTGTAGATGATGAAGTTGATGTGGTTAATTACATACAACAACAACCCAATCTTTTTTTGAAATTTGCGAATACTTCCAAATATCCGATTGTCTTTCCAGTCAAAAGTGTTGAAGATGGGTTCCAACGCTATAGCCTTCTTGTACTTTTAAAACCGATTTGCAAAAATTAGCAGAATTTCCTTTTTGCCGAACATTTGAAAGTGCAAACTGAGGCTAAGTGTTGTTTATTGGGCGCCTATAAGAATTATTGGCTCAAATTTGATTTCCCACCTAGTTTTTGAAGTTGAAAACCAGAAGAAACTTAGCTACGAGATTCCAAGCTAATACTGAGAGTCCTTCGAACCAAAGCGACTAGGAACCTGTCACGTGAGAGTCTACTTAGTGAACGTTGTAAACTAAATTCCTGCCTTTCGCTAGACGCTTAACTCTTTTTATGGTCAATTATGTCTACACATCTGCTAGTATTCAAGATCGAGCAAATGCATGTCTAAGGAGATGCAGGAAACGTGGAGTTATATTTCCTTTATTTTTTGCGAATGTAGACTTCAAAGTGCGCAAAAACTACTCAACATATATCAACATGGAAAAAATTGATGAATAACTTGAGTTACTGTATAATCGAGTTTAGCAAAGAATAACAGTGTACCTTTTCCACGTAGATTGTATAAGAAGCTGAATGTGTATATATGTCGCTGATGAAGAAATTCCTTTTTTGAGCTACAATGTGGAATCCAAGTTGCGTGCATCCCCGGGAAAATGAGCTTTTTAGTGGAAATACCGACACATTTAGCAATTTGTTCATTATTTTCATTTTGGCTTTATCAAGTTATTCAACCGCTAAAGTTCATCACTCATCGATAACTTGATACATACAATGACTATATTGTACTATTCCTTGTGGTGAAACTTTTTGTTTCTTAGAAATGTTGAGATTTGAATCATACGCTTAGTCTTAAGCTTAAAGTTCATTTCGTGGTGCTAAATGCCTAAATTGATATGCGATTGACTTCGACTCTCATCTGTAAGCTCTTTGCATTTCCATGATTTCCAATCGGCTTTCCGCAAATCTTCCAAAGCTATCAGTTACCGTGATAGATGTCATAAATTTTCATGTCACTTGCGTATTTATTTACATTTTGACTAACGATGAAGTTTTTGATGTTTCAGCCTAAAGTAGCTGAATAATAACGGTAAAAGTCTATCAATATCTTGTGTGGCTTCAGCGGATCGGATTGCAAGAATGACTTTCAAACTTATCTTTCACTAGATGGCGCCCCCGGTCCCGCCCGGGAATTGGGCAAATTAATCCCGAACGTTGAAACTTACCGTCCTTCTCCATATTGCCACGAAATGGTGAGACGGATCCTTGTGGCCGAAAAATGTAAATGAACTTCACCGACCAACTTACATAATTATGGGGAAATGATTCAACAATGGTTGGTGAACCCTTGATGTAAAACAGATCAATAAATCAATGAAGGGGCCTAGTGAATCGTCGCAAAAAGTAGCCTATCTTCTGCGCCTGGCCTCATTTACTGCGGAGCAAATTTCAGCCTCATCGGTTCACAAATAAAGGAGTCTATAAGCCACATACTTACATACGAACAAATTTACAGAGATTGAGTTTTATTTATATATAGATTTCTGAGTTTCTGCTTAACAAAGATTCTAGTACAGAACACAACTGCATTGTAGGATTCTCTAAAACTAGGCATTCTCACATGTACGTAATAGAAACTTTGAAGTCTTCTAAATTAGTCGTTGTTGCTAATTAGTTACTTATCTCAAAGCTCAAAATGGAGATGGGTCTGTAAAAATGTCTAAAGAATTGCACATGCTCTCAGTTGTCGCAACTTCCAAACATATGCGATTTGAAATTCGTTTAACATATTCTGTAAGGGTAGAACATTCAAAAGTTTCCTTATAATCACGGCTCGGCACGAGGTGGCTTTCCGAAAATGCAAAAAAAAGTCCCCCCCCCCTGATTTTCGCAACATCTGTAGCCTTCTTTGACCCTAATCCCTCAACTAGAAACCTCAAAAACGAAAAGTCGGCGAAAAAAACGAAACCGAAGATGTGCTTTTTCGGCCACAAAAACGATATCCTTCCTGCTTTTTGCTCCAGATAAGCCACCCGTGGCGAGCCATGCTTATTATGAAATCTTTTTAGGAACCTTACCAGTTCATTGTACGCATTTCCAGGATCTTCAAAGAACAAAACCCTTTGATGTGTGATTTGATACCCAATATCATAATTAGCATCTAAACCTTCGCTATGCTACCGATTTTTTGAGACGGTAGCAATTATTGTTAAGTCCTCTAAGAAATGCTGGTTGTCCAGGTTCTGCTCCATGAAGAAAATTCGTAACTAGTAAACTGTTCAGCAAATGCGAAGTGCATTTGAAATCTATGTGTTATGCTGCATGCGAATTTAAATCTTTCAATTGTCACTTCTATCAAAAAATGCTTTTTGCACGTCAGTAGATTTATGGTGATGGATCACTCCGGATGTTACACTTGTATTGAATTCGTATTATGCTCTTGAATTGTTGATGATTGTCCAGAACTATCGAGAATTTGTGCATTTTTTGTGGTTGGCGAATTCACATCGCAACCAGATCATAAGTGCCGCATTCAAATAACCTTTTCGATTGTTTTTATGTTTCAAAAGCTATGTAAGGGTAGTGTTTAGTGATCAGACTCGTTATATCCAAAGCTACGTTGAAGGTTCTGGATTTGCAGCCCTTGTAAAGCGCTATTTCGTACCGGCTAGCTCGGATTTATGGTCAACAAAGACAGTTCAGTCCAAAGACATGCAATAAATCTGTTGGACAAAACGACATATTCACAGCTTTGGAACGTTTGACAACAAGGTTTTCCAGATTTTCTAGAGGAAGCTGAACACTACATAGCTGATAATTCAATGTTAGTTCTGGAGGTGTCACTGTGACATTTTTGGAATCTATGACTTGTCCTTCGAAGAATTTATTTTCAAAGAATAAATTTTCTTTAATAGAAAACACTCAGGATTTTCTTAGCTGGGCCTAACATTCCCATCTCAAGTAGCTTCCAAGTTTGGAGTTTAGAAGCTTTTTATAGTTACGAAACTTCGCTGCAAGCTTGCTAATCCCATTTATCTCACATCGCTCGAGATACCAGCTTGGTGAAGAGGACGTGTCTCTTTTCCGCCTTGAAAAGCCTTCACAATTTATTCAGGTTTAAGCGCTTCTATCTTATCAAATTATTTATTGCTTTCCGTATCCGCTAGTTTCGCAATACGTAATCCCATTCCATCAATTGTTATTTTTTTATTATTCCATCATTAGGTTGGCTAAAAAATAATGTCGTGTTTAATGTAAATCTCCATGAAAATTTTTCTTGTGCTTTTTTGTTTTTTTTTGAAATAAGTAGTTTGAAGCTTTTACTATTACATTGGCTACTAATTTCTGCTTGCTAAATTTTTCAGAAGCTCGCTTCTTTGATTTTCAAAGCTTCGTATCCATTCAGTGATGGATGAAGAGACGATTAAATTGGTACTTGGGTAATATAGGTTTTCTTTACTTGATAGAAACAATAATAATTGTAATTTGCTATTTTGAAATTCTTTAATTTAAAAAGCAACTTTTCTCACATCTGCGCATAATTATAAAACTGGTATCTCACTTCTTTGCCTATTTTGTCAAGGAAACAAATTCTGCTCAAATATAGAATTACAATTTTCATTGGAGGCTCTTTCTAAAGATACCAAACACTCGATAAAACCTTATATGGAGGAACTGCAAAAGGGACTCAAATTGATTATTAGTCAACCTCATCTACCGCATTATTTCATTATTATTCGTTTCATTGTATGTTTGAAGTAAATTAGCACAAAATTTCTTGCATTTCCCAAATTCAATCACTTTTCAGATCCTAAGTTTAGACACTTGCTATTGAAAAACAAATACGCGTCAGGTTTGTCTCAGAAACTAAGGGCACCTCTACCTGCACCATGAAACCTTGTAATCTGCAAAAATTTCGTTTTGGATATACCTAATAACTTCTTACCTTCCAAAACTAACTGTTCTTCGCTCATCGTTCCTAAGCATAAACCAGAGTTTTACCAACTGTTAGGATATCCTTAAACGTTTCCATACTGTCAAATCAGTAACTTAATTTTTTCCGTTCGAATCTCCCATTTGTTAGTAAAGTTTAATGAGCCGGTTTACTCCCTAGTTGTGAGGTTCTGCTGTGAAATTCTTCATGAAATCAAAGTGCAAATATAGGGTGCAAATAATAATTATATCCCAATACTTTGTGGCAATTAGCAGAGTCTCAAACTTACAAGAAGGTAATTTCCTCCTTCTCTGTCCATTCGTTCTTTTTGCTTGTTATCATCATCTACAAGGGTAATTATATGACAAAATGCACTTCCTATTCACGTGAGCCAGCAACTGTCGAACTTCGTCCACTTTTCAGATGGTTTCGCTTCCACTTTTTATAAGGTCGAATAAGTTCTTTTGCTAAATTTGTGCAATTGCCCTTTAATAAGTTGGTAGGAACAGGCTGGTAAGAAGAGCATGCCACATAATTATTATGCTTTTTCAGTGCATAATTCTACTCAGACAACAAAGAAAAACAGGATGGAAGATGCAATACCGTAAAAGTCTCATACGAACCATATTTAGGAAAATGTGCACATGTACGCACTAGCATAAAATCCTTCTTAACCTCTATTCTCTGAATTTCTTGAACCATTGCGTATCCTCAAACAACTCACTTGAGAATATCCTTGTCTGTCACTCAATTTACACACTGGTAGAGTGTGTGTTTGGCTATGCTCTCAGATCAACGCGGGAATTCAAAGGTTCTTGGCTGTAGATAGCAATCACTTTAGATTTTGAGTCCAACAAAAATTGTAAGGTCAACTAGTTGTATAGCTGTCAAGTTTCAATGTAGTATCTGAGCATTGTATGGTATTGCAGGTAGAGAGTAATTTAAGATAACAAGAGTATTAATATCACCACTGATGGTCCGCGCGGGGGAAATCCATCTCAGTGGACACATTTTCCTCATTTGTCTAAAGTTCATACTATTTAGTCGTTTCATAAGTTCATAGCATACCACTCTCCTCGTTTCTCCGTAATATTGGCTTGCGACTTCTTACCCACAAGATGTTAAAAATTGGCAGTTCAAGCGGCTACGATTTTCTTTCCTCAAAAGGAGCTAGAAACTTTTCGTTCCATCCAGGCTCACAAAAATTGCTCTGATAAAAGGAGGTACTGTGCAAAAGCTCAACAGCAAAGAATAAAGTAGATTTTTGATGTACTAGCTTGCTGCATAAGTTCTGTTCAATTTTTGTTGCCTTGCATATAAAGTAACTGTTCTAGGAGAACTTCTTGTTTAATGCAAAGGATTTGTAACACTAGAAAGCAATTTTTTGCTTTCTAATGTTACAAACTCTTTGAATGCCATGGAAATCTTCAGTCAAGCATCTTCAGTCCTCAGAAATTAAAATTATCGAAAAATGTTGATTCTTAAAGAAGTAACGATTTTTTGAACGCGAAAATGCAAAACGGACAGAACTCAAGCAGCAGCTGATACAATGTCCCTCTTCTGGACAAAAGTCCTACAAAATAAAGTATTAACTAAAGTTTCTGTGTGGTCATCTGTATCGCCTCGACTGAACTACTCATTTAAAGGTCCACTAGCGTATTCAAAATTCTAGTTAAGGTGTAAATAAAACCGCAAGTCGGCTTAGGTAGTATCAGCTTTTCTACTTCCTTCAAAATTATCATCACCTGTAAAAAATCAGAAATTCCAGGAAAGCCCCATTATCGCCCTCTGAAGAATTCTATTAGTTAGATCAAGTTCGTCCTTTTTCAAACCTATTCTCAAATCATTCAGATTAAAGATAGACAAACACTCTTGAAAGTGTCTTATGCAGAAATTCTTCCTCTTTCTAACAGTAAAGTTTTTGTTCGGAATCCTTTGAGGTTCGCTTGAAAAATCGTCAAGATCTTCAACCCATGACTTTTACTTACCCTAAATTTTACTATTTTTCTAAAATTTCGTTCTAGACTGAAAAAGTTTTGATAACAGTTGGATGGAAGGGACAAAACGCTATAAAATCCGACTTTCTAGCATCGGTAGCTGGCTTTTCAGTGTTTTTAAATCGTAAAAAACACAAACGCTTCAAAGACTATGAAATCTTTGCAAATTGTAATTTCCAAAAATCGATTCTTAGAAACAAATGGGTTTCTAAAGCTTCGAAATATTGACTTCGGGTGTAGCCTGGGAGGCGTCAAAAAATTAGATTTATAGCAATTTTTTCCTCGAGGCCCTTACGAGTCAGGAAGAAAAAGCATCTGTCAAAAAGAGGAGAAGAAAAAACTGCATTGAATGACACCCTGTGTGCCGCCTGATATTCGAGGTTTGGAGTAAACAAATATCAAAATTTGGTAGCATCAAAATGATAATTTTACAAAATTAGAAAGCGCAAAAAATATAAATTGTCTCTTGTTTACTCTACAATTTCAGCAAAAACACAGGGAATCCCAAAAAATGTGCACGCTATTTGACCGTTAATAATCTCCTGCTTTGATGTCTTTCAGCGAAATTTAGATACCGTTGTGTAGAGCGAGGTTTAACTTGTATTTACAGTATAGAGCAAATCAGGGATCGCTCTTATTGCTGTAGTATTACGGCAGAAGCTCCGATGAGAATTTTAAGACATTTTGAGCCACATTTTGCTCCGAGAAGAAAACCACCAAATTAGCCAAAGACACCCTGTATTATACTAGAAAGAGGAAGAAATCCTGCATAGAACATTTCTAGGAATGTTTGTCTATTTTCAATCTTGATTCAAGGATAAGTCTGAAAAAAGACACGAACTTTCGGTTCCGGCTAATACTTTAGGAAGCTAGAAATTGAAATGGAAACCGAGACTAAATTTGTAGAGCAAAAAAGCTTTTTCGATCAGCGTAACCTTGCCTATCAAGCAATAGCTTCTAATGAGGCAAAGGCAGAAATCAAATGGAGTATACAGGTAGTGGAGAGTCTGAAAAAAAAAACTCCAATCAAATGGTGCCTTAGAATGGATTACTTTTTTTTATTGCTCATAATGTTTACTTGTGCTTTCTTATGTTGTTCTATGTCATCTCCCTTCATTGCACATAATGTTATATAACGACACTTTTTATCTGCTAACTCGGGGGAGCCTTCGCTCATTCTGGAACCTTTCTCCCGTAGCTGGCTTTCCTATACTATATAAACTGTAATTCGCTCAAAGCTCTCACTTAATAGCCTAAAGGAGCCTAGCCTAAAGGGCTTTAGAACATTAACGCCAAGCTCGTAAGACGTCCAAAGCCGTTCGGGGGCGCTCTTCTCCCATAGTAACTGCTGAAAACTCGCTGAACGAGTACTGCTTCCTTTCAGAAAGCATCCACCAAAAAGTGGGCATTATGTGTCTAGTGTCTTTGTACTTGGCCGTCATCCGTGGCATGCGGTGCTTCACTCCTTTTTTTTTCTGTGATTAGCTTTATTGTAGCCTATCAAAAACCTGACTTCCCCGAATGGGTAGTGGCTTCATGCCGATTCCTCAGCTATGACAATGTTTACACTCACGTCGCTTACTCACACCTTCCATATAATTGTTTCTTAATGTTCAAAGCGTGCTGAAGATTGCATCACACCAAGTATAGAATAATCCATTGTCTCGTCTTCTAGTTCCTCATTTGCTTGAAAAAGGTGCGTACCATACACATTTACTGAGCACTTCATTCATATCCATTACTTTGGAATGGTTCTTGTTTAATTCTGACTACACAGACTTTTAAACTAAAAAATTTACAATATTTGCATGTCATGACAGATGTTCAAGCAGAACTTCTAATCTACTCATCGAAAATGATTTGCGACCTCGAGTTTTAAGCTAGAGAATTGCAAAAAGTATAAGAATATGTTTTACAGGGTAAAGTCTCTGATCGCTGCAAAATGTGCACAGAACACCACTGGAGGCTGAAAAATCTGGACTAGTGCTTACATAGAACACCTTGATGTTTTTTTACTTTGACAAATAGTGTTTTCGCAGAAACTGCGGTAGTTAGGGTTTTTTCCCTGTAAAAGACATTTTTCGCAAATCTTTTGTTTTTGCGAATGTGCGAAGCCTGCCACAGCGTTAGACGAACTAATTATGCAAGAAATTTACAGTTTTCAGAGCTGATTAGCAGAACTTTGCATTTTCCTGGCACAAACTAAATCGAGAGAACGCCCTATTTGGAATTTCGTTCTCAATGGCTAGCTCATAAAAATTACGCTCAAACATCTATAATGTAAAATTTTCTATGTAAAAAAAACTACAATGGCGAATTGATGATTTAGAAGGTAGAAAAGTTATCAAATTTTCGGTACTTTTCTTCCATTGTAATATATAAAGGGTGTCCGTAAAGTATACACTGTTCAATCGTTAATATCTTTCTTCCCAACAAGTCTTTTGCCTTGCTTCAGGTACCCTTTTGTAGAGCTGGCTTAAACTTAGATTTGCAGTATAAAACGAATCACCGAACGCTCTTCATTACTGTAGGATTACGGTAGAAACTTGAAGCATATGGTGTCAATGTGGAAAAAGCTGCCGTCTCAAAATTCTTCAAAAAAAATGTGAAAACTTGTGTAATAGGGTTTTTGTGGGCGTTGAGTTCAATGCTCAACTATTCATAAGATTGCGAAGCTTTCTAAACCGCACTTTTTAGGAACTTTGAAAAAATGGCCGCTACCTCTTACCCGGCATAACTCTTCAATGAAGCATCATAATAAGTTGGAAACTTTACAATTAGAATCAACAACTCTAATTAGCCTAGTGTAAAAGCTTTCAGGCTGTTTTGTTTCCTTTCTGAGGCAAAGCTCAGAACCCTCTTTGAAATTTCTATCGTATCCTACAGTAATGAAGAGAGATGGGTGATTTGTTCTATACTGCAAGTCTAAGTTGAAGCCAGCTCAAAACGGTACCTGAAACAAGGCAAAAGACTTGTTGGGAAGAAAGATATTAACGATCAAACAGTGTATGCATACTTTACGGACACCCTGTATTTTTATTTGAAGAGCAGAAAACAGCACGATTAGTTTCGTGGCAACTTTCATATTATTTCTTCGTAATCATTGTAATTAATCAGCCACGCAAGCGTCTTACACGTCAAATTCACAAAGCCTAGAAGAACCAGAAAATACAGATGATTGGTTATCATTTTCTCGTATTACTGATTCTACAAATGATAGAAGTACCAGTACAGCGCGTAGCGCTCCAGTTCTTATTATGAAACGATGTGCCCGTGTTCCTTCCAAAAAAATTTTGAAAAGCTTTTACAAGCTTAAATTACTGAAGTTGTGAAAACAGTGTCATTTTCCGGTTTCCGTAATTTTATTCTGATTATCCTAGTTTTTCGCGGAATAAAACCCTCAACGATATTATAAAGCTCAATTCACCGTTCTAAAAATGGGTAATTACGGACAGATAATAATCGACAAATGAGTTGACATTTATATCATTTCAGGCAATTTTTTTCTTGACACATGCCTACTATCAACCAATGGGTCTTTGGTGCATTTCGGAAAGCTAAAAAGCTCAGATTCTTCACAGTTTACTTATGTACAAATCGTAACAAAGCAAGTCTAAAATCCAATTAATTGTGAAAATTTTTTGTTTTCTATCCTATTGTAGCTATTACACACGTAGATCCTCTACTTTAAGTTTTTCGTTACATACGGGCGAGATATACTTTAGAGCTCGCAAAGATCTCGAATAGTCTCTTTTTTTGACCGTGAAAACTACAGACTGGGCGTCTTTATCGGTTAGCCCCTTTTCCTTCCATCTCGCAGGCGATTGGCTGATTAACTTCACCAGCCAATCGCTCTTATTGAAAGGCGGACTGCAACCACGCCCATTCGGCGCTTTTCTTTGGATAAAACCAAAAGCTTTGACTTCTTTGCAAGCTCTAGAGTACAAACCCAGTCCAGAAGGCCTAAAGAAGGAGAAAAATTGAAGATCTTCCTACGCAACACCTTCACAGATCCTTCCTTTCGTGCATTTTTATAGCTACTTTTTTATTATCAATTTAACCTATTTCAGATGGTCACAACGAACATAGGGTTCATAATTGTTTTGCTATTTCTCCTAGTCTGCATGCTGAACTACACAAATCGCCTGAATTTGTTGGCAACTCGCACAACCGGAAGAATGGATAGAATGTAAGTTAATGTTATCATTGTTATTGTTGTCATTATTGTTATTATTATTGTTAGTTATTTGAAAAAATCTGCATAAGGAGATATCCAATCTGTTAAGGGGATATCCATGACCGCTCACAATCACCAAAGCTGTTTTCAATAGCGCAGCTTTTTTTAAAAAGGCCATTTCGTTCCATTATTTTCACTTGTTGTTTCACTGATGACAACGATGCTATTTACCGTAAAGCATGAGTAGGTGTGCAGCGTTAGGTTTATAAATACTCCCGAATTCTTGGAAACCTAAAAGCAGAAAAAACTGAGAATCGATCGTTGCAAACACGATAATAATGCAAAATCAGCTTCTAAACTTGTTTGAGACGTTTTGCAGACCAAGAATAATACAATTCAAGGGCTCAAATTTTGGATTGGACCTACAAGTTTTAAGGACCTTTTACGAAGCTTGCGAATTTTACAAAAAACAAAGCTTTTGTAAAATGCTCAGTAAGAGTGCGTTTTCTTTCTTGAGGTCTGGTGTTTCTGCTATTTCGGGTCCTATGTACCAAGGAGAAAAAGAAAGTTTTATACCTTGGCTACTGTATCTGGGAGTTCTCTAAAACGCACACAAAGGCCCAATTTGAAATGAATTTTTTACGTCCTTCATAAACACAAAGTTTCCGTGTTTTTCATAACGTTCTCCCTATCTTGCGCTTAGTATCGGCCCACTGTGATAGCTAAAGTGTATATTTGGCCTCGGGCACAATTTAGCCGATTTTAGTTGCGACGCGATTTGGCGGTACTCCAAACGTTTACGATGTCGTAAGCGCATTTCAAATGCACTGAAGATAATGCATTTCAACAAGATGCATTTCAAAAGCTGCGAAAGCAGTACACACTATGCATTTGTAGTTATCCAGTGTTGGATATTAAGCACGTTTGGCAAACTAACTGCCTGTTCGCGTGGCAAGAGAAATTGCGTGAAATAGGTACGAGGCATTAGATATGTCCCTAATCATCGCAACCATGTCACCCTAATTGTAGGCGTCTTAAACTCGCTCTAGTCTGGTGCTCATAAATGTAAGCATCTTTAGCATCACATCGTCATGCACTGTAAAAAAACCATTTCTTAACAACTAGGAAAAATTATTTTTGAATTTTGCGCACTCGGAACAGTAGTAACTTGTTCGTCATGTAAGCTTGAAGAAAAGGTGTCAGTGGCGACCCAGATATACCCTTTGAGTGGGTGGGTAGGGAGCGACGAACCATGAGCAGGCCCTAGAAGTAGCTCAACTACGTTGGTCCGTTCCCCTGATGTTACCTCCTAACGAAAAAGGACCTGCAGATCCGAAAAGCCTTTTTGCGCTCCTCCTCTTTTTTGCGCTCCACTCGCTGAATGCCCCGTGATGTGTTCTGACATGACAAGCAATGTTGAGACGCATACTGTGTGATCTGGCATTGTTGCATACAACGAGGTTTTCTGTTGCATACGATATGAGTGGGACCGGAACACCTGTCCACTTCTGCCAAAATAGCAGAAGGAGACAGTTTTAGGGTCTTCTGTAATTTGCACCTCATATCCGCAATCAGCTCCATGAATTGGCGCGATAACAATAAAACTAAGTAAAGTTGCTAGTAGAGTCGAAATAAGGGGGGGGGAGTGGTGCCTTTAACCACGCCCATAAAGAATATTTCTTGAAACAGATTTCATAATTCTGAATGTATACGTCAAAACAGGCCTCTTGCACACTTTCATAAAACCCTAGGTTTCTTATATGCCTATTAAAATTACCAACTTTCACGTTTACACCTATGGAGTCGATGAAAAACTAGGAAATTCCCAATAAATGGGTGGTGAAATCAATTTTGACGTTCTTGAACTCCTATTTCAACTATTCAAGCCGGCATCGTTTTGCAAACCCCATATTTCGCGCAGTGTGCTCGTAAATCAACAATCCTTGTTTTTATGGTGTATGAATGTCGAAGCGGCCATAACGACGGTAGAAACTTGCGCCTTTCGGCATATGCCCGTGTGGGGACAGGGGAGGGGGAGGGGGGGGGAATGCCAACGTCTTTCAAAATCTTCGCTTTGCTTTTTTTAATCAAAATTATCTCCGGCTTGATACTTACCACTAATGTGCCAGGTTTCAAAGCAAAATTTTTGTGTAGGCAGCGATGGAATTATCGCAAAAAAATTTGCAGTTAGTTTACATGAAAATTTTTGGGAGTTCCTATCAGCGTAACATATTGCTCAAACTACGAACAGATGCAGTTATCCACAGTGAACGTTTGAGCCACTACCAAGAAGTTTTTTTTTTCGCGAAAAAACGGGCTGGAAAAATAAGACGCTCCAAATAAAAGTTAGACGAGCAGATTAAAGTTATTGGAACGGTAGTACTTACCATGTTTTCAGAAGCGAACGAATATTAACTGAAGTTGAAGACTCGATCACTCCTTTTTCTCTTTTCCTACACAGAGCATATATAGAAAGCAGGTAAAACGCAGCACACATGCTAGATACGAAATCAAGCAAATACAAACTGATGAGTTTAGCTCCAATCACTCGAAAATTCGTCTTTTATCAATCAATCGCTGCTTGGATCCCGATGCATTTATCGATGGGTTCGTTGATGGACAGCAGATCGCATTGAGAGCTGAACCGATCGAAGGG
Organism: Cylicocyclus nassatus; assembly: GCA_958299035.1. Taxonomy (NCBI): domain Eukaryota; kingdom Metazoa; phylum Nematoda; class Chromadorea; order Rhabditida; family Strongylidae; genus Cylicocyclus; species Cylicocyclus nassatus. The sequence continues at coordinate 54,128,873 of CATQJL010000001.1, forward strand.
ACATGTCCTTGGATATGGGCTCCTGGCTGTCTTTACAATTCGTACGTCTTCGATGGAACATTGGAGGGCGAAGTGAAAAATAACTACGTAAGTTTTTTTTACAACTACATAACAGAATATTTTTGATGAGCGAAGTCGTGAGAAGCGTAGACTAGTTTTTGTTGCGATCTCGCGTTGCTCCTAAAACCTGGGCGTAGAAAGTGAAATGAGGCGCAGTCTGAAAATGGAGCTCTCGATCATTTTTTACGCATGATTGCTGTCGGCACCACGTATGCACTATATAGGGTGTTCAGTGCACTCCGAAATCATGTGTCCACTATTTGATTGCGTTTAAATTCCTTGCCTCGAGATCTTTAGCAGATCTATGATATCACTATTCAAATTTGGCCTCATTCTTCTTGCTGCTGTAGGATATGGAAGGAGGTTTAACACATTGACGACCGCTTGACACACCAGGTGTGCCAAGCTATGGCTACCAAGTGTGGCCGCTTGACATACATGGTGTGTCAAGGCTTGAACTTCGTTAAATTGACGACTATCTTGGTACAAACTCATTCCAGAAGTTTTCTTTTGCTGTGAATCTAGAAATAACCTCTATCTTTTCTGTCAGCCTTCCACCTGTAGGTATACTGTAGATGGCAGTAGGCGCGATTTTGTTTGAAAAATGCTGACTGGTCCGTGAAAGGTCTTGGTCCCAAGATGCAGACAATCAAAAGTTTGCGTTGTCGTTAATGTGTTAAAAGACGTTTGAGCCATCGGGGGCCATATTATGTCTCAGAGAGGGAACTGCGTACAAAAACGCTTGCATTAGTCTGTTTAGAGTTGCCGAGTCTAAATACAAACTTTGAATCTTATAGTGAAAGCTCCCACTTTTCGTACCAGGTGTAGAACGAGAAGTTTTCTCGAAGCCCGTCGCTATTTGATTGCACTAATAAAAAAGCCTTGATTCTAAGCACAGCATAGTAGATCAACATGCGTTAACCCCAATCCACAACTTATCGGATTTTTTAAAAATCCTTTGTGAAGCAATCAATTCACAAAGGCGCAAAACGCTTGAAGTTCTGTGATTCCACAGTAACAAAAAATGATCGGTAATTCTTTCTGTGTATCTAATTATAAGTTGAGGCCTTCTAAAACAATACTATCGATTTGCTAACAACCTCAAGGCAAAAGAGTTATTCGAAATCAAATAGGCACAACACGCTTGTATATCAGTCAAGTCCACTCGACTATAAATTCTTGATCGTAAAGTTCTTTCAGATAACATTTTCAAGAGCAAGGAAAAAAGTCGCGCTGCCTCTGGAAAGAGTACCTCAAAGAACGAAGGGAACGCTCACATTCTGTGTACCACCAGTTTATTGGTGGGTTGACACCACAAAGTTGTAGTAAGTTAACCATTCCTGCGTCTTCTAATTTTTTTAGGTTCACAAACTGGACGAAGATGATTTTTGCGTTGGAGATGTGGAAGGCACAGGGTGTGAATCACGTTATCGTGTATTATCATTCGTCCAACGAGCATGTATACGACGTGCTCAGGCATTACGAAAAAGAGGTATGACATATCGTGAATGGATGGTTGTAGAGGAATCGCGAAATTACGCATCACTTTTACCGCAAGATTGAAGAAAAAGGCAATGACTTGCACTGGTGCGGTAGTTGACGGAGAGAGAGCGAAGCAAACGATCTCACAAGGGAAGAATACTTGGTCGAAGTGAAGTTTTCACATGAAATATGTGTTACCTCATAGAGCATGGAACACTGATTCCAAATCTGCTTTCGATATTTGCAAAGCCCTTCTGTAAATATAGTTGCGGGAATTGTTTGAGGCATGAATTTAAGGGTTTGACTTGGGTAGAAGTAAGTGTTGAGTTCTTTCGGGAGCGCCGCGGAAAGCGCTCTTTCACATTCTGTACATCATTGACTTCTCAAACATCATGAAGTGCTCTTCAAGAGCTTCCGACCAACCTATAGTTCTCATGTTTTTACCTCGGAACTTTTCTGAAAGTGGGAGCAGCGCCAGTCACGGCTTTGAAACGTCTTCTTGACGCTCTTCTTTTTTGTCTAATTTGTCCCTAAAAAATCGCTAATCTGCCTGTACAGTTCACAATCAAAATAGCTTTTATAATTTCACAACTCATATAAACTTCAGGAAATTTGACTTTGAAAAATTAACTCTTGTGCCCTCTCGTGTCCTTCTCTTGATTCGTAAGTACACTTTTCCTGAAAAGAAAAATCGTTCGTGGATTTAGCGTTCTTGACCACCCACCATACAGTAAAGAGTGCAAACAGACGAGAAAAGGATTCTTTGACAGGGCGTCAAGTCCACTAGCTATTCAAGCGATGCTTTCTATGCGTAAACCAAAGCCGTTGCAGTGGGAAGTAGAATGTTCATCTAGGACTCTTCCTCGAAAATGAGCTACTAACTCTTGGGAAAAAAACGGATTGCGACAAATATTTCCGTCGCGACATATTTAGCCTCGCAAAACCGTCGCAATGCTATAACTTTTTTAAAATCAGTTCTCAAAAGAGACTGAGAACACTGAGTTGCTGAGAATCTAGCGATTTAGAACAGTTGCTAAAATTTCAAAATTGCTGCAGCGTACCTTACCAATTCTCTTAAGCGTAAGAAGAACGACTAGAAGGGGATTCACTTTTCAGGGTTTTGTCACTATTGTTCGATGGCCATCACTGCCTCGAGATGCATTCTCTGATCCAAATCTCTCACTCTACCGCCTCGCCCACTCATTGGCTCAGAACGACTGTGTCTTGCGTATTGACACCGAATTTGGAGCTGTCATCGATATCGATGAGGTCATTTTTCCTAGGTGCCTTTCATTTTTTATTTTCTCTCTCCTATCTTTCTTACATGATATTTTGTTTCAGAAGTGGCTCACTCTTGACGTTAGTAAGGAATCTATTTCTGGACCATCCATCTGCGGGTGCACTGTCGTTCTCACATCGTAGCCTCATCTTCGAACCACCTATGGCGGGACAGAACTTCACGTTCGAGAAGCTAGACTTCTCTGGTATAAGGAATGCCACTGAATTCAAGCTGCAGGGTCCACCTAAGGTAGCTAGTTACTCGAAGAAATACGAGAAAAGTAGAAACACAATTGTTAAGGTCATATTTCGAACAGAAACTGTGGATTTATTGTCGACACATGATGTGAGGATTTACAAGTCGCATGTAACCACATTCAAGGTATGCGCTATGAGCGATGAAATCAGTAGGCGAAATCATGATTTACATCTTTGTGTACGAGTCTTCACCAACTGTATCTGAAGTGCCTAAGTAGGGCTTAATCTCGAAAGTCTGGCTTTGACTAATGTTATATTTCCGTCCTTAACTAGTCTATCAAATGTCTCTGTAAGAACTTCGAAAAAAATAGTCTTTCCGATTTCTTTATGAATTCTTGAGCAGTACTTCTCAATGAGGATCTTAAAACCGTCATCTCACTGCACGGCACAGATGTCTTAATCAAGTGAGAAGGTCTCCACATGCTGAATTTTTATTTCGGCCAATCAATTTTTGAATAGACACAACGGTTACGGTAAAGCCAGTGAGACTTCCTTCAAATACGGAATTGACAGATTTCTTGGGAGGTTCTTACTACCTCAAAACTCCATTTCAGTGCTATGCGAGTCTTCGAAAAGTACCAGATAAAGTGCATTGGCTTAGTATCTGTCTGAGGTTACCACTTGCTAAGTTTGGTGGTTTTTGCTGGAACACGGACCGAAATATTTACGAATTTGTTCTTAACTGCATTTTTGGGTTTCTGACCTTCAAAATTGCTGTTTTGAACCGATTTCAAGGTAGCAAGGTTGAGTAGCCCATACAACTATCTAATAGAATTCTTTTTGAAGTTTGAATACTTTTAGAACGTTATAAACGTTAGGATGTTATACTTACTATCTGATATTTGATATCTATCTGGCAATAAAAATCGCGCCTCTAGACATACACCCAAGCCATAATTTCTAGGGATTGCGAAAGAGTGACTAAAATTTTCCACTGATATTGATTATTTATAAGTGGATTAGCTAACTGTACAGCTCATATAAGCTACTTCAAATTTCAATGCTCCTCCGCCCGCCACTGCTAGTGACATTTTTTGTAAATTTTGAACCTCCATTACATGATTTTATTGTATAGTTATTCTACTACGTTTTTCTTTACAAAAACTACATATACTAGGTTGTAACAGAATTAATGCAGGTTTCACACTTCTTTTTCAAAGTGTTCCTTCAAAACAAAATTCCATTGTCTCAGGAAACTATGTGTACCTTCTGAAAGCATTTTTCTTCTAGTTTCTAAGGCACGCTTTCGTTTCAGGAGAGCTATTTTCATTTCGAAGTTACGTGCTTTTGAAATGAAGAGATTTAACCTTAAAATTTTCTAGTTTTACAATCTTTGCTCTAAAACCGCAAAAAATCGAAATTTTTGCAAATTGGCGTAATGTTTGTGTGTGATCTGTGCTACAAAATGCACATTGAAGCAAATTTCTCGAAAGTGTCCAGGCTTAGTAATTTTGTTTCAAACCGAAACAACCGCTGCTATCATTTTGCGGAGCACAGGTGCGATAGTGTGAGAATTTTCTCACCCTCCCTTCACCCCTGAGCCGGGAACAAGATGACCTCCTTCACCAAAAGCCGAGAAAAATAATCAAAGGTGAGGTAAGGTTGAGCAAAGAAGACATTTGTACGTGAATTGTTTATGTATAGGAAAGGAGGAGTCTGTTGAAAAAAGGGCTTGGTGACGGGTGTGAGTAATGATTTCTGGAGATTTTCGAGTTTTTAACATAAAAAATTTCATAACTTCTGTAGTTGAACATCTTGTACGCCTTGATGGTCACCACTGGAACCGTTCCGTCCTCCGCTTCAGAAAATATATAGAACGTTTGATATCCATTCAAGAAATTGCAGTGAACGGTTTGCCTAGTGATTTTTGAGGATTTTCGATTTTTTGACATAAAAAAATAATAACTTCTGCTGATGAACATATTGTGCGCCGATATGGTCGCCGTTGGAACCGTCTCATCCTCCGCCTTCAGAAAATATATGATATGTTTGGGGTCCGTTGAAAAAAGTGCCTGGGTGAAGGGTGTCCTAGTGATTTTTGGAGATTTTTGAGTTTATAAAATAAAAAATTCATAACTTCTGTAGAGGAACATCTTGTATGCCGTGATGGTCACCATTAGAAGCGCCTCGTCCTCCGCTTTTAGAAAATATATACTTTGCCTGGGTTACTTCGAAAAAGTGCCGGGTGAAGGGTGGGTGAGACTTTTATAATGGGAGTGCTCAAGTAGACGTCTTTTTACAATGGTAAAAAAGCCTGTACTTGAGCACTCCCAGTATAAAAGTCTCACCCACCCTTCACCCGGCACTTTTTCTGACGGACCCCAGGCAAAGTATATATTTTCTGAAAGCGGAGGACGAGGCGCTTCTAATGGTGACCATCTCGGCATACAAGATGTTCGTCTTCAGAAGTTATGAATTTTTTTATGTTAAAAACTTGAAAATCTCCAGCAATCACTAGGACACCCTTCACAGAGGCACTTTTTTCATCGGACCCCAGGCAAAGTATATATTTTCTAAAAGCGGAGGATGAGACGGTTCCAAAGGTTACCATCATCCTTTATAAGATGTTCATCTACAGAAGTTACGGATTTTTCTAACCTAAAAACTCGTAAATATCTAGAAATCACTACCCACACTCTTCACCAGACACTTTTTCAATAGACTTCAGGCAAGCTATATGTTCTCTGAAAGCGGAAGACAAGATAGTTGTAAAAACCTTTTTATTGCTGACGTTGCTGTTCATCTACAGAAGTTACGAATTTCTTCTAAAAATTCGTAAATGCTTAAAAATTGTACCTCTTTTCCGAAACAGATGTTCTCGCAAACACATCTTCTATGGTATTTTTAAAAACATATAGGGTTGTTCCAATTCTATCAGTTTTCACATTTTGGTAAAAAGACAACCAATGATCGCAGAGAATTCAATATGATAAACTTTAATTTGGAAAATAAGAAAACACCATCACCTTCTCCTCCCCCCCCCCCGGTCGGCCATTTTATGATTTCTCGATCAACTGAAACACCCTTCACCCCGGAGGGACTGCGACCACTGTGACCCCCTTCACCCTGGAGGAGTCATTCTCACCTTATCGCACCTGTGTTGCGGAGTATAAAAATCCTAAATATGAAGCAATTGCGGAGCTTTCGCCGTATGCAGAAAGAATGGACATAGGACCATGACAGCAAAAAACCGGGAGCTGTTATTCTCTTCGGCGGCAAGAAAATTTGAAAAAAAGCAAAAAAGCACCTTGTCGTCTTTTGAGAGCACTTGTGAAGAATCAGCTTTTTAGCAATATTTTCCAGCAAAAATTTTTTTATGAAAATCAACTCTAACGCTGCTGCACGATCGAGTATTATCTGCAAGTGAATGAATTTTGTACCATTCTACTACATTGTGTAGTGAGTTATGGTCTCTCACACTGAAGGTTTCTCAAGAAAACTTTTAGCAGTCTTCAGGCTTTGAAATTTTTCTCAGTAAAGCTACAACGATAAGGTAGTGCGTGTTAAACTGCCAAAGGTCTGCCGTTTGCAGTAATTTTCATTGGAAACGGATTGACTATTTCTGCAAAAAGTTATAGTAATCAAACTCAAAATTTGGAAAACCGCATTAATTCTGTTACAACTTAATACAAGAATTTGCATAGTCAACTTCTCATTCCGAGCTTTTTCAGGTACCAGTAGAAGACGCTGTTCTTCTGCATCATCGATACAACCATGTCGGTGGTGAAAACCCTCAAAGGGTTGACTTACTCTCATCGAAGGCTGATCTCGATACTTTTCAAGAGTTCCTTAGCTACAAAGCTTGCACGGTCTTTCCCAATGGAGCCGATTTTCACTTCGAGACTCAAAGAGCGCTCGGCATGTGCTTGAAATCGTACGTTTTATTTTTGCCAGACTTCGAATAACTTGTAAAAACTGGGAAGTTGCAGGTGGCGTAAGGATCAACATCAGTGTAAGACCCCGTTGCCAAGCTGTCAGAAGCTGCTTCTGCCTTTGGAGGATTGGCATTTTGTACAGTCTAATGAAGATGATTTCCAGATTTTATAGGTGGGTGCGAGATATTTAATTTTATAGAGATATTATATTTACCAATCAGTAGTTACGCAACCATTGCAGTAACGTCATTTCGAAACCTATATAAATAGTACGTGTAAATGCACACAACGTCCACATTTCGCCTGAAACCTTGAATCTTGTCGGCCATTTTGCGTGTGCGCTAGGAAATTTTCATCAAAGAATTGTGATCTACTAAAAAGAATAACAAAAAGGTTAGACTAAGTATCTGTCTGGAGAAGCTGATGTCCGTGGCCAGGAACATTGTACGCGCAAAGCGGATGTTGTGCATTTGCACATACTAGGCCAGGTTATATGTTGCAACTTTGGCATAAAAAATTGCGATTACGAACTTCATACGTTGTTTTTTCAGATCACACTTGAACTTGTAGTTTTAGGGAAGACTACGTCAGAGGATTATCGCTATCTCCAGCTAGTCGATGAATTCCTATCTACCTTTCGTCTTTACGGGTCATCATTTTTTAGCATGATCTAGTCAAATAAATAATTTATACATGTTAGTGTAATCAGCTATGGATCCACGCGAGAAAGATGTACTGAATAATTTTGTATAAAGCCGACTCTGGGGTGTAAAATTGGTAACAATTTGATATCCTCAACAATACATGAAATTATGAACAGAAATGAGACATGCATGTGAACACTCCCTTCACACTTTGCGGCTCTTTGCAGATGTCAGCGGCACATGCTAATTTGTATTGTATATATCCTACACGATTGTATTCTGAGGACCCGACAGTGGTATAAGAGGTCGTACAAACGCTACCTTTTAGATGTCAAATTGTTGGAATGAAAGCGTTTTATATTCACCTTTATCTTCAACACACCTGCATGATTGCACGAATTAACAGTATTCATTGTTCCATAACAATCTTAAGAGTCATGTTCTGATTTTAGTGATAGCTGTCAAAACGTGGGATGCAATGGGCTAGCCAAATTTATGCCGAGTCTCAGTGCAGATTAAGTATCCTATCACATTCTTTGAAGAGCCTAGACGCACCTATCTCTCTAGAGTTCTCTTCTGAAAAACTCAAGATATAAGTGAGATCGCCGGAACCATACTTGGTTAATCACCCAAAAGGAGTTTGCACTTATTAAGGAGTCAAAGGAGTCGCTGTACTAAAGTCACATAAATAGTGGGTTGCAGCAACTCAGCAATAATGAGAGAAGAGATATATACTCAATTAACAGTCATTTGCCAAACAACTCAATACAGGGTTGGGGAAAAGTCCTTCACGGTATTTATATCGCAATGACGAAGCTAGGCAAGATGATCACATGAATAGATAATGTTTACTCAACTGTCTGCTACATAAAATTCACTTTACAATTCGAAGATTTCTCCTTTGACGCGAATACAAGCTCGGAATCGCTTGGGAATGCTGTCCATTGTAGCACGGAGGTGCTCCACGTCGACTTCCTCCCACGTATCCTGAAGAGCACGTCGCAGAGACTCCACAGTTTTGCGTGAGTGAGCGCAGGCTTTGGCCTAAAGAACTGACCACTTGCGGTATTCAGATCCGGCCAACGGAGGCCACCACAGGAGTAATGAAGTCCTTAACGTTGCTTTGGAGCCATGCTTGAACAACCTTCACTTAGACAGGTGCGCTATCGTGCTGTGAGCAGCAATCGCCCCCGGCGAATGGGTGTTGGTCCAGACCAACAATCCCTTCTTCAGGATGCTATTTACACGCGTAGTAGTGTCCACCTTGAGCATTGAGATTTTAAAAATCAGCGGCGTCTTACTGTCGGAAACTATTGCCGCGCAAATTGTCACAAAAACCGGATTAAGCTTTCCTTCTGCGAGTCAACCCTTGCTATTGGCTTCTTGAAGCGTTAGGTGATGACTCTGTTGTTTTGGCGATCAAAAACCTGCTTCACTGTGAAAATTTTGACGTCAGAAAAGAGTATCGTTTAGTGGCGTGCTTGGACAGACGTTCAAGCATTCAATGACATCCGCGCAGTCAATTCAACTTCGTGTCTTCCCAAGCATGAATTTTTAGCATCTTGGAAAGCTTGATCCCATAGCGCCTCGTTTCACGATATCGGAGACTGTTCTACCAGAGATGGACAGCTCTGAAGCCAACTCAATCAAGCTTCGCCGAGTATTGCGACGATGGCGCTGGCGAAGATCTTCAGGTTTTTGTGAGTATCCGCAGTAAGTTCCGGCTGCTGTTAATATCCTGGAAACGACGCAAGGTTGAAAAGACGCTGATTTGTAAAATTTGGGGAACCCGCGCAATCTGCTGGTTAGCCATCCTCTCGTGCATCTTCGCCACCAACGTTCGCTCCACTCCAAAAGGCATGTCTTCGACAGGAATGAAGCTAGTCCAGCTTTTAGAGGGCTTGTAACTAGGAATATAAAAAGCAAATACATAGGTAACCTTCACTTTGAGGGCTATGAGGGGACACAACCTTCACCTGGAAAAAAACAGAAGCCATCCGGGGCTTCGCCTTGGATGTTATTATCCCAACTATATCGGAACGTATGTTAATGAAGCAAATATAGGGGATAATATCTCTAGCTTACTTCAGCGAAACCGAAAATTTGCGTTTTCATAGCCCTTTATAAGTTAACAAGAAGGTTTCTGTGGAATTTTCGCCAGAATTCAGGACAAAATTTCTCAGCTAACCTCTTATTTGACCAAAATAGAGTTTCAAAAGTTTAGGAAGCTATTGGAGTTGAACAAAAACGAGAAAATGCGCTTAATTCTTGCGCAGAGATTCGCGCATCAATACGCTGGTCTATCTCGTTAATGAGTAATTTTCAAAGCTTGGGACGTTGTCAGTTCTCCTCGTCGTGTCATGACGATCAGAATGATATATAATGTTGCAGGGTTTCGTTGAGACCCCGTTGAGATCAACGACCAGAGCCAAATGCCCCGTCGGCTCTGGTCTGTCTCCGCTGCTCGTCTGCGTCTCCGCGTGCTGCGCGCTACCTCGCTACCCCAAACGCGGGGCGCGGGGCATTTGGCTCTGGTACCCTTTTCTTCGCTGTTTCGAACCCAAACGTTGCAAGCTATATATCATTTTGAAGCTCTTGATCTCTATATTTACGCTGACAACGTCTCAGAACCACATTTTTTGATTTGATCGGGAAATCCGGTAAAAACCTTGTTTTCGAAAATTTCTTGTTTTTCTCCTAGTTTAACTCTTTTCACGCGGTTTTTTCGTGCATTCTATAGATCTTGCTTCTGTTCATAATGCTGACAACCACCCGCTTACCTCTTCGATTATGGTGGAATTTTTTGCGAAAAGCGTAAAAAGTGCGTTTTTCTTTACCTTGTTCTGTTTCAGTGCTTTCGCAGCAATTTTTTCCAGCTTGGGCGATTGTTGCTCAGAACAATAAGCGCAACAATCCAGACAACGTCCCAGAAACAGGAACGTCAATGCGGGGGGTAAAAATTCAAAGGACGCATCAAAAACCAAAACCCCGTTGCGAATTTTTGGTCCTGGAGCGAAAACTTGCACTCTGAAAAACCGCCAAAGGAAAGATTTCAAAACTTATTGCAGCGTTTTTATCCGGTTTACGGCGGTTTTTTTGCCTTTTATATCTGTTTCACATTTTTGTTTCACATTTCGTCATTTTCTATTCTCTGATCTTCTTCAAACAACCTTCACTATTTATGACGTCAGATGTTCAAACAACCTTCACTTTTGGCGCCCTGTCTCTAGACTATCGAAGGTATGATACAGGGTGTCCGTAAAGTATGTATACACTGTTTGATCCTTAATTTCTTTCTTCCCAACAGTCTTTTGCCTTATTCCAGGTACCGTTTTGTAGAGCTGGCTTCAGCTTAGTATAGAAAGAGTCGTCCATCTTTCTCCGTTACTGTAGGATTACGGTAGAAATTTCAAGGAGGGTTTTGAGCCATGAAAGGCCATATTTTGCCTTAGAAAGGAAACAAAACAATCTGAAAGCTTTTACACTAGGCTAATTAGAGTTGTTGATTCTAACTGTAAAGTTCCCAACTTATTATGATGCTTCATTGAAGAGTTATGCCGGGTAAGTTACACAAGTTTTCATATTCTTTAAAAAAAATTTTGACACGGCAACTTTCTCCATATTGACACCATGTGTTACAAGTTTCTACCGTAATCATACAGTAATGAAGAGCGGTGATTCGCTCCATACTGTAAATCTGAGTTGAAGCCAGCTCTACAAAACGGTACCTGGAATAAGGCAGAAGACTTGTTGGGAAGAAAGATATTAACGATCAAACAGTGTATACATACTTTACGGACACCCTGTATATGGCAAATCCGAACATACAATGACATCAAAAATTGTTCAAAAACGTTCCCCCAACCCCGTACTCATGGAGTAGTAAATGTATATGGCATTCTCTCCTTATGCAACACATCCATCAAGTACTCGCACTTTGTTATGAGTTACTCTGGGTGTGAATAAAGCTTTAGGAATCTTTACCATTTGCTTAGTACACTTTAACGACTACTACCTACAAAGCCTGAGCACTGTCTGAAACTACATCCAAACAGTGCTGGGAATGAGTCATAGAGAGACAACTACAGGGTGGGGCAAAAGTCTGGGAGCCTAGTACTTTTCCACATAAAATCAGAAGGAAAGTACCTAGGAACGAAAAGATGGGTGCACACGTAAATCGAACCTTCACAAATTCAGCGCAGCTTTCAAATTTTGAGATTGCCTGTTTGGTTTCAAAGCAGCTCTTCGAAATCTTGGCGAGTTCGCCTGTCGTGGCACGCAGTGGAAAAATTTGTCCCACGCCTTCACGATGACTGCTTCTTTTATTAGGCGAGTGTGCAGTATGATAGAGCGAGCTTTTGGCTACAACATATTACGACAAAATTATTTTGCAATGTTTAGGAAAAAGGTTTTGGAATTTTGAACAAAGGAAAATGTACTCGCTTACTAGAAATTGGATGCGACTGCGCGAACGGGAGCGAAAAATCATACTTTGAAAAGCGTTGAAACTGTTTCAACACTTTTCAAAGTATGATTGATAGAATGTTGATAGAATTCAAATAGATGCTCATACAGAAGACTCATGGAGAGCATATAGCTTGAGTTCAGTACCTGTTGCGCTCCTATAGCTTTCAAATTTATTTTTGAAGATGAATTAGCCCTGGCACGCAGATAATATCCGCAAATTTTTATTTCGCGTTTAGGAAAGCGAGTTTCTAACAAACGCAACACCATGATCTGATAGCGCAAAGCCTCCTCTACATCATATGCATCAAATCGTTGTAGGATATTCACTGTATCTTCAGCTACGAAATAAATTATGAGTACTAGAAACTCTGATTTTCTCGCCCTACAGAAGCACTTGTTTAATAAATCCAGTTCTTGTAAAAAATATGGCAAGCATTTCTAGCTAGGTAAGGTGTGATTTGTAGAGGATGATCGCAGCATTATGAAGCACAAATTTGGAATCAAAATCGTCGGTATTTTCTTAATTTACAACACTGCAAATTCGGCTTCCAGACTTTTGCCCCACCCTGTAATATTAGAGTAAATTCACTACGAGCCATCAAGTTCAACGATACATATTTTGTCGAAGTGTATTATCCTAGGCAATAGGATGCCTAAAAGCGGAAGTCTTCAGATTTAAAGTGTTCTAACAATAATATAACAAAGAGTTTCAATGTCTACATCCGTTTCTTGAAACCATGGTTGCAAACGGCGACAAGGAACCAAATTTTTGGAACTTTTGTGAGTTACATAAAGCCCATAAAAATGCCACATGCTGGCTGTTTTCTGGCTATGTATGTCACGATTCTCAATTTTTTACTAGTCAGACATCGAGCCTTCGCTGAGATTGTTTTGTATTCCATAATTTAGTGTGACAAAGTCAAACGGACTTCGTCTTTTGCAAATTTTTGATATCAAGCGTGCTATAATGACAAACTCTGCGAGCTTTGACAATGCATGTTTAGCTCCACATCAGCCAAATAACAACAAAAAACCGGAGATAAACCATCTAATTTTTGAAAATTGAATTTTATATTTCAGTTTTGAATTGAATCTTGAACAACTTCTTCCTACTGAGTTCATTGTTCAAGTGAAATGTTAATCTTTTTTCGAGAACGAACAATAAAGCGATCTCTTCAATTGTTAGAGATTGAAGCAAATGTGATGGAGTCCTGTTCTCATCAGTACAAGATTTCTTTTGGAATGATCACCTTGAATCTACACGAAGCTTTCGATGCAGTAAATGATCTTTGGGTAGGGCAAGAGGTAGATCAAAAAATTCGATATTGCCTTTTCAGAAATTTCTGGGTATTGATTGTTACTTTCGAACATCTCTTTATGGTTTGTTGTTTTTCCTCATGCTTGAGAAGAAGGAATTAGGATTTTCATCTAGATACTTGGTATAAGATCAACTAAAATTTTCTTGCCTTTTTCTCTATCACATTATCTGCCATATGGCCTTTTTTCTGAATGTCCGTCGTTCCTATTCAGCTTTTGATATGTAATGCAAACTCATTTCACGAAAGAAAGTTCGAAGCACGCTCGTAGCTTATGAATAATGTTTACTGACCGCCTGACAAACTTGAGGGTTCTGATAATTGATATGTAACAGCTGTTCCGTAAAAACTTCGCATATGAGGGTTGTCAAATAACCGATCTTCTGGAGAATCCAGCTATTTGACAGTCTCATATTGATCTTTTTATTGCTTCTATCCCTCAAGAGCTGACAATATTCTATGATAAGACCATGTTAGATGAGGATAAGACGTCAGAATCTGTAGTTTATGTTACTCATTATTATCTTGCTCTAGGTCATCGTTTTCGACTTTTACGCTCTCCAATATCATGAGCATTATAATGTTAGATATCTTGGAAATGATTTTCTTAATGCAAAGAGTTAAAATTGAGCCATTGCCGGTAAAAGGCGCTTACTGCCTAAAAAGCTATGAGTTCTGCAAAGCCAGAGGCAGGTGTTGTTCAACATTTTTTAAGCATGTGGGCACGTGACCACACACTTTTTTACCTAAATGAATTTCACCTTTGTAAAAAAACTATGGTTTTCGCTCTCCATGATTGATGGCCAAAATTTTGCCCATCATCAGCTGACGACTGAGTAACTCGATCCTCTTTGTTTACTCATTCTTATTGGCTCCGCCTATTCCTTAACTTCCTCCATTCAAGTAAAATTTCTAGTGCCTGCCCCTTCGCTATCTATGTTTTGTTTTTGAACATGCCTACTTCTAACTGATGTGATTAGCTGCTAACAGATTCGAAGGACCAAACATTCAAAGCAACCTTTCTTTTGTAGCAAAAATTTTATTTTCCAAATTCAAAAGTTTACAAAATGCAGCATATTTCATGATCGTATCAGTAAAACTTTCCTCTTATGGTAAATTGGAAGGAAATGAACTTATGATTATGAGATTGCACCTAGGTGTTTAGGACGAGATGCTTCTGATTTTTTGTAGTGTGCTTCCGATAACGTTTATGGTAGCGAATATAGTTTGAACCCGCCGGTACTAAAAAATCTAGTGCGTCAAATCATGATACAATACCGCTCACATGTACGGACATGTCCGTACATGTCCATACATGTCCATACATTCGTGTCTATCTTTCGAAAAATGTGAGCGGTATTGTATTAGGTTGTTGCAAAAATAATGTTCGTTTTTCAGACCTATATTCCAAACAACTTTTTTCCCATCATACTTTCGTTTTCGATATAGCATCTGCATATCATTGGAAAGCTCTCTTCATGTACTTTCTCACGGTGGTGAAATTAAGCTGGTATCTTCACTTGTGAAAATTTCACCAGCATTTTCCACATCCGCACTCAAAATCAGAATCTCATAGCTTCCACTTTATTGACCACAATTCAGGAGCAAATCAACGAATTCTTCTGAAAACATAGCAAGTGTATTGAATGAAGATTGTTTACCTACTGCGTGCTTATGTAGATTTTTGGAGAAATGTGGACTGAGAAATTGACGCGTCAAAATAGACAATCGCTGCTGGCATTCTATGGGTCAGAAATTTCTCATATTAAGGCAATCGCCAAAGCTTCGCCCACTTCTGTAAGCTTGAAATTAGCACACCTTAACTACATTATTTCAAGAGAAACATAGCTATTCGGTGCGCGAAGAATTCCAAATTTTCATAATTAGGCATTTACAAGCCTACAACAAATAGGCTTAAAAGAGTGAACATTTTTGAATTTTTATCTTTTCTTTTCGCAGAACTCCTTCGTTGGAGTTTTTTCTATACACACCTATACTATTGGCTGCTGCTACAAAATAAGCTAATTAGCAGACATAGGGACAAAGCTTGAAGGGAGTAAGCTCTTGAAGACGAGGTTTTCAAGAAAAAAACTTTCAATTTTCTGACGCATGGTTCTTTTCCCGTTTGCGATATCAGTATGAGCAGGGGCGCGCAAAGTTAAGAAAGTTTTGATGTTTCTGATGGTCTTGACTGCATTCAAAAATATGGAGACTGAACGAAGTTATAGCCTTCCAAAGTGAAAATTTGCAAAACGGACATTATTTTTGCAACAACCTAATACATACATAGATTCATGCAGTGAAAATGTGGAGAGAGCAATTTTACTTTCAACAGATTTGCATAGTATAATATATGTACTGTACGTATACATTCATGTCCTACGCAGTCAAATTGAGTTGAACAAAAACGGAAAAAAATTTGGCTTTATTAAAGCTCGTATCACCCTATCTAGGCGACACAATCCACATGAATTGATAGTGCTATTTAGAACCGCACCATGTAAATAGAATTTCATAAAGCAGAAAAATAGCACAGAAGGGTTTGAAATGCTTGATATCTGCTTTTGCCTGTCTACTAACATTATGTCGGTGCGCTTCAAATATACAGGGTTTCCCAAAAAGATGTGCCTCTGTTTGTAGTAAATAACTCTCTTGTTATGAAGTCTTTCAAGAAGCTTTAGGTACCGTTTTATAGAGCGAAGTTGAATTAGATCTACAGGTATGGAGCGAATCATCTATCTCTCTTCATTACCGTAGGATTACGGTACGAACTTCGGCAAGGATTTTAGGCCATTGGAGGCTATATTCTGCCTCGGAACGAAACCAAACAAGCCAAAAACTCTTATACTACGGTAGAGGGAGCCGCTGATTTCGAATTTGAAGTTAACCTTTTACTGTGATGCTTTTTTCCCAAGTTATCCCCGGTAAATTGTAATAACTCAATTCCCAGCATCAGAAATGTTATTACACCGTCAAAGAAGCTAAAAACACTCATAAAAAGCTGTTAGGTGGAATCAGCATGCGCGAAATCCCTATTACACGATTTTTCGAATTTTTTGACAAAAATTTGTGAGGTGGTATATTTCACACTGATTCCATATGCTGAAAGTTCTTACCGTAATCCTACAGTAACGAAGAGAGATAGATGATTCGCTCCATATTGTAAATCTAAGTAACCTCGCTCTACAAAATGGTACTTAAAGCTTCTCGAAACTCTTCGTTACAAGAGAGTTATTTACAGTCAAACAGCAGGCACATTTTTTGGGACACTCTGTATATATTAGGTTGGTGCAAAAGGAATGGCCGATTTTCCAAGTCTTTTTTCAGGGCAACTTTTCCCCATCAATTCTTCTTCTTTACAATAGATGTAGTATACCATCGCGATGCTGTTTTCATGCTCTATCTAACGGTGCTTAGAACGGGCTCTCATCATCATTTCTTGTGAAGTTACTGAGCTTCAAATAACCGCATCCAAATTCAAATTCAGAATTTCATTGCATCCACTTCTCCGGCCAGAATTTGAGCGCGTATCAATGGGATTTCTTCGAAATTTAGCTCTTGTATGTAATAGAAATTGTGCACATTATATGTACTTAACTGCATTCTTTGAAGTTATCCAGACTGAGATATCGGCGCCCAAACATGAGTAGCTGTTGCGGTCATTTTATGACCCATAATTTTCTTCTGAGGAAGTCAGTCGCCGAAGCTTTGCTCAATTCTGTAAGCGTAGGGCTAGGACACTTATTAACAGTTTTTGCAAAAACATCCAGCTGTTCAGTACGTAGAAAATCGGAAAATTCTATATTCCGGACTTTGAGGCACAGTGAAAAAATGTTGAAAAAACTGAGAAAATTTAAAATTTAATTTTTTTCTTTCTCGCAAACTTTTTTGTCCGAATTCTTTTTATTGCATTTTGTACTACTGGCTTGTGGCTACAAGATAGGCCACTTTTCATTTATACTAAAAATCTTTGAAGGAAGTTATGAATTGTCAAAAACAAGGTTCTAGCAGAAGAACCTTCTTTGTCTTTTAGTCCGTATTTCTCTTCCCTTTTATGGTTTGAGTATAAATAAGTATGCGCTGTATTGCGAAAGATTTGCTGCTTCTGAGGGTCTTTACCGCATTCAGAAATATGGATTCTTTAGAAAGTTATAGCACGTCAAATTGAGAATTCGCAAATCGGCCATTCCTTTTGCACCAACCTAATAATATATAATAAATCAACCGCAAAGCATGCACAGATCTGGCTCGCGACCAAAGACTGGACTGATAACCAAATGTAGGAACTGTTATTCCATCAATAACCCATGAAAAATTGAACTTGTGCCATGTAATTGAAGACATTCAGACAAAGTCCGAAAACATCCCACAGAACAAACTTGCGAAGAGCCAAAGCATTTCGCTCATTTCGCATTCCAACATTTATCTCGGAAATCGCATGACATCATTGCTGTAGACGCAACAAGAGCCTGGTAGGATATCAGAGCCTAGTCACATCATTCCCGGGTTTAGCATATTTCCCCTTGCATCATACCAGGTCGGTCAGAAAGTTTGTGCAGTTTTTAAGATTATCCTCAAATCATTCAGGATAATGACAGACAACATTCAGAACTTTTGAACAGTGTTCGATGCAGGAATTCTTCCTCTTTCTTGTGTTGTCTTTCGTTTGATAATCGCTTAAATAACGGACAGGATCTCCATCCCATGGTTTTCACATACCATATATTTAACTGGGAGACGGTCAAGAGGCGCGTTTTCCGGCTGTCACCAACTCAGAACTCCGGTTTGGTGCTGTGCGAGTCTTTAAAAAGTACCAGATAAAATGCATTGGCTTACTACCTGTCTGTGATTACCAGCTGCTGACAAGGAAACCGTGTCGAGTCGAAGTGGCCTTTCCAGATGAGACCCACGCTGCTTTGAAGAGCATTAATCGGTGATTCCAAATCTGCTTTCCAAATCTGCCAAGCGCCTCTGGACGCCAAGTTATGCTCGTTTTTCAGGTCAAAAAATTGAACGCAAAACTGAAGCAAAATCACCCAAATTTGCTCAAATGGTCCAGTGTCAAGTATTAGAGCTGTTTATGCAATGGATACATTTTATTCAATATGATAATATTTAGCATTGCTTTATCTGAGCGCTGGAAAGATTGTAACAATCAATTTTACCTAAATTCTGCATTCATTTTTCGTTCCGAAAAACGGTCATAACTCGGCGTCCAGAGGCGCTTGGCAGATTTGGAAGGCAGATTTGAAATCACCGCTTAATATCCTTCAAAGCAGCATGGATCTCATCTGGAAAGGCCACTTCGACTCGACACGGTTCCCTTGTGAGTTTGATGACTTTTGCTGAAAAATGGACCGAAATATTTACGAATTTGTTCTAAACTGCTTTTCATGGGTTTTTGACATTCAAAATTGCTGTTTTCAATTGATTCCAAGTTAGCAAGATTGAGCAACTCATGCAACTACTTGATATATCTCCTTCTAAAGTTTGAATACTTTTAGAATGTTATAAAACACTTATTATGTGCTATTTGGTGTCCATCTGGCAATAATAATCGCGCCTCTTGACATGCACCCTATTTAACTAGCTTCTATTATTTTCTTGTCAAACTTTGGAGCTGTATAACGTCGGGACAGAGTAAGCAAATTGCAGTATAATAATTATCTGGGCATCTTCAACTAGCTTTTCAGTATTTTCCTAGTAAAATTTTCCGAAAGTCTCCAGGAAGAATTGCGAAATACACAAACGTCTCAAACACTAGCAAATTTTCGGAGCTTGAATTTTCCAGAAATCGATTATGATTACACACTAATTCCCAGAGTAAGTGGGCGTCTACAGCTGCAAAATGTTGAATTTTTGATTTTCCGGGCCATAGTCCGGGACGTGTTTTAAAACAAGATTTCTGATAATTTCAATCTCGGAGCCTTTACGAATCGACAAGGAGAAAGGCTCATCAAAAAAAGAGAAGAAGCCGCATCGAATGAAACCTTTGCTCACCTTCTTGTTCTGTGAGATTTGGATGACCGAGTAGGAACTCGGTAACTTTTAAAAATTAATTCTGAGAATTTTGAAAAGCCATTTTAAGATGCCTAAAAAAACATACTGTATTGCACCATGTTTAGTGTATCCAAAGGCTATCAAAGCTCTCCGGAAACTGGAATAAAATTTGATAATCTAGCTAAGATCAGTGTAGGTACCATGAGTTGAAAATTTTTCTGACGATTATTCGTGCCATCTTCAAAGAAGGAACAAAGACATAATTGCATTCTGCACCGAAATCATTCAGAGTGTTATTCTGAGTGATTCGAGGAAGGTCTGAAAAATGACACGGTCTTTGGGGCCGACCTTATATAATACTACGCGGGAGCACAAGAAGCTCATGTGTCAACTCGGATCCGAATAAAAATTGAATGCTTCTTGCTGAAGCAAAGGTTTATTTTGAAATTGTCTATGGATTTCATACAAATGTTTTCTCTTGCCACACCTGCCAAAAATCTTCATGTATCTTCGCTTAGTCTTTGTCTTGGCTCTAGAATTAGCGCTGAAAATTAGTTAGAAACTAGCTACGGCTTTCCCTCCTTCTCACTTCCTCCCACTTTTACAGAACTCGCAAAATGAAAGAGAAATGCATCAGTACATTAGGAATAAGGTGATCAAAATAGTCATCAAAAATTCAAAAATCAATCATTTTGTAAAAAAAAATCTTCTCAAGAGCTCCCTGAAACTGAGAAATTCACTAAAACTTTGTAAGATATGTTACACAACACTTTACATAAGAGGACATTCTTGCACCACCGAACAATAACAACAACAATGTGTGCTTCATATTCTATTGTCACAAAGCTATATCTCAGTGACCTTTGAGACTTTATTTGCTCACTTACGAACATTAAAGCTAAAAAATTTTGTACTCAGTAGTTTGGTCTTACTGCGCATTTCCGCTCCACAAATTTTGGAAAAACATAACCTGCTTTGCCCATTCTCCGCGGGTCTGTCAACATTTTTGACAACTTGTGATTAGTGTGTCTAGCGACAGCAAGGTAATTGCACACATTCTACAGCTACGGTTGAACTTGTCAATTCTTTCCTGTGTCTCAAAAGTTCGTCACCCCAACGTAATTATGTAGTATGAGATGTACTTGCCATTCTCAGCATTGGTCCAACCCTGCTTTTACCGTAGTGCAAGGAAAGTTCAAGAAATCTCCACTTGCTTTTGCGTTTCCTAACAAAGCCTCATCAATGCGATCAGATTCTATATGGCTGCCAACTTTGAGTAAGTGATTAGGTGTTCTCTCCAACTTCAAACACTCTGAAATTGAATCTGTTGCTTACTTTCAGCATTGAAGCAGGAAGTGTGAACCATCTGCAAAATTATTTGAGAGCCCGCTTTGACCATTTTTAATATGTATAAAGAAAATTACTTGATAACCGTGACTGTTTGAATGAGATGCATACGATACATAGTAGCCTTCAAGCGCTTATTTTGAAGCCCTCTTTTTCCTTTAGAACGTTCTGTGCGAAGTTTTGAACTATTCTCGCATGAGCTTTGCATGGCCGAGCATGGCCAAATGTAAAGTAAGCAAGTTTCCTGAACACAAATTTGCATGACGGATATTTTTCGCTTGGTATATGTTCTCTATCAGGTACACACTACCCACATCCACAAATTACTGTGCCTATATAGTGCTTTTCTGATAATAACTTTCCTTTTTTCTTTTAGATGAAGCAGTTGGGAAGCGACTTCTCATACATAGAACATTCAATACATATAAAGATCACATCATCACAAACACCCATGCTTATCATTTGTCACCTGTAAGCTGTAAATTTATTGGGCTAGCAACAAAGTTTTGCAACTTCTTCATAACTTTCCTCTTTGTGAATGTAGCGTTCTCATTTTTGACATCACATAGATGGTGTTACAAGCTACAGGACTTTTTGGTTATGATATTATGATAGAAAAAATCTGAGCATTTTTCAAAAACTATTGAAAATCGATATTTTGAGGTTTTTGAGCGAGAATGAAATCTCAGAATTTGCAAACTTTCCACGGGGGATAATTCGACATGCCGAACACGAACATCATACTCATTTGTTGCAATGATAAATTTTCATAATCTAACCTCACAAAAGAGGCGCTTTCTTGCATAATGAATATCATTTCTATAATCAACATGCTAGAGAACCCAAAGTTCTAGCAAGAGCTGTAGCAGTCTAAATTCTCCTCTTATACGGTAAACCTAGCGTAACTCTTGAGTGTGATGGCGAAATTCGGCAAGTGTGACAGCACTTGTAGCTTACATGATGATATTTATAGTATCAAAAAATGAATGCGCCGTGTGTAGAAAGACCAAAACTTTGCAAAAAGTTCAATTTAGTTGACAATATTACTTGCAATTGTATGCCAGAAAGTCGGAGGAGATATTCTCCTAAACAGCGCAAAAATTGCCAAAAAATTCCCTAAATTCTGTAATTACTTTCTAAAGCTATTCTGAGTTAACGTCATGCCGAGGCATAGAAAGTTCTTTGTCCTCTTGGTACACATCATGCTGGTGAAAAATCCTTTTTATTTCTCTGCTTTGCTGGCTTCAGAGCCAAAGTCATGGTTGATCTCATTGTGTACTCAAGAACTGCTCGCTTGCCACTGCTGTGTTGATTTTTCATCTCATTGCGGTTTCAGCTCACTCGGAAAAAAGTTAAATACCTCTCATTTCTTGTTTGACCTGCCAATGAGTTTTTCCGCTCTTTGGTCACACATCATCTGTAACCACTCGGATATCCGGACACGCAGCATCGAAGGGAATCATTGGGTGCGCCAAACTTCTGATTCATTGAGCAAAATGACTCAAGTTTCTCTTTTCCTTGGCTAAGGTTTGCGTAAGTGACAGATTTCTCATTCTTTTTCTCTCCTGCTTGTTCTTTGAGCTCGTAGTACGTCATAATGCTTGAGTACATAACTAATCAAAGTCACGATTTTTATCCCTGAAACATGCTTGACCGCTCGAGTAGAAAAACCATAGGCTAGTACTCTGATGGCATTCTACGCAGTTCTCCTACCTGTTTTTAGCAGTCGTAGCCGTTATATTTTTCTCACCATCTCTCGCATTTGCTTTGCGTAACTATAGTTGTATACAGAGATTTAAGAGTTAGCTGCCTAATATACTATCTGATTTAAGGAGAGGGTTTGTTTTTGTAGAAGTAGTTAGAAGTGTAGAAGTGTATGTATATGGAGCGGGAGTACCTTACGTATCGCTAGATTAGCTTTCTCTTCCTCATTTCCTCCCCTGAAAATCATCAAGTTCAAGTTCTGCCGCCTCAACTTTACTTTTTTTCGTTTAACATTAAGAAGATCAGGCTAACACTGACCTGATCATGTTTTTCCATACGATTTGTGAAAGAAATTCATCGAGACAATGGCAATCAGAAGTCTTATGATTCACATGTAGCTCTATCAATCTTCCCAATGGCTATTATTCATCACAGCTTTATTGCGCTTTCTGCTTTAAGTGGCTTCATTTTTTACCTTATAACTTCTAATCTAAGAGAATGCAACTTTTTGCATTTTTTGAACAACTTCCCATCTCGACTTTAAATGGCAAAGGAAGTCAAGCAAACCACTTATAGAACAAATTGGGATAAATGTACAAAAGTAGAATTTGCCTTCAGCCCGATTACTGGTTCATCATATAGAAAATAGAAGTTACCTGCTTCTCAAAATTTTTTACTGTTTGCATCTCTGAAAAGGAGCTAACAACGGAAGATTTGAAGCCTCCTTTGGCTTTTAAGGATGACTACAGTGAAGCCGAATTTAGAATTTCGCATTCATTTTTTAGCTCCCACATTTTCTGCCGGCTTTTGATAATAGGCACCTTTTCACTTCGTTTAAACGTAGGCTCTAATTGCCTTTGTTTTCAAAATTAAACACCTCAAAGAATGAAAAAGCTCCACAGACAAGAACTGGCAGAGCGAGATACAAAAGAAAAAATATAGCACATCACATTTGATTTTTGCTCGTGATGATAATTCTTTGAAAGTGTATCACTGAACTACAAAAGAAGTGAAACATTAAACTAAGAATGCATCAAATGCTGCCACCTTTGGAATGTCAACGTGAGAAACCATTCACATAAAATAAATGTTTTGAAGGCAGTATGTGGGCTGGACAAGCACTGCGATCCGCTGGAAATCGAATAGCTTTTTTTCCAAAAAACATCAATCAAGCTGTCTCATAACTTTATATTTGAAATAGAAAATGTTATAGCTCAAGAACCAGGGCGTTTGTGAGAGTGCAAACTTTTGGGATTCTGAGTGAATAAGCTATATAACCACAACAGGAGGAAGAACTCAAAACCGCTAGGGGTGAACTTTGTTGATTTGCACACTAATTACTCTCGATTTATTATTGTCAAAAAAGCACAACATGTGTACGTTGTGCACAATATATGCGTGAGCAAGTAAGAAGTTTGTAAGATTTTTTTTTTGGACGAAAATGCGATTTACGATTTTTCGAGCAGTGAGAATTGTTTGAATTTTGCCTTCAAACCTCATGTAGGTCAAACTTGGAGCAAACCGAAAAATAATTCGACGTATGGAATACGAGAAGACTTATTGCTGTAAAGAGTAAATATGAAGATAATGTGCAGTAACCTGAAGCGACAACGGAAGGGAAAATGAGTCTAATGTCTTCCAATCGAGATTGGGAGAAGAGGAAGAAAATTGCAAAAGCTTGATGAAATTTGAGAAGCTCTTACTCATATTGCAATGTTCAAATTGTGCTACCTACTTAACAAAAGAGTAGGGTCTGCAATGTCACATTCAATTTGAGGAAAAAAGAAGACGAGTGTCAAAAAGACCGTTTTCCCGGTCACCATAACCCCTTTTCAACTCGTCTTCTCAGAATTTTATGCATGAAAGCAGCGTACCACTAGATTTTTTGGTATGACGGTCACTATTTCCTGTTCCTTCTGAATCATTCAATGTCACCTACGGCACTAATTACATTTTCAACAGGATTCTTTTGCGAAGTAGCAAATTTTAAAGCATATAAGAGAAGTTCTGGGTTGTCCACTCACAAAAGCTCCATAGAGGGTTCAACTAACTATTGAACTACTGTTATTTTTTATTATCTCATTCTGTTTACTATAATGAATGCTCTTTCTACAAAATAGGATCACCAAAGGTGCAAGAAAGTATTATAATTTGCAAAAATCAAACAATTACAAAGTCGCAAAGCGTGTAGGTTTGGTAAACACACAAACCAACCCATAGGATCAAAAAGAGGTTTTGGTTTGTTGAGGATATATGGAACAGCAACTGTTGCTTTACCCACTATCGACTTTTTTTACCGTACTAATCTTCTAACCTGCTTAGACATGAATTTGCGGGTATTGACAAGCTCGAATCATAGCTGAAGCGTCAGTCAATTCATTTCTGTCTGTTAGCTTCCTTTGGTTCAGACGGATGTCTTTGCAAATTAGATGTATCACACATTAACACGTTTCGGACCGCGAAATCGCGCGCGGTGAAAAAGAGGGTACTTTCAGCCGTTAGCCTACAAAGGGACCTTATTTCGCAGCCTGTGGGCCACATTTGTAATCAGCATGTCAGATAAGATCCATACCCAAAGTTCTGAGTGAATTCGAAGTGTTTGAATTTTCTCGACTGAGAAGGACTTCTGTGCTTTTTAGAAAGATAGGGACAAGAACTCAATTTCTAATTGTACCCAAAAGTATCTATGTTGTACACCATACACATCATTATCGAAACTATGGTTTTTCTCTTTGAATTCAAAGCAAGGGAAAGTTGCGACGTCGCACGCGTCGTTCGCGTTGCCGCACTTCGTTGCAACTGTTGTTCGATTTGTGCTCATATCTTCTAAACAAATATCGGCGGCACAGCTTTATAGAGTCATTTGAAAAGAAGGAGCTTAGGCCTTTGACCTGATAACCTTGGACAGAAAGAAAAGCTCCTGTAAACTTTAGAAAGGTCTCTCAAAGGCGCGTGCTGCACCATGTGCAGCACCGGTCCGAAACGTGTTAACTAACTAGTGGTGAGCGATTCTGTGATTGTCTTATGCCCAGGCATACTTTACGCGAGTTCATTCACTATCCGATCTGGCAATGTGCCAGATGTCTTCAGATCCAACATTAATGTACCAAAAAGCGCATAGCATGTATAACTTATCTATATTGACAAAATGGTTCTATCTTTAGTACATAAAAAAGTGTGCTTATGTTTTTACACAAATGCAAAATTACCAAGTCGCGCCGTGATTGAAGTATGCCTGGGGCCTAATGTCGCATTTTCCTCCTAACAATATTTCCAATTGTATAGCATGGCCTCCAAATTCTACTTCAATAACTGGCTTAAACTCCTCGCGAGCTTATGAATCTCAGCACCCTTCATCGAGGCCCTTTGGTGAACGCAAGCTGCTTCCATAGCTTCAACCCTATCCGAAGGCAAATAAAGCATTGCCACTATTGCACTTTTCCAAGAAAGATCTTCAACTTAACGCGCAGAAACTTTGTAAAAAGCCTCGAAAACTTAATAAGTGTCTAAAAAGCTGAAAGGAAAGCGGCAAGGCGCATAAATACTTCCTTCATTGATTTTGTAAACGGAGAAAAGAATGGCTAATGCTTTCATGAAACTCAGTTCTTTCCTGCCTTGTGTTTCGGCCTTTGCCCTGTAGCCCTCTTCGAGATACAATTGGCTTGCAATAGCATTCCTAAACTTTTGAAGACAATTTGGTGTTAGACTTTACGGGAGTTTTGCTTGTTACTCCTATTGACCGCAGTTTGTTCCTCACGCGACTTGGTGCCGCGGCCACCGGCCATGCCAAACGAAAAACTTCTTTCGATACGTGGAAGGTTTCAAATGGCAGTGATGAATGATAAAACCGTTGGAAAGACTGTGGAATTTTTTTGAACGCATGTGATGGATATTCATGACACCGGTATTGAAAACATTTACGCAGAAACACGTACAAACAAAGTGCCAGACGATGTGGCGCATTCCCGCTGCCCATGATCTTTTAAACTGCCAACTAGCTGTGTTCTTGGCTGGTCAAGCACGTAACTTGTGCTATCGTCTTGATTCTTCACGCCTCTTTCCGGTATTTTCATTGCTGTGACCACTCCAATAACTGAAGGAAACAGCTATAGTCATAGTCGAGATTCGCGCGGAGAAAAATCGCAAATGCCGACGCTTTCGGATTCAGATCAAGTGCGCTCTCCGTCTTGCTGTCTACTGTCTCTTTCAAACATGTACTGTCTAGGGGACGCAGCTGCGACCAGTCTCTGCATGCGCTGACTTGTTTATATGTTACATGCTTTCCCGCAAGTGCGGGAGAAGTTACGGAATATCTTCTCAGCTGCTAAGTTCCTATCTAATGGATTTGAGAGCAATGTGGGGCCGTAAATGGGTCTCCATAGCAAGACCGGTTGTTAAAATTCTTATAAGCGGAAGCTGTTATTATTTTGATGTGGCGGCTAAAATTGAGGTTGTGCTGATATGGAAACTTGTGAGATTAATAACCCTAGCGGAAGGTCTAGACCGCAGCTGTATAGTACCACAACTAATACTGTGTTTCGCGCGCTCTGTGGCATTCACGCGCAATTGTTGTTGGCACCACAGGAACTACACTGCAGTGTCTATAATAGAATTTTACCTTCAGAATCCTCTATTACCGAAACTGCAAGAACATAGAACTTTCGTGAATCACTCGATTCAAAGAGCTTTTTCTGATAACATTCACCTTGGTGCAAAATCCCATCTACTTATTATCTTTTCGCTTTGACGCTTCCTTGGCACTTAACAACATTGCTAATGCTTCAACCCTTTTCCTGCTTGAGGCGCATATTCAGCTTTTCAAAATTTATTCGGAAAAGCCTAACAGGGGCTTCCGATTCTCATAGCAAGCCCCACGTTCTTAGAACTTTGTAGGGGCCAGTACTAAGCTACAAACTTCTGGCGCACCCAGCTATAAAATTGCAGGGAAGATTGCGTTGGTTACCTTAATGCCAAATTTGTACAGTGCATTCCTCTTTGTGTGAATATAAACTACGGAGATTTTGCGGGTGCACATCGCACCGATTTCTTGGCAGAAATCCTTAATTGATAATATCATCTTTTCGTCACTATCTCTGTCTGCAGGTAAATTGTGACATGTAAAATCCTGTTCTACATTTTACAATTTCTAGATTTGGCTAGTCTCCAGATGAAGGAAGTTTGAAAAAAATTAGTCTTACTTACCGTAATAAAAACATAATTATATACCCATAGTAATATGCCGTGTTATGCCAAACCAGGTTTGTTGGTGAAGCTCTCTGTTAGATCTGACGGTTGCGACTGTATTGTCTTCTTCAGTCTGAACGAAGATTATAGATTTATTTAATCTGAATAATACACCACCAAAAGCCTCCTCTCAGTGACATAACACGGCATATCACTGACACTTTATAAGAAGCCCAGGTTCGAAGATAAGAGAGCATTTAATCTACTACACACCGATAATTTCATGTGTGACACTTGTGGATGTGTTGAGCAAAGGAGAAAGAGAATTGCTAAACCAGAAACCTTTGCTCAGTACAATCCAACAGTTCGAGTAGTTTCTCCTTTAGATTCTTCTATCTCAAACTTTTTACTAACCGAATCCGTTATACCCACGCAATGAATCAGAAATGTTTTTCTGAGAGTTTTGAATGGCATACCTTCGCTTTCAACCTACTTATCTCTCCCACTAATGGGATCCTTTTTTGGTTTGAGACTTTGTGTTCAAGTCGACCATGAAGAAGCGAAAAAGTTGATTTGTCACGTCACCGCTCTCAGCTATGACCACCAACATCTTCATACTGTTGGCACAGTGTCACGAGAAACGTTAGAAATGAATTCATGAACTCAGTAGTAATATATCAAAACTTAAATAAGCACTGCGGTAGTCTCATGATCTACCTATCAGACCCATGTTTAAGAAAAAACTTTGTCTTTTCATGCCAGTCTCACCAACAGTATAAAGGATCAAGGCTCATGCCAACATCAACCGCCTATACCTTTTCTCCCTTGTCAATATTGTCATAATACCGCCGCTGTTTTGTAAATATAACCACATCTTCAGAAAAACTGCACACGTGCAGTGTCTTTGAAATTTTGATGTTGTCCCCATTTTCGGGTATACATTCTTTGTTGCTACCTTACATACGTGGCCATGAGCTGCTGATTTGCTTGTTTTCTTTCAAAATTTGAAAAGTTCTTTTATTTCACGCTGGGTGGCATACCTTTCCATTCAAGGAAATTGGTGAGGATCCAACTGTTCCAAGTGTACCCTTCGCTTCTACGCTTAATTTTAGAGTTTTAGAATAAACAACAAAAATTCCCTAGTGCGTCAATTATTATGAACTCTAGGATACGTAAATGTAACATCCTTTCAAAATCGTGGCCACTCTTTAATTTTGATGTCTCTCGGTTTCCTCTTATCATCTCAGCATTGCATAAATCAATGGAAGTCAAACCACTGAAGAGAGAATTTACACATTCTTCTAACAGAGAATTTTGATGATTCGTAGTAGATACTGCTAGAGAGTTGCACGACTGCTTTCTCAATTAATATGAGAGGTCTTTCATGAGATTAATCTCGAGTCCCAGTGATCTGTTATTTGTTCATCTTGGTATAAAGTGATACGATTGCTCTAGCTGTAAGTCAAAGATTCTAAAGAGAGAACTTTAACTTTTCTGAATTGCCGTTCCCATTTTCTCAAATAATATTGAGAGTGTTCAGCATTCACCTTATTGGTGATTTGCGTTTGAGTCCATCAACAAGAAAGTTCGCTGTGCACCCGCTTTTCGTGTCCTTTGCTAACAGGTGCAAAAGATTCTCGATCGCTGAGGAGGGGCCAACCAGTTCGAAGATTGCATCTTGCAAAATGCACAACAACACTAACATGCAACTTTTTTGCGGGTCCATAAACATTATTCGAGTTGCTGTTTTCTTGAAATCGAGAGCAATTACCAGTGAGGATTTTTCTCGCAAAAGTTCTTCTAGCCTTCGCTAACCGCGGCTTCGTACACTTCACCAACGCGGCTGTCCTCTTAACAAACCATGATTTATGTCTGTACTGATCCGATGCGAAAGATGCTCAAACATTCATACTACGCAAAACATTTAGCCATCTAGTACAAACTCTTTCAGTTGTAAAGATTCTGCATTTTGATTGTTGTTCTTGAAAATCTCGCAACAACAATGATAAAAATGCTTGATTTGATCCTCCAGCTACCACAAAGAATAAATTTATATTGAGAATTATGGGTTGCACCTGGAAAAACATAGATTTTGCGAAGTCTCTCGGCATATATGGGAAATGTCCCTTGGCATCACTTTCTCCTCTGCGGACATAAATATATGTATTTTGCTAACGGCACTTCAACCTCCTTTTTTCTTTTATTCTTGAAGATTTTGTCATTTTCTTTTCTATATTTTGAAATTTTTTATAGACTTTAGAGAGCATCTAGTGATACGAAAGCAGTTCGGAGGTTCAAGGTCTTCAATAACGCAAGTTGGAAATTTGCCAAAGATGATTTGAAAGAAAATGAAATCAAAATTGTATTCTTACGAGTGAGAATGTACTACATAGTATGTTTAAAAACACACAGCATCCCACATAATTGAATTATGAGTAAGAAATCTTCTGAGGAATTTCTAGAGATCTTTTCTTTGTAGCAAAGCTTAGTGCCAAATCAAATACTCGCTTAGGTATTATTCTTTGATACTTCATCTCAAAAATCTCTGCATTCGTTTTTGCTCAGTTCTGTTTTCTCTCTATCATTATCAATTAAACAATCTCTTCCTTATTTAACCCATGTGCATTCAACCTTCTCTCGAAACCCGATTCTGACCAGTTATAAAGCTCTAGAACTTTAAATGCCTTTGCCATAAAGGAATAGTCAAAACACGCATGAAATGTTGATGCGGTAATTTTATGGCCTTGGCACAAAAATATAGGGAAGAAGCGTAAAGAATGCAGTGCATTAGGTTTGAAACGAAAGTTACATCGAAATAATGGAAATCAAGGACACAAATAACTAGTCGTTTTTATTTTAATTTTCTTACTGTAATGGGATTTGAAACTTGGATAATAAGTACAATAGTAATTTACTGTAACATGCGATTTCATCGCTTTGTCAGCCGTCTTTCCTCGATACTACTGTTTTGCTTGATTTTTGTTCACAAGTCAGTTAGGGGTGCTGCTATTATGTATGTACATATAGTGGTCGGGTGCAATACAATGCATCTTCACTCAAGATTCATTTAGCAAGATTGTTATGGTATGAGCTTTATTGTTTTCTGAGATTCAATTTTCGAGATTTATGACACTACGGAAGTACATCGTAAATTGCACCGCACGATGTGCGAAGTCCGATGGAACGCTCGCTGGTTGTAATGATGAAGTTCTGATAAGGCATGATTTGAAAAGGTTTACAGCCTTAGTCTAAAGTCGCAGTTATCACTCTCTTCCGCTACAAAGTCGAATAATTAGCAACCCAGTCTGCAGGGGAGAGTGGTGGGAGAAGAGGCAGGGTGGGTGTAACTGCTGATATCGTTTAATTTTCAACCTGTTTAGAGCTAAAAGAAAATGCTTTTGTAAACTTTTTGTGCTTTTGAGGAAATTGCTGAGCTGACTTGATTCTTTTGTACAGGATGTTCCCAAAAAATGTGAACACTGTTTGATTGTTAATGAATCCCTTGCTTTCATGTCTTTCGCCGAGGCTGAGGCACCATTCTATAGAGCGAGGTTTATTTAGATTTACAGTACATATGGAGCGAACAGTTGACCGCTCTTCATTACTGTAGGATTAGGTAGGAACTTATACAAAGATTTTAGGCCATTGGAGACCATATTCTCCTCGGAGCAAACCCAAACAAGCCAAAAACTTTTATGCTATGGTAATGGAAGCCGCTGATTAGGAATATGAAATTTTCATTTTACTGTTGTGCTTCTTTACAAGGTTATCCCAGGTAAACCGTAATAGGTGAATTTACATCATTTGTCAGAAAGGTGACTATACCGTCAAAAAAGCTAAAAGCACTCGTAAAAAGTTGTGTAGTGGAACCAGCGTGCGCGAAATCCTTAGTACCGATTTTTTAGATTTTTTGAAAAAATTTTGCAAATGGCATATCTCGCAATGGATCCACATGCTAGAAGTTTAATCCTACAGCAACGAAGAGATTCGCTTCATACTACAAATCTAAGTTGAACCTCGCTTTACAGAATGGTGCCTCAAGCTCGGCGAAAGACATGGAAGCAACGGAGTTATTAACGATCAAACAGTGTTCACATTTTTTACACCCGTAGAGTTTTTAAAGTGAAGGGGTTTCTGGAACCACTCACCCATTATGGAAGAAAAAGATTTTCTATACATGTAAGTACACAAAGAAATCTGACTGAATTATAATCTGGACAAGCCTGCTCGGGTTCACATGTGGAAATTGATTATGGAGGATGAAGCACATTTTTGCTCTGAATTTCCCTCGGCGAATCTACATATAAGTGAACATCATGCGCTTTTCTCCTTCCCTCGTCTTCATTTAATAAATGATTTCAAATTTCGAAATAGCCAGCACTTTTGGCAATTTCACCGGGAGACGGTCAAGAGGCGCGATTTCTCCGGCTGTCACCAACTTAAAACTCCAGTTTAGTGCTATGCGAGTCTTC
Source organism: Cylicocyclus nassatus (assembly GCA_958299035.1). Taxonomy (NCBI): domain Eukaryota; kingdom Metazoa; phylum Nematoda; class Chromadorea; order Rhabditida; family Strongylidae; genus Cylicocyclus; species Cylicocyclus nassatus. The sequence continues at coordinate 54,160,960 of CATQJL010000001.1, forward strand.
AAATAATCACATGAAGTGCATTGGATTTCTATCTGTCTGAGGTTACCACTCGCCGAGTTTGATGGCTTTTTCTGGAAAACGGACGGAAATATTTACAAATTTGTTCTTAGCTGCATTTTCATGGGTTTTTGACCTTCAAAATTGCTCTTTTGAACTGATTCCAATGTAGCAAGATTGAGCAACCCATGCAACTCCTAATATATCTCCTTTAAAATTTCAGTACTTTTTGAATATTATAAAACACTTATTATGTGCTTTTTGGTGTCCATCTGGCAATAAAAATCGCGCCTCTTGACATACACCCAATTTCACCCACCTATACTTGAGCATCTTCCAGACTTGAGAACAACGAAGCTTGGTTTCTGACCTTTGAATAACCACAATTCTCAGAAAAAAGTAAGCGGGAAAGAGCAGTAAGAACGAGGAAGATTGATGTCAGCAGAAAGAGATAGTCAAACTTGGTATAGAAAATCTGTTTTAGACTTTCAAAAATAGCTTGTGCAAGAGACTTTTTCTTGAAACGAAGCGGTATCTCCACATTTTCGTACTAGAAGCTTCATCTAGCAATTTGCAGAAGCTTCATCTAGGAAAAAAACTCAGTTCCACTCAAGCGCTTTATCGCAGCAGCAAAAAACCATTGCTCAATGAATCATTCTTGTGCAAATTTTCAAGCTATAATGTAATTATTGGGATTTTCCATAAGATATGTACAATGGATCAAAATGTGTTGCAATGGAATTCGAGCTGTTCAAATCAATTGAAACGCATCATCCATTTATTTGTTTTTGAGGAAGCCAGAGAGCGGCTGGTTATACCGTGAAAAATACAGAAACATTGGCTGCATTCAAAAGCTGGCGCAAGGTATCTTTGATATCTTCATTTTTGAATTCTATCCTTACCAACTGATCTTTTGAGAACTTGAAATGCCCAACTTACGAATAAGCACATGATATTGACAAAACAAAGTTTAATAATATTTCAATCAAAGTTTGAACTTCCGATCGTTTCATTTTGTCTTGCTTGCTGCTTTATCGCTTTGTGAATGGTCTTCACTAAAATGTCTAATGAACATTCTACGTTCGATATATAATTGAATATACAAAGGTTATCATTACGCACTGAGTTTATGAGATCAAATAATCTCACTAGATGTTGCCATAACCAAATTACTTTTTGTGTTGAGGTGTACAAGACGTATCTATTGCTAGACACTAGCAGTTTGTGAAGGTCCCGCATTTGGAAGCATTAAAAAGGTTGGAAAGCCTGCGGCTATCTTCGCTGGTATTTGTAAATTTTCGCAAGCAACAAGTCGTATGAACATTATTTCTTAGATAGCTCAAAAAAATAGTGCGCAAGAAGGTTGAATAGCTTTGGAAGGTGATATTGAACATTTTTCCACGGCTTGCTTCATATGACTACTTGATTTGTGCTAAAATATAAATAAATTCACTTGAGTTCCACTTTTGTTTGATGTTTTTTTTTGATAAATGGGTTTGATCTCTTGTTACATCTCGCATAATTCTAGTTTCAAAATGACTATCAATTCTCCATCAGCATTGGTTGTATCTATGATTTCGGTAACATTACTTGTTCTGCATGCAACTCTGATTTCCAATTTTTTTGCAGTTGCATACCACAACAGCTCAGTGTATCTGGCTATTATTAGGTTGTCCGGAAATTAATGCCCGTTTTAAATTTCAACCGCAATAGGTCATACACTTCTCACTTCTAAATAGGTTGCAAAGTACCATTCGATAGAGCAAAGCAAGCTCTACAAGAAGGCCATTTTAATTTGCAACAGCTCTCATCTACCGCTAGTTTCGAGCCAAAAACTAAAAAGACTTAGCAGCCCGAAAAATCAAAAAAAATCGTAACTCAGTTCATAAAAATCCTACAAAAATTCTAACTTGCTCACGTAAACACTATCCACAGAATACATCTATATGCGCCTTTGCCGTATTTTTTCCTCTGTTAGAAACCAAGAGAACGGAAATTTTCGTGCATTTGCCAAAGTGACGTTGTGCCGTTCCCACATAGGTAATTGTATACCACAAGCTTGTAGAAGTACCTTAAATTTTCAGCTCTTCACAAGCTTTAGTTCTCGAGAAATACCGGATGTAGCTTTCCCTAGTTAGGTGGCCCAAAATAAAATTCAAATTTCTCGAGAACTAAAGCTTGTGAAGAGCTGAAAATTTAAGTCTGTACTTCTACAAGCTTGTGGTATACAACTACCTATGTGGGAACGGCACAACGTCACTTTGGCAAATGCACGAAAATTTCCGTTTTCTTGGTTTCTAACAGAGGAAAAAATACGGCAAAGGCGCATATAGATGTATTATGTGGATAGTGTTTACGTGAGCAAGTTAGAATTTTTGTAGGATTTTTATAAACTGAGTTACGATTTTTTTTGATTTTTCGGGCTGCTAAGTCTTTTTAGTTTTTGGCTCGAAACTAGCGGTAGATGAGAGCTGTTGCAAATTAAAATGGCCTTCTTGTAGAGCTTGCTTTGCTCTATCGAATGGTACTTTGCAACCTATTTAGAAGTGAGAAGTGTATGACTTATTGCGGTTGAAATTCAAAACGGGCATTAATTTCCGGACAACCTAATAGTTCACTGCCACATTTTCAGTGTGTTTTTAACTAAACGATCTATGAATATATTCTTCCCTTTGATTTACTCTGATTTACTCAAGTTCTCATCAATCCTCCTTTGTAGCATCTCTCGAAGATTAGAACACCTAAATATATCATGGCTTCAACAGCCAGGCACTCTTCCTCGAAAATTGCAGCCTGAACAATCTGCAAAGTGGCACTTTTTATATTTTATGTTTCTTCGTCAAATATTTACGTTTGGCAAGAGGTGTGGTGGCACGAGCGTGTTGCTGGTACGTGGAAATCCTTGCAGGTTGGAAAACATTCTGGCATCTGAAATGTCAAGACTAGATCTTGAAGAAGTGTGCTTATGTTTAGCTAGTATTCCAGCACAAAACTAGTCTACTTCCGGATGGCTACAGTTCGAAGAATTGGCGAGATTCGAGTCTTCGCATGAAATTGCCTGAATTCTGCTCTCGCCGTAAGTGATGGCACTTTCCGGCGCTCTCCCAACACATCTGTTGGCACATTTCGTTGCAGCATTGTCCATTACGAACATATGCATCCTGGCACAGGATGTGAAACACTGGTCGTTCTGTACAGCAATTCTTTCTACCATTCACTTAGGCCTCCGTTACTTTTCCACTTCTAAAGTATTCACTCCTGGGCAGGCAGCTTTAGGCTACAGGAAAGTGACTGCATTTGACTGATATTATAGATCTCTGTGGCGCCAAAAAATAAAGTGAATGTTCTGATCAAGCTATTTTGGCTCTTTGGAAGACTTAGACAACATAAACTAGTACTTCTGTCGTAGCGAAAAGTCCTAAACACCGATTTCCGAACTCTGTTTGTTTTTCAAGGAAGAAGAAGAATCATTTCGCGGTAATTGAGTAGTTCTTTTACAAGAGCAGAATCACATCACCGACTTGTTGAACAGTTAGATCGATTTGCAAAAATGAAGGGCTTTGCTTTCCTCTCTTTCTTTTACGATGTGATCATCAGTTTCAAACCTAACACCATACATAAGAAAACGCGATTTCTGTAAATTATCAATGTAGGCGATTTCGAATTCCTGGAGAAGAAAACTCAAAAAATCCATAGCTCTTATCCATTTCAAATAAGTTAGACCCTTTCTATGCTTTTTTATTGGAACCATTTCAAATATGCTACCACTCTGATTTCGGATGATCCAAGGGGGAATGCTAACGGTATGATCGAGACTTTAACCCAATGTAGGTGTTGCACACCATGCGCGCTACTTGACGACTTTTAAGATTAGAATTTTCTCATTTCCAGTGATTTCTCCTTGCTTCTTTGTGCCTGTTGAATTGATTGAACATGTATCAGATAATAGTACCGTTTCTGTTTGCTACGCTGGAAAAGGTTTTTCTGGGAAGTTACTAGTAGGTCTGTCGTCGATGGTAGCGCTTATTGTGCAGACTCACAGATTGAGCTACAAGTCACTCTAGGCTAACCATCATTTTTTTTTTAGAAATTATCCATTTTGCTAGTATATGCGCTCCATACCACGAGCGTGTAGTCTACCTTCTTCAGAAATCAAGCGAAAACCATTTTTTCTGCATGCATTCCTTCTCCAATGCTGATCACATAAGGGCTGAGTTATGTGTTATGGGTGGATCTTTATTCGCTTTGAACAGTCGGCTTTCAAGGTCATGGTCGGAATTCAACTCGCATCTTAGCAGTAAATCATACTGTGCTAGTTTCGTGACATAGATGTGGACTTACAAACAAACTATGCGCGCTATTAGCATGATAACGCCTAGCGCTATTATGGGGTATGTGGAATTCGCGAATTCCATACTTATCTAGAGCACGGCTATCCCCTCCCCATTTTTTCGGTCTAAAAGCTTTTAAGGCTAGCATACTTTAGAGCCACAAGCTTTCTTTTGGTTTTTGCCCACTTGTGACGATTTTTCTAAACCCACTGCTTTTAACTTAGTCGACTACTTGCAAATGCTAGTCAGTGGTGATTTTAACAAACGGTCACGCATCTCGGGTGCTCTTTTTATGATTATACAAGCCCTCCACTAAACAGATATGTTTTGGCCAAATCTCAGAAACATGGAAGTAGTACTCATCCTTCCTTCTAACTTTCATCAGTCCTGTGATTAGTGCAGCCTACTAATTGTTATGAGAAATAAATGTTTGCAATTCAAAATCAAGCTGTAATCAGAATTTCGACTTATCGTCCTGTTACCTTGATTGTCAAGGTAAAGAAAGGAGAAAGCTCATAGATCATGTACTTTTGAGATCATGAATTAGGTTGGTGCAAAAATATTGCATAAGCTACCAAAGCATGTGAATATGAAAATATACGAATGAGAGACCATTCGATACGACAAAGCAAGCTCTAAAACTGGTAACGAAGAGTAATCTACCTATACATTTGATCTACGTAAAGTTTGATGCTAAAATCTGTGAGCATTTGGCCAGCTCAAAGATCGGATCTTTCGAGGAAATCCTACAAATCTTCCAGTAGACACATAGCAACGTTCATTTATGCACTTGTTGTAGTTTTCTCTTACTCAGAATTTGGGAAAAAGCGAAAAATCGACAAACTCCTCCTCTAACTGCGCCCCTTTCCTCCAATTCAAATGTAGTGTACCACAAAGCCTCGGAAGGATGATCGTGAAATTTCAGCCTTGTATCTGCATTGATTCTTGAAAAAAGTCATTTTTAGCTTTAAGAACCCATGGCCTACGGCCATTATTTTTGCATCAAGCTATTAATTTGAGTAAAAGTAGGTTTTCTGGCTACTACAGGTTATCCCAAAAATATGTGAACACTGTTTGATCGTCAATAACTCCGTTGTTTTCACGTCTTCCACCGAGCTTGAAGCACCATTCTGTAGAGCGAGGTTCAACTTAGATTTGTAGTATAGAGCGAATTACCGATCTCTTTTCGTTACTGTGGGATTACGGTATAAACTTCTAGCATGTGGATCCATCTATTGTGAGATATGCCATTTGCAAATTTTTTTTCAAAAAATCTAAAAATCCTAGGGTTTTAGTAGTACTAGGGTTTTCGCGTCTGGTTCCACTACACAACTTTTTACGAGTGCTTTCAGCTTTTTTGACGGTATAGCCATATTTCTGATGCTGGAAATTCAGTTATTACGGTTTACCTGGGATAACCACGGAAAGAAGTATAACAGTAAAGCGAAAATTTCATATTCGAAATCAGCGGCTTCCATTACCATATTATAAAAGTTTTTGGCTTGTTTGGTTTTGTTCCGAGGAGAATGTGGTCTCCAATGGCCTAAAATCCTTGTTGAAGTTCTTACCGTAATTTCAGTAATGAAGAACGATCGACGATTCGCTCCGTACTGCAAATCTAAGTTATACCTCGCTCTCTAGAATGGTGCCTCAAGCTCAGCGAAAGATGTGAAAGCAAGGGAGTTATTTACAATCAAACAGTATTCACAATTTTTTGGGACACCCTGTATATGCAATTGCACAGATTTCTGAACCATAAACGAGCAGGCTTCCGAAAAGTGACCGTTGTTTTAACCACTTGAGCCTTCTCAAACACGATTTTCTATCCATTGGTTTCCATTGGCTCCGCGTACTTTAGTTTCGAGCTCCGAAACGATTTCGCTTTCAAATCGGCAATGAAAAGGTTCCATAAGTGATGATTGTGATGGCTGTTCGCCTAACCCAAAATCAAAAATTTTTCTCCTATCCATTTCCCTAGAGCCTTGCAGGTGAACTCTTTTTCCAAAAAGAAAAATTCTTCAAACTTTGAATTTCTTGTCAATGATTGTGAAAACCGCTCGTCTTCAGTGGGTTGGAGCATATTCAGCCAAAATCATGGGAATCTCAAACTAATCAGAATATAGCGCACTACGTCTCGATTCTCATGGTAGTATGATCAAATTTAGCGCTTTCCGTAAATGTCATCTATTACATTTCATGGAAATCACCAAGGTTAGAGGGGTTGGTCTGTTGAGTTAGAAAGTCTATCATTTCAAACACAAACACAGCCGACTGACAACTAGTTATGAGCGAAAGAAAAAGTGGTATGTCAGAATGTAATGTAAATTTACCATGTCAATTGCAAGATTGCTCCGTTAGCAAAGAGTTAAAAAAGCTCTCGCATCCCTGCCAAGTGCATTAGTGCTGAACAAAAATATTTTGATGTCCTCGTCGATACCACTCGCAAACGAAATTGCTCGACAATTTTGATGTCAAAATGATGCGGTTGAATCCAACGTAACTGCGTTTGTACTATGAACATGAATTGCAGATTCATCTTGATAAACGTTGTAGAAAAAAGTATTTGGCCGCAATCTCATGCCAGATTTTTTTGAAGAGTTTCATACAATTTGATACCAGAAGCTACTTTTCTATGGTGTTTGACAGCAAGTTAATTTCACTTTGTTCTTCTCTGACTGAGACCACTAATGTAAAATAGCTAGTCCCATAGGCTTCTTTTTTTCCGTATAATTTCAGAAGACAAACAAAAGGGCTGTGTAAGTGTGCTAGTCGTTTTATAATTTGAGTCGGACTTCTGCCCGCCTTCTGTTTTTTTTCTTGTCATAAAAAGTCCTTGTGGCCTATAGGTCTGCGTAAAGATTTCCTTATTTGTCATTAATCTCTCAAACCTGAAAGATCACAACTAAAAACATTTTAAATCTTACAGTTTGCAAAATTCAGAATTGGAAATAGCATTAGCACTGTTTTCGCTGCTATTCAGAATGGCTTGCCAATCTCCTCACTTTCTGATTTCATCTATATATAAAGTTATCAAATGATTCCATATTGCTCACCAATTTGCGCATTTTCTGGTTTCTCCACCTCGATTTTGATTTACACAGCGCTGACGTAATCATTTCGAATCAAACCGAGCAGAAAATAACCGTAAAACCATTTTGTATCAAGTTCCAGCAATGGTCATTACACTATGAAATATGCTTGTTTAACGAAACCCATATTTTCTCTTCATGAATTTTGTCCCTTTCTATCAAGGAAGAACCGTGTCAGTAATCATAAGTTACTTTCTTCCAAATTGATGTATAAATAATGTTGGTTGCGACGAAATTTACCTTATACGCTGCAAATGTGCTGTATCGCTACAACACATAAAAGTCTAACATTTCTTCAACTTTTCGCTCATATCCATTGGCTAAAACATGGCTGGCTTAGTCTGCATTGATTTTTCTTAAATTTCGCGATCATGCAATGTTATTGACATTTGTTGCATATTTGACGTCTACCGTATGTCTACCGTATCCCACTGAGTGGCAGTGCAAGCACCGCCCCATAGTCGAAGCTTGTGTCCATGGCCATCTCAGTGCGGGTTAAATGACCTTCGAAGGAAAACATGTTGAGTTATATGCCATGAATATCCGAAGTAGGCAAAAATCTATGTCTCTGCGATGGTTGTGAGATGGGTGCATGGTTTTCATGGGAGTGCGGAGGGGGGGGGGGGGAGAGGGGAAGAAGGGCAAGGAAATTAAAATTACCTTCCTGCTCCAAATTGTGGAAGAAAAACTCGTAAATGAAGAAAAGAGATTATGCAACAGTAGTTCCTCACTTTCCATGCATTGCTCGTTCATTCTGTAGAACAAATGCTAATTCCGTGGACACTGCTCATGCCTAGAGGTACTTGCTGACTGATCTTAAACTGTGTTAGATTCATGAGAGAGCAATCTAGCACAAAACCACGGTGTTCTTTGGACCGCAAGTGCATCGAGTTCAAAGTACGTTGCAGGTGCAATGTGCTTAATTAGGTACAAAGTCGGGAAATGAGTCCTTGGCCTCAACGGTAAGAATTTTGTATGGATGGAAAAAGACTGATTGTGAAGTCAAAAGAAAGCCAAACAGCACACTTAACCCATTTTGAATTTCTTGATCAAGCAAAGTACATAGCGTGAGTCTCCCCTTGACCGCTAGAGCAGTTTCCGCTGTAATTTTTCAACTTTTCTGATGTTAATGGCATTCGCGAGTTTTCCGGTAGGTGGTGGGGAGGGGGGGGGGGAGGGGGAGGGGAAGGGTATTCATGCTCAAATCTTCGACCATGCCTATATATCCATACTTTTCCGTACCTCATAGATTCTCTTGTATAAAATGTTCATTCACTATTATACTTGAATGCAAATCAGCTTTTCATCCATAGTAATAAAATAAAAAGAATAAAACAAACCAAGTTTTATTTCTCGGTAGAAAAATTACCACAAGGGAAAACAGTTCAATGTCAATATGGCCATATGTAAAAGAAAGAGAAAGAGAATAGACAAAGAGAAGACAAAACCTAAATATGTTTTTGCGCTTACTGGTTTCGGGGCTAACAATAAGAATTAGACCAGATATGCGACCTTCCTTGGTGCTCCCGTGTCGAAACAATCTCATCAGTAGTTCTCAAGGTATGAATCTCTTGAAGTTTATACTATTGTTACTCCCTCTTAAGTTGTTAGGGAATAGGTAGTAAAATTATTGTGGAATCCATGAATTTAACGTTTATATTAATGCAATATTGTGACTTAAAGGCAGCGTCCACAAAAAATTTTGCTTCCCATGTTTTTGCCATTCCGGGGTCTTTCATAGCCCTGATTACAGTTATGAAATTCGAAAAGTCCAAAACCCCCAAAAACCCCGATTCTTGAGGACCCTATTTTGAGGGCACAGACGGCTTTCTGATAGGATTGGGCGGGGTCTGATAGCACTTCTGTTCCAGGCCCCTTATCTCCATTCAGAGACAACATTAGAGGACCGGACCAACGCAGATGCCCCTTTCGTGGGGGCCTGCATTCAGGATCGACACTAACTGGAGGGGGTTAGATTTAGCCGAGACGCTGCCTTTAAGACCACTTCGATAAGCCTAAGAAAATTTACATGTCATTAGGGTCGCTTACCAGAGAGCAGATCCCCCCCCCGCCCCTCCCTTCCCGTGGAGCATTCAGATATTCAGTTGTAAGAACACTCACTCTACCAGATGTGTCTATTGGCGAAAATCGTGCCGAATCGCTGATCGACAAAAATCTGCCAATGTGCAATGATGAGGAAAAACCACACACGTGTTCTGCCTGTCGTTCAACCTCCGATTTTTCCTCGTTTTAGAAACGTCAACCGTTCCATCACGTCTCTCTTAGTCCCAATAAACTTCTTATCCCATCTTTCTTCCATTTTCGTTTGAAATTTTTTCTTCAATTTGATCTATCGCTTTCCAATTTATAGTTTAAGCTTACTTATTGAAAATCATTCTACTCACATATTTATTTCAGTGCAATGCAACCCCCTTCTTACCTCACCTTTTTCGTCAGTCTATTATTAGTGGCCCTTGTCGACTGCAATTTTACTGAGTGAGTTCGATTTGATTATACTATGAAAGTCAATATATCAAATCAACTGAGCATCACCAATAAGAGGTTGTTTCATGTTGATTGAATCACAAAGCGTAAAGACATGTTATTGATGTAAATTTGCAAAGGTTTTTATACATATCAATCATGTATAATATTTCTGAATGAGTCATTTTGAGATGTTCACTTTATTACGAACTTATCTAAGCGAAAGACATGCTTCGTGAAACGATCATAAACTCCTTATTCGCTGTATTTATCTTCACAGTAACCAAAATGTTGCGAGGATTGATCCAATGCAGAACATGTTACTATTCTCACGCAAATGACCGTGAAAAAAGGTTGTACTCGAATTCTTTGGCATTTTTCCACGAGCTTTTTCTGACTTTGCCCGTCCCCTCTGAGAAACAGATGCTGTTTTTCTGCCATTCTGACGTCATCAGATTAGGGGATTGGCTCACAGGAAATCGGCATTCTTACAATAATATGAAATAAAAAATGAAGGCAAAAAGAAATTGAAATATTTTGAGAAATATGATTTCAGCTACACTGTTGTACGTATCGCTACTACAAAGGATACCATAAAAGACGATTTAAGAAGATTGGACGAGTTGCTGGGATATCGAGTTAGTCGTTGATTGCATAAAATCTTACTAAGAAGTTCCAAGCGAACTTGGGTTTTTCATATTAAACGACTTGGAAGCCTGAAAAACAGTGTCTCGGCAAAATTTCGTTTTCCAGTTGTTCATCTTTTCAGAGCTTCTCGCTATAAGGTACCCATATTTGGGCGTTTCAAGGCATGGAAATGGCGAAAATGAGCTTTTTCCGAAGCTTTCCAGGTCCGCATTCACTGGAAACTACGTGTAAGTGAGCGGAGCTTGGAACGATGGAGGTGGGGCTCGAAAGACTTCCACCGTATCTTCACTGAATGCGGACATGTGGAGGCTTCGGAAAAAGCTCTTTTTTGCCATTTTCATATGCTGGAAAGCCCAGATATGTTCCCGACGGCGAGAAGGCTCCGAAAAGGTAAAAAACTTTTTTTCTGTGTTTGTCTTTGCAAGTTGTGCTTGCCAGAAAGCCATTCAAAGCCATTATAAAGTACATAACAATTTTCTTCGAATAGGTTCAATTTCAGTGCCATGCAAGCACAAGAGGATAGGAGATTACATTTCTTCAAAAACTGGATTTTTGACCAATCTGATACATTCATATCTGAGCTAATACATTCACAAAGAGCAATGTTTTAGCTCCTGCTGTTTAAACATGCTTTTTAGATAGACTACTTACGACAAGTACGATGCACTGGCTATCCAGCGGAAATGCTCGTACACGAAAAAGATCTAAAATTTGTACAGCGTTATTTGGATGAGAAGGGAATATTGAATGAGCTTATTAGTGAGTTTTCACTTTTTAGCAAAGAATTTCAAAAAACATTTGTAAGCTTTCCAGCTTCAAATATGACGCAACAGCTTCGCCGGGAACGACGAGCATTGGCGGCACATGTGAACGGCGATATCACACTCGATCACATTCAGAAGAAGTATCTTTCTTTTGATGATGTGAGCTTCTTTTCGAGATAATCAATCTCCTTTTGATTCAACGAGAGTGGCGGCTGGAAGGCGACCGCTCACGTATGCGGCGCAGTCTGCGTCTCCCTCGTGAAACTGCTCACTGATCATTTTTTAGCTTTAATTAGGCCACAAAGCCCTGCCTCCCAGCCGCCAATCCAGTTGAATCAAAGGGTAACCCTCCAATAACGGTGGTCCAAGATGCAAATTTTGCTGATAAGAAGTACCCTAAAATCCGTACAATAAGTCCGCCTATCAGATAAGTCCACCTATCAGATAAGTCCGCAGCAGACCTAGCAGATAAGTCCGCTTTCTTGACAACGAAAGTCGCCCTCGCGCAGCCAAGAGTCCTGCAAATAAGCCCGCTTTCTCATGCCATGATAGGCGAACTTACCTGCTGCGGACTTATCTGATAGAGGATTTAGGAGGACTTATCTGCAAGACTTTTGGCGGCGCAGAGGGCGATTTCTCGTGTCAAAATTGCAGATAAGTCCGGACTTATTTTACGGATTTTAGGGTACTTTGCTATTTTCGCAATTCTTTGGCTGTTTCCAGTATTGTTTGTGAGTATATCATAGCATTTGGATCAAAAACTGAAAGAGCCTCTTTTTGAAAAGAAAAGGAGAACAGGGATGGCCAAATAATCATGTTGTTTTGCAAAGAATACGATGCTTGTGGGTTTGAAGAAATCAATAAGGGTTCGTAAAATTTATCTCACAAACCCAAATTAATACTGCTTCTTCTTTTACTTCCCTAACGATAGATTGTATGTTCCTGTTCAGTTTTAGACCCAAGATCATTCCTAATCATTTTATGCCAAAAAAGTTTGGTCACATATTTGCACAGCTAGAAGTAAAATTTCTTAGTTGGATTTCAATACCTTGTAGAACAGTTCTTGTCCTCCTAAACGGCTGATGTTACTCAAAAACTGGACTATGTTCTTCACTCAACTAGGTTTCTTTCTAACAAAATCAAATGTTTGGATATCTGGTATCTGATTTTTGGTAATGAGGTTGTTTTGTCATAGAATGATTGGTGGAATAAGGTAACGAAAAGATGAAAAATCAGCGAAAATTGAGTAACTACAAAATTAATGGCAAATTAGCTTTGAATGACAGTGTCAAGAACTGGTATTCAAAAAGTCATGAAGCCGTTCGACTGGTTTAGCAAATGGCATTGCTGCTGCAATTGGCTCAACGATTTCCACAATTTGTCGACGTTTGGCAGATAGCAACCTCATACGAAGGGCGTACTATATACGCTATCAAAGTGAGCTATCGCTTCTTCTCATTGGAAAGGACTAAAATTCGACCAATGAACTCATCTTGATGGACTAATTTGAGATAGGATATCCTTCCACAATCAAGAAGCCCATTCTGTGGATAGATGCAGGAATACATGCAAGAGAGTGGATTTCGCATTCAACGGCTCTAAATATCATCTGGCAGGTGAGATTCTTGCTTTTCGCAAATATACACTAAAGCTGAATTTTCTGCAAGCAAACGTGAAACGCTATTTTGCCATTTTTCGCAACGCTCTGTTTGCTGGACGGCTCTTTCTCATGTTGCACTATTTGGATTGCTTGGATTCCTCACCGTAAAACTACCATATCACGGTATAGATGTTGGATTGGTAGTCTTATGTAACATCCGCGAAGTTCGTAGATGTCGCAGTTGCAGACAAATTGAGAAAAAGTGACCGACTACAGTTAATCTACAGTATACCGATAAAGGACGTGCGCAGTAGAGAGTCATAAGTTGTGGTCCGAGAAATTTCTGAGAAGGCGACAAAATTTCTTCTGTTCAAAGAGGCGCGATGTTAGCCATGATTTCCGGATTTTTGGGATGCTCAAAAATTTTGAAGGGCTTATACATTCGCAGTTTCAGAAAAAGGGGGCGTGGCTCATAAAGAAGAGAAGAGTTAGGAAATTGATAAATGAAGAAATTGATAAGATGCAGAGCGAGCGCGTCCAATTTGCGTATGAAAAACCATATGCTATCCAAGGTTCTTTTTCACACTCTGGTTTCGGGGCTTGGACTAGACCAGATGTGTGGCCTTCCTGCCGCCCCCCGGTTCAGAAACCCTCTCGTCAGTAGTTCACAGGAAGGCTTCGAAAGAAAATGAAAAGGAATAAATAGTGCTGACACGAGAGGAGTTGAATGTGTACAAATGGGTGAAGGAAGTAGTGCTGCTACGAGAGGAATCCAAGGCGTACTAAAGTGCAAATGAACTAAATTACTGGTCCTCCCCCTCCCTCGCTCTTTCCCGCCTATCCGTGTCCCCGAGTCTTGTAGTAGGTCACTAATTTTGTTTTTAACCTCATTTATGTCACTTCTCATGCGCTAATTTGAATTTTCAATATGTAAAGATTACTTTGATTATTTAGAGGGATAGAAGTCATTTGCCCAATCTTGTGACATATGTAGGCATTTTTCAGAAATTTCGCGACTTTTCGGGGACGGGGAAGGTCTCCAACCTCTTGCCCCCACCCCCCTCCCGATCCGCCTCTGAGCTGTGATTACAAGAAAGATGCATAAGCTAGATACACAACATTTGAAAAGAATGCATTCTCTCTGGAGATTCTGGGCATTAAGTACGATGAGAAGACTGCAGATTTTTGAAAAACGGATCTCGTGTTCTCTTGCAGAAAATAATGGCTTCAACAATGTGCATGTTGATTGTCGAACAAAATTTCGCTCAGCAAATTAGTTTTTCAGTTTATTCATGACTCTTCCTATAAACGATTGCTTCACGAGATCGACATAATAGTGGTGCCAAACACAAATCCTGACGGGTACGAGTACAGTCGTGATACGAACAGAATGTGGAGGAAAACAAGGTGGATAATGTTCACCTTAATTCTAAAGATCCTCATCGCTAAAAAATTTTACGATAATAAGCCAAGTAATTCAAGATCACGATCCACCGCTAGTCGCTTCAGCGAACAATGTACAGGCGTAGATGGAAATCGAAACTATCCATTTCATTTCGGAGAAGAAGGCGTGAGCCATTGGCCTTGCCAGTAGGTCATTAACGTTATCCTTGACATTTGCAATTTCATGTTAACTTCACTGAATTTTTACAGAGAAATTTACTGTGGTCGCGTTGCACTAAGTGAGCCTGAGGTACAGTCATTCCTCATTTTACTGTTCCTAAGCTACTCAGAAAGAAGATTTCTAGGTCTTAGGACTAGCGGCAGCAATACTCGAGAGGAAAAATCAGATTCGTGGTTACATTGCTTTACATTCGTTCGGTCAAGACATTCTTTACCCTTGGGGACATAAGGTGCACGTTTATCCTCCAGATGTGGAAGATTTGGTAGGTGATTTTGACCCTGTGGAGTATTCCTTTGTGCTCTGGAGCATACTGCTAATGATTCACGTTGTGGAAAGTACAACGATGGTATTTCAGAGAATAATGGCACACGGGGTTGCAGCTGCCATACAATCAGTCTATGGTACACGATATTTAGTATCAAATAGTGCGGATGGGCTATGTGAGTAAATAGTTTTTGAATTTTTTTCTATATCTATCGCAGAGTCGGTAGAGCCTAACACACTTGAGATTGAAGGACTTCATGCTAAATCCCTTTTCTAAAATCTTTGCCGTCTTTTTCTATAGTTTGTATTTGGTAATTTGAGCGGTTATGTCCTGATGAAGCCCTATTGAGTCGCACACATTTGTTGCAAGTTCGTTAAACTTACTTACGTTCTACCTTGAGGCCTTCCTGAGCAATTTGTCGGTAATTTCCGAACTTCATGGACAAATGCTGCTGCAAAGTACTCATCCACTTAATCCGTTTGAAAGGCGATGCAAAGTTTACACGCTCGGAAGTAATGAAGAATAGGGCTAGCGAAGCAGGCCTTCTTGAACAACAGACCAAGGGAACTCCACTGGACTTGAGTTATTCGGCGACGACTAGTTTAGCCAATATGGTCAGAATCGCCCCCGGACCATTGCTCGCGGGCACGAAGAAGCCATGTCAGTGAAGTCTCAAAAATCGTAATCTCATGGCTGAACTTCAGCGTTGTATATGCTTAACATTCAAGTGTGAAGGTTTTTATAATTTTAAAATTGGAAACCCCAGTCAATCGCGCGAAGACTGTAGCTTTTAGATAAGATAATATGCCAGGTCCATGAGAGCTTACACCGCTACCTGTACCCTTACAGCTGGCGGAGGATATGTACCGGAAATCCTCCAGAAGGAGTAAAATAAGGACCCCGAGCCATCAGTAGAACGGAGTGATGCTAGCGCCCAATAATTTGTTTGTGTTTAGTAGCTATTAGTCTAGCAGTGATTCGCGGATTCGACGCGCACGACTCTTTATCGCTGGGCATGAAAGCGCTTTGCTGAGACAAGATTTGATGCGTTTGCGACCATAAACAGAAGCTACGCACCTACGCGTATAAGAACTGCGCACGGTAGATCCGTAAAAATCTGGCAAAATGTCACATCACGGAGTTTCAGCAATTTGATGGAATCGCTGGAGGTATGCCTTGGGCCTCAGCGTCCTGATCGCGCTACTACTAGCAAACAAATAACTGCAACCGTCGCCAGGAAGTAATCCTTAGTCGGGCTGCTTCCCTCCACCTTAGCTTTCGCCGTAGGGTAAAAGAAAAATTGTAAGTCACCCACCGAGTCGAATCGCGCTGCGCGAACTATTCTAAATGCAGTTTTCTCGTTTCATACGTAGGGAGGCAATATGCAAGAAAAGGAGGGGGAGGGACTTGAGTGGTGACCTGAAAAGATTCCCCCAATAAAATTTTTGAGGATCCATTGTGCCTCAGATCGGTAAACCAGTGCTTTTGACATCTATTGATGAATAAAAGGCTGCTTTGACTGTGTGGATGTTGCATCGCCCATCGTGGTCGAATAGACGAGTTCGAAAAAGGGCGTACATCGGAGAAAATGCTATATAACTTGAAGCTTTTGACGAAGGCGTACTTGGCAAAACGTATGACAGAATAAAAGTTATGGCAAGCTTGAGCGACTCAGAATTTACAATACCAGAACTATGCCTAGGTCTTATCAACAGACGCTACCAGTTTAGAATGACTAGAAATGATTTTTACTACATAATGTATCTCAGCTATTTTTAGATCCTGCATCAGGAGCTGCCGATGACTGGGCGAAAAGCATCGGCGTCAAGTACTCGTACACTTTTGAGTTATCTCCAACTCAGTTAGAGTAAGCGCTTTTTTCAACGAAAGTGTGCTTCGCTAGCTGAGTACGTTCCAGTCCCGGCTTCGTCCTGCCAGAGACGCACATTTCACGCGTCGGCCGAGAAATTATGGAAGGAGTGGCTTACATGGCTAACCGAATTCGAACCGAAGAGGCAGGGCGACTGCTCAACGACATTCTTTCATCCAGACCTATTAGAAGACGAAGTCATAGTCGAGTATTCGCCTCACGGCGTCGCCACGTATGACTCATATTTGTGCTAATTCTAAGTCAGTAGAAGGGGGTCGCCCACCTTAGACAAAATCTCATAGAATATATGAATTATAGTCCAACTTCAGATGCAATGCCATATATTTTTGAATTTAAACAGTACTATATGCAATTTGGCTCAAGTTGTCTCACCTCTGTTACGGCTCACAGCTCGAAATTAATGTTGTTCAGTCTTATGATGTGAGGTGCAGCATATTATGTTATGTCCGTTGCTTGTGAGTATCTTTTTATCTTCTAGATCTTCAAGACTAGCTTTATTTTCACACTTACAAAAATTGAGGTGAAAACTTATCACATTGTGTGTCAAAATGTCACAAAAAATATGAAAATGAAAATTGGTGCATGAATAAATGTTAATCATGATGAGCAAAAGCAAGTTCGAAGTTTCACTCAAATTTGCAAACAAATATCGAATTGCAGACAAAGCATGGCATCTCAAAGACCTGTCCACCCAGTAATGAAGAGTACCCATAAGAGAAAGAAAAGTGTACCCATAAGAAAAAAATGTTGAATGTTAAGCTAATTAGAAACGCTATATTATAGTGCAAATCAATGATCGTTTGTTATGTCAAGGCGGGCAATTCAAAAAGCGTGACTTATTCCATAGAGCTAAGCAAGCATCTTCAATATGAACACCATCAACCTGAATTTTGAATCACGGGAACCTTAAGGGCCGACATTCATGCTGGACACAATAATTCCTTTCCAACAACTTAAGTGGCAGTTTGAGGGTCATATTGCTTTGCTCTAACGGACGCTGGCCCACGTTTTTTGCATTCACAACACTAATAACACAAGAACGGGTCATTATTTTTGCACCAACCTAAGAAAGGCATACCTCGCGCGATTCAGCCGAATCGCGATCTCAGCGCGACTTGACGATTTGCCAGATGTCTACAAATATATCGTGCGCGGCTCTTAGATACATAGGCGCGTAGTTCGTGTAACTTGTTGCAAAAGGATCAAATCCTGCGTAAACAAAACGCACTAAAAATCAATTATGCATAGTCGTTCCGGTGCCAAATCGCGTGGTATGTCTCAGGCCTAATACATACTCCGTTAGTTTCTATTTGGTTTAGATTATTAAAATGAACTTAATGTAATTCATGAAGGTAAGACTTTGCTAAGGTTCAGTGGATATCAATACAACATTTCTTCCCAAAGTAATCGAGCAGATTCCGGCTAGATCTTCTGTGGTTACTCGTAGGCTCTAAAAGTAAAGGTTTGACGATTACTAAATTGCGCCACTTTGGGTTAAACCTTTTGTGACCCACTGTGATACAAGCTCAATGAGGAAGTATGTTACCTTATCGCAAGATGTGTCACATTACCTTTAACTTCTTTTGGGCGTGATTTGAGCGGGGTCAGTTTCACAGTCAGTTTACGAGGAGAGTTCTGTTGAACTCTATCTTCTTCTGATAGCATCTTTGAACATACAGAGTTGCCAAACTCCGTGACGCTGGGTAACCTTAAATTAAAAAAAGCTTTTCGATTTTAGGACTTATAAACGAACATAGGCATCAAGTACTTACCGTACTCTTCCAGCTTTCGAAGTGCTCACTGCAATCCCACTACGCACACAAAAGTCTTCCAGCTTCTTTTTACCGCTCTAGAATCACAAATCGCAGATATTCAGGATGATAATTCTGTGATCCGTTGAAGAGATATATCTCTAGATAATAGTAGCATAACTCACACTAGGTAAATTGAGTAAGGAACTGCAAGATGGCTGCCTTTCCACCAGTCGTTTTGCTTTAAACTTCGCCAAGAATCGCTCGTACACCCTATTAGGCAAATTCTCCGTAGGAAATCTGCAAAACAAGCTGTATAAAATTTCTGGATCTGTATATTGATATTTGGTTTGTGCTGCGTGGCGAATGGACTCGACATTGGCTTCTTCATCCGAGAGACTATTCATTGCAAATTTTCCAGGTCAATGGGTGTTGTTTCACTTTTGGCATGTCGACTATAACTTTAACGTTTCTGTTGCTTCATTAGTTCATTCGCATATTGGCCAAGCGTCGTTATAGTTCTTTTTTGTTTGTTTTTTATTTCTAATTACCCCCCCCCCTGTTATTTTCTGCAGTATTGAATTTTCCTACACTCCGCGAATGCTTGATAACCTTTCTTCTGCTTCATTTAGACCAACTAGCTGCTCACATGTTGAATCGCAAAGGCCTCATCTGTTCTTTTGAATCTCTCTATATGCTGATTCCTACGGGTGGAGATGGAGAGATGGACATATCTTTGTGGGCGCTAAGACGCTCTTTTCTCTTTCGTTGATGTTTTGATCAAAAGCTCTGCGTTGTTTCATTATACGATTCATGTTGTCGACATATCAAAAACAAAAACAAGTAAATGAATAAATAGTGCAAACCTGTAATGAAAAGCGCTTTTTCGTAATTTCTTTCGGTGTGATGACGATGTGGCCTCATAACTGGAGCTCGGAGTGCCAGGAGAAGAATTTGTTATATTGCAAAGCGGTAAAACAGGAGATCCTAATCTGAAACAAGGAAAAGCATTTGAAGCCCAATTTGCGGTTGGAAGAGGAGAAGAAAATGTATCTTTGCACTGATTCATTGTACACCTTAATTTTTAAACGAAACACATGGAAGCCATATTCATGAGAACAAATCATTCTTTGGAACGTAATCTTTTCGCCGATGACCACTCAAAATGTCTGACAAGGGAAGGATGGTTGGTCGAAGTGGCCTTTTGAAATGACCTGTATACTATATTGGAGGGCATAACATGCTCATTCCAAATCTGTCTCATTATCTGCAGTGCGTTCCTGCACGAGAAGGTATGAGCTTAGAAAAAATTGAATATGCAAATAAGATAAAAACAGTGGTAACATTTTTCCTTGCTCTCAAATGGACCAGTAAACTTTCCAGCACTCTATAAATTAAATACTCCTCTTAGATGAGATATAACCGCACTTCGGCTGTCTCATTCAAGCGCTGAGAAAATTTGGCAACTGTTTTTATCCCAGAAATAATTCACTTTTCTGCTCCTCTAAACGCTCGTAACTCCTCGTCCAGTAACGCACCGCAGATAAGGAGGACAGATTTGGAATTAGCATTTTACGCCCTTTGACATCTTATACAAATCATCGCAGAAGGCCACTCCGACTGACATCCTTTCCTTGTGAGTATGAAGTCGAATGTCTGCCTCCCTGTCTGCCTGCTGTGCTTCTATGTTCCGAACAATATGTCAGTATCTAGACCGATCCGGACTAAACTTTGCACACATATACTTCGAAGTGAAGCGGGCGTTATAGGTCACATTCGGTGATCGATTGATACTGATTTTTTTTTCAGAAATTCTAAGTTACGGAGCGTTACACGCAGGTAAGTGAGCTTGTTGACTACCAATACACTATCAACTTCCAGCATGTTCAATTGCCTTCCACAATCATATCGATGTTTTGCAATAGGGTGGGAGTAAGTGAACTTGCAGATTATGAATACAATAATCATTTTGAGATTATCAACCGCTTACAGATTTTGTCGATTTTTTGCAAAAAGAGGAGCTGCGATTTGGTACACGGGAGTAAATGAGCATGCTGATTATGAAATTAGTAAGGCCCGCCAAAAAAAATTGAAAATTCCTCAAGAAAACTTCGCAAGTCCGAGAAATTTTTCCAGATGAAGGGGCGGGGGCGACGAAAAATTTCAAATGAGGAGGTATGGCTGACGCCACGCCTTTTTTGAGATGTTTCACAGATTTTATAGGCCTATACCCCAAAACTTTCTGTAAAGCCAAAAAAAAATTTTTTTTACGAGTCCAATTTGAATTTTTTGAAATATCCAGGAACAGTTTCAAGTGTTACAAGTGAAAACAGGTCATTTGCGCTCATAACTCATGTAGGCAACTTTCAATGATTTCGTGAAATTATCTCGAGTAGAGGCATCGTTGCAGCTCTAAGTAGTATCACGTTTTTCAAGAAAAGCTTTGAGGTGATTCTCAATTTATGACCGGGTCACCAAGTTTTCGAAGTCAGCATGTTACTGACTCTCCGTAGCCCTCCTGACGGCAACAAACAGCACTTTTGTTCTCCGGAGGTGACTGCATTTACAAATCTCCATTACTTGAGATACGTCTTTTCGGTCAGTATTAAACTACAAACAATATAGTTAATTCATCACATCATGAGTTTGTTGCTTCAAATTGGGTCAACTGCGAAGGGTAACTCACTTCATTATCTTTGAATTAGGAGACTTTGTAGGAGTTTTGAGCCGTTTAATAGGACTTGCGAAAGGTTCCTTTCGCTTGCGCGATGGCGTGACAAAACTCAGAGGAGAATTAACGCTGCTCATCCGATCTCGACCAATCGTCATCCTATAGTTGATGAAAAGAGCCAAAAGCATTTGCAAAATTAATGCGTTATTCTGGACTTGCCAAATACCTGTTCACGAGTAAGGTAGTCTTCTCAGACTCGCTCAGCTCGTAAGGCTTGACCGCCTCTAAGTTTGATGTGGTAACCGTATCAGTCGTAACATTGTCAGCACTCCATATTCGAAAGTGTTCGTCATCCATTGAAGCGATGTATCTGCAAGAAGCTATGGACCACCGCTGGTGACTAAATGAGAATGAAGCCAGTGTAAAAGAGGTGGAAGTCAACGAAAAATTCTACCTTATAGGAAACGAATCTAAATGTGAACTTATTTACAATTGTCCAAATGAAAGACGTTGCCGGTAAAGAAATCAAGGCAAGTAGAAAAGAAGAACACGTATGTTATGCGAAAATTACCTTCCTGTGCGGCTCCAGCTGACACAGCAAACTTCGGTATCGTGTCCGTTTAAAGTGAAAGCTGGGAACATCGTTCGGGCCTGCCGCTCTGGAGGCATTGGCTCACCAGGGAACTCGTGTACGTCCTAATACACATTTTTTAAACTGATCAATTTGATGGAGCATTAGACATGATAAGTATCGTCTAGGCGAAGTGGCGGCTCCACAAATTTCATTCGGGATGAGGAGGAGAGGGGCTACTTTTTTTGAATGAGCATTGTGGAATAAGTCACACCTTCTAAAAAATCTGGAAATGCTTTCCAAATTTTTACGGGCTATAACCTCCCCTCCCCCAACTCGACAAATCGCTTACAAGGTTGATTTGAATTTCTAGAAATTTCCAAAAACTTCTCAAAAGTATTTCAATAACAACTAATACAAGTCACTTCCATAATTAACCCCCAAAGTCTACTTTCAAAGTTGGCTCATTATCGAATATCTTATATATAAAGCTGAATGTGTTTGTCTGTCTGTATGTATGTATGTCTGTACGTATGTTCCGAATAGAAAATTCCATTTCTGAACCGATCGGGACCAAACTTGGCACACATACACTTCGGGCCCCGGCGGATGTCACAGTCCACTTTTCGTTATCGATCGATGCCGATTTTATCGATTTTTTGCAAAATTTGAGCTAGAGGGCTGGAATTTGGCAGAGGGGTGTAATCGAGCATGCTCGATTACACCCCTCTGCCAAATTCCAGCCCTCTAGCTCAAATTTTGCAAAAAATCGATGAAATCGATATCGATCGATGACGAAAAGTAGCCTATGACACCCGCCGGGGCCCGAAGTGTATGTGTGCCAAGTTTGGTCCGGATCGGTTAAGCAATGGAATTTTCTATTCGGAACATACGGCGGAGCCGGGTAAGCCAGCTAGTATGTAATAAAATGTGTGGATATGAGATAGCTCAACTGGTGTTTCAGTGAGTCGCAGCCTCCTATAGAAGATGTTGCTCAATTTCCGCGGAAGTAAAGAATCCAAAATCCGAAGTATTTTTAGATAAGCATCAAGAAATATTAGATACTAGCTGGCTTGCCCGGCTCCGCCGGGCCTGCCAGCTAGACCCGTGTACGTATGTTCCGAATAGAAATTTTTATTTCTGAACCGATTGGGACCGAACTTTGCACACATACACTTCGGTGCAGGGAGCGTGTCATAGCCCACTTTTCGTTATCGATCGATGTCGATTTTACCGATTTTTTGCAAAATTTGAGCTAGGGGGCTAGGATTTTGCACAGGGGGGTAATCGAGCATGCTGATCACCCCCTTCGGGGTGATCAGCATGCTCGATTACCCCCCTCTGCCAAATCCCAGCCCTCTAGCTCGAATTTTGCAAAAAATCGGTAAAATCGACATCGATCGATAACGAAAAGTGGGCTATGACACGCTCCCTGCCCCGAAGTATATGTGTGCCAAGTTTGGTCCCGATCGGTTCAGAAATAAAAATTTCTATTCCGCACATACGTACAGACAGACATACATACAGACAGACAGACATTCAGCTTTATATATAAGATGTAAAGGGAAACGCAAACAAACAATCTTACCTGTAAGTCCCACATTACGGCTTGCTGATTTTTTGAGCCACACAGAAGATGATCGCTCACTGGACTTGCTTGGACCTGGAACTAGCTATGCTTAACAAGCATCTATAATCTAATGAAATATACCTGGACATAGAATGACTCTATCTGCGCGCCAGTATAATGTCGGACTAAAATTATTTTAACACCTCGCCTAAGAAACGATAACTCAAAAGGCAGACAAACCAGGTCGAGTGTCAGCAGTTAGAATTCCGTATTCGTACACACAGTTGTCCGTAACGGCTGCAAACAGCGAGCTGCCGTATCGGTCGAGGCAAAGACTTGTGACTCCTGCAACTTCAAGTCAGCGAAAAAATTTGTAGTTTATGTGAACCAAGGCACACACCTGCATCTTTACTGATCGGGATTTCTAGTGTAGATAAAACGTAGCCCTCATCGTTCACAGCAATTTTTCTGGTATCCCATAATCTAAGCCCACTGCAACGAGTTACAATTTATTGGAACAAAAGCTCCCCTATAACGAACTAGATGTTCCTTGTCGAGAGAAAAACTTATCTTTTTGCGTTGGAAGAAGCTGAGATCAAAGTGTAGTCATTCGCATACACAAGACTCGTAACACTTGGTGGTTCCGCCTTCTCAAGTCGTCCGGAAAGTCGCAGTGAAAACGACTTTTTCTTCGGTGGAGTTCGGAAATCTTCAAATTTTCTGTGAACCCATGACAAATAGAACCAGATTCTGACCAACGAAGAGTAAATTCGTAAGCCATAGGTACTCCACATTGAATAAATTCAAGGAACTTTAGATCATTAGTGTAATCGTGAGCTAGTCATTATCTGCATGACAAAACTGCAAACATAAGGCATTAGCAGTGACTATTTGTGAAAATTCTTTCGCGGGGGGGGGGACGCAACAAAAATTCTTCTCGAATGTGGCAGTGTCAGCCTTTTGGAGCACTCTTCTTTCTAATGACCCTATAATTTTGGAGAAGGGGCGAGGAGGTAGCAACTCACCGAAAACTTTTTTTACAGAGCTAATTCGAATTTTCAAAACAATTTCAAAAGCCTCGCAATCAACACATGTAAAAACAAATCACTTGCATATTTTTACAAATTATGTAGATGATTTTTGAGAATTTTGCGATCCTTCTCGGAGGAACGGGTAAACGTCAAGTTTTGCCTACGCACCGCACGCATATGACAACCTATAAGCGAACGTTGCATTGCCGAGCTCAGAACCATAGCAATTTAGGAACTGAACTAATGGTCATGACTGCGTCACTAGGGTGAACGCACAATCGAAAAGAATTTGTGAATAAAGGATTAGAAAGTGAATATGAGTGGAATTGTTGAAATGGAAAAAATGTGCATTCGCTGACCCTTCACAACATGTGCATTTCTGTACACATTTACAGGCTTCTTCACTAGCTGCCCTTGCTTCTGGAAGCTGCTTGTCCTGGTGTCCCAAAGACGTATCTGGCCATCTCTTCCACCAGTCGCAAAGATATCTAAAATCAACCCTATGTAGGCATTACCTTCATTTCATGTGTACAAAAGCATACTGCTGCAGTCTGGAGCAAAGCAAACACTACGGACAGACATCTCATGGCCAAAGTATAGAGTAGATTGCTGATGTTGTAGGTCCCACAAGCTGAATTTGGGCAAACGAAGTACACGTATTTACATACCGGAGCTATAAATAGATGGTAAACTTACCGCACCGTTGTGTCACCTGAGATGGACAAAAGACCATTTGGGCAATTTGGTACGCCGACAACATCCATAATTGTAGCTTCATGAGCAGGGAAACCTCAAAGATGCCAGCTGTAGCCCAAATTTCTGAGGATTCCTCGGGAAACTTACATTGTACCATCGTGATTTGCATAGCATGTTCAGGCCCAACGACTGGTGTTATATCTGCTACGCCAATATTGCCTTCATCGTCACCGAGATAAAGCAAGGTCTCGCAATGAGGAGAGAACCGACATACGACCCATGTGCACTAAATTCACTAATATAAGCGGTTCTTCGACACATCTTCTATAAACAAAGATGCAGAAGAAATGTCCACACATTTACGCTTTACATTTCTCTCACTACATAGCTAACTATGTCTCTGCGAATTTTCTTTTCGAAGCTGTGGCCGTATTCATCAACGAACCCAGTGGGTTCCGTTATCAAGTGCGTAAGCGAAAACAGTGCCATTGGGTTGGATCGATTTCCACAAAAAGCACTGCCAGGTTCTCGAACCCACTAGCTTCTCGAATATCGATCTCGTGGGTTAAGCCTACCCATTGGGTTTCGGAACCCACTGTGTTCGTTGATGAATACGGCCACTGTGGCCGTAATCATCAACGAACCCAGTGAGTTCCGGAACCCACTGGGTTAGTGCTTTTGATGAATATCGATTCTACCCTGGAGTAGGCCACTGGTCTCATTTTGATCTCACAATTAAGACAAAACATTAGAATTTGTAAGTCCTGCACGCCCCGTATCCGCCACTACCGCGAAGTATCAGGAATATAGCGAGTCGCTAATCGTATTGCGTGTCATTGTGTAAAACTTCACCCCCCCCCCCTTCGTATTTTGGGAATCGACAGTATAGCCGAGTCAGTTCACGCAGAGACTGACGCCTTTGCATCGGACTGAGATAGTTCCTATTTACAAGCAAGGGCAGACCGCAAGAAGTTAACAGAGCGCTTGGTCACAAAGATGCTGCCAACGTCGCAGTGGCACTCTGTCTTGCTTGATACTAAGCGCCTTACCCTCTGTCTCATTTGGAGGGAGCCCTCGAGCGGCTCAGGCACCCGCGTCGCCTCGCCTAGATCGCGCCACGTTCGCAAACGTGTCGTCTGATCATTTTGCTACGCCTGAGGGAACGGCCATAGGCTGCCGGCAACGTTTTCGGTGCTGTCAATGTTGTCGGTGTTGTCGGGGTTGTCGAGGTTGTCGGTCGTTCTAGGACCACATGATAGCCTCCACGTTTCGCGCTCTCTCTAAACTGTTTCTGACCGACCGACAACCTCGACAACACGGACAACACCGACAACACCGACAACACGGACAACACCGATAAAACCGGCCGTTGCCGGCAACCTATGGCCGTTCCCTGAGCGTTGCAAAGGGCTTAGAGTCTAGCTTTATTGCACCGTCCACCCTAAGCTGAGGGTGTTGAGCTTTGTAACTTATGATAGTAAGGCCCCCTATCAAATTGATGCTTAAGTCGCGGCGCGAAATGCCGCTTCAGAAGCGAGAAAATTGCTTCGAAATAGCGAAGATGACGGGGACCCCCATCCATGCTCGCCCATTTCTGCGCGCCCATTCAATCACCGTTCCGGAAAGCCGGCCTGTGGGTTCTCCGGAACGGGGATTGTCGGAGTTTTCGCGCATTCTCGACTTCATATCCGGTATCATGGACATGAGTAGGCCCTGAAACGACAAAAATGTGGAAGTCGCACCATCCGGGTGGATGGTGCCTTTAATCGTTAACTAGGTCTGGGAAAATGGTTTGAAAACAAGCTTGCGAAGGCGTTGCAAGCTCAAACGAGGAGGCCGAGCGGTACCCAAACCGCTCGATTTGTGCTCAATTAGATGAGACAGATGTGCATTACAAATTATTTGTTCCCCGGCCAACTTCCCATAAGTATCGCCGCTCTCAAGCTCAGTGTCTTTCGCTCCCTTCAACACGTTTGACTTGGGCAGCAGACTCCAATTCTCTGTAGGTGTTGAAGGGCGCCACACTCTTCCAGCGCGAATTCGCAGTAGATTATTTGTAACTCATCGTCGCATTTCTGAAGCGCAGAAGGTAGGGCGTTTCATCGGTATACGGGACGCCACCATGCGCTTGCCAAAGTGAATTTGAAGACATCTGGCATCCACTTGTTCAAGATCCCATAAAACCGCGCATTACAGTGAGAGTTACCGACTCACATCACTTCCAGATTCAGCCGCAATAGCATGTGCAAAACCTCTTGAACAGTACTTCTCAAAATGCTTCTTCAGATACCGACGACGCCTACTTCGCAATGGATTTGCAGTTTGGATAAGGTCCATGAGAACCTAAACATCCGAAGCATTACAATCAGTAATCAACATCCGAAACGTCTCCTCAAAAGTATAAACATTGATGACACTACCGGTACTTAGCCTTCACGAATGATTGAGCGAGTCCGAGTCGTGAGCCACAAAAAAATGGAAAATGATAAGAATGTTGAAACTTCATGGTTCGCGCTCGTTGACATTGGGACAGCCGAAAATCGCGATGGAGCGGCGACTCAGATGTTATTCTACCTTTCATTCGCCCCAGTTATGGAGATCACTGAAGGTATTGTTATTCATTCGACACAATTTAGGTGGTGCCATACTTGTGCTATTGGAAAGAATGCATGCCATTTACTGTTTGCAAAATCTTGTTGATTAACTTTTCAGATCAGACTAGTGGTTGTATGTACGATGATGGCGCAGGAGTTTCAAATCCGACACCTAACCACTATGAAAGTTTGTATAAACTCAAAGGTAATTTTTAATTCATGTTCTGACCAAACTCAAATGAACAGTGTGTGTCGGATTAGTTTTTACTGTTTCCTCTTTGGAAATTGTACATCTAGTAGCTTATCTCTGGTCTTGCATTTGTATTGAAGTCCTGTGATTTCAAATTTGCTATAAACCATAACCTGTCATAGCATCGTGAGCGAAAACGTTGAGAAAGTTTCGCGTAGGACTTCTAGAAGTGAGAATATGTGGAACTTTCTCTTCTTTGCTCAGAAAGCCATGTTCCATCACCGAATGTTGTTTCTCATAAAGGCTTCTAGTATAGAAGCGGTGTTTTATCTCTCAAGGGCTTTATTGAAGCAAAGTATCGGTATGTCACCTTGCGTGATTTGCAAGCTGTGTTTCAGGCTTATCAAGCGAAGAACTGCGAAAGCGTCGACGGATATCAGAGGTGCAGATAAGAAAACAGAAGCAAGAGGATTTTTTTAATAGCAAAAGAATATTGGATAGTGATGAAGTGGAGGTTTCTTTTCTTTCTCATCTTATTTAAACTGAATGCATCAGGAGGAGATATCGTAATCATAAACTTTGTGCTATGGTTTTAGAATGAGATCATAACTTGTTTTGGATGTTTTGGATTCTCCTATGAGACCACGAGCATGTTAGGGGTTCATGTCGTAACGTAACTAACAGTTGTAGTTCAAACCCTTACCCTCACCCCTCTCTTCGCAGCAAACTCTGGAGTTTGACCCCTCATACACTGATTACTACAACAGTACAAAGAATAGAATTCTTTGGCCCACCAGAGGCACCGTCTATGATTGCCAAGCAAATTGGATAGGTTAGCTGGACATGCCAGCTGTTGATTTTTGGGCTTTTACTAGCTGGGAAAGATATTTGCGAAGTGGTTACTATAGTTCTTTCAAAGTATTTTGACCTGTTACATTTCTATAATGATGGCCTAGGTCTTTTGACATAGCTCAGAGAAAGGGTGCGCATACATCTGACATGAGCACCTTTTGACTAGCATTCTTGATGACCATAGACCAAGTATGCCCGTCTAATCTGGGACCCAAACAGCCGATTAGCGCTGCTTTTGAATCACATATTTCATATCGGTAATTTCGGTTTGTTTCTAAGGGACCCGTCATACTTCGCCGAGAAAAACCCAAAAGCACCCAAAAAGCCCAAAAACACTCAAAAAAGCCAAAAAGCCTGAAAGCGCCAGAAAGAGCCGGAAGCAGAAACGAACTTTTGGTAGTTTGACATTATTTTGATGCGCAGACGATAGAAAATGGATCAACACATATTCCTTAGCTCCAAAACATGCGCACGGAAGGGGGCGTTCTGGCTTTTTTGGCGCTTTTGGGTTTTTTTCGACGCTTTAGGCTTTTCTCGGCGAAGTATGACGGGTCCCTAAGCGTTTCCTTTTTTCAGTTCACTCTCGCGGATGATTGCTGCATCATCTCAAAAGCAGTATTGGATATGATAAAAAGTGGAAATTTCCAAAATGAATCTGCAGGTTTGAAATTCCTAAGGTCTAGGATATCTGAAAGCGCAGGTGAGCAAGCTTCTTTGTCACCTATATCTCTTGGAAGGTTGTTGTTTTATTTTTTAGAGGATGTAAATTGTATGTCAAGCTTGGGTGACATCTCTTTAATCTCTCAACTCACGCGGTTGCTTATTCGGGGTGATGAAGAACTCGTCGACGACTTGTCATGGATACTTGTGAATATGTTTCGACGGCATGAAAAACAACCTTTTACGGATGATGTTCGCGGCCAGGTGCTTCCAACCTTTTGTGGTCTTTTACAACGTGCTACGTCTCCGAAGAATACGTAAGTCTTGCTTTCATTGCTGTATTTCCAACAGCTTAAAAAAATTTGCTTTGCTTTCCACGATAGCCTATGCTACTCTTTAACTTCTAATGTGCATCCCGAAGTTTGCCGTTTGCTTGTTTTTATTGTTTGATTGTGGTTGAGGCCTTCAGGAGGATTTTCATGTAGTCTTCTCCTGGTCCCATTTGCAATCTCTCTCGAAGCTCATCATTTTGGGCAAGACTCTGTTTCCTCTAAGAGCTTCTTCTCGCTTCGCGTTGTTGCCTTTTTCAATCTCTGATTTGAGTTTGACATTCTTCACCCTTTTTATGTCCTTTAGACAATCACTGCAAATACCCATATCTCCGTCGTAATCTTGATATATCTTATTAAATGGGCTTGGTGAATCGAAGGTAATGTAGAGATTATAGACGTTTGAAAGGGAGCAATCGGAATCGTATATCGGTTTTTCAGAGCTTTCAAAGTCATTTTGAGCAACCTAGTCGTGATAAACATGGAAACAATAACAACAATGATTCAGGGTCCCAGCACAGTTAGAAAATTCGGTTCTTTCGCAAATTTTATGGTCAACCGCTGCTTTGGTGGAAGCTTCGGTCGCAAATAGGAACTATGTTGTGGGCAGTGGAATTGTGCAAAACATCCTTCACATTGCTTCCAAGTACGAGTTCATTGTCTCAGCAAATGTAGCAGTCATTATACTATTTGTGATTTTAGGAATAAGAAGCTTGTCATCCTCAGGCACATAATGTTCTTGATTGCTGTTCTGTTTGCCGACATCCACGAATTTACACCTGACATCGCTGAGGTATGTGTTGTACTTATCACCAGTTTTCTATTTTGTCATCTATAAACGGTGCTTAATTGATTGAGTTCAATAGTTTATTCCACTTTGATTTATTCGCGGATCTCGCTTTGATCAAGATGGCAACCGCTTGGTGCTTATTCGCTACGGTTTTCGTTTTGTCCCTTTATTACCTTTTACCGACTTTTCGCTTGAGTTCTTGCAGTTTCTAATCCGAATTACCGACATTTTAATCAAAGTAAGTATTAGTATCTTGAGCTCGCCTCTCTTTAGTGCAAATTCTCAGAAACTACGAGAGAGTAATGAATTTCTTAGTGAATATGGGTTTGATCATAGCTCCCTTGCGGCATAGTCATTATGAAAGTTCCTGAATGATGTATACTAATTTGCTTTTGAGAATATCTTGTTATGACCAGGGCGTCGTCGCAGTACTTGGATGAGAGACAAATACATTTTCTTCTTGGTATTTGAGGTTGGTAGTTGGGGGCCGAAAAGTGATGGTGGAATGCAACTCAGTTTTCGAAGGTTATTTATGTATAAAGCTATCGACCGAAAACGGCAATTGTCTTCGTGGTTACGCTAGCACAGTTTTTTCTCCTCGTTTGAATTGTTATGGGAGAGCTATGTCCAAACTCTGCTCTCTTCGTGCTTTGACCTATGGAATAGCTGTTTGAGATTCACTGCCTGACTCACAATTTCCCTTTTTTGTGTGTTTGTTTGTCTACTATCTGTTTAGTTTTAGCTTTGCCTTCTGTTGCCTCTCGTTGCGCAGCATTTATCTTCGGAAGACGAAACCATCCAAGCGGATGCGGTACGAGCATGCAAGCTCATGTCGGAAAGCGTCGAGTTTTTTGGGGTACGCTTGACACATTAAATCTGCGGTATACGACACAGCTTTAACGTTTAGCCCATGGCGGAGACCGGGATTTTGACTAAACTCGTACAGTCGATACCTGCCTGCTCCTCGTTTGTGCTTCAAGGGGTCTTACGCTCAATCGGAAATATAATCCAAGAGACGTCATTATATACGAAAGGTGAGTTCTACTTGCAATCAGCTGTATCAGCTAGTCATAACACCTCTTCCATGAAGATAGAGGGCATGCCTGCAAATTTTTTTGGTCGTGCGTTTTTTCTTGCTTATCCTAGTAGGGTCTTTCATACTTTTCTTGATATTGGAAATATGTACATATGTATTGATCACAAACTAGACAGATTCTTCCAGATATATCCACTAGAGCGAGATTGCGCTCACTAGGAAACCCTCAGAACTTAGGTTTGTGTACCATTGATGATTTTGTTGTCCAGTGCATGCAAATTGCTTTTGTATTGACGTATACAGTTTTTGACTGAACGAAAAAAGCAACAGATTGCAATGATTTCATTTCAAATTTGATATGAACAGCGTAGTGAGCTTAAATTGGTCCTGAACTGTACAGTATATGAGCTATGATTGAGCTAGCAACGTCGGAGATGCACCTCCTGTCTCGGAATTTTTGTGGAAATTCAAAGCGAATGTGATTTAGCACAACAGACATTTTCAACAACATTTTCTAGTTGTTCGAAAGCGAAGTATTAGCGGCAAGATTATTGTCAGGATTTTTTTTTGTAGGATTTCAGATGCACGCATGATTCTAGTGCTTTGGTCATAGTCAAAACCACTTTTTACACTTTTCACTGTGTAATAAGCTCCGAAGCACTACTACTATATGCTTCCTAGGTTCATTTGATCTTGCTGTTCCTGTACAATTCCCTTCAGGCCTTATTGTTAGATGAATTAGGTTTTAGTTTCGCTCACATTATCGAAAATATGGGTCGTTAGGCAGAAATGTAAGTCTTTAGCAATTGTGAATCCTTTAGTGGTATGCACAAGCCTTGATTGGATTTCACGTGAAAACAGCAGAATCATCACTGGCCATCCAAAACTCTGGAGTGTAGGAATAAGTATGAAGATGTGTCGCTGCCCTGTTATAAACAACGAGTTGAATTGTATTTCGTAAGTGTGAATGAAAACTGCAAATGACCATTAAATAATCAGGATCTGCTAAGTTGCGCGATTCGACTTTGTTTGCCCAACTTGTGTCCATAGAATACAAACGACAGTCACTATCATATCAGCATGCTCAGTCACTTTTTTCAGAGATGCTAGGAGAAAACCTTTTGGCCAACCTGCTGCCGCTCATGTCGCGGAATGCAACTATGCGAGAAGCTTGTTTTATCTGCAGTAACATCGCTGCCGAAGGTGGTGACGTCTTACAAGCAGTTCTTGATGCTGGAACCCTCAAACAGATTTCGGTCGTCCTTGAGATGGCTGACTACGAAACGCGCAAAGAGGTATCGAAGCTTTGATGCTACTTTGTCCGTCTAAAAGTTTTTTCATAGGCATTCTATATCATGTATCACACGGCAACGTCTTCGCGTTCGTGTCACCTGGCAGCACTCTTAGGAGCTGATTTGATGGCACCTCTATGCGATTTTCTTACTGTTCTCGAATACTCACTTGTAGCTGATGCTATGGAGGCATTGTCATCTCTTTTGGCCTATGGAGAGCAGTTAGCGATGGGTCTGACAGGTAAGAGTTGTCAGTTTCGGAAATTTTCTTGGGAAGCACTCAACACGCTTGGTGAAATTATCATCTCAACATAACGTTCAGTAATCATACACATATGTCCGCTTTTTGTATAACCACCCTTAAATCTTGTCAGGTAAGTCCATAGACTGTTAGATAAGTCAAGACTTATCTGAAGACATTTGATGGAAGGCCCTATGAAATTTTAGGATAGCGTGTATATTAAGCAAAATAGAACAAAGTAGTACCAGCGTTCGTATATGTACCCGCCTTATTTGGAAAACACCAACTATTGCGAGTACAAGTATCGGGTATGTATAAAAAGATGTATCTGTATCGGGTACTAATTTTCGCCTATGTACTTTTTACTTTTTCTCGAATACCGCTGTTGATCCATTACTTGAATTACGGTCACTCCGGCAGTGTATAACCACTTTTTCCAATAGCTTGTGCCCTTGAAAGAGGCGACCATGGTTTATTTGTTACCTTATCGCAGCTTTTTTTTGAATTTTTTGGTTTTCCACAAATTAGGACCCCAATCAGCGCTATATGAGCTTTGAAGATGACAAATGAAGTGCTCTCCGTTTGAAGTCATTGCTTGCGAAGTCTGAAGTTTTATTTGAAAGCACTTGTTACAAGTTTATCACTAAGCACTGATCTAAAAAGTCTTTTGAATTCTCTCGCTATTCAAAAGCCAAGTTTATATGCTCCCACGTCTTCGACTACTTTGGACAGGAGAGGAACTCTTCAAAATAATTGATGTATCTTGTGAGGGATTTGCACAGCTTATGAAACTTTGAATAGTGCCCACTTCATAACAACTTTAGTTGTGCCATCCTACACCTTACACGAATGCAAGAGCGCCAAAGTACTTGCTGTCTTTCTGTCAAGCTTTGCCATGATTTTGATAACATACTCATAATCTTTTCTGCATACAGCTAACCTCATAGTTCTCACTACCAGTATTTCTCAAGAATATGGTTCAGACTTTCTGAATCCTGTGGCCACAAAAATGGAAGAGCTTGGAGCTAAAGACAAATTGGAGTTTCTATGCGACAGCCATTCAATGAACATACACGTTGCAGCCCATGAAATACTCGAAAAGTCAGTTCACCTTATTGCGATATGGGCGCGTCTTTGTGCTGATCTAATCGCAAATTTTGAAGGTATTTTTACTCATCTGATGAAAATGATATGACGACTCATGAAGCGGTCAGTTTGCCGCCTTATACCGGTGCAGTGCCACGCGATACCGTCGATGAAACCATAGATATGATTGTAAAAAGTGTATGCCTTTGATATTCTGCTTTTCTCAATTTGCTCTCCTGTACAGACCCAGCATCTGATTTACTCGGTTAAAATACTAGGTATAGGTTATTTGGATAGGTGACTTGCCAAATGCTTCGGTTTTTGGACGATGTTTGCAGTGCTACCTCGCTATCATATTAATTTTGAGTTTGCGGGTAATTGCATCCTGTTCGCTGCTAAGAAGAAAGAAGCGCTTCCCATTACGTGTAGAAACTGTGAGATTCTTTTTCCTGCTAATAACATTTTCATGTTGAACTTGGTACACTATGTATAGAATTGAAATAAACTGGTCATTAGTTGTATGAAAGTTGCATACACGATATCTCAATACAACTATAGCAGTGGTGGTGTGAAGATCTCCGTGCAAGTAAATCTTGAAAATGCATAATGTTGATGTTATTTCAACAAGAGCATCAGAATTAATTTCTGATGCTCTTGTTGATGTTTAGAGAAGAACACCAAACGCATCGCACAAGAGCATCAGAAATTAAGTCCTTTGAATGAGTAGGAAATCGAATTATAGAGAATGAATGCAGGAGGCTAGGGAGAATAATGTAGACAAAAGAGAACAAATTTCAAAATAAAAGCCGAGAAGCGCCGCATACCGATCGAAATTCTTGCTGTAACCTCCGCCAGCCTAGAGTAGCTAGTTCCAGTGCCGTGCCAGTGCCGTTCCAGCGCTGGGGTAGCGCCGTGCCTGAACGCGGTCGATCAGTACCAAGTGCCTCCACGGAGCAGGACTAGCACGGCGCCAGAACAGTTGTGGTATCAAGCAAATCTGATAAGAAGAAGTCTGACCAGCGTACATGCCCATTATGCACTCTTTCACGACCACCATAAGCTCTTCAAGCAGCACACAGCACGTCCGTTTGTCTGCATTATTTATTAATTTGTGCTTGAATGTCATACATGAAAAGTCTCTTAGACCTCTACCGTATACAGGGTTTCCCAAAAGAAGGTACACACTTTTCAATTCGTTGATATCTCTCTTCCCATTTTGTCTTTTTCCGCCATTTAAACCATTCTGTAGAGGAGGCTTCAACTTAGATTGACAGTATTGAACGAATCACCGATCGCCTTTACTGTAGGATTACTGTAGGAACTTCGACAAGGATTTTAGGCCACTGGAAGCCATAATCTGCCTCGGAACAAAGCTAAACAAGCCAAAAACTCTTATATTATGGTAATGGAACTCGCTAATTTCGAATACGAAATTTCCACTTTACTGTTATGCTTCCTTCCAAAGTTATCCCAGGTGAACTGTAATAACCGAACTCCCAGTGTTTGTCAGAGATGTGATTACACCGTCAAAATAGCTGAAAACACTCGTAGAAAGTTGTGTAGTGGAATCAGCGTGCGCGAAAAGTCTAGTACACGATTTTTCAGATTTTTAGCAAAATAATTTTGCTGGATAGCATATTTCACAATGGTTCCACATGCTAGAAGATCTTACTGTAAATCTACAGTAACGAAGAGCGATCCTTGGCTCGACTGATACTAAATCTAAGTTGAAGCCTCCTTTACAGAATGCCAGTACTGTAATAATAGTAATATCTCTCTTCCCAATGGGTATTTTTTTTTGCCAGTACTTGACTGGCAAAAAAAATACCCATTGGGGAGAGAGATATTGACGATTGAAAAGTATGTACTTACTTTTGGGATACCCTGTATACATGGAAACTCTCAAGTTGAAAAAAATTTCTGACAGGAAAAAGACTGGATGGAAATGAGTTCAATTCAATGGATTCCCTCTCACCATTGTCGCGTTTGACTCAAGCAAAGCATTAGATCCCTTTCTGTATATAAAAGCTTCAGCATCAAGTGGAGAAGACAAAGATGATTTCTAATTACGGTAATAACTTATTGATGTTAACAATAAGTTCCAGACATAAACTTATTACTAAAAAAGACTTATTGCGCAATGACGGTTCTAATAATCAGCTGAATGTTGACTACAATGTGATGAACACCTGTATAGTACACAAAGCAACAAAAACACTTTACCGCTGATCGACCCGTTCACTACCCGCTTACGCTTGTTGACATATACCCGCAAATGCGGGTCACTCCTCCCCACCTCACTCTTCTTGATAAGAATGTCTGTTACCGTTTCCTCCAACTGCAAAAAAATTGCTGTCGTCTGTCCTTTATTCATGTACACCTTTTAATTCTTTGTTTTTGTTCTAAAATTGACGGAAGAGATCAATGATTGCGATCAATGGAGAAGCACAGGCACCTCAAATGAAACCTCATAAGGATGATAGATGTGCTCCTTAAATTATCTCCTATCTTCTCTTGAAATACTCGCGTCGTATGAACAATTATTAGCTAGGCGCAACAGTCAGTATTTCAGTTCTTTATATAATTCTGTTACGGTTGCAATATACTCGCACTTGGCTCCTAAAATTCAGAGATTTTTTGTTTCTTTGGAAAACTTTTGCAATCTATCGCTACCGGTATAATGTTCGGGATTGACTTTTCTCCGATGTTTGAACCATGGGATCAAAGGAAGCTACTTCTTGGTGTTTTATATCACTTTGTTGTTGTTTACGCGCTGGCAATCATCGGTTTCATTCTACCTTTCATACTGGTAAGTTTTGAAGTATTTTGTTGTCTCAAAAATTTCGTCCCTTCTCTACCAAATTACATGGAGCGCTGACCGACAGACAACTTAGATATATTAGATTCAAAATTTTATCCTCTTTCTGACACAATTTCTCTCCAAACTATCATTCTTTGCGATGTTATCACACGCTCTTCAAGCAGTCTAACGGTGACGAAAAATTCCTCTAAATTTCGAAAAGTTCTACACTAGCATTTCAGAGCGCTGGTATCTATTAGGTCGGTGTGAAAGTTTTGTCAGTTTTTTGAAGACCCGCAAATCCCGTACAGTAAAGATAAACAAACATTCGAAGTTGTATCCGATGCAGAATCTCTTCCTTTTTTCCAGGTGCCATATACGCAATGTGATTCATTGAAAGAGTGCTGAGATAATAGCCGAAAATTACGACCCTGTCACCATGTCCAAATTTCGCTAATTTTCAAAATTTTTGTTTGAAACTTTTGGAGCTTTAGTAACTAGCAGCTAAACCAAACCTTTTGCCAGCTGAAGCAATCTTTGCAGCTCTGTGGCTTGCATTTCAGATTTATAAAATATTTTTTGAAGTTATAAATTTTAAATTCCGCCTATTCTCACCTCATAGAGCATGAAATGGCAAACGGTTCAGATACCATTCGAAGCATCTTTTCTCCTCGTTCTAACAGTTTTCTTTTCTTGGCGAGGCATGCAATATTTGCGCGAAAAATCGCAGTATTTCTCTGTTCCATGAGTGCGCACTGACATCTAAGTTTCAAAATCTACATATTTGAAGCGAAAATCGCTCATTTATTTTGTAAGGTCAGTAATAGTCATGGTCTCGTCTTGAAACTTCATTAATCTTTAAATTTTGCAGTGTTTGATGCAATGGTAGTTCATGCGATTTTTCTAAGACTCAGGATTTTTGAAAAATTATCTCAAAAAATCTTAAAGGAGTAGCTGAAAAAGAGAAAAAAAACTGCTTCGTTGGTTTGCCCTACCTGCAATTATTGAAGCTTCCCCGAAAGTTTCAAACGAAAATTTTGAAAATCAACGGAAGTTGGACATAATGAAAACGAATGGTTGTAAATTCCAGCGATTATCCCCGCACTCTTTCAACAGATCACACTGGTAAGCAGCTGGATACAGGAGGAAATTGTGCATCAGATACAACTTGAAGTGTTTGTTTGTCTTTACTGCACGGGATTTGCGGGTCATTCCAAAAAACTGACAAAACTTTTGCACCGACTTAATATGATGTAGAGTAAACTCTGTCTATATTTTTCTCATTTAGATTACCTAGACCAAGTTTCTGAAGTCTGTATCAGTAATCTAATTGAGAAAAGCCACCAAAAGCCACTGCCTTCTGAGCACGTACAACTCATAGGCGTAATGAAATCATTAAACAGCTGATTTTTTGAAGCACCAAACTTGATTATCCTCTACGAATTGTATTTGACAAGAATCAAGCTTGAATACGTAGAAATCTGAAGGCTTTTCGCTTTTGTTGTAATTGTGTGTTTCATGACTTCACGAGAAATCAAACTTTTTGAAGAGCAAATGTTTTGAAGCTTTAACAGCAGAGCAGAAGCACCTGGAATCACTTTCATATAGTCCATTTCCAAACAGACATTTTCTGTTTGTATTATACTTACTCTTTTACGAAAGTCCAGAATATAATTCCTGAATACCGAAGAAACCTTTGAGCATTTAGAAATGACGGATAGGCAAGTAACAAAAGCATAAACAGCAGATTGTGATCCAAAATTTGTAACCCTCAGAAAAAGGATAAAATACTGCATCGAATGCATTTTTGAACTCCTCCAATTACTACACGAGGTTTTTCGCGTAATAACAGACAAAATTCGCGATAACCAGATATAAGGCAATTGTTCCCAACCTTCGAAATATACCTCAACTGTTTTTACCAGCTGATTACATTCCAATGGCACATACTCCTACTTTATGCTCTTTGGTACTATTATGACAGACACTCTCCCTCGACTGGTGGCTACAGCAGTGAGTGGGTACAAAGGTTTGCCAGTTTGCATCCATTTGCTTCCATAATCACTTTGTCACAGGTGGAGGGTGCACAAATGGTTTGCTGATTATTTCCCTGTTAGGTTGCACAAAACCGTCGATCTCTCCCCATCACATGTGAGAACATTTGATCTATCCCAGGTGGTAATCATCTTTAACAAAAACTTATATTTAGAACTATCTTGTTGGCTGTCATCCACATGGTATAATCGCCATGGCTGTTTTTGCGAATTTTGCCACCAATGGCACGGATAAATACGTCAAGGTATGATATGATAGATCTCCGTCAATAGTGCCGTTTGTTGACATTCGCGCATGAAAAAATGAGGGCGCAAAACTGATGCGTGCACAGTAAATGTGCAGGGGCCAATTTGATTGTCATATCGCACGGCTCGGGTCCTCGCGAGTCGCCTCGCTTGGGCCACTTCGACGCGTTCGCTTGTCTCGGAGCATTTTCTCAAGCATAGCCATTAACATCTAGGAACATGGTATTTTTCCACGCTTCAAGCCTGGAAAAATATCATAACCGAAGGGCGAATGCGGCGAAAGACCCAAGCGAGCTGCTCGCTAGCGGCGCCGACTATGGCACTCAGATTAAAAGCCCCTGTAGGCCTTCGCATGATTGTGATGAAAGCACCATCGAATCATATTGAGTATGGTGAGATTTGGATGCTGTCCAATAGCGGACCCGCTAGCGAGGTAATCTCCCGAGTCCTTC
Source organism: Cylicocyclus nassatus (assembly GCA_958299035.1). Taxonomy (NCBI): domain Eukaryota; kingdom Metazoa; phylum Nematoda; class Chromadorea; order Rhabditida; family Strongylidae; genus Cylicocyclus; species Cylicocyclus nassatus. Next base: position 54,200,565 of record CATQJL010000001.1, read on the forward strand.
TGCAAAAGATGAACTTCGAAGCGAGAAAATTGCTTCAGAAGGTAGAGGCGGCCGGCGTAGCCCCGCCCATCAACGTGGATGGTCTGAAGAGCAGCCCACTTTCGAAGTGACTTATATTATACACAACCCGTTGATGGGTGAAGCCACGTCAATCTCTTCCACGCACTGAAGCGGTTTTCTTGCTTCGGAATCAATTTTTTGCAGCTAGACTTGAACTATTAATTACTTAGGGGTCCCTACAAATTCCACAGCATCAAAACCTCACCATCTCAACTTGGATGACCTTTAAGGCACTTCCCTTGCCGTGCGCAGTACACTCCACGGTGGCTTTTCAAGGATAAGGGGAAGGATAGGAGCTTAATAACCATTTTTACGTGTCATTACCGCAGCTAACGCAATACTACATCGACCTTCAAATGCACTAAATTATGGATCTCTATAAAACTACAACGATTTTAGTTCCCTGGAATTCGCTTTCATGTGTGCACACTCACATCTAACTTCAAAACGATGATTCGGAGGGAGCTACTGATGCTCATGGGGATGATCGACGCTTCAAAACAAAGCATTGAGTACGTGCTGAACGGTGCTGAGACTGGACGAGCCGTAGTACTTGTAATCGGTGAGTTGCACGTCTTCGTCCCAATGATTCAGACACCACTTTAAGTATAGGCGATTCATAACACGCAAAGACTGCGGACATATCAGCGCCTCCGTGACTGAGCGCTCTTTCGTTCCTCCTACCGTCTGCTGTCTCTCCTATACACAAACTAACTTCATCGGACGCAACGGCGTCCAGTCTTTGCGTGGCATGAATCGACGATAACTGCAATGACATTTGAGAGAGTAGTGAATTCACATCAGATTAACTTAATATTCTTCTTCAAGGTGGGGCAGAAGAAGCGCTGGATGCCCATCCAGGATACCATACCTTGACGCTAAAGTCAAGAAAAGGATTCGTCAAGGAAGCACTCAAAACCGGAGCGCATCTCGTGCCGGTCTACTCTTTTGGCGAGAACGAACTTTTTGACCAGGCTCGTCAGAATGTCTTCGAATTGGCTTTACTGACTTTTGAGTATTAGGTTCCAAATCCAAGAGGTTCTTCGATCCGCCGTTTCCAGTCATGGGTAAAGCGAATTTGTGGCTACTCCTTACCATTTTTCCATGGTCGAGGGATTTTCCAGGTAAAAAGCATCAAATGGTATCTCATCGGGGAAAAAGTCCACCTAGTATATACCTTCCTCTTCATCTTCACCTTCTTTCATCTGTCGGAGTAGCTGCTATACTCTAGTTCTCATGAGGATTACGGGTCAGGAGTCACGATTTTTCGCCGACGCCGCGCGACCTCAAGCAGTACAAGATTCAGCTTCCTTCAGTACTCCTGTCGCAATGTTACTTATCCCATTAAATTATTTATCTGCGCCACTCCACCCACCCCCCCCCCCCTCCTACTGTGGTTAAGTGCCACTTTAGCACCGGAGAGTTATTGTGAGGCACAAAATCTGGGCGCGGCGAGCGGCTATCGCGCGCGGTGTGACTCCTGACCCCGAGCCTCTCATAAGTCGTTCGTAGTATGTGTAAGGTTAATCTTCGATATAAATTGTTTGCAGCTCAATTACGGCTATCTGCCATACCGTAAACCAATCAACACCGTGGTTGGCGTTCCCATTCCTGTAGAAAAAGCCGAAAAACCCACACAACAGCAGATTGATGAGCTACACGATATTTACGTCGAAAAGCTCAACGATCTATTTGAGGAGCACAAACAACGATATGGAGTTGATGCCGAAACTAGGTTGGATATTCAGTGATGAAAAACCTCATTAGAATCCGCATAGAAATTCGTAGTCTGTTTGTCATTTTGTAGTTAGATTAGGATCAAATCCATCGACAGTGTTGTAAATAATGACTTTAGGTGTTGTTGTGATCATGCTCAATGAAACAATCAAGAGGAGTGGAAATTTAAAGAAAAACATTGTATAAACTAGCACAATGCGGGAGACGGCCCTTCTGAACCCACAGTGCGCTACAGTAATTCAAAGCTGGGCGGGCGTGCGCTCGCCCTGCGTTCGAGGCGGACGAGTATCTCTTCATTTCGAAACTCAGACATTCGCTGTTGACTCGCGCAGCCCAAAGTTTTTTGTAAGCGCTGAATGAAGGCGCGACACAAGTAATCGGCCTCGCGACGAAATCCCGAGGCAGCATTATGTGTCGGAACAATGCTGCCCGAGACAACGCTTTGACGCAACCCCAATCTTGCAGGAAATACGCGGCAGCTCGACGGCGACACATCTTGATGTCCTGACGCGACTGGAGCGCGTTATCTCGCAGTAATAATTTCGCTATATCCCTACTTGCTGTACATTACATATATGTATATACTTATATGTGTATGTATAAATATACATCATATATATTTATAAATACATATATATAAAGGTATATACCCTCGATATCATCCCATACGTCTTCCCTCAACATGGCGTGGATTACGTGGCTTGATGAGGCGCCGCCTCGCCTCGGGCTCGCGCCACGTTGCGAGCGCATCATTTGGCACGACGTGGCGCTCAACACAACGTGGCGCAGGCTTTTCCACGTTCTTCTTATTGCCAAATCACGCCGAAAATGCGCACGCAACGTGGCGCAAACCCGAGGCGAGGCGGCGCCTCATCAAGCCACGTAATCCACGCCATGTTGAGGGAAGACATATGGGATGATATCGAGGGTATATATCGTTTGTTCCCCAGCAAGATTCCCATAGGTACCACGTCATCTCGCTGCCTTTCGCACTTCTGAACGTGTTAACCTAGGGGATTCCCGTTGAAATCTCAGGAGAAACGTGTTAAAAAGAACGAAATTATCGTCTGCACCCCAGAGAGGTTCCCATAGGTACCACGTCATCTCGCTGCCTTTCGCACTTTTGAACATGTCAACCTCGGACACTTCCGTTGAAATCTCAGAAGAAACGTGTCAAAAAGAGCGAAAGTCAGCTCGCACCATGTACGCACGCTGGTTCACATGGGAACCTCTCTGGGGTGCAGACGGTACATGATGAGATAGAAGTGTACTTGGTAACCATTTAAACAATGAGAATCTCGGAATGCAAATAAGTGATACGCAAAAGCGGGAGTAGAGTTAAGGCAAATGATACGATATTGATATGTAAGTACAGCAAACTAGAGAAAAATAGTAGCAGATGGGCTAAAACTCGTCGGGGATGGTCTTTTCTATTTCCTTCACAGCAGAAGAGCTGCTTGCCATAGTCTCGATCACACGCTTCTTCTGAAAAGAAAAAATCAGTCGACAAAGACTGGGAATAGTGCACTGGCATCTTACCTTTGAAGGAAGGAGTTTAGCTCTCACCGCATTCAGTACATAAGCCCGTACACCTCCCCTGCAAAACGCAAGATAGAATGTCCATCTGCCTTATCAATACTCCAATAGCTTACAAGGCTCTTCCGAGGGCTGTGCGAGCGAAGACCGCCCAATCCATCCTGGCCTGTGCGAGCATGTCGAAGGCTTTTGATCGCTCGCTGTCGTCCTTTCCAAGATTTGTCCACCATCTAAACCTAAACCAATGAAAAATAATAATGCAGACTTAGGATCCTCCAAAACATACATCGTGGGTTCCTCATTAATTCTGAAGCTGGTAACAGCAAATCATCAACGTATAAGCCAAGAGCATCCAGAACGAAACCTTAAAAATAAGAAGAAGGTGCGAAATGAGGAAACAGTGGAGCCTACTTATTAAAAATGTGACGAGACAAAATGTGACATCCCACAATCACGGAGATAGTCGAGCTTCGTTTTCTAGAGAAGAAGCTTCAAAATTGATTTCAAATAAAGTGAAATTTGGATTGGAATGAAATAACGGAAAGAAGAGGGCTTAGGTAGGACGGATGGAATGCACGAATTCAGAAATTAAGTAGCAAAAAACTTGAAATGATGCAATATGAGCTGAGATTTGAAACGCGCGTCGATATTGCGAAACTGCTCGCTGAGTCACACATCATCTCCCGATTTCCTTTCGCGACCATCCGCAGAAGCTGTCAAAATATTGTCTCGCGCATGTCTACGCCCTTTCCCGCGAATCCCTCAAAAAGGGGCGGATCTCCGGCGCGAGTCAACAGCGAGTGTCTGAGAAGTCGCTCATTTTACAGCCGCTTGTGGCGCGAAATCAAAACATGTGCTTTATGGAGTTTTTGTGAACGAAGTACCCCCCTCCTTCACCCCTTTTCGAAAATTTTACGATGTCCCCTTTGTCCCTTATCCGGGACCTATCGACTTAGGAGATAATGAAAACAAAAAAGAGTCACTAATCTGAAAGGAAAAACGTGAAATAAGGGTGAAAATCCAAAGTGGAGCTAAATAATACGCATGCGAGTTGGAGTTTGGCATTGGAGCGCGATATCTGACAAAGCGATGTATGAAGCAATTAAGGCAAAAAACAAAGGAAAACCAAGGATATGGAAATGTCTCCATGCTCAGGGACAGATTTTTGACCAGAGAATTCGTCCATAACAGAAAAATCCAAAACTTGTACAACTTGTGAACGTACAAAAATATGTGCTCCATACGCTCAGATCGTATGGTGGCCGTCTGGAAACGGACTAAATTTGGAAAAGGTGTTACTATTACATAGTTCTTCCGTTAATGATATTCTATGCCTATATTCCAAATTTGGTAAAATAGTGGTCAAATTTGGATGGTATAAAGTTTCATTTCATGTTAGTTTGGTAGCATCAAAACTGAGAACATTCTTCGATGACTGTTTTATCTGAATTCTTTTTTATTCCTGACGGCTGTTGCCTAGATTTTTGACTAGTCGATGGCGCACTTTTGGTGCAATAAATAATAAATCAATAAATATCTCACTAGTAATGCATGTAGATTTTCCCCCGGACCTCGCAAAAACGATGTCTCCTTCGTCCTTTTTGTCCCAAAAACGAACTCCAGCCTGCTTCCATTCGACCACTGCCGGACCCTGCCCATTATACAGTCGTCCCAGCCCGCTAGTCGATCAGTGAACGACAGGTAGAGCATGGAACAACTTTGCAGTCGTAGATTTTTCTCTGAAAGTACACTTGTTCCGATAGGTAACATGTGCACATGCGTCATCTACTAAATTTAACACACTTTTGCAGCTGAACACTTTTCTGGAAGTTCTTCTTTCATTTTGAAACTTGCCGTAACAGCAATTGTCTTTTGTTCACCTAAACAGACTAGATTGGTTCAACGTGCATTATACTTTGGACCGAAGTGATTATTCGATTATTCGAATAAATCATTCGAATGCGAACGATTCGAAAATTCTATTGGAAGATCTGAGATCTCGAATAATAATCGATAGTCAAATTTTCGAAAATTTTCATTTTCGATCATTCGAAAGTCGAATATTCGAAGATCTCAATTTTCGAATGATATTCGATAGTCGAATATTCTAAAATTTTGATTTTCGAATATTATTCGACATTCGAATCCGAGAGAAATTTCGAATTTCCTATGTATTAGGTTGTCCCGAAAGTTTTGTCCGTTTTTTCAACCTATCATAAAAACAACTAGAACAAAGATAGGGAAACGCTCTAAACATATCCCGACGCATCTTTTAATTCTCTTTCTAACTGTCATACTCCCATGCCGATTACTCTTTTGCTCACTGAGATAAACGCCGAAATTTCGAACCCATGGTTTTTACTATGTCCAAGTTTGGCAGTTTTTCACAATCTTCATTTTTGACTTTCGGACAAGCTCTGATAGCAATTAGATAGAGCAAACAAAGGGCAATATAATGCAATTTTGCGGCCTCTACAGTTAGCCTTGAAAATTTTTTAGAATTATTTTTCTGATGCTATCAAATTCCATTTTTGGTGATGCCAAAAGCCAGACATCATGAAACGGCGCACAATTAAGGTGTTATTCGATGCAGCTTTTCCTCCTCTTTCCACTGAATGTATTTTCTCTCCAATTAAGGGGTCTTTAACGATAAAATTTCCATAATTCTTGAATTTGACCCCCCGCCCCAGCGTGTACCGTAAAATGCGAAATCTTATATTTCGAAGCGGTAAACGCTCAGTTGCTTTGTAAATATAGTGAATAATCGTAATCGATTTTTGAAAGCTTCAAAATCCGATGATTTGTTAGTGTTCGAAGCGTTTCTGTACTTTGGGACTTCGCAAAAGTGAAGATTTTTGGAAGAATTATTTTAAAAAATACTGAAAAACCAGCTGAATAAGCTTGCATTGAATTGCGCTTTGTTTACTCTATCTGAGCGCTATCAAAGGTCATCAAAAGTTGAAAATAAAGATTGTGATAAAATTGCCAAACTTGGACATAGTAAAAATCATGGGTTCGAAATTTCGGCGTTTATCTCAGTGAGCAAAAGAATAATCGGCATGGTAGCATGACATTTAGAAAGAGGAGGAAAAGCTGCGTCGGGTAGTGCTTAGAGCGTTTCTCTATCTTCGTTCCACGTGTTTTTATGATAGGTTCAAAAAACGGACAAAACTTTCGGGACAACCATATAATGCCTAGACATTTGGCTGCTCGTTTATTTACCGGAAAAAGTCTACTTTCAGCGATCTATGGTTGTTCCACGCCCTACCTGAAATGTAAGTTAAGACAACGAGCAGAGCAGCGTGGACTAACGTTCAGCAACAAGGAAACCGTTAATTTTTCAAAATGTTTTGGTTACGATTCAAACAAATCGCTTGCACACTTTATTAACTCATTTGAGTGACTCAAAAAAATTTTCGAGATTCTTTCTCGGGTGGTGGAGCGCACGCTTACTTTTGGCGATCTTCAAGTAACTGATTTTCACGATTCACGATTATTCTTTCACCGAAAGATTAGACAAATTCTGTACTATCCTCACTATGGTTTTTTAAAAAATAGCTTTTTTTTCTTTGACGACCCAAACTCAACTCCAAAAATGCTTAGTTCATCTATGAGCGCAAGAGAATCTTGCAGCAGCTCAATGGGCAGAAAGCTCAAATTTGTTTGAAAAATGTATTGTCACTATTGATGCGACGACGACGACGCTGAGAAGCCTCTTTCTTCTAATTCATTCTTCTAAGCAAATCTAATGAAATCCATATATGAAATTTGAGAAATTGTTTCAAAATAATCGTTTCGATAGTGTTTCTAGTAAGTTTAAAGAAATTGGGTTGTATGATCATTTACGATAGCAATTTTCAGAATCGTACCTTTATGAATGCGCCTTAAAATGCAGATACTAAACTCCATAATTTCTAGAAAAGTCATAGGGTATTTTTTCTACCCGGTACTCCAATTCGTTGTCAGTTTTCTGCCAAATTTGCTTTACAATACTCAATTCTTAGGTTTCCGAAAACTTGTGTAACATTTGCTGGAGATTCGTGCTACAAAATCGTGGAAATACCCGCCTACAGTCGAGTAGATTTCCTGCTTAATATAGTGTCCCTGCAGACGCGACAACGCTGGGGCGTCAATAAATGCCTTGCGAGTCCCCGGACTAGTGTTTTCCAGTGTTTTCTTTGCTTATTCTATGCTTTTTAGGTGATTCGTCGCTGACAAAGAAGAAAAGGGCAAGTTAGAGAGTAGTTTCTGTTTTCTGAGAAGCTCTGTCATCGCATATTCACAGATATTCACGTGGAAGCATTTCGCGTCAGCTTCTTCTCTATTTTTTTGTCACTTCATGTCTCTTTCTTCTTGTGAGGTACTTCTTTAAACGCTAGTAGGTTTCTACGATTGACTTTATGTCTTTATCACATAAAGTACTTGATTAAAATGCTATTTCTTGTGGATGAAAGCCGAAGTTGCTGCAAGACAAGCCAACTAGCGTTCAAAAAACGCCTCACAAGAAGGAGGAGGTTTGAAAGGAGAAGTGACAGAAGAAAAGGAAATGACAGAAAAAAATAGACAAGAAGCTTGTCAAGTCTAACGAGTTAATTACTCTCGGGACTTGATCCCTCTACCCTGTTGTATTGCATCTTAACAGAAGAATTCTTGACTAGATGATTTTATCATTTATAACATGTATATAAAAATGGGGGACATAATTGGGGAGGGGACCACCGAGCACCCGGGGAGTGCCAGCTCATCTGGAGATTCTGGGCACCGCCCAGTTGGCGTGGAGACTGTCGGACCATCTAATTACTCTGCGTCTCGACATGTCCATTCCTTAGCAAAGCTCGTCCTCGAGCTTTCATCTTTGACCATGGCTCGGGAAGAGAAAAACCATCGTAACTTTTGATCATCTCGGAGTGCACGTTTGACCATTTGACCATATATCATCATCATCGTCATTTCGTCATCAACCATCATCATTGATCGATTTCTAGCTCATAGTCGTATCGTCATCGATTGAATTCTGCTCTGTTTGATGTCGCTGATTTTGCTGGCGTATTGATCATCATTGCTCGAGTATTGATCGTTGCTATACCATTCATCTCATCAAAAACCATGCATCTTTTCGCGGTTTGCTTTCATCGTGGGAGGGGAAATTGAAGTCATCGTGGGGGAATCGAACTTCATCGTTGGGTTGCATTTGCTGGATTGCGTCTTCACGTTGCATAGAGGAGGAGCCGGTAAGAGACAAGGTAAACAGAAGGGCGAACGCCAGAAGGCGAAGCGCACGCTCCCGTACGTCCCGTCAATAAAGTAAAGCTCGTCCTCGAGCGGAAGACATATATACGTTGAAGCAGAATGGATTGTTGTTCAATATGGAATTGAATAAGAGGATGAATGTCGTGAGGTATTTTGCGGGAGGGATGAAATCACACATAAAAAAATGGTATAAACATTACAACAGGAAGGAATTCAAAAGTAAAACATGAAATGTTGAACGAAAAGATAGAATACGTATTTCTATGTTTTCGCTACTGACAAATATCAACATAAATGCATCGGTATTTCACAACATTTGGTTATCGAGCTCACAACTCGAGAGGAAACAATTTCCTAGCGTTGCTTACAAGGGCGTGGAGTAAAAGTGAGTGTTTGAAAGCGTTTTTCGACCCGCCAATCGAAAAATTCTTTCTTTTTATAGTGCGTATGCTTGCGGCAAACTTACTTTGCACCAGTAGCCGCTGCGTTAGTGAAATTTTGTGAGGTTGCTACTGGCACATGTCACTCATTACGAGGGAATCCAATCCGTTGCTTGTCTCAGACGCTCTGAACGTCTGAGATTAGGCTCACTAGAACGTGGAGTCTCTGCCTCTGTGTGACTAGATTGTGGTTGCACAGAGACTTCACGCTCCTGCGGCCTGCTGTAATACAATTTGAGTCTGTTCACATGCACCGTTTGTGACTTATTGTTGAACAGACTTTTTATGGTAACATTGGGACGGCACATGGAGACAATCACAAATGGGCCTTTCCATTGGAGTGTGAATTTGGGACGCACTGTGTCGTCATGCAACAATACAAGATCCCCAATGGAAAGGTCCTTACTGTATACCTTCTTCTGGTAATCGTAACCAGCTTTGTAGTCAGCCGTTTTCGCTGCTATGCTGGTTCCCACTTCCACAATCGTAGTCTGCAGGGCTGTCGTAAACTCGCCTGCGAAATTATCTGTGGCAAAAGTAAGAGTAGAAGGTAATTTGTGAACGACGTCCATCCATGTGACCGGATGTCTACCGTGTATCACGAAGAACGGACTGTACCCTGTCGTATCGTTTTTGCTACAATTGTAGGCAAAAACGATGGGTTGCAGGAATTCCGTCCACAAGTCTCTGGCTTCTGAGCAGTAGACTGTGAGAGAATCCGTAACAACTTTTACCATTCTTTCAACCTGGCCGTTCGCCTTGTGGTTGTAGCTTGTGGTAAAGTTGTTCTCAATTCCCAGAGTTTTGTTAACCTGAGTGAAAATTTCGCTCACATAGTTTGAGCCTCTATCGCTAACGATTTCGTTAGGGATCCCGTGCTTGGATACCACATCGTTGATTAGCGCTTTTACTACAAGATCAGCCGTTTGATTTATTAAAGGCGTACAGATAATATACTTACTGAACGCGCAGACCGTGATAGCTATGAATCTGCTACCATCAACACATTGTGGCAATGGTCCTATTACATCAATGTGGATACGCTCAAAAGGACGCTGAGGAATGGGAAAAGTTCCCAGTTCCTCGCGAATGATATTTCCTGCTGGTGTTTTCACCTTTTGACAGGCTGCGCATGATCTAACGTAGTTTGCGATATCCTGATGCATGTTTGGCCAATAGTACTTATCCGAGACCTTTATGTACGTTTTTCGAATTCCTAAGTGGGAACCTAGCAAAGGATTATCATGAAGAAGTTTTACGATCTGCTTTTGAAGTTCAGAGTCGGGTATAACAAGTTTTGGTCTTTCGTTGGCCTTATAGTACAATGCACCATTGAAAATGGAATATTTGTCTAACGAACTCAAAAACTGCTGTGGAGGGTTTTCAGCATTCCCTGTTAAGAAGGTGATCAAACTTCCAAAATAAGAATTTTGCTGGCTTTCCCTGATGGTTTCTAAGCTAGGAATTGAGTCGGGAGCAGTAGAAATGTTCATTACTACCGGATAACGGCTCAAGAAGTCGCAAAAAGTGTTATGTTTACCCGGTCGATATTCAATTTTCAGATCGTAAGCTTGTATCATGATTTGGTATTTTGCTAAACGTCCAACAAGGTCTGATCTGTACAGTAGTGACTTTAACGGAGCATGATCAGTAATAAGTGTTATAGAGGCATTAGCAACATATGGGTAAAAATGTTTGAGCGCAAAGACTATGGCAAGCGCCTCAAGCTCTATGACTGAGTAATTTTGCTCATGCTTATTCAGTGGGCGACTACAGTACGCAATTGGATGCTCATTTAGCGTTTGCGGATTTTGTTGAAGTAAGCATGCTCCTAGACCTGTAGTCGAAGCATCCGTGTGGATAATGTACGGTTTGCCTATTATAGGAGATGCAAGAGTTGGAGCTGTAGTAAGCGCGCTTTTCAAAGAAACGAATGCATTTTCGTGAAGATCAGTCCATTGGAACGGAGCATTCTTTATGAGAAGAGCATTTAAAGGAGCGGCAACATACGAAAAACGTGGTATGAATCTACGAAAGTACGAAGCTGCACCCAAAAAAGACTTGACAGCTTTAGCATTGTGAGGTCTAGATATCTTGGTGATGCTAGCTATCTTTTCTGGATTTAATCTTGTTCCGCTTTTGCTTATAAGAACTCCTAAATATGGAACTTCTTCTTGCATAAAAGAGCATTTTTTCGCTGTGAGTTTCATGCCAAAATTTGCAATGCGTTGCAAAACTTCTTCTAGATCACGAAAATGGTCACCTATGGAATGACTGGCGATAATGATATCATCCAAATAGGCGAAACAGCAAGCTTTCAATTCTCTTGTCAAGCTGTTTGCGACTCTTTGGAAAGTACCAGGGGCACCCTTCAAACCTTGTGCCATTACAGTGAAATGAAAAAGACCCAAAAATGAGGAAAATGCAGTTCTCTCTTTGTGTTTTTCTTCGAGAGGGATTTGAAAAAAACCACTTTTGAAGTCCAGAATACTGTAAACTTCTTTACCGCTCGCTAAATCAATGATGTCTTGAATATGCGGTATGCAGTAGGTTTCATTTTCAGTTATAGCGTTAATTTGGCGATAGTCTACTGTAAAACGCCATTGATTAGTTGAAGGCTTTTTCACTAAAACAATAGGTGAAGCGAATTTACTAGTGCTCGGCTCTATTATACGCGTGCGGAGCATTTCCTCAATTTGTCTTTTGATTTCTTGACGCTTTTCCAAAGGTACCCTGTAGGGACGCTGTTTTGGAGCTGTTGCATGCGGAACGAACTTGATTTTGTGAGAAATAGGACCTGTGTATCTCCCTAAATTTCCATCCGATCCCACAAAGCGCTTTTGATATTTTCTGAGAAGATTGTTAAATTGGAGAGATTGCTGCTTATTTAGTAAATTGCGATTTACTTTGACACGTTCCCATAAGGGTGTATTGTCAGCTTGATGGGGAAAAGTAGGAAGATTTGCAGCTATGTCCGCCTCAGGTGAGGTGTAATGGACTGGATTTTGATAAGTATTAGAGTTAGTAGAATTTGAAGGATGATTCTCAAAAACAGCTGGCCATTGCTGGGCAGAACCAACGAATTCAGCAATTGTGAGAACGTTTTTCCTATCTAGTTCTACGTGATTAGGGTTGGAGTTGAAAATGCGTAGCGTAATTATGCCATTTGAACCAGGACATGATAGTGTTTTGCCTATAACGACACCTGATGGTAAAGTGACTGTAGGGTCGTCACATGTCATAAATTCCCAGTCGGGAGGATAAGAAGATCTTATAGTGCCTTGTACAACAGTATCAGAAAGCGGTTTGAGAATTGTTTTACAAGATAAGTAAACAGGTTCGGTGAGCACGAGATCACTGCTAGGATCTATCATTGGTACTGCACATTTTTCAAAAACAACCTGTTTTTCTTTATAGTTTATTGTTACGCTTGTAGATAACTTTGTTATCGAGTCATTACCCAAAAGTAAATCAGTTGAGCAATGTGCATTACTGACTACAAATGGTGTGACTGTAATGACAATGTTATCTACAGAAAGAGTGGCTGTGATTTGGCCTAGTAGCTGAATAGGAGTACCATTTGCTGCTACAGCTTCTTTTAAGGAAGACTTATTGAAAGGAATGTTGAGTTTTTGAACAAACCTATCTGAGATTAAGCTAATAGCTGAACCAGTGTCAAAAAGGGCAGTTGTACTGAAGTTATTGATTTTTAGCGGAATGAATATGGTGTTGCTTTGACCGAGTTGCTGGACAGACATTACGATAGGATTGAAATCGTGGAAATTGGTAACAGGCTTGTTGAGATCGGCTTTTGTGCTAAACGATGTCTCAACTTGCTTTTCGTCCTGTAAATTTGGATAAATTGGCTCGCGCGTTTGAGACTGATTGTCTTGAAATGTAACAAAGCTATGACTTTCTTGAAAATGCGGAGCAGATGCCTCAACATTATGCTCTATTTTCGCAGTTTTCTTGTGAAACGACGGAAATAGAATTTGAAACATTTTGAAGAGAACTTTCAAGAAAGTACGCGCTAATTTGACGTGATAAAAGATAAGAGCTATCAGAAATAGAACTAATGCAATGATAATTGCTCTAACAGCATAAATTACCAGAGTATGTTTTTCTATAGACCTCAAAATTATTGATTTTTGCGATTGTAGAATTTGTAAAGCATTGGTTTCAAGAAAATCAGCAGTTTCCATAACTTCATTCTGTAGTTGCTCAGGAAATGTGTTCAGATTAGGATCGTGAACTTGCGAAGCATCTAAGTTTGACTTTATGGTTGCTGTATTGATGCGATTTTTAATGTACTTTATCTCCGTGTTTATTTTGGCTAGGTCCGAATGGAAAATAGGCGGAGAATTGAAAACTATGCTTTGATTTGCCAAGTTTTGTGGTAAATTTAAATTTACGTGAGAAACGTGGACATAACCATTAGATGACTTAAAATGATTTGTGCCATCATTGTAAACCCCTAATGGTAAATGACCACAGTCAGCAAAAGAAGATGTGGTTTTGAGATCACGTGTGCCAGGCTGGACGAAAAATAAAGTTTTCCCGACACGTACCGGAGTATCTACATAGCAGTTGCTATCCACTTTATGGTCCGGATAGATCTCATCAATTTGGATAGTTTTACACTTAGAAATCATCAAAATATCCCCAGCAGAAATAGCGAAAATATTGTCTCTGCTGAGTAATATCCTAGCAGCACTTGTAGGATCGCTTTTAGCAATACTTTTGATAGTCAAAATCTTGAAATTGTTCAAGACGCAAATTCGCTCAAACATGATAGAAAAATCGCGCTGAAGTACCTCGTCAAGCTTGAATTTAAGATACTGCAACTTGGTATTTAATTCAGACGGCTGCGCTGAGAATACTGGAGGTGAATTCAATGCAATATGCTCTGCGACTATAGCAGAAATGTTAATTGTGCTGTGCGCGGGTTTTGAGTTATCGCTAGATCGTTTCCCTCTGATCAGCGGTTTCACTTGGTTGATTTGAAGTGGTTTTGATTTCAAAAGTATTGATGAAAGAATAGTGGCATTGCTAGAAGTCGAAAAAGTATTGCCATGTGATGCATAAGGACTGCGAATTTTATGAGTGTAGGTAGTGTCTACATCGTAAATTGGAAAGCTTTTGGAGAAGTTGAAGTGTTTTTCATTGATTTCTCGCACTAGAGTTATGTTACTATCAAAAATTGTGCGAGAATCTTCTCCCAAAAGTTCTGGAAGCAAAATGAATACGCCATTGTCCATTGGAATAGCGTTTTCAGACAAGCACCACTTTGTAAGTTGTGATTTTTGAATGAAAACGCTCTTGTATGTGAATGCGGATTGTATTGCTTCAAGAAGAATGTGATTTGGTGTGACATAGGCAATACTGTCAATAGCTTTTACAAATTTACAAGCAATTTGAGCATCTTTTGACTTCCAAACTACGGTACCATGCGACATTTGACAGTAGTCATGGCTAAGAGTGCAATTTGCCATGTCGCCAAACTGTCCTAGCAATCGGTCACCATCAAAAGTGGCAATTTCGCCTTCTTCTACATAAATATTTGTGGTGATTGTGCACTTTTGACCAAAAAACCAGGGATAAGAATAATGAATAGGACGCTGCGAACCGAATACTTTGGGCGAAAATATGTGTAACGGTTCACCAAGGTACTTTTTAGACTTTGCAATATTATGGCAGAGAATTGGGTCGATGGGAGACATAAACTCCTCATCGCTATTTAGCGAGAAAGAAATGTGTAGATAAGATGATGCGCAAACTTTCCTAGTCTTATTGAAACAATGAAATGCACTTAGCGTAGTTGGTTCTGTTTTTTCTACAAAAACAGAAGCCATTGTTAACAATACGTTAGTTAAATTAGTTGGTTGCGCGCAAGAAATAGTTTCAGGAAAGGCTACAGGCCAGCCTGATTTACCAGATGAACATAATTGATAGTCCATTGAGAATGCGGAGGAAGTAGGCATAATTAGCGCAGTTATCGCGATAAGAAACAGAAAATTTACCGAATGCATTTTTTTGTTTGGTTTTTTTTTAAGAAATGAGGATGAGATACAAGAGTATGAGAAATACAAAGGAAAATACTAGGAAAAGTGACTAAATGAAACAAGAAAAAGAAAATCAAGCTAAGAGAGTACCTCTAACTTGAAGTTGATAGTCCTCAGGTCAGCAAAATACTTTCTTTCTTCTTTCTAGCTTGTAGTGGTCGATGGTAGTGGTTGATAGTTGGCTCCGTGTCCTTGGTTGCTCGTTGGCAAATCCTCAGGTCAGCAGAATACCTTCTCCACTCCTCGTTTCGACGAATGGATGTCGTCCGCGGCCCGTGATGTGCTTATATATGCACAATCACGCGAAGTTGACCTGTAGCCCAGACGTTCGTCGATGGACTACAAGGCTCAAAGGCATTGCCGCAGCATGTGTCTACTCCTGGCGGCTAAATGTCACTCTTAGTTGAGTGATTAGCCATTAAGAAAATAAGCGCTGGGAGAGTAGCCTTTAGAGTGACCGCGGGCGATTAGATAGCCGTTGGGTATTCCACAGGCAATCATAAACATGGCCAGTGGAAATCCTTTTAGGCAAAAGTTATTCACAGTACATTTTCTACATGTGAAAACTTGATTTGGTGGGGCTCACAGTGCGTTTTCCACTTGCGAGAGTCAAAAAAAATGCTATCACAGTGGTCTTTCCACTAGTGACAGTTGAAAAGGAAAAAAAAATTTGGTTCACAGTGCATTTTCCACTTGCAAGACCTTATTAAAAAAAATTTTGGTTCACAGTGCATTTTCCACTTGCGAGACCTTATTTACATATTTACAATGCCGGCTGTGGCGATAGAGTCGTTGAGTTATGTATGTGCGCGTTAAAAAAAAATCTGGTGAGGAAATTCCCAGTAGAAAAGAAAGGAAAATAATAAAAAGAAATATCAATGATTCACGGCTCCGGGATATCACGGCTCTAGGAAATCACGGCTCGCGGAATTCACGGCTCGCGGATTCTCAATCTAGAGAGTTGAACTCGTCTAGAAAGATCGCGTCGGAAAAATCACGGTTCGCTTTTTTCACGGCTCGGGGGATCACGGCTCGCGGAAATAGGAAGAAAGAAAATGATAAATATCAGTAGATGGATTATTGTATGTATACAAAACTCAGACTCATCGCCTGACTCAAAAAAAACGAGGGATAAATAAGAAAATGAGATAAGAGAAAAAAAATAGGAGAAAAATAGCTACGTAGAGACGTAGGAGATGAGGGCTGGTGCCGGCGGTGGATTCAAGCTAAGATCTGCATAATCTACGCTTTAAGTTTTTTTCCCATCAAGAAAAATTGTGTTAGAATGAGTTCAAACAACCGGGACCTCCATGTCAAGTCTAACGAGTTAATTACTCTCGGGACTTGATCCCTCTACCCTGTTGTATTGCATCTTAACAGAAGAATTCTTGACTAGATGATTTTATCATTTATAACATGTATATAAAAATGGGGGACATAATTGGGGAGGGGACCACCGAGCACCCGGGGAGTGCCAGCTCATCTGGAGATTCTGGGCACCGCCCAGTTGGCGTGGAGACTGTCGGACCATCTAATTACTCTGCGTCTCGACAAGCTGACGAAATGCTTCCACGTGAATATCTGTGAATATGCGATGATAGAGCTTCTCAGAAAACAGAAACTACTCTTTAACTTACCCTTTTTCTCTTTATCAGCAACGAATCAACTAAAAAAGCATGAAATAAGCAAAGAAAACAATGGAAAACACTAGTTCGGGGACTCGCAAGGCATTTATTGACGCCCCAGCGTTGTCGCGTCTGCAGGGACACTATATTAAGTAGGAAATCTACTCGACTGTAGAAAGTTTTGGATTCGAAGATTTATGGTAAAGACATAGTTGCAATGCGACGTTCGCTCTATGCAGTAATGCCAAGCTTAGGACATTTGATATCCCAAAAAATTTAAAAATGTCTCTAATGCTACTCAGAAAGAGCAAAATCGAATTTTTAAAAAGTGAGGACTCTTGAAACAACCCAATAATTTGTGCATAAATCTCTTGATATTTAGATATGAAGGAGTGAGCTGGAAATCCACGTTGCAAGTCTTATCGCTGCAGAGAAACCTTCACTTCAAGTAGAACCATCTTATTCGTTCTAGCTGCTAATTCGACGAGTTAACGCTCAAAGTCAGTTTCTTCGACTGATGTCCAGAACCACCCTCATTTTATTTTTCATAGAAAATGCCATTGCAAATACCTGGAGAGGATATAGCGGCTGGATTAGAAGAAAGCTTTGACAAGGAAGCACAGAAAAAGTCGCAGAAAGAATGGTAAGTGTGGAGATGTGGCGTAACTTCTAACTTTTCACGCAGTGTTGGATGATTATAGCGGATTCACACTGACTTACTTTTGTGAGCTCAATCTTACGAAAGTTATTGCAGCAGAAGGTTGGATCATGAGTTTTTTATTAGCAAACTAGCTGGCGTACCCGGCTCCGCCGTATGTTCCGAATAGAAAATTCCATTTCTCAACCGATCCGGACCAAACTTGGCACACATACACTTCGGGCCCCGGCGGGTGTCACAGTCCACTTTTCGTATCGATCGATATCGACTTTATCGATTTTTTGCAAAATTTGAGCTAGGGGGTTGGAATTTGGCAGAGGGGTGTAATCGAGCATGCTGATCACCCCCACGGGGGTGCTCAGCATGCTCACTTACCCCCCTGTGCCAACTCCCATCCCCGTAGCTCAAATTTTGCAAAAAATCGATAAAATCGATATCGATCGATACGAAAAGTAGCCTATGACACCCGCCGGGGCCCGAAGTGTATGTGTGCCAAGTTTGGTCCGGATCGGTTCAGAAATGGAATTTTCTATTCGGAACATACGTACAGACAGACAAACATACATACAGACATACAGACATACAAACAGACATTCAGCTTTATATATGAGATACGTGAAGCTCATAGCATCTGGCTTGACTTTTGAGATTCTGATCAAAATAAAAAAGAATTGTTGTGTGTTTCGTACACCAATCTGCATAAATTCCTCATACTCGCAAAGAAGAGGAGGTAGATCATAATCAAGACAGAAATTAGACTTTTGAGAACCTTTTAGCATTTCAAAAACATTTAGAAAATTACATTTTGGATGTTTCTATAGCGTGATATGGCATCATTTACCTTTGATACAACGGGGTTGGCGGGAAGGTGGGACCTCGAGGCCTAATCAAGGATGGGGAATGATTAGAGAGCAGCTTGCGAGGGATACGCATACTGCTTCGCGGGTCCGAGCGGCCTTGCTTTCCAGCCGCCATTACTTCTGAAAATAGGGTGTGTCTGGTTCAAGCATCAGTAGAGAGCGCATAATTTTTTCTATGCTATATTCAAATAACCAACGTCACGACTGCAGGAAAATGCGAAACTTTAGAAATTGAGATCTGGACCATGGATGCAGTAAAACAGTACTACTGCAGTAAAAATAACATCGCAAGTATAGAACGAGCGGCCAAAATCAATTTCAGGTTATCTGGCATGCAAACTTTCACAAAATCAAGTACGAAAGCGACGGTCACATGGAAAAAACCGGGATTTCCCGAAAGCCTTCTTGAACCACGGAAATGGTCATTCTAGCTTAGGAAGATAGACTGAAAGTTGTGAACGTAATTTTGCCCTCATGATCTCGTCAAACGATCAAAATTGACCATCTTTTGTTATCAAAAATCAAAAAAATAACAGGATGATGAGAAGTGAGAATGACTGTTGAGACTGCGCTAAAAGAAGTGAGTACACTGAAAGGATTCAAAACTTATTCGCGGCTTTCAAAAAAGTTAGCAAACGTTAAAGATACGTTGCTCTCAACATACATTACTCCACTGATTATCTGAACTAATTCTATATTGTTTTTTTTTTTCAATGCGCTTAAAATACCATCTCGCAATTGCATTCCACATAAGAATGAATTTCAATGAATAGCCTGTTTTTTCTTCCATTCTGCTAGTTTGTATTGAAAGCGTCAAAGATGATCACTATGATAACGGAGAAAGAATTTGCAAAGCAAAGAGGTAGAATCGATCAGCAAGTTTGTCCTATCAGCAAAATTTTCAGTCATCAGCGCCTATGAAATGACAAGTCCTACATTTCAGGAGCGACATGCTGTACTTTTTC
Source organism: Cylicocyclus nassatus (assembly GCA_958299035.1). Classification (NCBI taxonomy): domain Eukaryota; kingdom Metazoa; phylum Nematoda; class Chromadorea; order Rhabditida; family Strongylidae; genus Cylicocyclus; species Cylicocyclus nassatus. Next base: position 54,219,758 of record CATQJL010000001.1, read on the forward strand.
ATACCTATGGGAGTGGTCCTGCTCACTTCGCTGCTTTTGGAAGCGGTAGCAATCTACTGGTCAAGGGCATTAGCCAGAAACGAAAGAGAAGCAGAGGAAGCTGCAAATAGAAGGAAGGCGGCAGCTGCAGCCAAGAAAGAGGGCAGTCTGTCAGACCTATCAGAGAAAAGCGCAAGAGATGTGAATCCATCTGATGCATTTTTCAATTAAGAACATGTTGGTTCATTTGTGCTTGAAAACAAGAAGACAATTGTTCGCAGAATAATTTATTTTTTATCTGGTCAGTTTTCACTTCTTTGGAGACATGAAACATAAGCGTTCGATAACTGATTCCTACCGTAGCTTTTATCACACCTAATAACTAATTACTTCAATTGAAAAGTCACTATTTTCTTCTTCCACGAATAAATCGATACCCAACGTAGACTCCCAAGGAAATGACTGCCAAACCAATCGACACGTACAGCGCCTCTGTGATTATGGACGGGCTGGAATATTTCTAATAACATTGATGATCAGATAAGACATCATCGGCTCCACGATTCGTGCAGAGGTGGAGTTTTGCCAACTCAAGGCGTGGCGGTTTTTGATAGCGAGAGAGTACAAAATACAATGCTATGACGTGGAGGTTTAACAAGTTCACCTGTGTTATCAGGCAAAGTCTGCAATACACCTCTACACGAATCCTGGAGACGATCATAAGCCACTCAACAAAAGATGAACTACACATCAGAAATCTCGATAATAACAAGTTGCAGAAGGAAATTTGTGACTTCAATCATAGTGATTCGATGTGTTGATGAACTGATGACTATAATGTCGGATTACGAAGTGTTGAATCGGATGTACACAGCGATAACAAATGCTGCTATGCCATAATCGTCATGAAAACAGACTGATATCAAAGCGCCAGTGCTGTAAGAACATCAAATTCCAGAAGTCAATGAAGCGGGGTATCCGTTATCGACATTGCGCGGTTATTTTTTTTTTTGATGTGTTACTCAAAAAACTATAAAAAAACATCTCCAAAGCAAAACTACGCAGTGATAATGACTATTTAATTATCAAACAGAATTCACAATCCACAAATGTTTTCTAAACAGTCTAAGGTGAGGTGGTAGACTAAGGTGCAGACTAGGTAGAATTATGTAAATTAACAAATCTAGATCCATACTTACTTTCTAGGATCAAAATAGCTCATTGGTCTTTTAGGTGTACGCGGCACATCATCCAAATACGAGTGTGTAGATGGTGTGCAGCTTGAAACTGATTCATTGTCCTCTTCGCGGCTTCTAGGCTCTTCTCTAGCTATTGGTGTGGGTGGAGGTCGCATTTCTTGCTTATCTGAACGAAGATTACATAGATTAGAGAGCCTACAAGACTATACTGACCATAGCGGATGAGAGGAGTCATGGAACCAGGACTTGGAAGGCTGTCGTCATAGAAGGGAGACCTTCCTGCACAGATGTGAGGGTCCGCGGGAAAATGTTCCTAAACAATCAGACTTTCAACTCAAGAAAGCCAGATTTCTCAAACTCACGTTCAAAATTCTGTTTTCCGCTGCAACCTCTACAACCAGCTGAGCAGCAGTCCCCGCTTGTGATCGGAAGATTGCTACCGCTTCGTCATGTGTCTTATTTATCAGATCGATTCCATTTATCTAAAAATCTAATCTTCGCCGAATAATGGATGATCGCCCATTATTATTGGAATACACGAGGATTTCCGACAATGCGACTCACAATTTCTACCAGCTTCACCAGACAAGTGCTCGTGTCCATGAAAAAAAAAGGGGCGTTACGGCTATAGGTCCAGCGACTGCGTCTCCGATTATGGTGAAAGGGGGGGGGGAGGCTTTGATGAAGACCCGTTTTCACCATTACCGCTCTCGCGCAATTTCAGGGTCAGCGTACCAGGTAACCAAAACGAACTCAGAAAATCGACCGGTCACGTCGAAACAGGCTTACATCTATCCTTCCGACTTTCTTATTCACTCTCTTCAGCATGCAAAGAAAAAGAACTGGATCTGAACCTCTTTGCACTATCATAGCCCCATCAGAGTATTTGCAGCGTACCTCGCGAAAGTGCAAATGCGTGCAAAGTGAGCAATTTAGCGCAAATAAGAGCAGCGCGCTGTCTAGACTGCTCTCCTCCAAAGTCAACCATCGAACAAGGTCATAAGTATTGACATACTTTTCGCTCAACGAAACTGACAGCGATTTCGTTTTGAGAAAGCTGAGCCGCATTTTCTACTTGTTTTGATGGACCTATGTGGGACGTCACGCGAAAAGCACTTACAGATAATATAAGATCACCAACAGAAAGCCTCCCATCATTGTAAGCTGGTCCACCTTGCTTGATAACCGAGACAAAAATCCCATTGTGCCCAGGAATGTGCGGGCTATCTTTTCCACCAACAATGTTGAAGCCAAAGCCTGCAAGAAAGATTAAATTACCAATGAGCGGACAGGTGCTGCACAGAACTTTAGCTTCAAGTGAATTAAATCCTTGACATGGAGATACTTGGTGAACAAGCGGGTGAAGAGCAAAAAATTAGTTCATAACGAAAGTTGAATTTAGTAGGACCTTTCGAATCCGACTTCAAGTCGATCGTTGTGTATTGTGAAACATCGTTTCCATTAGTGAAGGCCGAACTTTGTTCATTAACAAGTTTCTCCACTCCAGTAAAAGGCTGCAATGAAGGATGACCTGCAAAATAGACTGAGTGAGAAAAGAAGGGAAGTTCTGTGTTTTTCTCTCTCGTCATATGATGGACTACTTGTCCCTCTCACAAAAGGTACAGAGTCTAGTTCAACACTTTCGGAAGAATGCGGCGATAGCAAAGATACGCTGGATTTCAAAAAATATTTTTATCACTTTTAAGAATCATTTCGACAACGCTGTTTAAAGAAGAAAAAAAAGAGAGGACTCCCATTCGATCCATACTTATTCACGACAGCGCCAACACCAGAGCAAAGCATACCGAGCACACTGTTATCGTTCTACTGCATCATAACTGGTTCAATACAGTCAAAAGATCACAAATCAAAGGTAGTGATTGAACGGCTGATTGCAGGCTAAGCCACTAAGCAGCCGTGACAAATAGTTAATAAAAATCGTAGTTCGCCGAATTAGCGACAAATAAAACATATGCAGTAATGTCTACGAAGAGCAAATATATCGTACTCTCAGAGGAGTAAAATTCAGTATTAGTTAGATGAGTGTGGACGTAAGAGCATTCGTCCAAACATTAGACGAACGTCGTTAACAGTTTAACAAGCAGTAAAGAGATACGAGGTGAGTGCTCATTACTGAATGGGACATTTACAATCGAAATGTAAAACTGGTTTCTACGCTTTTCATGACATTTTTGCACCACATAATCTTATTAACATTATAAAACGCTTAAAAGTTCAAACATATCAACATGTACGAGACATAGAAAAAAAGAAACCGGAAACGCACCGTTGTGTGGATTGAGTGGCTGCTCTTGTATGACTACAGAATCTTCAGTATTTGATACCATAGGAGCACTGTACACAGTCTATTAAAGCCAACAATCAATGCAGCAACCGGATCGAAACGGGAAGAAACGGACTGAGCCACATGACAAACAGAGCGCAAGCAGAAAAAAACGGTGATTGAAAGGGCATGCAATGCATGGGTCTTCGCGCTGACAACTGCCGTTTCACTCCCAAACAATCGATTTTGTTGTTTTAGATTAGACCTCAAAAATCCACGGATCCGATGTTCACATCATAAATTTTGTGGATGCTTGTTGGAAAATGACGGTGTGATGCAAAGCTCTTTGAATTCTCATCGCAAGGACCAGTTGCCGTGAGAAACGGCGCTTTGGTCGTACACTACGGCATCACACAATTCTCGCGTGACGTGGACGACCGGTGGCTCCTGTTTATGTTTACACTTTGGTCTAGGTTTGAACTTCCCAGATGGAGGCCGAAGTGTTGCCACAACATGCTTTCCCTTTGAAAGGGTCTAAACTACATCACGGATTATACCCAAGGTTCGAAATCGTAGATTTCTCCTCCGTTGTTGGCTTTACCGAATTTATTCATGTTAAGGGAATGCGAATTGTGTTTTCCACGGCTGCAGTTCCACGATCAAGCTCAGTTCGCACGACATCTTCGGGTAGTTCATTGCAAAAAAGAGGGAGGCTCGTACATTTGTCGGTTGGTATCTCATTTATTGGCGCTTTGTATTTTTTTCATCGCGCTTTTGCTTAGTTGGCAAGGGAATCTTTACTTATATATGTTTTATTTACTTATTAGCACAGTTTTTGTGCTGAGAAGAGGGGAGCTGGCATTGATTTTGGCTTATTTTTGGCTATGATCATATTATGCTATAAAATATGAGCGCGCAGGCTGAAGCGTGCTTGAAAACTTCAATCAATTTAATGGGGTGCATGTTCGCTAGCGTGATTTTTGCCATCGTTGTTGCCAGATATTCACGCAGCATGAAAGCAAGTTTCCCTTCAGAATGTAGGGGTGTTTTAAAAGAAGCAAAAAAGGAGTCACAAAAGTGCGAGTCATGAAGCATTCGACTGGTGCTATAATTTATTTTTTTTGCGGTCATTTGTCAGAAACTGATATTGTCGGCTAATAACCTTACTGGTAGTTTTCGGTTCTTGAAGCATTTTTTCGCACTTTTACTCTTTATGTCATTCCGCTCAAAAAAAAAAACAGCCATCAAATACCAGCGTTCAGCTTCCAGCCCGACTCTGTTTCAAATTTAGATGATGAGATGACATACATCCTAGGTCAGCTAGGCTAGTCATTCAATTAGATTCTCGCATTCATCTATCGTTGCAGATTAGTTGGTACAGTAATTGAGTGCATATTGTGGGTGCCTACCATCGAATCTTGCTACAAGCTATTCTTCTCGTAGGAGCTAGAAATCTATACAGCTACGATTGAATATGTGAAATTTCGCATCATATTTCATGTGAAAATGCGATAAAGCGACCATAATCGGCAAATTCTCGCTTTATTGCTGAAAGCAAGATTCAGGTTGGGTTTCGATATGGATTACTTTGCATATTTGTTGCAGTGACATGCTCTTCACATTTTCCAGTAGATTCTATATATGTATCCTAGCGGCTTACAACTGCACTAATCTTGTTGATCGCATGCTTCTGAAGCAGTGAGGGAGCAGAATTTACTTCTGGGGAGGGGGGGGGGAAATTTTTGAATGAGGGGCGTAGTCGACGCGGGGCTTGGGAGGTGGCTTTCCGAAAGTGCAAAAAAAGACGAAGTCCCCCGATTTCACAAAATAATACAAAGTCCTCTTTGACTTGACTTATCCGAAATCACTAAAAACCCAAACAAATGAAACGTCGACCAAAAAAACCTAATTTTACTTGTTTCCGAGCCGCGAAAACGATATTTTCTTTGCTCTTTGTCGACCGCACCTTCCAAAATATGTCTTGGGATGCTTCTCGATTTCAACTGATCCTGTAACCTTGTAGTTTTTCGAAAAAGGAGACGTGGAGGCAGCCAGTCTTTAAAAAACTTAATTGAAGCTTTGAAAACGGAAAGAATTTTGATTGTCTACCAGTAAAAGAATCACTTGCACAATCTAACTCATGTAGGTAAATTCCAAAAACTTGGCGACCCACTCGCTCGAGGGGTGTTCCACCCTTTCGGTTGGCCAGTGCTTTCAAGGTACAAAAATCGGCTTTTTATACTCCAAAGCAGGTCAAAAGCCTAATTAGAGTTCCCGATTGGCAAGAAACCCTAATTAGTCTATCACCTCTCTCGTTTGAAAGATGTACTTGGATTTCTCCTATGTTCGTACTATGTGATAGCAATATGTGATCAAGTACGATGGAGTTGGTTTAAGAACAAGCAGATGAAAAGACCATTTTTGTATGGATCGATGTAGTAGCACCTCCATTCTTGTTCAAAGTCTTTATCAGGAACTGAGATGGGGATTTTATTTTGAGCATTTCATCGCATCTGACTTCTTTGCGTTCTAGTTTCAATTGTTCTGGCAAAAAGTGCCCTTTGAACATATATTTTTATTTTCATTCTTTTGAATATTTACCTCTCTTCATGGTAAATGCGGCAGTTTGATCACATCTAGCGTGGTTGCATAAATTTGACCTCAGTGTTGACTGATTTGCTTTTTCCGATGTGTTTTTGGACTACGTATCTCAAGCTGAGGTATCAGTTGTCAACTACAGTATCTGGCCGAAGGTGCTGGTGCATTTGGCTTGAGACGGGATGTTGCAAATTTTCATTACATTTTGATTTTATAGATACGGTGACAATAATGTATGCCAAAAGCTACCCTTGGAAGGTGTTTCTGATGAAGATTATGAGGCGCATATTCGACGTGTTCACTGTGGTAATTTTGTCCTTTTGACTTTATTTGCTATTCGCGCTTTATGAAAATTCAGATCCACTTCATCATTCACTGACAAACATTGAAGATCCGCGTGAAAAGGAATTCACGCTATCAAGGTTGGTTTAGCATTTTTTGTAGAGCGATCAAAGTATGAAGTTTATGCATAAAAGTCGTAAAGAGAATCCACAACCGTGACTGGAATAACAATTGATCAGTAAAAAACAATTTTCACCGGTATCTATGCAAATCTCGTGAGGAAATAAGTGATATCAATTGGGCAAGATCATAACACATGTGATTTCCTGAAGTCGTAGTGTTCGCTAATGCTCCACCTGTATTTTTGTCGGATTCGGGCTACGACTGTAGCCGGGTGGTGATACCTCCTGAAAAGGCGAGTTTTTTTTTTGCGTTATGCGAGGTTTTCATTATTTCTTGGCACAATTTGAAAAGTAGTCGAGAAAGTGCCCTGGCCATCTTTCCTTACTCAACTATCCATTCTTCTTGATTTATTCTCGTTTTGAGGTTTTTTTTTTGTAATTTTCATGCAATGGATATATCAGCGCTTGTCTCCATATTTGGTTCTCACGCTATGATTTTTTTTCATACACTGGTATCATCTTGCTTTTTCTGCTGCTGCTTGCCGGTTTCTCTAGCCTCTCAATCGAATCCTCGACCCTTTTTTCGTTTCAAAAAGATTCTGAAAGATAGTCTTTTTCTTGAACATCCATTGGCTGTTCTTTTTTGCCTCTGTAATAGATCCTTCTGTTATTCAAGTAAACGTAGGCTGCTTACGTTGAGCTCGTAACTCGGGCTGGGTGATGGTGCATGGAATGGATTTTCGAAGGGGTTAGCGGCGAGTGATAGCTTCTTTCGAGGCACATCGACGTCGGAAAGCTGAAATAAGCGATAGCAGAAATCAGAAGCTGTGGGATGAGTGATTAGAGCAGCAGTTGTATTACAGAAATTGTTAGTGCTTCAATCAGAAGAGATTATAAGGGGCTTGATTATTGGAGAATCCCGAAATTCAGCTTTCGCTTCGCAGTTGAGGGTGACAATCTGCACTGTTATGCAGAATACTCCAAGCTGTGCAAATCATATCCAGCACGTATGCATATAATAGTGGTAATGGTTGCTCACCCTACTTCCTCTTCCATTATGCTGCTGCGAAATCTTTTTCAGCAACTTCTCTTTCACAACTTTCTTCGCAAAGTATGAGTATAGATATGTTCCTCCCTGAAATATTGATGTGCCTTGTGTGGTCACGAGTGAAAGCTCGTTTGCTTACCTGTATAAGAGATAGAATACTTAGTCCCAGCCACATCCCGATTGATCCTCCAAGTGCGGCTATGAATGCTGTTATCGAGTACTTCCATTGTTGTTCCATGGAGAGGTATTCGAACGATCCCCAGTTTAAATTTATTAGCGTTAAATCTAGAAATATCCACATGATTTCTGCAAATCACTTTCATGGTGCTGTGAGTTCTGCAACAATTTTGACATTATCTTTTGTTTTTTTGAGTAAGTGTCAATCACAAAGACATCGTTTTTATTCGTAAAACCCTACAATCATATCTTAACCTTTTGGTGTTTGCAAAAAAACTTGAGTGCCAATGTGAGCTCACTCACCCGGTCGAAGCATTCTTCCTTGATTTTCATGATCGATCTCATATCGGATCTGTTTACAATCACGGAAGCAACGACTTGTGCATTCGCTATCGGAGTAGTTACCCTTTTGGACACTAAAAATGTCTCAGTGGTATACGAACCTCTTTAGTATATCTGCAATCGACTGAGAACGCCTATCACTCACTCGACTTCGCAATTTGTGTAGTCACAAAGTGGAAATTTGTCCAGATCATCTTTCGCCAAGTAGCTGAGCGATAATGCTGTGCATTTGCACATGTCCTGAAAGAAACTGCAAAATCAGTTCATGAACGCGAGTTAAGAATTATGTGAAATTCCAGCCAGGTCTTACGTTAGACAAATACAAAAGTTGAAGTTACTCTGCTCACAAGAATTCAAAGCAGATGGTAAGTTAATTTGGAACTTCCTTCCACGATTAAATACCAAAGGTTTAGTAAGAAGAATAACCTTAAAAAAAACAGATGTCCATTTTTTTCTCCCCTATAAATTAGGTTTACATGTTACGCTCTCCTAATCTTTAATTCAAGTACTTATCCTCGAATACAATCTATAATCTATATCTATGTGGATCTGTGTACCATAAAGTAGAACATGTTCATGGTAGATTATCACTGAAATCATTTTGCGTAGGTGCTATTAATCTCTACATGAAGACAGCAAGAAATTCATTTTTTTTTTGTGTTTATCCCATATCTCTGTTTTCTATGACCCAACTTCTGCTACGAGGTGGCAAAGTGCGAACAGTTCCCAGAACAAATGAGGTGTTCCTTGATTTTACCCTTTTTGGCATGTGACTCGTCTGTGTTGGTTTTTCATATCAAGTCTTTAGACTTTGAAACTATCTCTTTCAACGCGCGAAAGAATTTGGGGGATAAAGCAGTCATATCAACTATTGAAAAGGTCTCAACACAGTGGAATCGTCAGAAGGATAGACTTAGTATCCAGCTTGGAAAATAAATGAACTAACTCGAATCATTTCCATGCGGCACCGAGATCTACAATCGAATTCGCTATCCTCATTATCTTCCACATCACGACAGGCTTTTCCTGGTTCATCATTTTCCAGCATCTGGTAGTGCGCGCGAACTTCTACAGTAACCTCATGTCGTTGACCAGGGCATAGCTGAAAGTTTGTTGTCATTGATGTAAAATATCCGCACGTTAGACGGTTGGTGGTCCTCAAGACTATTTCACAAAAACAAGAGGCTTTGCTAGTGTTCTTCGAGAATTAGTTTGTGGGTTAGCTTTATATTTCACGTAAACAGGCAGCTTTGATAATTTTCTGACCTCAAATGTGAATCCATCTCTCGCTCTTCCTTTACCTTCCATAAAGCGATTGAGTGATGAGGGACGTCCGTGGAAGTCTACACTCATACATTCGGTATGTTCGCCTTCGAGATTTTCGGCATTGTGTGATAAGAGCATAGTGAAGAAGTTGCCCTGTAATTACTTTTATTTTATTCATACAAATCTAGTGCATTCGGTTGTGTAACGAATTCAGTCGGACTATTCTGCTGCCGCTACAAAACATTTGACGAACGGAATAGTCACATCAAATTGATTTCACTTCGTGCTGTTTTTTATCCTCTTCCATTTCCTTTCTTTGATCGTCTTATCCTATCACTAATTTTGCCCGTCACAGTGAGTTGCGTTGAGTGTTTAGCAAAATTTTCAGCAGTTACACCTTCATTTCATGGGCTTGCAGCATGAAAACTGATTTGCTAGGTCAAAATGGTTGTGCCTTATGTCTTGTCGTCTTCCAGGTAAAGTGGTCATGGGTGAGGTCATTTTTTCTCAAAAATCACCGTACTAATGCAGCGCTTCTTTGAATGATGCAAAGAGAATCGACAGTTGTCAAAAACCTAATTCGATTTGTGACGGGACTGAATCTAGTCGAACTGACCTGATCTTCAATATCGTAGAAATTATCGGTATCGAACAGTGGTTGAAAGCAGAGCTGCATTTGTGAGATCCAGGATGTTCTTAGTTTGGTCTTGATCACCAAATCTTCGTTTCGGGTGGTTCGTTGAAATCGTTGCATAGACCGTCGCAGTACTTCCGTTCCAGTCTTTTGTGTAAATTCTTCAAATGTAACATTCCGCGAATCTAGTACTTCCATCCATTTCTGCAAATGCTACAGTCTGAGTTATGACTTCGACAAATTCGCATGTTTTCTATTTGAGATACATACTTGTTACACCCATGCGGGAATTGTGGGATGGAAAACAATCAAATCTAACGAAAACTCGTTCCTTTCAACAAAAAAAAAAAATAAGGCGTATCATTCCGCATTAGATTCAAGTCAATTTGATGTGCCCAGGAAAATCTTGAGTGGTACAAAAAGTATTACTGGCGAAGCATGTAATGCAGAATAATTGTGGTCTCTAGATCTTGAAAGTTTACGAAAGAGTTCGTAAGTATGATTTTCAGCTGAACAGAACTGACCTTGAAAGTTTTCCGCTTCCCAGCTAATCGCGGTGAGACTCGGAAAATATTGATAGATCGTGCTGAACCATGTGCCGTTGTTTCCCTTTCCAGACTATTGTAGGTAGCGATCATATCGTAAGCCTCCATCACTAAGCGGTAGTCCCACATGGCTTTCATAAAGCTGTCATGATCGGTCATATTCGCAAACCCTTCCTGCAAATGAAGCATCTTCCATGTATCATTTACATTGTGAGAATAGCGTTGTCAGATTGAACATTGGATTTAAATATTGGCATATTGCATAGTCAATGAGAAGGGAAGATGGGAGATGATTGTAAGCAAAATTATAGTTTTGTAGGGGAAGTGGAAGCTATGAAAGTTGCAGATTTTGACTTTTGGTCTGTATCTACAATGACTCTAAATATAGTTCAAGAATTACGATTCTAAATGGAGAGACAATTTAATGCGCAGCATTCCACCAAACTGCATAATTATAGTTTATTAAATTGAGAAATGTGTTTCTCTGTCGAAAAAGCTTTTCATCCAAATCTTTTCGGATATTTGAATCGAAATTTCATTTTCTCAAACAGTTCAACTTTAGCCTTTCAATCTGTATCTGCAATGCTAAGGCTAAGTGATTTTTTGATTCAAAAAAAAACTGTTTGACATTAGTGATGTTTCTCACCTCTACTATTGTATCCCATTCGTCCGTCGATGCACTAGTGTTGAGTTTGAAATGACTCCATGCTTGTTCTTTCGACATGCAAAATGTGATGTTTGGCATAGTCATCGAATCGTTGAATACGATGTTCATATCTGAGTCCTTCGGATTATCGCAGTATTCCATTACCTGCAAATGAAAATGTCAGTGCTGTCAGAACCAACTCTTCATGCTCTTTTTATACTCTTTAAGGCCAACACTTTTAATTTCTGGAGTGCTAGTGGTGAAAATCAGACTTTATCAATGCGTTCTAAATTGTTACGAAAATGCTACACTGCGAAAGAGTGTTGTAATGTAATGGGAGAGCGCTGATATAAATACGATGGTGAAATAGTTTTATCGGTCTCCTTTAGCACCCAATAAACTTGAGTTCCGTTTGGAACTGTTGGATAGAGACATGGAAAAATGGCTGTCAAATTTCTCGGCTATTCAGCATTCAAATGGTCGAAGTGCAGAATAATCTCCGTTCTCAAATAATGGGTATAATTTTATCGTCAGTCAACTCCTTTTGATGATCCCTTCCAATCTCGCAGAAGTAAGAAAAAATTTAATGTTTACTTTCATATACAATGAATAATCTTGATAAGAACCTTATTCATTGAACGAATCAATTTAGCTTTTTAGGTTGTTGAAAATTTTCTCCTCTCATATGCTCTTTGAGTGCTATTCGCGAAACTATGGAGGGAACCAGAGAATCATTGAAACTAGAACTAGAAAATTTTGGAAGGAATTTTTAATTATGATACTTCCTACAATTCTCCCATATGTTGGTGGGAAGGACATGCGAAGATAAACTTTTTTCGAAATTGCAGTTAGACTGATATGTAGGTGTCTGTTTAAGTGAAAATCGTGTTCTTTTTAACCAGGCATTTCTGTCTGATTACGAGAATTGAATCATATCACAATACCTTACATGGAACTTGTCAAAATTGCTTTTTCATGTATATATCCGATTGATTTGATAAGTAAGAATATTTGAGTGAGAAATTACCAAGTCAACAACATCCTTGATTGTCAAACATGCCAAAAATCCGACAATGAAGAAGAATGCCCATTTCCGCGCTCGTTCGCCAAACATCGCTTCCCGACATGAGTTGATTTGGCTCATCTTCGTTTTTGGAGGACTACCATAATCAGCCACCTTACCCATCCTGAAAATTAAAAAAAATAATAAGTTGGAACTTTGATCCGTAAATCGCTAAGGGTTCGATGAATCCGCTTAGTATTATATAATTAATATGAAGATATCATGCGCGAAATTAGTTATCGAGTTGCAATTTGGTTGCTATAAATGCTAAAACTTATATTTTTTCGGCTTTTTTCAATCAGCATAAAGCGGTTCTTCGAGCATCTCAGATTTTAGATTCTTTTATTCGAGGTTTATGTTCCATTTAATGCTATGAGGAGAAGGAAATGAGCATTCTATTACAGAGACTTCCACAGATTTTTTCCAACTTCTTACATTCTTCAAATCTGGTATGCTACAATGCAATTTCTAGTTTCTTTCGGCCACAGTGTAAAAATTTGGGAAAGAGGGATCGTGGGAGTTTTTTTTTACTATTGAGACGTGCAAGAAGAGTCTTAGTGAGCGAGCGCTGAACGATTTGCTCTTGAGTGGTTTTGTGGGGGTCATGCGAAATGTCGCCATTTTCCATAGTTGAATCGGTAATCAGCAATGCCGCACAGACAACGTAGAGAAGACCTGTTGACGACCGCAAACACTTAGCGGAAGGTCTGTTTTTTAGACTGGGCGTATATACTCGAGTGATGCAGGGCTAGAGGTAAGGGAGGCGCACGTTAAAGTTGTAATCTAGTTACTGGGTCATAAAGTCTTAATGACAGAGGAAGAGACATGGACAGGGTACTTTATTGAGAAAAAAAGCGACAATGATAAAGTGAACTAAATTGTGAAATGGACAAAAACAGCGATACCAGAAAAAATACTGTCATGTTGAAGGAAGTGATTTAAGGTGATGAATAGCTGGCTCACCTGGCAGTACGCTGCGCCATACCGTAACGATTCTCGTTCGACTCGTCCGGGTGCGCCTATGCGTTGTCTCTCAAGTGGGAGAAGGTGGACTGCATGTGAGACAGTTCAGCCTTGACTGTAAAGGGTGGACCTCCCTCTGCTCTGTTTCATCAGCAGTCATTGGTTTTAATGATTTCTCATTTTCTAAGAGGGAAACCCCTATATGACGCCCCACACACGGCAGGCTGTACAAAGTTGCTTTTGCTTGAGGTAATCTGAGAGCTGGTGTCTTATAAGATTCTTTTCTGTTCTGATTAGATAAGAGGGTGTCTGCCTTTTGAAATTTTCAAACGACCACATCAAGAAATGGCTGAGCCTAGAAGCGAGAACAAATCTTTACACACCCTTTTCCTTACTTTTTGATGAACTCAAGTGACACACGCCTTTGCCTCTCTTCAGCTTGAAGTCTCCTTTTCGCTCAGTGATTCACTTTCCATTCCCGTCTGAGTTCTACAAAACGCTATTCCTCCTCATAGCAGTAGCTAAAATTGCACATTGCTTCTCCCCAAAGTCATATACTCTATGCTTTTGAATCTTTTTCGTCTCCAAAGTATTTTGATTGATGCTCAAAAATTAAGCCATGTCATGCATCTCCGAAGAAGGCCGTCATCACTCCATCACAATTTAAAGTGGATGAGAGTTATTATATTTTTGCCTTATTGTCGTCTCTTCACTTCTTGCAGTTCAAAATATTATGTTCCCTTGTCTCTTTTACGATGAATTAACAAAATGCGTGGGATCTGAGAACCACATCAAATTTGTTCGATTGCATGTTTGCTATTTGGGTGAAAGCACTGGTAAAATATGCGTGAATGAGTCTTTGGCGTAAATTCACCTATCTCACGTAATATGGCTTTCTGACATCGATATGAATTATCAGTTCATCATTGACGCTGCTTGAATAAGCACAACTAAGGTCACCACAAAAGTTTTTTCATATCAGACTTTTCACCAGCATAAGTCTGCTCTTCTTAGACTTCTGATGAAAAGCGGAGTACCATTCGAAAGAGTAAAGCAAGCTCTACAATATGGCTCTCTAAAGTTCGTACCAGGCTTGATCCGCATCGAATTCTAAGATAAAATGGAAAAAAATCCAAAATTCCGAAAAAACAAAAAAAATCGTATCTTAGTTCAAAAACATTCTGCAAAGTCCCCACTTGCTCACGCATACATTTTCCCCACCAGACATTTATATATACGCCTGCTGCATTTTTATGACGGCTAGAAATCGAGAAAAAAAATAAAGCGTTTAATTTTTAAACTTTGACTGTAATGAGTCTATGTAATTCGCAAATGTGTCATTATATAGCTTATTTACTCAAGAATACTCCCACAAATTTGCACCCTTCTAGATGCCTTAGTTTTAGAGAAATATCATTTTGAAGGTACAAATATGAAAAAACTTTTGGGATGACCTAATATTTCGACAACCCTGGCATTTGTTTGCACGGTTTATGCAGCAAAGTTTGTTTGCCGAACTGCAATCCTTTTTTTTTCGCTTCACGTGCCAAGAACATTCGCCCAACAATTATACCTATTCAAACTTGTTCTATTACTCTGTCAGTATGCAAAGTTTTCCCTCGAACGCTTTTGAGGGTTAGTCGACCACTGCATCAGCTTCGCGTACCCAATGGGTTGTCGACAGAAGCGCAAACGATTACTCAATCCCTATCTATTCAGCTTCACGCAGAATTTATCTGCTGTGCTCTCCGATCCAGGGCGTTCTCGCTCTGAAGTGAACACCTTCTTCACGAGACACTGGGGCGATTCATTCGTGCCTCCTCACAGTATACCTCGATCGACCCTCATTCCACCCATTTCGGATCAGCAATTTATTGCGCATCAGAAAAACACGAGCAAGGTGGGAAATTGCGATCTCGAGTGGCAAAAATATTTCTCAAAATGTTCAATGACCAGAATCCGGTTAAGGTCTACAAGAGGTACCATGCAACAAAACGAGCGTTGGCTGCTCTGCAACAACCATCTACATGTGGAGAGGGCGATTCAGATGATTTGCCGCAGGTATGGGTTTTTTTGTACTGGATCAGAAAAGTTAACTTTGGTTTGTTGGCTTCCTCACTTCCTAATTTTTTTTCTATATTAGTGAGAGTAATTAGCTTACAAAAATCTTTCTTTCTCTTTGCTGTTCGTTTTACTTTCTTCTATCAAAGATACCAATCAAGTAAAATGGATGAAGTGAAAGGGTTGAAAGTGAGTTCTTGGAAATTGTCAGTTTCTTCGATCCTTCTTGATTCGTTGAAAATCAATGCATTTTGTAGTCACATTTCCTAATTATGACATTTACATAAATGCGAAAGAAAATTTGTTTGCACGTCGCCATCAGCTTGTATATATGGATGTGGCTCATTAGAGAACATTTTGCACCAGGAAAGTAAAAAGTGGTAAAATCTTGCATTACTTCTGAAAATTTGCGTAGTACTTTTGTAAAACTGTACTGACACCATTGTTAGCTTTCTGTTTCTTCCTAATGAATTCTAACAAGGAAAGGCCGCTTGACCGAAATGGCGAAAATCGGAGGGTGATGTGTAACAATGGATAGGCTGATACCAAATATACTTTCTATATCTGCGGAGCGTTTTTCTATAAGTTAGGGCTTTTTGTGTTTATAAGGAAAGTGTGGAATAGAAAGAAAATGACGACCTGTGGATAACAGCATGGTTGGAAAAACTCGAAGCATTCAGCTGATATTAATTACACCTAAAATGCTTATTAGGTGGTTTGCTTGAGCTTACTTTGGCCCGGGAATGACCGTGATTTTGTGACTCAATCACGAAAATTTGGCATAAGAATATTTCTTGATTTTTTTCAGAAGAACGCTTCGCTATAAAAGGGTATGTCTGAGATGAGCGTTTTAAGCTGTATCCATTTTAAGCTGTATGTTCATATACATCGTCTTCCAAATCGTCTTCGACCAAGCGGCCTTTCCTTGTGAGAAGGATGACATTGTAGCATTGTGACTTGCATTGTTACCGCAACTGCGACGAACTAAATGATTGCGGCAGGCGATGTGTTGTAACAGCCAAGGAACTTGTTCTCGGCCGCTGAACCATTGTCCCCTTTAGTATTACACAATGATGACCATCACGAGCAAAGTTTGGATTATGTAGCGCAAAAGCGAAATTACGCGCTAATACAGTGTAGATTGTGAAATTGTGGTATAAAGTGCTTTTGCAAGGCCTAGAATAGATATCTTATTTTGAAATTTGATCAGTTTCTGTTAATGCGAAGCGGGAGGAGACGGTAGCACGGGGGCAGATGGAGAGATTTTGATGGGTACGGTAAAAGCCCTTGGGACCGGGCATACTATTTGTGTGATTCCTGCAGTTCCTGCGATTCATGTAATGGCTGAGGGTCCCTTAACAATGTATATTGCGAAAAACAATGTATACTGAAATTTGCAAAGCGCTTCGTAGTGCGGCACATCGGAAATCGAAGAATCACAAGAATTGCAGGAATGCAGGACTCGCAGGAATCACCTCCTGGAACAGTATGGCCGGTTCCTTTCTGCCCTTCAATTATATTCAAATTATAAATTTCAAATCAACTGCAGTATGACGTCTAGTCGCCGTTGGAAAATGAAATTATGGATGAAGCATTTAATGAGGGCACTTCATTTTAGACCATCTTTATCTACAGTTTGGGAAAAGTTGAGGTTATGAGGCTATGAAAATGGCTTTGATTCAAATGAAAAATATTACCAACGAAATGATTTTGATTCAACCAAAAATTGGCCTGACCGCAACGTTTCCCAAAAAAATTTGCGAAAAATTTTGATCTTTTGCGTCATCCTTTATGCTTTTTGACTGTATTGTGTGCACTTCTCAGTGGTTCTATAGCTTCAAAAGCGTCAGAGCAACTGTTCATCGCGCTAATTTTCTTATTATTGTTTGCCGCAACTGTCACCGCATCTCAGTGATTGTCACTCTTATCTATAGATTGACATTCAAGGATCGGGAATAATCGAAGATTTACTGAGAGTAAGCAGTCCAGAACTGTGAAAACAGCAACTTGGATGAGTCGGTTAGTGTGTACTAAACGAAATTCATTAGTTTTCAATTTCTAAAATTGAGTTTTTTGGACGAAAAGTCGAATTTGCAACAAATTTGCATGACTCTTTGCTCTCACATGCAATGTAATCAATGGGAAGTGAGAATAAATTTTATAAATCATTTCCAGATGAGGAGTAAAAACAAAATTATCACTGCTAGCTTACTCTGTAAGCAATGCAGAAAGCTGGATGATGACAGAGAAATTAGAACTAAGCTTGAGTGAAGGAAGTGAAGTGAAGTCGTCCATTCAGATTTTAGCGCTCAAACTGCGTTGGGAAGATAAAGAGCAATGATTTGTGGGTTGGGTTAGATTAAAACGAACTGCAAGTGGTCTCATTTGGTACCAATCGTGAAGAATGTTGCTACATGCGATGTCTATATCTTCAAGCGCAAGAGTAAAATTTGGAATAGAATTTCCGCGTTATATTAATGGAGTATATGTAGAAAAATGTACTCACCAGTAGCGAGAATTGACATCAAAGTGGTAGACATTGGTCCGTTCGCGCTGGCCATAGATCTGCCGGCCTTTTCTAGTCGCATCGAGTAGTTTAGTAAATCGTAAAGCCTTCGGCGACGACACTTGCATCGAACACTGTTCGGTTGTGTTCGCCTGAGTACAGCTGTTGTTGTCTCGAGAGGTGAGGGTGGAGGCCACCATTTGCGTAGTCGCAGTGATGTAATGCTCGAAAAGTGCTCGAAGAAAAAGCTGACTGACCGACTAAAATATTAGCGGTGACCAAGCTCGAGTGTTTATTGCCATTCTAGGTTCTTATGGATCCGCTGTTCCATTTGTCAGACGCCAGAACGTTTGTCGACATCTTCACTGTGCCACAGAAAGGTGTGCCAGATCCGTTGACCGTGACTCGGAGTGGAAAGACGGTGGTCCCGTGCGCCCCTGATGATACCGATGGAAAGAAGGTGAAACAAACACACTGGCTTCTTATGTTTGGCAGTTTTGAAGAGTTCTAATTTAGCCACCTGGATCCTTTCGGGACTACATGTCTTTAAGTTCACGATTAGAATCCTTCCATGATGTGGTCGATTCGCGGTTAGCTACACGTTTGGTAGCCAAGTCAGCTGCGTTTTGGCAAATGGTCCACAGCTACGGCGGATTGCACGAGGAGCTATCCGATGCAATGTCGGATATTAGAAGAGTTCGGTATGTACTTTCTTGATGTTATCGGTAATTTTTCGTTAAGAAAACCGGAATTTAGGTCGAATTTGCAAGCTGTCTCTCGCCTTGTCTGCGACAGAACGCGGAAAATTATTCAGCTGTACGAGAAACGAGAGAAAAAGCAAAAACTTCTGGCTAAACTTTTCGTGAGTTTGATTTTCTCAGTTGGCTATATCATACGTTTATTTTTTGTCTATCTTCTAATCTACTAAGTTGACAGTTTTCTTGTTAGGAATTCTGTGCTGATTTATCGCGCTGATTTTGCATTATCTTATCGGTTTGTTGGAGCTCATTACAGCATACCTTGAGGATTAGCTTGTATTATGTTAGACTCTTAAGGGCAAGAGGCGCGAAGGCGTTGCAGAATTTTTTTTTACAAAGTTACACATTTACTTGATGGTCTTCCAAAATTCTTTTCAATCTTTGAATTTAGGATGTAGCCTGTCTGCGTGAAGCTCAAACCACTGTGCAAATGTTGTTGAATCAGAGCGATTACCCGAAGGTCATTGAGTGCATAGAGACCAGCGAAGACGTCCTGAGCTCGGAACTGAGCGGAGTTCAGTGCTTTAGGTAGCGTTGCTTCTGACCTCGTGCTACTCTTTGATCTCGCCATATTTAGGCATCTCGGATCACAACTGACAGAAATGTACGGAGTGATTGGTCGCATGATGCTGGACGATTTTGCGACTATAATCCAGAAAGAGTTCGGGACGAAGCCCGAAGATGGAGTTTTGATGACCTACGATGTATGGGCAAATTTTTTGGCATTGAGTTTTATGTGCATAATTCATTCAGGGAGAGTTATCGTGTGTAATAATGGGCCTTATACAAGTTCGACGTTTTGGATTTATGTCCATGATCAGAACAGAGATACTGGAAGCACTGAAAGGCATACTACGACATGAAGTCAAATTGCATATAGTTCAAAGTGGCATTGATCTCACTGATTTTGACCCTACACTAAAGTGAGTTCATCAATTATGCTAAGTTCTACCCAAGTACGAACTCAGATCAATCTGCTTCTTTGTTATTATATGGTCTTTCCTTGTAAATATTTACCCTATTTGTTTCTTGAGGCTGGCTGTTAACCTCCTTAATTTCCTCTCTCTACAGTCCACAGTCTACTATCAGCCAGCCTGTAGAAATAGGAAATTACGAAATTTGATTTGATAACCGAAGTCTTAGTTGCATATTGTGCATTTACCGCTCACCACTAGCAAAGCTGAACCGTGAACATAGATAGTTCAGACAAACATCCTCGTTGCCATCTGCTCTGCGTAAATAAGCGCAACTTCTTTTTTCTTTTTTTCAGGGCCTTTTCCAGTTCATTGTATTCATGTGGTAATTGCAGCCAACTTGGAGAGCCAGTACGTCGACTCGTATATGAGGATTGGCTGAAGACCGTTGATGATGTTACGCGAGAGTTCTTCAATTTCTGCAAACGAATCCAGGTATGGGACTTTATTAACTTTCAAATCAAGGGCCCCATATAGTTGTGCTGCTGGATTTTTTTTTCTAATTTGACCACATTTTAGATGGAAAGTAGCTCAGTCTTTTCAGGCTTTACAAGATGTTGTGTGTGAATGTGCAGAACGGATACGGAATCATTCTAACATCAAGCATGTTAATTCACCTGTTGTGACCGATGATTCTGTGCAAGGTCATGCCGTGCTGGACTTATCGTCGAGTGAACAGGATGTATGGAAATTCCGCTAATAAAAAACTTGAATTTTTTCTGCATGTCTTCAGGAGCCTTTGCAAGCAGGATCCGGAGAACCTCAGACTCCTGAATTTCTACTGTCGAATGATCCGGCAGCCCTGCTAGCAGTCGAGATTCGATCAGTGCCTCAGCTTCTGAAATCCGCCTCGCTTTTGGCTGAATTTGCTCATCATTGCGCACAAACACGATTGTGTCGTCTACTTATAGCTCGTTCAAAGGTGAGTGAGTTTCAGAATTACATTATATTACCTCAATAGAATTGGGCAGATTTCTGTTGCTAAATTCCTTTGAGCAAACCTGCACCCAAACTCAGATTAGCTAGAATTATCTTCTCTTTTACTTGAATTCACGAAACTTCCCAAAAAAATCTGGTACTGTTAACTGAAAATTTTACTATTTAGAGAGAATTTGGGTTATTGAAACTTCTTTCAAAGAGTGTGCATCGTGATTTTGCTCGAGTTGTATTGTGGATGCTATTA
The DNA here is from genome assembly GCA_958299035.1 of Cylicocyclus nassatus. Lineage (NCBI taxonomy): Eukaryota > Metazoa > Nematoda > Chromadorea > Rhabditida > Strongylidae > Cylicocyclus > Cylicocyclus nassatus. The sequence continues at coordinate 54,240,388 of CATQJL010000001.1, forward strand.
CCATACAGCTATTCGTTTGTTGCATTTTCATCTCACGAGGAAGGTACTTTCAATGGCCGTGGCCTTTTGATATGAGATGCATATCATCTGAAGCAGCGAACGCTGATTCTAAATCCTTTTCCTTTCTGCGGATGTTCCGAAGAGACTTATGAAAGCCTGAAAATCCTATTTTGGGGGCGATCCTTAAGTTAGAGAGCGCTGCTATGTGCGTTGGTGGTGCAGTGGTGTAATGATTAGTTGTTGGCATTGAAGGCAAAAGGTCGGGAGTTCGAATCCGGTAAGCGAACCATTTTGCAATTTGAATGTGAGTTCAGAAACCACTGTAATTCGTCTGCAGACACTTACTGTAATGCCCTTGGCAAATGTGACTTAGGGAAAAAAATTTTGCTCGCAGAACCGCTTGCTTGTTGAGATTTGGTTTTCTCCGCAAAAAAATTCATGTACAGTGAAGCGAAATTACAAAGTGAGCAAAGCACAGACATTTTTCAAAACGAGAACAGCGTATGAAGAAAACCGCGTAATTCTCATGCTCGCAAGTGCCCATGAAGTCACTAAGGGAACAATATTGGAGTGGCGTTTCAAGTGAATTCAAAACCTTTCAAACGAATTCATTCAAACTGGATTCGAACCATCGACCTTTCGCCTTTAATGCAAACAACTAAAAATTACATCACTGCACCACCAACGCACGTAACAGCGTTCTCAAACTTAAGGAGCGCTTCAAAACAGGATATTCAGGCTTCCATAACTCTCTTCAAAAGAGCGCTCCGCAGAAAAGGAAAGCAGAATTGGAATCAGCGTTCGAAGCGCTTCAAATGGTATGCATCTCATATCAAAAGGCCATGGCCATTGAAAGTACTTCCCTTGTCAGTGCCGAAAATCTTTCTCAACCAACCTATACTTCTTACTACGGTTCTATTCTTTGCACTTTCGTATGTACTAATACTGGAAAATATTACTTTTTATTTTTTACAGCTATATTGAGGTGTGAAAACAGCTGTGTTCATTATGTTGTTGTTACATGATATCGAGTTTCTTTTACAGCTTCAAGAAGGCGCTCAAGACCTCACAACGCCTGAACAACTGACGCAAATGATCTCCTTAGTCAAACAGTATCAACAAGAATGTTCTGAGCAGGGGTGGCATAAGACAGAAGTGGATATCTCCTGTTTGCATTTTTTTGCTGTTAGTTTCTATTCATTTTTAGCCTATCGCCGTAAGTCCGCTGTCCAAATGTCTTCAACGATTGTGCTTGGAGTATATAGAACGTTTCCATAATCAACGCAGGGCCAAAATGAGGTGCGTGTCACAATTTTTTTTTGATCGAAAAAGCAGTCGTGTCTTGTGCTATGAGCATTTTGTCCCGATCAAGTTGTATGTAATTATTTAGTTCGACGCTGGACGCTGAAGTTTGGAAGGCAGCAGAAGTGTCATCTGAGTACCAATTCCTTGTGGACGAATGCGTTCGAACATTGCGGCTCAGAAATGTGAAGCCCACTTCTGAACAAGCTGTGGGCGGTGATGCGCTCATGGTCGAAGGTGTTCCCTATGTCGTCGTTGGGTACGTCAATGTTGATTTATTTTTTGGAATACGCTCCATAATTGGTGATTTTAGCTCCGCACTGGTTTTTCTTAAAATCCTCGCCGACTACTGTGAATGTTTTGCGGCTCTTCCAACGTTTGCGGCCGATATTCTCTCACGAGTCGTTGAACTTCTGAAAGGGTTCAATAGGTACACCATCATCGGAACTGGATCTGAAATGGAACTCGCTGATGTTTTTTTTATTGCAGTCGAAGTTGTCAGCTAATTTTGGGAGCGGGTGCTCTGCAACTGGTCGGACTGAAGACAATTTCTGTTCGAAATTTAGGTAAATTAGCGCAGATTTGTTTTGTAACACGTTTTGAGGGGTGATGTGAATTGCAAAGTGGACTTGCCAGTCTTTTTACTTCATATAGACTTTTTTATCCTAATAAGTAACTTATACTATTTTTGATCTGATATCTCTCTCACTTCGATGTCTGTCGTGATGTTTCGAAGGGCTTTCTTGACTAAAATTCGTGAAGCAATCCACTAAATATCTGCAATGATGTTGATGCGGTGGAAATTTTAGAAAGTACTTCAAGCTATAGGACCACGTCTTAGAAAAATACGAAAACCTGAAATTTATGACTCAATAGCGCTTGCCGATTCCGTATGTGAATGTCACGCATTACCATAATCTCTTTTTCAAAATCATGCCAGGCACACTGTAATAGCAGCAGTTTTTCCGGTTCGGTTTTTCTCATGTATTTGATTTGGAAACTTTATAGAGCTGTACAAAGATCATTGTTGAAATCCTGTTTGACAACCTCATTTCACAATTTTTTGGTTTTTGAGGTTTTTGTGGCAAGTGGTTCACAAGCACTGATTTGCTGAATTTTCTACAGTAACCTAACAATGAAGAGCGATCCGATCCCTGTTATGCTTTGTACTATAATACAGATCGGCCAACATTTTAGTGTGGTTTTAGTGTATCACCAGAGACCTTGAGACAAGAGAATACAAACAATAATGGAATGTGAAGCTTAGTAACCTCTGATTCAACTGGCTTGGCGGCTACAAGGCGGGGCTTTGTGAACTAATTGAGGCCGCTCGCGCCCGCTACGCAGTCTGCGTCTCTCCCCCGCGCGCGCTCTGATCATTACCTAGCAGCCGCCAAGCCAGTTGAATCAAAGGTAGTTGATAAGTCACTTTGACCTGTCACTAGTATACAGGTCAGTGGCTTTCTCATTATGAAGCTGTTAAAGGCAGTGCGTCGGCAGAATGAGACCCGTGGCAAAACAAGGCCACAGGGTAGGAGCCCCCATAATGGAACCTATGGGCCAAAGTTCGATCTTTCTCTGCCACTCCTAACCCCCGAAATTTCAAAGCGAAAGAAGGGCTCATCTCCTGTCCTCTACGAACCCGCCCACCACATGGATGAGTGAACGCGGAGCCCGTCATGGCGAAGACGCAGAGTCGTTGCGGGACCTCATGCTTATAGCATTGCGGCTGGCGCTCTGACCGTGGAAGTCACTCGTCCATGGCGTGGGCGGGTTCGGAGAGGACAGGAGATGAGCCCTTCTTTCGCTTTGAAATTTCGGGGGTTAGAAGTGGCAGAGAAAGACCGAACTTTGGCCCATAGGTTCCATTACGGGGGCTCCTACCCTGTGACCTTCTTTTGCCACGGGTCTCATTCTGCCGACGCACTGCCTTTAATGATGTCATAAAACATACGGAGCTGTTATTTTCAAGTGTTTATGATACACTTTTCTTTATAGCGACTCCTAGTAAAATACGATTTGCAGCGCTTGCATCACGTTCTCTACAACTCATCGTTCACTTTGTACCATTGGTAGCTAATGAGGCCGAAGCATCACTAAAGGAAGACCAAAAACACCTCATGCGACATTTCAGACAGGTTTCTTCCGACCCTCTCTAATGATTATTTTGTGACCTACAAACCTACAAACTGTTCTTAGGCTCTAACGGACTACTCCGATCACATCGGTGAGATAAAGTTCAAGCTGATCAGTGTAATTGATCACCACACAACCAACTGTCTTAGCAATGTAAGCACGAATTCATTGCACAGAGTTTTTTTTTTATTGAATTAAGATTTAGTGGGAAGTGAGCTCATCGATACCGTCGCCATCATTTCAACAGATCTGCCGGCAAATGCAAAAGTTTCACAATGGCTTAGCTGGCATAATCCCTGATGAACAAATAAAGGTAATTTTTCTTATTATCAAAGCTCAAGTGTCTCTTCTGTATCTCATCAGTGGTCAATTATCTGGATTAAATATTTGACTGCAATTTTTCAGTCACTTTTTGAGACTGTCCATGACCATTTCAAAGGAAATCTGAAGCTTCATTTGGCAAAAATCGGATTATCTCCACATGATTCACTAAAATATGGGTGAGAATATTTCCATCCCATACAGCCCTTGTTATAAGCTTTTTTTTTTCATTACTGTTGAGAAATAATATTAATCATATCCCGCAAGTTGCAGATGTGTGTCACAAGATTATGCTTTCTACGCACAAAGCTTGAGAGCGATGTCCAGTTGTTCCGAACTCCAAATAGAGTCGCTGAATGACGTCATCTACGGAAAATATTGACCAAATCTAAATACGGAAAATTGTACGCGGTTGTGCAGGAGTCGGGTTCTGCTTTCTAGGAGCTACCCGATTTCAATTCTATTGTTGTTTGCTGCTACTTTTCAGCCATAATCGAGTTGGTTGTGAGATTACTGTGGTACAGGGCATCTTCTTTCCATTTTGATCCCAGTTCTTAAGGTTGCTGAACAGGCCAAATCTTTATAGATTCTACTAGTCATGATATCTGATTGTGCCTTCTTACTTGCTGTGATTTTGTCTACTTTACCTTTGTTAACTCTCATATGTCTTGTTCTCAATACGACATTCCTGATGTATAATCAAAATATGTCACAGTTTTACATATTACGAGATTATCTGGGTTATCGATGATGAGCTTGTAAGTGCTACATTATAAAACATACTCTTCACAAAGTTTATCTATCATTTGAAAACTGTTTGAAAGAAAAGAGTTGTTAGAAGCTGTGCAGCGTCCGGGCAGATACGAAAATGTAGAGTTACAGGGGCACCCGTCCTGGTAAGGCTTTTGCCCAACTGGCAATGCACTAATTTGCTTCTGAAGCGAGAAATCCGCTTCAGAAGTGGCGACCGGGACGAGTTAGTTCGATGAAGCAGAGTGCGCATACCGCAACGGTCATTAGGGTCCCACAGACTCTGCGTCTTAACCTTGGCGGCTAGCGACAAAATCCAAATCGAGAGCTTCTGGAAAAGTCCGTTTTCGGCGTTCTCGTGCCCTCCAAGCTGCATTTTCAGAATCACGGAGGAATAAGCCCAGGTAAGCAAAAAAAAATTCCATTGAAATTTTGCCGGGACGCTGCCTTAAATCTCGACCGACTGGCTTGGGCTCTGCACCGCGTTCACAAACGTGTTCTGGTCATTTCCTGAGAAGCTTCACGTTTGCTTGGTGTGGGAAAATGCTCAGAGAACAAGTTCGTGAGCGTGGGTCATTTGCGATGCGGTCGCGCGAGACTTGAGCCGTTTGAGACGTGCTCATATCTGTGAGACAGGAATAATTCCTCGACTCTTAAACGAAACCAACCGCCAATCTTGTACTCTTGTATTGAATCTACCGCTTGATAATTAGCAGAATAACAACCCTTATGTAAACACATCTTCTTGGAGCTCTTTGATGGGTAGGATTCATATTTTTAGGAGATCATATCGGTGAGCTGTTGTATTCGGCTCTACGTCAGACTTTCGTCATCTCCGATCCTTCCAGACTTTCATGCAGCTATGGGAACACCTCTTGGTCCTGTTAGAATAAATCTCGGAGATAAGATCAAGGACCAATTTGTTGTGAAGAGAAAAATCGGCGAAGGAGCTTGCGGACAAGTTTACCTGGTGAATATCGTCGACCAAAATGGAAAGGTGACAAAGCTCAAAAAGCACTTTACTTGGCGGTTGTACGGCCAATTTTCAGATCAGAGGAAAGGCTGCAATGAAAGTGGAACCATTAATGAAGAGCAAAGATGACGAAATTCTTAAAATGGAAATATTCGTGTTGAAGAAAATTCAAAAGTGCGTCTGGTGTTTGGTCATCAGAATTCTACCCTGGAATTTCCGTGGCATATATCAAAGAATTCGGATCTCTCACTGACCTGGCCTTCTAGCTTACTCCGTGCTCTCATACCGATAATTACGATTACATGATGGACCGTGGCAGGGCGTAGGGTTGAAAAGATCAGTTTGAAAACTCCAGCGAAAACTCCATCATATGTAGATCGGGGTTACGTTCGTTCAGTAGCGCTGCCAGCAGTATATGGTATTCGCGAAAGTTCATTCGGCATTTCTTGAGCGTCTTCCTTTGGTTGCGTCCAGTGCTTCACATTGTCTGCAACCGAGGTGGTCCCCTTAAAGGCTATTTTGCAGGTGGCGTTTTTACTGACCGCTCAAGATCGACTGCGTTGGGATCCTGATTCAAGACTCTTCTTCTTTCAAGCAACCCTTTGCTGGCATCTAGATGCGTTCCATGTTCTCCTTACCAGTCGTTCCAGCGCACTATCCTTAAATTCGCAAGCCTCTAGCCCGTCATTTGTAGGTGTCAATGAGCCAATCACACCCTGATGTGAGCTTCATCTTCTCCCATTGCGATGAGATCCCTCGTGTCTCCGTGAAAAGTACTAGTTCCAATTCGTCAGCTAGCCCATTTGTCAATCGGGTATGCATTCTTGGTCGTCCTTTCCTGTAGAGCAACAACGTGGTACTCTTCTGTTCTGCAGCTTCCATTGTGGAGATTGACGTCTGTAGACCGTTGTACGCGCACAGCACGACGATCTAGACATGCCTCATTGGCCTAGTCACCATGCGACACCTCAAGTGGGATCCGATGGGTAGGGTCACCTTCACGTTTTGCTGATCTGGTAGTTAGCTCTGACAAGAGCAGACTTACTGGGCACAGTTCACAGCAATCGTCGGTCTTGGAATGTGGAATGGGGTTTTGTCAGCCAATGTTATCCACATCTAGATAATTCCGGCCCGGTCTTGTATCAGCTAGGTATTCACAGTTTTCAACATGCCGAAGTATACAAGTATAAGCTGTACATTGCAGTTCGACATTCACTTCACCTCCAACCTAATGGCAGATCAGAGCGAAGATGCACATGTCAAATAAACATATCCTTAATACCACTGGCGGTCGCAGGATTTCCGTCCAGGGGGTGGAAGAACTTTTCAGATGAAGGTGTGTGGCTAACGAAAACCTCCAAAAAAGTCTTTGAGGTGCTTCCCAAAGTTTTTGCGGGTCCATAACCCCTAACAGATTTTTTTACAAGGCTAATTTGATTTCTGAAAAATTTTAAAAAATTATTTCAGTTGTTTACAAAAATAAACAAGTACTTGCACATGTTTATAACCCATGTAAGTAGATTTCAAAGATTTCGCGACCCATTCTCGGGTTGGGGGGGGGGGGGGAGGAGGGGTCGCCGCTGGGTTATACCTGTCCCAATCCGGATAAATCATCGCCACGACTTTGCTCACATCTACGTCTTGTTTGTAGCTCTCTCCTCAATCTCTTCTCTGCGACAACGCGCATGTGCAGCGCAAACCCCTAGCGTACGAGCGCGCAAATTTTCACCAACGTTTCGGCTTAATCCCGGTTCGGACAGACTGTAAATCTCTGCAGATCAAAACTCAAAGAAAACGTTTGCAGCTCCCATCACGTTTGCCGATGTCTTGCTTCTGGAAAAATGGATTCCTACACTTTTCTTGTGATGAGTCTGCTGGGGAAGGAGCTTTCAGATATCAGAAGGCGCCTACCAAATAGGAAGATTAGTGTACCGTCAACTCTGAGAATATCAATTCAAGTCGTTAGGGTATATCCCCCAGCACTCCTCCTCCGGAATATTAGATTATCATTTACGTCCAGGGTTTGCAAGACATACATGAAGCTGGATTTATACATAGGGATGTAAAGCCAAGTAATCTAGCTATGGGCCTTTACAATACGCAGGTAGATTTTGGAAAAAAATTCATTCTAGGGTGTGTACTGCATTTCTTAAGGTGGTATATGTCTTTGATTTCGGCCTCGCTCGACAGATCTTACTTCCTGATGCCACTGGGAGGCTAAAGTTGCGCGAACCAAGGGTGAAGGTGTGTAATTTACATTTCGAAGCAGAGCAAAACTGATTGATTAGGTGATGTTTCGCGGAACGGTACGTTACTGCTCGCTAAATGTCCACCAACACAAGGAACAGGGACGTCATGATGATCTGTCAGTTACTCGTTTAGCCTCTTGAGAGCAAATTGGAATTTAATATCGTCCAAATCCAGATATGGCGGATTGTACTCTATGATAGAGTGCGTAACAGGTGCTCTCCCATGGAGAGGAATGGTGAGAAAAGAGGCAGCCAAAGTCAAAGAGAATACAACGGACGCTGTTCTTTGCAAGGTGGGATGCTCGTACTTTTTTGTAGAATCTGATTAGTGGAAACTTGGGCCTTCCAGTTTAATTAATGGAAAATTGGGCCTATTAAACAAAGAACCCCCCAGCTAACGGCTGATTTCTCAAAGCCACAATTTAGGCATGTCCTCCTTCCTTCTTAGAATGGGCAATGACGTTGCGAAAGTTGACTTACCGCGATATACCCCCATACAAACTTTTTATGGAAAAGTTGAGGCAGGATCTACCTCCAAAAATCAAGATGTAAGTGATCATGCCAATCAAAATGTCACACTAATTCGAAGACCTTCAGGACAGACCCTTACGAGTGGAACAAACCCGGTGAGAAAGTCATAGAGAAAGAAGGCGGTGGTGTGAAAAGCGATCGCGCAGAAGCTGACAAGGTACATATTCAAGTTGAAATAGACGAGATTTTTAATATAGAGGTTTATCTTGGGTTTAGGACAATGCCGCTGATAGGAAAACATTGGACGAAGTGGATGAAAGCGTTGTTACAGAAGAGAAAGGCTCTAGTATGGCGAGCGTGGACACTGAAGAGTATGCTAAAGAAGATACATTAGAAGGAATTTGAGATTAAAAGTTTATGATGTTGTTTCGATCTATCAGTTCAAACACACAAAAAACTTTTCGCCGCCCTTGCGGGAAACTTGAGATCACTCGTACTTTGATCATGAGATCGAGGAAGACGGAAGTCAGTTTCGGGTAATTAATTCCGACAGACGACAGCAAAAAATAGACTTCAAGCTTATCATGGATGAATGTTGACATAGTTTTGGAACTTATGTCCGTCTTCTGAGCGGAAAACCAAAATTGGTAATATCCTTTGTTAGTCCGTCGTATCCTCGGCATTTAGGATGTTAGGGGAACTAAGGGTTGCTTCATTTTGCTGCACTCAAATATCGTCCTCTTACTCGATAAAAATTCGATAAAATGACTCGACTAAGATCGTAGCACGGATATTATGATCAGGTTGGAAAAGATTTCGGACATTTTTAGATTGAATCTGCCATTACTCGAAAAATTTGCGGTTGTAAATACTTCCCTACACATGTACCATTTGATTCAACTGGTTTGGCTTCGGGAAGGCGGGGCTCCGTGACCTAATTAAGGCTAGCTGATGATCAGAGAGCACCTGCGCAAGAGAGACGCAGATGCGTCGCGGCCGCGAGCGGCCTTAATTACGTCATAAATCCCCACCTTCTCGAAGCCAAACCAATTGAATCAAAGGTTAGCTGCTGATCTCTGAGAAATGGGGGAGAGTCTTGGATTAATGGGGCGGAGCTTGCCACTTTCCACAGCCGTCTTTTTGCTATTTGAGCTCAACTTCCATACAGGCTATGCATATAGTAATGTGTCTATTACAAACTGGAACATGTGGGGATATCATAACGCTTATGAATTGGAGATGTGGGTTAAGTCAACATTTTGAGACGTAAAATTTTTGCCTGTATTTTCACTTTCATTTTTCATTTTCCCGTACCTCAGATTTATGAATCCAAAGTCTGAGTGAGTAATAGAAATTATGGAGCTCTTAGTGTAGAATTGGATCTAAAATTTATAGGGCCCCCTTTTGAAGGACTATGTTCAATAGTATAACAGTGTTGATCCATAGAAGCATCATTCCTCTTCCGAAAAACCAACACAGCATTGAACATTGAACCACTCTTTTTCGTATGAATGAGAGATTTGTTATAACAACGAAAGCCAATGAATTATATTACTTACCTATTAAACAATTTATTTTACGAATAGATGGATGGCGGCTGAGCTAGCTAAAAAGCCCTTTGTGTAAATAATGCGCCTGAAGATTACATCCAACTTAATTTCTTAATTTTTATGGAGTAGAATCACCTCTACTTATCTTTTTAAGCATTTGTAAAATTGAGTCCCCTACAAATTCATGTATAAACTATATTTTGTGCTGATCACCCAGCAGCAGTTGGCATAAATTTCTGTATGTTACAAGGTAACATTGAAGTTTAACAGTGGAAAGTTCGCAACCGTTCATAAAGAAACCTTGTCTGTTTTTTTTTTGACCTATTGATAAAAAATTGTTGTTTCAGCTACTAGGGTGATCCGAAAGTAATGGGCCTAAGAGAATAAATGCAGTTTTTTTTTTCAAACAAATTACTTTGCTGAATGCCAAAGTTTTGTCAAATGGTACATATCGAAAACTTCCGATCGACGTTTATAGACGGGCACTGTCACAAGGCGTTATTTTTATAAGCGGTCAAGATTGAAGCGCATCACTTCAAGTGATATCAAACTCTGGGCAGCACCTTGCAATAAAACAAGCGAGCCTACCAAAATCTGCGCAGCAGTGGCTGGGGGATCTGCAATCAAATCCGCGATAGTGTGGTTTTTTTTTATTTTCTTAATTTTTCCGTACCCAACATGAGGAAAGGAGTTGAGACATTCTGCAATAACTCGGGATGAAAAGATTTTTGTTTAGTACCCTAATCATGCATGTTTTCATATTTTGCTAGATCTCTTCTTCAAAGGATAGTTTACTACCTGTCTGTAAAGACATATATGGTTCATCCCAATTTGGAACGCTGAGCTCCATCTACACAATCTGCTGAATTTTGAAAAGAGTCTTGACATAATTCTACGCAAAGAAATTCCGCGTTTTTTCTGTTGCACCAACGGCTGCGCTGCAATCAAATATGATAATTTCAAAAACTCGTTCAGCAGATAGTGAAGGCAGATTTGTGCCGTTCCAAACAGAGGAACCATATATGCTTTGATAGAAACAGCTGGATCGACTTACAAGGGAGTCAGAAGTCGAAGTGGCCAATCCAAACAAGCTGTACACCATTCAATGCAGCATAGAATGCCGATTTCAAATCTGTCTTCCATATCTGCAGAGCGCCCTTGTAGGCGAAGTTATGAGCAGCTTTACTGCGAAAAAATCGTACATATAATTTGCGATTAGGCACATTATTGCTCTTCTAGCTCACCTTCATATATGGGCCATACGAAGTGACTTAAATGCATTTTTTTGTCCAACGCTGAGCCGAGAATGGCTTCGTGGCCAAGTTTGCACTCAACACGCATTTCTTAGCGAAAAATGGCCTTTAACGGCTTATAATTTCATGCACAAAACTGGTCTGCAGATAAAGGAAATATTTGGAGTCAGCGCTTTATGCTGCATCTAATGGTATGCAGCTAGCTTGATTTGGCCACCTCGATTTCTGACCATTCCCCTGTTAGTATCCTTTCCTCGTTAAACGAACGAAGGGCTAATAATTACCTTATAGTAGAAGGAATTTTTTCCATAACGCAAGAGAGAAGTAAGCAAATTGGTACAATTTCACGATTAGTTGCATAATTTGCGATGAATTTGACGAGCACTTACCCACGATAAGGAAGATGAGTTGTTTTCTATCAGTGCCTCTTAGAGATCATAGTACTGTTCAGCTGTTGTAGAAAGCACATTCCGTACATTCATTTTATAGAAATGGAGAGGAACTCTATTGATTTGCTAATGAACTACGAAGATCTAATAATTACCAAATCTGTATAGTTGGTGGGAAAATGCCTTGAACCATACTGAAGACTTTATCTCTTTCAAAACTGTATCTTAATGCCTGCGACAGTCCTTAAAAATTCATTGCACGGATTAAATGCGCTTATCTCTAGTAAATAACTGCTTATAAAGTGTTGCATTGCGGGACTGTGTTGCCATCTGCAACGTATGAATTGTGACATACCTTACGATTCAAGTTGGAAGGCGGGGCTTCGAGGCTTAATCAAGACTAAATGATCAGAGAGCATGGCCGCGAGAGAGACGCAGACTGCGTCGGAGGTGCTAGCGGTCAAATTCCAGCCGTCGATCCTGAATCAAAGGATATATGAACTGCGATTTTCAGAATTGGCGAATTTTTCGGCTACGCTGGATATGCGGAAACAAAAGTAAGTTCGTTGAGACTTGCACCACGCCCTGGATTGGAAAGATCGCCCAGACTCTGGTTGCGAGATTGGCGAAGATTGTCTCAGAAGGGACCGGGCGAGCACAAATACAACTAAATTTTTTGAACCTCCGCAGATTATAGAAAATGGTCCTTGATTTTTGCTGAACTCCTAGTTCACTCTGCTTGATGGTCAGTTATTCTTCTGCCAATAAAAACATAAGCGACCTCCAGAATCTGTGGACAGTTTTCGCAATTCATCAAATGAGGAAGTCACTCAGATTTTTTTCCGGTGTGTGCTCACCCTCACAGATTGTCCAAAGAGGTGTTTGTTAACGCCTCTCGTCTCTACCCCCTTCCCACCCCAATCTCTCCTCCACGACACTGAAAGTCAAGCCTAGTACAATGTCAGTCAACACAACGAGCCCACTGCGCACTACACCGATAGGGCTGTTCAAACAAAGGGCTGTGGCCCTAGCCACCTATACGCTGCACACATGCAAAGGCAAATGAATTACCGCCTAGCCACGGCATAATAGCCTACTTTCCTGGTAAATAGTCGATGGTTCGTCGATTAGATCTGCACCCCCTCGTTTCGTAGAGTAGCCATTGGAACTCGTGTACATGATATCCATTCCATAAAAGGACAAACTGATAAGATAACGCCGCCACGCAATAAAAGAAGCCACACACAATGTGCATTGATACATGCGCGTTATCAGGATGATACTACGACCTAGCAGAATGCTGTTATCTTTAGAAGGTGGTCTTAGCAGAAAATCTGAAACTTTTGATGCGAATTATGTGGTGCAAGTAACTTCGCAATTCATCGACAGAAAAACTTCGATGGAATTCGACAGCAGCTGTTGTTTTGGAGTAGCTGTCAACAACATAGCTGTTTGATAAGCTCAGAGTTGTAGTAATAGCGCAATCCCATCGAATTTCACACATTATGTAAAGGTACAAAGCCGATTTAATTGTTAGTTCCTATGACTTAATTTAGATATGTGCGAAGCCTGCAAAATTCGTTCAAGTACAGAAACTCTTCTTGTCATAAAATGTACTTTTGAACGGCTTTAGTTGCAGCTCTCTAGCAAACTGAATAAAAGTGACATGATCAAAATTTGCCGTTCCCTCCACAAATCCCCCGTGACAAGTCCCCTCCGAAAAATCGCACAAGATACACAAATGAGTATCGACCGTTTGATAAGCCAGCGCAGAATTATTAGCCGTGAATAAATTTTTGCTATGAGGCTTTTCTATGTAACTAATTGTCATTCAAAGCAAACAATTCATCTGCGCTTTCGCTGATTCGATATTTGCTGATTTGATTTGATTATTGAATATTCATAAAACGAAGCTGTACTGATACATCCAAGTATGATTTGTATATTGGCTACAAACGAGTCACATTCTTCATTCATCACTCACGACTACATTTCACCCTAATCTTTCTTAACAGAAGTCTCAAAAATTTGTCGGCGGGGGGGGGGGGGAGGGGGAGAAGCGCAGTAGAAATTTTCTCATTGGATTTACCTGCTTTCCGAAATTGTTGTGGGGTACAGACAACGGAGGCAACAAAGCCCAGATAAATTCTTTGCGAAAGTGATTTGTATTTTCACAGAATTGGAAATGAAGATTGTTCTCAAGTGAAAAAGTTGACGGCAAAATTGGATTTTGTATTCATTAACTTTATTTCGTAGGCCACAATTACACTACCCTTCAAGAAATCCAATATTTAGATCAATCTTATATGGAAAATATTCTATTTTCCTAATACTCTGCTTATCTTTGTGACTGACATCAAAACGCTACGAGGGCCACCTCGAAGCCCACCGAAAAAGAACGTCAAAAATGACAAATGAACAGAAATTCCTTTGCAAATTCTCCCAGAATTACGTATCTGCCCTAGTCAAGCTCCTCTGAGCCTAGCTGCGAACACCCATGCTCTCTCACCATTTACGGCTATTGGAGTAGACTGATCCGAAATCGATCACGATTATTTTCCCCGAAACATCGGTCGTTACGGCAACGAGCACACGAATCATCCGCAGAGATGGCGGAGGTCATCTACAGGATCTATCGCAAAAAAGTGCATGTCTAATTTGTGTTTCGACAATGGTCCTCATTCAAAAACTTTGCAAAAATCATCGTCTGAATATGTTCTGGTTTTCCTTTTTGACAAAAAAAGATAGATGATGCAATAGTCTATGACAGCCTCGGCCTGATTGACCGTGACAATGATATTCCGATGGCATTAGTTCTTTCCTCTTATCCTCAAAAATTTGGTAGAAATTTAACTGAATGGCAATGCAAATTTTTTGAACTGCGGTTTATTCTAGCTAGCAACTTCCTCATACATCTCCTCGTTCGAAGACATACGTGGAATGAAACTGATCGCTATAGAACTGAAGGTTGCTTAGCAGCGTTTGCCATAACAGCGGATTTATGGTGGCATCCCAACAAAGAATAATGATCTATCTTGCTTTGTAAAAGATTCAGGCTACCGATGCAAATTTTGTCACAGGATTTTCGAAGAGGTTCTTAGAAAGATTTTCGGTTTGTAATGACTTTATATGCTCACATCAATGCCACACGAGCAATCGCTTGCCCTAATAAATAAATCATTATTTGCACGTTCGATCAAATTTCGTACAGAACAATCATTATCTATTCAGAATTTGTTCTGTCGCCAAGAGTGACGTCTATGTTGTTATTGTCGTTTACTAGTTTGTTTACTTCCTGTTTCTTTGTTCTTGATAACAATCATTAGCAAGGAATTAGCACTAAACTCTCATTTGTTCATTATTTCCGCACTGCTCATGCAACTGAGCACTTCAAGAAGAAGAAATGAATGAGTAATTCTTCAGTCGACATTCGAGAATGTTTTTTTCCAGTGAACACGTATCGTTTCAGCGCATGCGACGTTTGTTGTCAGTCCGTGCCACAACAATTCTCACAGCAGCGAAAACTAATAACAAGTTTTTTTCAAATTTTCAACTGTACTGTGGCAAATAGAAGTGATATATGGCCCTCGTTATTCGTCAGTCACAGATCACCGATTAGCCCTTTTGCCTCAAACAGAGTGCCAAAAAGGTTCAAAGGTCATATGCGACTAACCATTAAATACCTCGATCCTTCTTTTTTTAAGCTCCAGATTTCAGCCTTCTCCCTCTTCACATCTATTTTCTATCTGATTGATCTACCTGACTTTTGTTATCATACTTTAATATAATTCATGAACTCAACTGTTCGTGATTAAGAAATCCTGCATGGATGTGCTTGTAGTTTCACAAAAGGTTTCTGTCATTTCCATGTTAAGAAACGGGTTTCAAAAAGAATATGTCTGCCATTTTTCTCTTACAATAAAAACACTGTATTCTTTTAATTGACAAGCTTTATTTTGAATAACAGCCCGTAGGCAACTTGGGGGTGAATTGGAGACTACTAGGTTAGCGTTTATAGTTGCCCGGGTGCCGGCACAATGCTGGCCGCGGAACAGGACGCCGCGAGACGCCGGAAATTTCTTCTCGTTTGATTCCTGTAGCTATGAACAAGGAGATATGAAAAGCTCGAAAAGCATGCTTCATCGAGTCATTTTGTGTTAGTGTGTGTACTACACTACACGGCACGCGCAACTTCACGACATGTAAGGTTGGAACTTGTCCATTCGATCTCTCCTTGTTTAATTGTCTCATTAATTCAATTGGATATGCATCAATGAATAGTACATATTTCTACAGTTCTTTACGATAGAAGGTTTCAGAGGAGTTACTGGTACGCGCGCGCATCGTCGATTGCCGCGCATAGTGCAATCTCAAATATTAGATTTGGTCTGCCTCTGGCACACAGGTAATGAACTTAGCACGCATTTCATCGCCTTGTACTTGAATTCGTAGTTGTGTTTGCCTTTCTCACGCCTTCGTACTGCCAATGTCACACATTATTGAAAGGAGTTTAGTTCCATGCGAAAAACACTTATCCGTGCGGTTTCAGAGTACAGCCAATTCTCCCACTCTTTGTGATAGATGTCACTGTAAATTACGTTGTAGATCCTACATTCCTCTGGGTGATAGAAATCTTAAAATAACTTCAAAGTATTTCCTCCACATAACCTTTAACATGATGCAATGTCCCCACAGCGCCCTTTTTAAAAGGACGCGTGAAATGACGCAGTTCTCTGTGACTGTAACCCAATTGCTGGGATGAAACTGCAAAAACGAGGACAGCATGTGCAACGATACGTGGCATTGATGCTTTCGTTCTGTTATTCTTATATATGTGCACATCATCCTCGGGCTATTCTACAGTATCCTACAGTCTGTGTCCGAGGCGCAAAGTTACTTACAAGTTACTGTTCAAAAATATGCAAGCGACTTCTTCTCACTTTTCGGCCCGCGAAAGAATTAAGAAGCATCTCAAAAAAATTTTCGCATCGGAGAAGTATTTATGTCGCGCGTCCCCCTC
Organism: Cylicocyclus nassatus; assembly: GCA_958299035.1. Lineage (NCBI taxonomy): Eukaryota > Metazoa > Nematoda > Chromadorea > Rhabditida > Strongylidae > Cylicocyclus > Cylicocyclus nassatus. Next base: position 54,256,802 of record CATQJL010000001.1, read on the forward strand.
CCCTCCCCCCCCCCCCCCCTGAAAGGAAATCGTGGGTACGCCATTGATGACGAGGCATTTTGCCAACCTGACACAGTGACTCCCGCCTGTGGCCGGATCCTAAATTCATTGAGATTCTTTCTGAGCCGTATGATTGTTGGAAATGTAGAGCATGTCGCAGCTTATAAAATCCATATTTCGAATGCATGCCTATTGCAGTCTTATTGCAATTATTCAGCTGTCAAAAGCAAATAAAGACGGACGGCTGGCCTCTAGCAGTTTAGTTCGATTATGCCTTTCATTAACCCTTTCGGACCTGAGTTTTTGCGAGTGAGCCGAGAAGCCTCTCTCCTATTGTTTTTTACTTGTTACCATATGAATAACATTACAGCGGAGTTTGGAGTCTGCTCAACCTTATGAACTATTTCTTTTTGATTTTTCAATTTTTTGGTATTCCGTTTATTTTGGATTTTCAAATCTCCCGCGATACATGTGGACCCGCAAACAGTTAACAGTTACATTTGCTCAGCATCGTACTAAAACATTATGATAATATTATGAATATTTTTTGGCTAATAAACGAGATACTGAAACGGTGCTCAAGCCGGCGCAAATTATTGATTGGTTGAAATCCACTTGTTTACAGAAATGTACATGCTATTCACAGAGAAGCAAATGAACACCCGGTCTCGAAGCTACATTTGGAAGGCAAAGGCTATATGAAGCGTTTGAGAGCAATGAGTAGTGAAATGATGTTTTTGCGCCGGTACAGTAGATCTCTGAATTGATGGTGGCAATTGCCACCACCAGGTCCGAAAGGGTTAACTTTCACATTCAAAGACTGCTTTGCTCACAGTGTGTCCTAATTTGGAGAAACAGTTTTGTTGACTGCTCCAACCATTATATTCATATTCCCTTCTTAAAACCCAGATAATTCTGTAATCAGTGATAATCGCACGATTGTTCGAAATTTTTTTCTGAATTCTTTGATAAGATAGATGCAAGCGTTAGTGGATGACGAACAATGGTTCTAAAAATAGTATGATCTGGTGAAATAGAGCAATACATGATACAAAAGAAGCAAAAAGCAAACAAATGTCATCTTGCACGACTGGTGCCATAGCAAGATGACATCTGCGCAGAAAATCTGTTCTGTGGATTGGAAATGGCCATTTTGCTAAGTCAAACAAGGTACGGGAGAAAGGAGGAGAGCTAATATAAAGACATCCATGAACATACCTGGACCAGCCCCTAGCACTACTGCTGAGACCGCTATATCGCATAATTAACAGCAAGACTTACCACGCAGACGACTCCCGAGTCAATCAAGTAGCTTGTAAGCATTCTATGGTATTTATAACGATCACAGAAGTTGCAGCAGATTAACAAGGGGAAGGGACTATTTTCTGAGTAAGGAAGGATTGGAGCCTTTTTACGTGAAAGCACTGTTATGAATATCTAGTGAATTTTCCAGTTGATATCCGCTTCACAGCATCACAACATCTGTGTGCGAAAAATAGCTATTTTTGAAAATGATGAAAAAGAGAAACCAATAAAAATGACCTTCTCAAGTTCTGTACCCCAAAGCAATTTTTTTGCAAAAAGTTGCCGGCAACGCAATAATAATGATCATTCGTTGAATCTAGCAGGCTATAACAGCTTTATATGCGCGCTGAATTAAGTAGAAATGTGAATATTCGCTCTAAATAAGCAGTTATATAAGAGTTGAGACTCGAAAATCAATTAGTAATCGTTGAAAAGAACTGCCCCAATTTACAGGCATTGCGCAAGATATGAATCGCAAGACGCTTGACCTTCAACAAAGCGTTAGTGGATAGTAAGCAATCAGATCGTGCCCTAATTAAGATTATGCAGTCGAGAACGTCAACAAACAAAAAGTTTCCCAACATGGCTTAGGTTATCTGCCTAAGAAGCATTTTTTTAGTTCATCAGACAACATTTCAAATCTATAACATAGACTTTCAGGCATTTCCCAGCTAATCAAACTAAGTTTGAAAAACCTTTGTAACGTGCCTGTTAGTGAAGACCGGGACATTGTCGAAATTCACGTCAAGTCAGAGCTTTTGAACTAATGCCATACCATGTTTCGGACAGTATCTAGAAGTATCTAGAATGAACACTTGAAGCTCTCTGCTGATTCCCAGATTTGCAACACCTACAAACCCCGCAAAAGCACCATCAAAAGCCCCAGTCTCTTAACACACTCACGAAGAATTGGTCAATTCTCCCCTCCCCCCCCCCCCCGCTTCCTCCATCTTCCATTCTTTGCCCGCCGTGAAAGTGCAGTATGATCGCTCAGCAGTGTGTGACCGCCAACCGACAGCACATTTTTCACCCTAGCTCAATCGATTTTCCGATGAAAACTACGCTAACACACATAGCACGGGTGGGCATTTGGGTCGGATCAATAGTTTAGGGAATAAAAAGAAAACAACTTGATCCAATAATTAGTGTTACGATGAGCTGACGGCAGTCGTTGCTTACATGTCCTCGCAAGCCACGCACTCAGTTAGTTCAACCTTTTTGGGCTTTAGAACAGGCTCTCTTAGAAGGAGGAAGTTCCACACCTCAAAACACGGGTTCCGCGCAGCCGAGTGGACGCAAAGAAGTGAGCACAGCGTCAGAAAACGCCGATCGTCGCAAAACGCCGATTGCGAGCCGTTCGACAGCAGCCAGCGCATTCTTTTGCGTCTGCGCCTCCTAGGGCATCGTTTTGCGCCGCGCACTCTCTGCGCGGACTCTTCCTCTCTTTCCAACGACGCTCTGCGTCACGCACTCTCAGCCACGCCCCACCTCGGTGGCGCGCCGCTACTGGCCATTTCGCGCAATTGACCAATCACAGCCTGCCGCCTGTGCTGACGACTGCTATCACGCCAACTCGACAGCATATATGCCTAGTGGCGGACGCGCGTGCACCTCATTTCGGTTACTAATCAACTCATTCAGCACTCCTTGAACTTTCTAACCCATCAATAGTGTGCAACCTACTCATGCAGTTGTTTTTGCCCTAATCGGACTCTTGAAAATGGTCCACAGCACGACCTCGACCTATATACGAATTCCGTCTCGCATTTTCCAGACGTTTGTTCCATTTCCGAAGCGTTTACGTTCTACCGTTGACCATCACAAATGTTTACTATTTATGTGGATGATTTGACATGGTAATATGCATACAGTGCTCTCTTAAATCGCTTTTTCAGCACTTGGCGAAACGAAATCTTCCCGGAAATGAGGAGCTTGGTCGCACTGCTCCCGATCATCTGCTTTGTAGCAGCAGAGGTCTACTTCAAGGAGGAGTTCTTAGGTATAGTGTTGTTTTTTTGGCGAAGCTTTCCATTTGCTGAACTGCGTTGCAATAGGAGCTATTTAGCTAAGTTCTGTAGGGACATAAAATATAGTGAGCAGATGAGCATCAAGTGTCGATGGATGGCATGCTCGCATTTTTTAGTCTTGGAGTTTCTTATCCTGGAACTTTGTACCTGATCATGTCCAAACATTCTCATATTCAGTTTATAACGCAAGTGCAGCCATCTTGTTTTTTGGGAGTTTGCTTCATCTTTATTTTTAATTTTATGAGTATTGCTGAAAACGGTAACGAGGTAGGGGTAAAAAATCAACGACTCGAGCCCTAACCGAGCAGCAGTCATCGAAGATTCGTTGCTAATATGATACAAAGATCTCTCTCCTGCAGCACGAAGCTTTGAAAAGAGCAAAAGGCGATAATAAGGATTAGTGCTACTAACCTGGAACAATATCTTTTGTTGGCAGACTAAACAATAAATGTTGTCCGGGTTACACTGTCATTTTTTCCCTGTCGTATGGCGTATATTGTGGGGGTTACATATTTCCGAAATGACTAAAGACTAGTACAGCTTACATTCAGTCAAATCAATATGTGACACTCCGTCAGCATCAAGAATGTGGAGAGCACTGCTAGTGATCAGAAATGTTTGGTAAAAACTCATAGACTAAATGAACAGAGAGGCTCCCCTTCTCACTGAATCACGGAACGTGATGACGTAAGCTAGTTTTGTGAAAATCTCAGTAGTCGCTTAATGTTGATTGGTACGGAATCACTGCATCTTTCATCATACCATGCTATCTGGATTGCTCAGTAATCTCTTCCTGTTTGTAGTAGAGTCTGTCTAGAATCAGCATCTGTGTCTTGTATTATCAACAAAGCTGTTCAGATGACTCTTGGGAGGAAAGATGGGTGCAGTCAAAGCATAAGGATGATTATGGAGAGTTCAAATTGTCTGCTGGTAAATACTTTGATGACGAGAAGCGAGACCAAGGAATAAAGACTAGCCAGGATGCAAAATTCTACTCCCGTGCAGCCAAGTTCCCCAAAGTAATATACTGTTTATTACTTGGCTGATGATTTCAATCTTGATGCATTTATTCAGCCTTTCACGAACAAGGGCAAGACTGTTGTTATACAGTTCACGGTTAAGCACGAACAAGGAATTGATTGCGGCGGCGGCTACGTCAAGGTATGCTTTCGTTTTTTTCCAAAGACATCATTTGTATCATATGTGCAAGCCAGACGTGGAATGACATACAATGCAATTAGTTTATATTACCGTTATGTTGTCCTCAAGTGTACTGTTTCTTGCAATGGGCTCTTTTATTTCTGGTGTTGAGGCACTGAAAAGCAATTGAGATAATAACGACTTTATGTTTAGGTAATGAGCTCGGATGTTGATCTTACCGATTTCCATGGTGAGACTCCATACAATGTAATGTTTGGTCCCGATATCTGCGGTCCGACAAAGAAGGTTCATGCCATCCTCAGCTACAAGGGAAAGAATCACCTCATCAAAAAAGATATCCGATGCAAGGTGCGTTTTTGGTGGGAAACTTGAGGTCCATATATCCAGATTCGTGATGCATTTGTATATTATAGGATGACGAACTTACCCATCTGTACACCATGATACTGAATGCTGACAACACTTACGAAGTGCAAATTGATGGCGAGAAAGTCGAGAGTGGAGAACTCGAGGCAGACTGGGACCTCCTTCCAGCCAAGAAAATCAAGGATCCCGATGCGAAAAAACCCGAAGACTGGGATGAGAGAGAATACATCGATGATGCTGAGGACAAGAAGGTAAGGAGATGCGCCATGATTATTCTAATTACGATTTCAACCATTCCAGCCAGAAGACTGGGACAAGCCAGAGCACATCCCTGACCCAGATGCAAAGAAGCCCGACGATTGGGATGATGAAATGGATGGAGAATGGGAGCCCCCCATGATCGATAACCCTGAGTACAAGGGAGAGTGGAAGCCGAAGCAGATCAAAAATCCCGCCTACAAAGGAAAATGGATTCATCCTGAAATCGACAACCCAGAGTACACTCCTGATGATGAGCTCTACCTGTACAAAGATTGGGGAGCAATCGGTTTCGACCTTTGGCAAGTAAAATCTGGCACAATCTTTGACAACATAATTGTTACCGACTCCGTCGAAGAGGCTAAGGCTCATGCGGCAGAGACATTCGAGAAGTTGAAGACGGTCGAAAAGGAGAAGAAGGAGAAAGCCGACGAGGAAGAGAGGAAGAAGTTGGAAGAGGAAGCCAAGAAGAGAGAGGAAGAAGAGAAGAAAAAGAAGGAGGAGAAGGAAGAAGAAGAGAAAGAAGAGGAAGAAGAAAAGGCGGAAGAAGCTCACGAAGAATTATAAATTTTGCCAAGCTCCGTTGTTTCGGGTCGGGTGACCACTTTCACGATTTGTGGATTCTGGTCTCATTTCTAGCCCTTTTTGTTTGAGTTGTTGTTTTTTATTGATTATTATCATGTTTTGCTTCACCAATTCATAAGGTGTCGTGGTTGGGTTTGTTTTTATATGAGAGTATCTCGACACCCTGCCTCGTACTGCTTTCTCATTGGTTGAAATGTGTTATAATAAATTATTTATATGTACTAGAAATTTGAATACCGCCTTGCACTCCCTTTCTAATTTTTTTTTGATTTGTTGTGCACTATAGCAGTTGATTGTGTTCGAGAGCAAGAATACATTATCTCAAAGGTTTGTTGACTCTATCAGTTAAGATTTCCATTTTTGAGTTTGCTTTACGCTTTTCTAAAGGTATATTGTAGTCCAGCTTCTTTTCTAGAAGTTAGATTAGGAGCATTTTCGTGCCTACCGAGTAGTTGATGAATGTTTGAACGTTGAGAACGAGATGTGACAAGTCGTACAATAATGATACGAGAAAGTCTTTCCTCTCAAATTCAAAACAGTTTCTTTACATCTATAATATATGGCGGCATGAGTTGTGCATGTTAATATGTTTCGTAAGACCCACGCAGCATATGCAGACATATGATACTCGTTGATCAACGGTTAACGGATTGTCGAGAGTTTTGTAAATGCAGGCTGCTACTTCACTACGCTTACATATACATCGTAAAAATGTTTCCCTTCAGTCAGTCTCCGCGAAGTATCGCTTTTTCCTGCTTCCAGTATGCAAAACTCGTAGAAAAACAGCAACCTGAGTACCCTTTCGACCCCTCTGAAACTCGCTTTGGAGCTCAAATGTATGGCCTAGAGAGCGAAGCTGTATCGTTTTTCGCGCAATCCTCGAGAAAAGGTCAAAATGTAGACGTCTGCCCGATGATGAAAATCAGTTCAACAGATATCTCGAAGAAGTGAGAAAGCCACTCGCAAGAAACTTCGTCGTCATCGTTCTGCAGCTGGGTTCAATCGTTCGGGCCAAGTCATTGAGCTGGAAAGCTGTTCAGTGCTATATGACGGTTGGATAGCGGCGCTATCAAAAGCTCCTTGTAAAGGCACTGCAAGACAAAGGCGCAAAAGCGGTACTAGTTGAACGGGCGCGACGGTGACGCGCGCGTATCCTCATCGTTGTAAATCCGGCAGTCATGCGCTCTGCAGCTAATAAAGCCGCGTTCGCGTCAAAGATATTGCGCCTTCGTTATGCAGCAGCGTATAGGGATTACAGAGGTATAGGTCATTTATAAAACCGTGACGACGGATTTGACTGCGGCCACTTATGGATGTCCTACCACCCTCTTAATGGTAGATACCATCTAAAATGATAACTGAGCCTTGGACGTCCACAAAAACACCTTCTAACGCACATATTTATCTTTATTGCACCAAAACAAGATCAATGTCAATAACCCGGAAAACAACACCAATAGAACAAACAAGAGCAAGGAGATCTGAGCCCATAGACGAGGTGACAATCCACGAACTACGATAATATTTACGTTTGTGTGTGTGTCTTGTCTGGATCTCTGTCTGTCACGACATTCATAGAGCGCGTTCCTGCCAACGTAATGAGCCCAAATTTTGCATAGCGCATGCTACCAGCTTGAAGGTTTACCACATAAAAGCACTTGAGTGGGTCCCTCGAAGACTGCGCTTCACACAGTTCCACTTTGCTTGCGGTTAGTAAAAATGGGTCCATAGGTCCATAGTACCACTTTCTGCGTTATGATATGTTTGACAAGCTACAGTGCAAGCCGTAGACTTTAGCTCAAAAAGAAATCAAAAGTTCATTACTTTACGAAACGGCGCCAAAACGAATTAGTTGCTAAACGGCCAAGCTAAGATTTTCTAGGCACTTGTGAAGATTTCTGCATATAGATGTAGCTCACGGTGATTATTGTCCTTATGGCCAATACTAAGCCAAAAAAAATTTCAAAAACCGTCTCAAATGCTATTGCTCTTCTGTAAAAAGTTTTAACCACGCGGAATTACCGATCCTACAGGAAACCTTTCGAAATGAATAGTTGTTTATAAGTCATTCGTGATGAACGCCACTGGGTGAGTTTCAAGGCCATCGATTTGCGAGTATAGGGTAGAAGACGAGCAGAAGACGTGGATGATAGAGGCAGTGGGAGCCTCTGCGAAACAGAGGTGACGCACTGATTATACTGTAATCTATCAAAGTATCATTATGTCAGACGCCTTGCAATACTTATGAAGACGATGAGATGGCTATAGTCCACTGCACGAAATCGCCCAGGTCGCTCTAGGCTAACTCACGCGAGCGGCCTGCAGCGTGGCTGCCTAACATGGGCGCTATGATGACTCATGCGCGCGAATGCCAATGTCAGCCCGCAAGAGACAAGTTCGCGGGCGTTCAGTCCGGGCGATTCCGTGCAGTCAACTAGGGAGACGGTCAAATGGCACGTATTGATCGATTGTCGCTAATTAGAACGAAGCAAGAAGAAAGTGCAAAATTAATTTAATACTTTCGGATTCCGACTAATGATCCTCCATTGCACTTTCTGATATGATGGCAAAGCATTTGGACTTTGAAAACCTTGATTATGTAGAGTACCATTCTCTTCTGGCAATGACAGAAGGAGATTCTTTACAAACAGAGTCAGCGGCGATCTTGATAAATTGATGAGGAAGGGTATGCTCCCTTTCAAATTGTCTCAGTTCAAAATAGTGCTTGAGAACTATCTTCGTTCGCCATAGTTCCTTCATACAATTGATAGGCCTCTCTGATTTGTCGTGTTGATTTGTGTGATTCGTTCTGATTTGTTGTGTTGATTTGTTTTGTTGATTATACTTCATGTTTTGTTGAATGTAATATGCATAGGTATTCCCTACGCAATAAATAAAAATAAAAAAATGACGACTACCAGAACGCGCTTTCGACATACACCCAGTCAACTATACCTAGTACTTTAGTTAGAGAATATTCGTGTTCGAATAATTTGTTCGAAATATTCGACTATTCGAATATTCGAATAGTCGAATAAATGAAAAAGGCCTATATTCGAATAATTCGTTCATTCGATGATTTGGAAAAATGAGTTATTCGAATATTCGTTTATTCGAGGATTTTTAAAAGAGAGTTGATCGAATATTTGAATATTTGAGACAACTTGAAAAGCAGTCATTCAATCATTCGAATATTTAAGAACATTCATTCGAACATTCCATGTCAAAAAAAAGTTGCAGCTGTTCTACACTGAGTACAAGTATGTCCCGATCGGTCAATCACACAAATCTTATATATAAAGCTGATTGTCTGTTTGTCTGTATGTCTGTATGTCTGTATGTCTGTATGTCTGTATGTATGTACGTATGTTCCGAATAGAAAATTCCATTTCTGAACCGATCCGGACCAAACTTGGCACACATACACTTCGGGCCCCGGCGCGTGTCATAGGCTACTTTTCGTCATCGATCGATATCGATTTTATCGATCTTTATCTGTGCCGATAGAATCGGCACCTCTTTCACCTCCTCTGATGATTACCATGAAGGTCATGCATAAGCATGACCTGCTGTGATATGAGCACCGTCACTGCCCAAAATATGTTAACTTACTTTGCCACGCCTACAGTCTGCTCCAATCCTAACCAGGCCAAAATTGGCTTGGCGGGAGTGCGCGTCGCGAGGGTTTCGCGCCACTCCTGCGTCTAGCTAGTCTGCTCTCTCCTCAATCTCTTCGCTCTCCGCGACAGCGCGCGTATGCAGCGCAAGCCCCCAGTGCTGCGAGCGCGCAAATTCAGCCGAGGGTTCGGCCTGGTCCCGATTGGGGCAGACTGTATAATCGACAGCATTCTACTACTGCACTAATACGTGCACGTCGTCTGTTCATAAATCTACATCACATGTGTTCTGTATAACATTGGAGTCAATTACTCCCAATCAGGCGCTAATTCGCCTCGGGCCACAATACTGCCAAGGAACCACCGATACATTTGGTGCATCGGCTAAATCAGTAAGGCCGATAATATTCTACTTCGCTGCAAAATGATTCCACTTCTCCACATAGAAGAAGTGCGTGGATCTACCAAGGATCTCGCGAAACTAATGCAGAAGCACGCTTTCCACGGTAAGAAAAGCACATTTCCAGAAGATGAGCAGGAACGACAGAAGATGTGCGTCCACAAGCTGGACGTGCTGGCGATTTGTGTCAAGGAAATCAAAAGAGGAACACATTCGCTACAATCAAAAATCGATGCACTAGAGGAGCTCTACACAAGCGAGAGCTCGAAAGCGCTGAAGAAACTAATGCTGAAGGAACTGGAAGCATACGAGGAAGAGATAAGCTTTTTTCGTACTATTGGTGATGCTGAAACTTTCCTCTTCACCTTAAAAGATTATATGATGGAATGTGAGATACAACTAGCACTAATGAGGAACAGAAAGAATTTCGCTTCGTCACTGAGGAACAAAAACAAAGAACAAACTTCCGCCACAGATCAGTCGGCTAAAGAAGAGCCTAATGCTGATTCCAGGAGTGATTGCAGTGCTGAGAACAGCATAATATACGCTCAGGACAAAAAACAAAAGAAGTCCCCGGAACCAGCCATTCTAAACCTTGATGACGGCTACTGTGCGACGAAAATAGAAGCAAAAAATTCACCGCAGAGCAATTCGACAGAGGAAAAGACAAAAGGACGCAAAAAGTCGAATAGCAGTGATGATCGATGCAGTGAGAAGGTCTACTCTGCCCACAACGAGGAGCCTTTCCAGGTCATGACGCCCCTGGTAATAACCAGTGAACAGACAGCTGTCTCCAGAAATGAAAACAAGAAGATCGCTCCCATTGAAGATATTCCAGAGTTTAACTCCATGTTATTCTGTCATATTCAATTCAATAATCACATCCTCTCTATTGAAGTCTACTCTCTACAATCATTTGCCTATTGCCGGCGCCACGTCCGCTCATACTTCGCGGATCTCAACACAGTCAAAGCAATACGTGCCGGTCACCAGCGACCACTGCTCGATCCAGATAAGAAGAATTTACGAAAAGGAGTAAATTATTTGATGTGTTTTCGTCATGTGCTGTCTCTCTTTTCTGCTTCATGCCTGGCCGGCGGCAGTGTGCCGATAGAATCGGCACCTCTTTCACCTCCTCTGATGATTACCATGAAGGTCATGCATAAGCATGACCTGCTGTGATATGAGCACCGTCACTGCCCAAAATATGTTAACTTACTTTGCCACGCCTATAATCGACAGCATTCTACTACTGCACTAATACGTGCACGTCGTCTGTTCATAAATCTACATCACATGTGTTCTGTATAACATTGGAGTCAATTACTCCCAATCAGGCGCTAATTCGCCTCGGGCCACAATACGGCCAAGGAACCACCGATACATTATCGATTTTTTTGCTGAGTTCACCTACGGGGCTGGGAGTTGGCACAGGGGGTAATCGAGCATGGGGATTCCGAATACAATATTGGTTTTCAGGATTATCGATTACTTTTATCGATTTTATCGATTTTTTTGCAAAGTTTGAGCTACGGGGCTGGGAGTTGGCACAGGGGGGTAATCGAGCATGGGGATTCCGAATACAATATTGGTTTTCGGGATTATCGATTACTTTTATCGATTTTATCGATTTTTTTGCAAAGTTTGAGCTAGGGGGCTGGGAGTTGGCACACGGGGGTAATCGAGCATGCTGATCATCCCCAAGGGGGGTGATCAGCATGCTCGATTACACCCCTGTGCCAAATTCCAGCCCCTAGCTCAAATTTTCAAAAAATCGATAAAAGTAATGGACGATCTTGAAAACTAATATTGTATTCGTAATCTGCATGCTCGATTACCCCCTGTGCAAACTCCCAGCCCCGCAGGTCAAACTTTACAAAAAAATCGATAAAATCGATAAAAGTAATGGACGATCCTGAAAACTAATATTGTGTTCGTAATCAGCATGCTCGATTACCCCCTGTGCAAAATCCCAGCCTCGCATATCAAAATTTACAAAAAATCGATAAAATCAATAAAAGTAATCGATAATTCTGAAAACTAATATTGTATTCGGAATCCCATGCTCACCCCCCCCCCCCCCCCTGTGCCAACTCCTAGCCCTGTAGGTGAACTCTGCAAAAAAATCGATAAAAATCGGTAAAATCGACATCAATCGATAACGAAAAGTGGACTGTGACACCCGCCGGGGCCCGAAGTGTATGTGTGCCAAGTTTGGTCCGGATACGGCGGAGCCGGGTAAGCCAGCTAGTGAATCATATGACAGAATGGCTAGCAAGCTTCCCTTTTTGAGGCATGAGTCGCGAGTCATGCCAGAGCATAGTGATGACAAGTCGGTACTATTCCACATAAGTTGACCCAAAAAATGAAAATCGTGAATCTCGCTAAAACTTCGTCTAGGGGGGGGGGGGGTTATTTGGTACGCTGAACACGAATATGATATTTACCAGTCCAAAGCGCCGCTTCGCGGCGCTTTGGACTGGCTTGCGTGCGAAGTGAGATGTGTCTAGAAACTATAGCTGTCAAAGTTTGAGGTGTACCTTTTCTTTTCCAAAAAATTCACTGATGGTTCTATGGAAAAGCACTGATGACAATAAACATAAATTAGTCTCTAGCAAACAAATCTCTAAGGATAATTTCAACTGTGCTGGCTGTTTCGCGCTCCAAGTTTTTTGATCAAAGGAGCTCAAATGCTTGCCGCTCCCTAGTGGCGTCTTCTTCTCTGCCATAGTAACTCTGAGTACCGTTTTCCCTAGTAAACCTCATCTCTCTTCTCCACCCCTCCCCTCTGCCCTTCATGCCCTCCCCTCAAGCCAGTGAAGAATAGAAAAGAACAGATTAGTCCAGGCTTAGCTTAGACTTCAATAAATTTTTATCGAAAATCTCTTTACTCTGGGCTTATTCCTGAAGAAAGTGTGAGGGATAAGGTCTTTTAACAGCAAAAAATATGTATTCGCAAAATTGCTTTTTTCGGTGGTTTGCTTAGGAAACATTGAGACACCTCAGAGGGCAGATCACTTTAGTACCAACTTTCGCACCTCCATTGCTCTTTCGGGAGTAACAAAATGAAGCTATCAGAAATCAATATGGAGCATTTATTATTTTTGTTGGAAGCATAGTCTTTGCTTTTGGCAACATATTTTCAAAATAAAGTCTCAATTGACTTTCTAAGGGTTCGCCCGGTTACTGTAAGTATATTTAAAAAGACAATTGACTACTTGTTTACTTCAAAGATTTTCCAAATTCGCTAAGTTTTTTTCTTTCAAAATCATCGTGAGAAAATATTGTTATTGTTCGATTCTCGCATTGCTGCTCGAATCTACATCGACTAAAGAACATGATGGTTTAAAATAAATCATATATCTTAGGGACGACTGTAATGATAGTATGAGTGCACAGACATAGTATGAGTGCGAGACATAGCAATATCAGAAGTGCACATCAGAAGAATGTTGAAGAATCAGTTGAATACTCAAGACAAGTAATGAATATAAGCAATGACAATCTCCTTGGCGGAATCCTCTCTATACTTCAAATTGAGTATTGTTGTTGTCAAGATGAAGTGAGGCACTGCTGCTTGATATAGGCGTTATATCATGGATGTCACTGTTGACTTGGAAGTGGGCAAGGGCTTTCCAGATTGCACCGAAATGATTGGTATCAAAGGCCTTTTGGAAATCAAGGAAGAGGAAGGGAAGTGGTAGGCGGTATTTATGGGTTTTGTCAATTAGCTGACTGTTTGCTTTTGATGATCAGTAGTTGAGAAAGTTCGTCGAAATCCAGCTTGCTCAATTAATAGGCATCCGCAAACCTTTCCTTCGACTTGATTGGCTAGAATTAAGGACTCTTTATATCGTAGGTAACAGGGAAACTAGACGGTAGTTCCTGTTATCGTAGCTTCCTTTTTTTTTTAGATTACCGTGTCTTAGTAAATACGATACTCTCTTTTGATAGGAAGGTAACACTTCAAACCGCATTTAGTGACATGGAAGTTTCGTGGCTCTGGCTTGAGATTACTTAAAATCAGAGCTCTGTTCCGGACTGAAGTTGATAAACTTAGTGACAAATTTAGAATCAGCGCTGAGGCCACATCCCCCTGACATGTGCGGGTAGAGTCACTGGCTCTAATGCAAACCATACTGACATCCTGACCAACCATGAAGCCTTATTTTTTTGGCCTATAGATAACCTCTTTAACGAAAGAAACGAATAATTGAAAAAGGAGACATATTCTTGTTTATTTGGACTTACTCCTATCTTTACTGAATATCTTTATCTTACTGCCTGCTCAAATTTCAATGTCAAATCCATAGTCGTGATGAAAGTATTAGGTTGTTGCATAAGTTCTGTCCGATTTGAAATTTTTGAATTCAAAATGTCGTAACTTCTCTCCAAGTCAGCTTTTTCCCAAGATCTTAGTTTCTATTTGTTGAGCAATACCTTGGCTATCAGACACATATCGAAACCTGTGGAAATCCATGTTAAGGAAGAAGCAAAAACTCAAAAACTTTACAGCGTTTTTCTTCAAACCTTTCTTATTTGACATGGCAGTGCTTCCTTGTGAGAATTGATAGGCATCTTGTCTAACAATGGATGAATAGAGAATTTTTCGTAGATTATTTTGCACTATAAAAGAGCCCATAGGGTCTGCGTTGCCGAGAGATTTTTTGACCGAACAAAAAATTGGCCACTTTTTGACCTCGCTTCAGCGCATGTGGGAATGCCTATTTACAAATTACGAAAATTCTACAGTTGCCGTGAGCGCCGAAAAAAAATTGGTGGATGGTCTCTGCTAGCCCTTGCTTTACGCTAGCACCTCCAACTTTGAAGTCGTCGACTACTTCTATTCACAGAAAGTTATAGCTTGTAAGACATCTATAGAGAAAATTAATGTTTGGCAATAAATTTTACTAGCAAGACGTTTTCTTCATGGAACTGAACTTATGCGTATGCTAGCCTATTACATCCTCATTCCGCTACCAATCAAGAAACTTGACCTGAAGGGCGCATTGTGGAGATTTCCTCGCAAGAACATATTTCTAGGGTGAGAACGTACGCCACTTGGAGATTTTAGGCCTGAAATCTCCTTACACTAAGAAATTTATTGAAATTTGATGTGCCTTAGAAAGCGCAAGAAACGCACTTTCTAATGATACTAACAATACCGCATTAGAGAAGAAATTCTCTTAGAATAGCTGCCTCAAACATAAGGCAAAAAAAAATCGGACAGAACTTATGCAACAACCTAATAGATTAATTCTTCCTTTGCCATTTGACACAATCATATGAGGCAAACCGATGAATTTCTTTGGCTAACTACTTCGCCAGAAGCCAGGACAAAATCTACGCACAGAAAAAACGTTTGATATACGCTTCTCACCGTTCTCTCATGTTAAAGCAAATATAGGGTGCGCGCGTCGCCTTTGAGTCGCAACGCATACTGAGCCGGATATGAAGGGCGGCTAGCCGGTCCTCCGTGAGAGTTCGATACGACCACGCTTTATTCGGTTGCGCTGGATGGCTGTTTCCAATACGGAACGTTGCTGTCTATAGAAATAAAGATCGTTCTTCTTTGACCAACGAGCAGCTTTGGACATATTAGCGTATTCAACTTGGGCCTTAACCACTTGCTTCATAACATATCTCAATTTACGTGTAAGATGGAGGAGGGTGCGCGTTCAGACTTCCCATTGGTCCTCAGCGAATTTCGGCGTAAGCGGCAGCTTCTCGGATAGACTTGCCCACGTGTTGCCAGAATTCAGCGGGTCATCTAGTATCGTACCTGCGAATGAGATCTCGGCGATGCACGAGTCATTAAGCATAGTTGCTTTCATTTTGAGCTGGCTTCGGGTCAGGAGTCATGCCGCGCGCGGCGGCCTCTCGCCGCGAGCAAATTTTGTGCCTCACAAAAACTCTCCGTTGCTAAAGTGACACGGCGCCATAGTAGGAGGGTTGGGGTGGCGACAGATACATGACTCGATGCCACAAGTAACCTTGCGGCACGAGTAGTGACGGGAGTTGAGGCACGTACTGCTTAACATCGCGTTGCGGCGTCGGCAAAAAAGCATGATTCCTGACCCGTACCCTTTTGGGCTCACAGTAGTCAGTGGGTAGTTGACGAAGACGGGCTTTAATGTGCAAGATGCGGATGTTCAAGTCGGCTCTCACACGTCGTTGGTAACTTCCAGCCTTGAATATGTTTAGAACAATGACGTTATTTACGATTCTTCGCTGCCGGGTTAAAGGCAGTGTCTGGGCAAGATGAGGGTTTTGGGATTTCAGTGCCATGCGAGAGTGGCCCCCCTCAGACACAACATCACGCAAGTGCGACTTCATAACGCTCGACCTAAAGCAAGAAAAAGGACCGGAAATTGAGAAACTTACGCCTTGGGGCGGGTACTCCGACCTGTTCGAGTTCCTGCTACGCGGAAGATTACGCATGCCGACACAGTCAAAATGTAGGGTCCCGCAGCGACTCTGCGTCTCTGCCTTGGCGGGGACCTTCGAATTTCAAATTGTGCGGCTTTGGAAAACGTATCATCGACTCCACGATTCGTGTAGAGGCGGGGTTTTGCCAACTCAAAGCGTGGCGGTTTTTGATAGCGAGAGAGTACGAAGAACAATGCTATGACGTGGAGGTTTAACTTACCTGTGTTATCAGGCAAAGTCTGCAATACACCTCTACACGAATCGTGGAGACGATCATATGTTCTCGCCGTTTTCGCGCCTTCTAATGTGGATTTTCAGATCCAGCGTTGCGGATACCCGGTAAGCGTGTTTTCTAGAAATCGAGTTTTTGCCCGGACACTGCCTTTAAGATATAATCCATTTCTTCAAATAATCGTCCATTCGGTGAGCGCCAGGTCCATCTTCGTTTCTCAAGTCTTTGGAAAAACTAGTTCATTACGTACAATTTTTCGGACTCGGCAAATTCAACCATAGCCTGGCCTTTGCCGTTTCGTGCCCTAGAGCAATTGCTGCCTACAAATTCGGTTTGCGATCCAGCTCTATTCGTACGTTAAAACTCGCCGATGAGGATAACGTATGCGCAGCGCTTTTGGGAAAGTGCGTTTCGAAGTTTCTCCATGAACTCGTCATAACTGTTTTACGGCCCAGGCGCGTACGCTACAGTGACACATATTACTTTGCCATGCAGAAGAAAATGGATTCGACTTGGACGGTTAGAGAGAAATGATACTCCCGTGCAGTACTTATAGAGGCGTTTATTGACTATTGTTCCTACTCCTCTTCTAGTCCTACCTTTGTCATTCCGCTGTTGTACAGGTGGTCCCGAAAATCTGCGTCGGAAATGGATAGCGACACTTCGGGGGCCTCGCATAAACCAACACTGTCGAAGTTCAATCGCAATTCTTCTTTAAGCTCCACAAGTTTTTCTTCTTGAGCTAAACAACGGATATTGTAAAAACATACCCTGATCTGTTGGACGACGCCGGATCCTCTGTCCTTGATTTCTCGTATTGCAGCCATCCGGTGGGCCAGCTATGGTTTCTTCCATCGATTCCTTCTTCGCTCTTGTCCTTGATGGGTGGAATAGAACAGAGCCGGGAATTTACTGACCGCTCGCGTGCGAGTTAAGGACAGTGAGGCCAGCATTTACCACATCATAAATGGACGGGAGACGGCCCTTCTGTACCGCTAGCCTTAGCAGCCTAATTACTGCGCGCCTATGATTGGTCGGCGCTGCCGTCAGAGAGCTTGGCTGTCGTTGTAGATGCAGGCGCTCTCAAATTAGACGAGTTAGGTAAAAGCACTTTTCTAGAGAGAAGAGTCAAAGAAGAACATGATCTAATTTGGGAATCAGATTTAGAACGTGGGTGGCTTACATAGATTTTCAGTTTACATATGCAAATTTTGCGGTGGTTTGGAGAACTGCGAAGAGGAAATTACGAAATAGAGAGTAAAAAAATTCAGTCTTCCCCGATTTTTGTCTTCTTATAAAATATCGACCTTATCGACCGCAAATCTGCACTCGCCTGCTTTGAAATACTCCGAAATATTCAAAAACTGTTAGATTTATTTATTCACTAGCTGGCTTACCCGGCTCCGCCGTATGTTCCGAATAGAAAATTCCATTTCTTAACCGATCCGGACCAACCTGGCACCCCGATCGCTTCAGAAATGGAATTTTCTATTCGGAACATACGTACAGACAGACATACAGACAGACAGACATGCAGACATACAGACATACAGACATACATACAAACAGACATTCAGCTTTATATATAAGATTTACATTTATTTCACACGCACATAAGCGCGTCCTAGACATTAGGTTGGGGCAAAAATTTTGTCAGTTTATCCGCAAACACGCTGGAATGAAGACAAACATTGTTTCAAATTGTGTCCGATGCAGAATTTCTTCCTCTTTCCAGCAGCTAAAAACACGTTGTGTTTTGTTGCGAGAATGATGAGGTATTTGCTGGAAATTGCAACCATTCGTTTTACCATGTCCAACTTTCACTAATTTTTTAAATTTTTCTATGAGACTTTCGGAGGGGTTCTAATAGCCACCAGATAGTGCAAACCTTTTGCCAATTTATGCAATTTTTTTGCTTTTTTAGCTGCTTTTTCAAATTTTTGTTAAATAGTTTCCTAAAAGTGTTGTGTTTTGGAAAATCGCATAACCTGTTATTGCACCAAATATTGCAAAACCTACAAACTATTGGGGTTTCAACACCCGATTATTAATACCGCGACCATTACGAAGTAAATGAGCGATTTTCGCTTCAAATTATGAAGATTGAAACATAGATTACGTCAGTGCGCACTCCTGAAATTGAGAAATACTGCAATTTTTCCACAAATTTCGCCTGTCCCGGCGAAAAAAGACGGTGTTAGCAGGAGGAGAAAAAGTTGCATCGAATGGTGACTGAAGTGTTCAACATTTTATGTTCTACGAGGTTAAAATAGGCTGAATGTAAAATTTGGTCACTCAAAAAAATAAATCGTAGAAATTCTGAAAGACAAGCCGTAGGGCTACAAAAGATTGCACTAGTTGGCAAAAGGTTTGCCCTATCTGCTGGTTATTAGGGCTCCTCCGAAAGTCTCATACAAAAATTTTGAAAATTAACGAAAGTTGGGCGGAAAAACGAGTGGTTGCAATTTCCAGCAAATATCTCGTCACTCTTGCAACGAAACACAATGGGAGTTTAGCAGCTGGAAAGAGGAAGAAATTCTGCATCGGTTGCATTTTAGTGTTTGTTTATCTTCATTCTAGCGTGTTTGCAGATGGATTGAAAAAACTGACAAAACTTTTGCACCAGCCTAATACATAAATAAAAGTAAGTAGATTATAAGAAAGGCAAAATGATTACCGCCGCTCTGGGGCAGGGTAATCAGCGCTAGTACGGAACGGTTCAGAAGGGCATACAGGGGGACGGTCAGGAGGTACGATCGGCGCGAATTTTTCGCGGAGCGACGCCGCAACGTAATTCAGCAATTACAGCGTAATTACAACAGCAGCGCTCCCGGAGCGGTCTTACTTATACCATAAATCATGTATCCGTCCCCATCCTCACCCCCCTGTTTTTGCCGCCGGGAATCTCTATTGGCGGAGAGTCTTGGAGGCCCCAAGATTTGAGCGCGGCGCGTGCGGAAGAGCGGCCGCCGTGCGCGGCGTACCTCCTGACGTGCAGCCGGGCATACACCCTAAATGGACGATAGTCTGCCCCAACCCCAATCAAGCCAAAATTGGCGGGCAGCGTCGCTGGGGTTTGCGTCACGCCTACAGCCTGCTTGTCTGCTCTCTTCGATCTCTTCTTTCCGGACGGTGGTGCACGGCAGAGTACTGACGTCGCGTGAGCGCAAATTTAGCAGACGGTTCGGATTGATCCCAGTTAGGGCAGACTGTAGCTAATTTCGCGGTCTAAGTTCTGAAAGCTAATGCTCTGTGTTCGACAATCGAGCTATCAGTACTACTCAAGATACCTCAGAACTTCTCCTTACCTGTGGCGTGCATACTTATCTATCATCGGCTCTACGATTCGTGTAGAGGCGGGGTTTTGCCAACTCAAAGCGTGGCGATTTTGATAGCGAGAGAGTACAAAAAACAATGGTATGACGTGGAGGTTTAACAAGTTTCTGTGTTATCAGGCAAAGTCTGCAATACACCTCTGCACGAATCGTGGGGACGATCATACGTACCGTCTCTTCCACAGTTGCTGCTAACCTTTGTTCTGCTTCTCTGGCATACACGCATTTCTAACATGTTCGCAACAACACTACGTTGGCGCTGACGCTGATAGCCAGAATGGTTTCCAAACCTGTTGTTGCATTAGACATGTTGTTGTATGTTTCCAACTGATTAACCATACGTCCAGCATGTCAGAGACGCAGGCCAAGGGTAGCATAGCAGCACAACGTGAAAGGCATGATATGCATGAAATTACTAAATGGAATGAGCATAGGCACGCGGTCATTAGAGGTGTCGAGACGCAGAGTAATTAGATGGTCCGACAGTTTCCACGCCAACTGGGCGGTGCCCAGAATCTCCAGATGAGCTGGCACTCCCCGGGTGCTCGGTGGTCCCCTCCCCATTAATGTCCCCCATTTTGATATATATATTATAATGGGGGACATTAATGGGGAGGGGACCACCGAGCACCCGGGGAGTGCCAGCTCATCTGGAGATTCTGGGCACCGCCCAGTTGGCGTGGAAACTGTCGGACCATCTAATTACTCTGCGTCTCGACAGAGGCAGCGTGCACCCAAAATTTCGCCTGCGATGTTTTTGTCATTCTGGGGCATTCCCGTGTCCCTGATTACAGTCATGACATTGAAATCCTCCAAAGGTCCCCAGAACCTCGATTCCCGGGACCCTCTCTTCAAAGAAAGGGCGAGTTTCTAATTGCTCGACCGCGCCAGCATCCCAGCGAAAACCAGCTGCAACTGCATGACAGCCTGCAGCTGCAACTGCAACTGCAGCGTATGCTGTCGTGGATTCGTCATCTGAAAGATGCGGCAAAAATCAATTGCACTGTTGCAACTGCAGCTGCAATTGCAACAGCATTGCAATAGCAACTGCAACGGCAACTGCAGCTTACGCTGACGTAGTTTTCGTCCGAACGAGGCGGAGTGAAAGAAAAGGGGCGGAATGAAAGAAAAATCAGGCAGATTTTCTCCGCTCAGAAGCAACATTGGGAGACCGGGCCAACGCATTGGTCCTCTTCTGGGCGGGCCCTAGACATACATGGTATAGAGAATTGGGTAACTTGGATTTTGGGTTTACGCTGCCTTTAAAGGCAGTAGATCGGCAGAATGAGACCGTGGCAAAACAAGGTCACAGGGTAAGAGCCCCCATAATGGAACCTATGGGCCAAAGTTCGATCTTTCTCTGCCACTTCTAACACAGATCTTTCTCTGCCACTTCTCGATCTTTCTCTGCCACTTCTAACCCCCGAAATTTCAAAGCGAAAGCAGCGCTCATCTCCTGTCCTCTCCGAACCCGCCACCCCATGGACGAGTGATTTCCACGGTCAGAGCGCCAGCCGCAATTGCAGCATTAATGCTATAAGCATGAGGTCCCGCAACGACTCTGCGTCTTTGCCACGACGGGCTTCGCGTTCACTCGTCCATGGGGTGGGCGGGTTCGGAGAGGACAGGAGATGAGCGCTGCTTGCGCTTTGAAATTTCGGGGGTTAGAAGTGGCAGAGTTAGATCGAACTTTGGCCCATAGGTTCCATTATGGGGCTCCTACCCTGTGACCTTGTCTTGCCACGGGTCTCATTCTGCCGACCCACTGCCTTTAATGTGTTAAAGACAGCGGCGCAGATTTTCCACTTGGGAGTATTCATCGATCTTGACTCCCATGGATGAGCTGCGTCTAAAACTGTGCTTTGTAGTATTTGAAGATACATAAACATAACTCGCTTTTCTGGACGTGGAAGTTGCTATGCGGGAAGCGGAAACCGGCCCTTTCGTAGTACCATTGGTTGCTGAAGCAGATAATCCAGTTGCATTCGAGAAGGTGGGATGTCTCCATCCATCTGGACTCCACGAGCCAATCGCTCTCTAGAGGGCGCGCTCTCGCTTCCCGCCCAAACAGCAGTTTCCACCTCCGGAAAAGCGAATTACTAGTTATCAATATCTTCAGAAGCTGCAAAGCACAGCCAGCTCATTCCGGAATCGAGAACGATAAATACTTCAAAGTCGCCGATCTGCCGAGCCTGCCTTTAAGCTTGACCCTGGTCTCCGGTCAAAAGCATGCACTCCCTAATCAAGTGGAAGCCACACGTGCCAGATATACTTGGACAAAATTTGGTAAGGCAGCGAAATCTGGGTCAGATTCTGTTATTCGGAGAAAAATGTAAGGAGAAACCCGCTTCTGAAATGACACATGTAAGCTCAACATAAAACGAATACTTTTTGCAATTTTAGAGTGTTATTCGAATAGGCGAGTAATTGAAAAACATTTTTATTCGAGCATTTGTTTATTCGACGAATCGAATAAACAACTTATTCGAAAATTATTCGAATATTCGAATAAAATCTCGAAAAAGTTGTTTATTCGATTCGTCGAATAAACAAATATTCGAGTAAAAGTGTCTTTCATTTATTCGCCTATTTGAAAAATCGAATAAGTGCATTGTCCTGAATATTCGACTTCTATTGTTCGAATAAATCATTCAAATACGAATGTTCGAAAAATATTCGGTTCTAACTATAGCATAGAGGCGGGCTGCAGGCTTTTCTTGGCTATAAGGATGAACTTGTTGATCTCCACGTTGTAACATTAATTTTCGTGCTCTCTCGCTTCAAGAAACCGCCACGCGCTGAGCTGCCACGACTCTGCTTCTATAGGGTTGTTTCAGACTGCCGCACTGACCGCAGCAGACTGCAGCAGACTGCAGCGGACTGCAGCAGACTGCAACAGACTGCACTGACCGCAGCTGACTGCAGCAGACTGCAGCAGACTGCAGCTGACTGCAGCTGACCGCACTAACCGCTAACCACACTAGCAGAAAAACGCTCGCCAAAGTTTGACTGAGAAGAGTGAAATTAGAACCTATGATCTCCTTGGGCGTAAATTACGGTGTTTTGACGTAACCGCGGTTGTTTTCTTTCAAAAAGAATGCAGGGATCGGCGCGGCCGTTGCGTCAGTGCGGTCAGCAGCAGTCTGCTGCAGTCTGCTGCAGTCAGCTGCGGTCAGTGCGGACTGCTGCAGTCTGCTGCGGTCAGTGCGGCAGTCTGAAACAACCCATACAGTCTGTCCCAATCCCAGTCAGGCCAAAAATGGTATGGCGGGAGTCCGAGTATAGCGCTTTGCGTCACGCCTACAGCCTGCTTGTCTGCTCTTTCCAATCTCTTCGCTCTCTCCGACAGTGCGTACTATATGCAGCGCAGCCCGTTAGCGCTGCGAGTGCGTAAATTTAGCCAACCATCTGTTCTCATCATGATTCGTGGAAGCGATGATACAGTCGAGTAGATTGATTTCCCGCTTAATATAGTATGCTTGCGCAGAAGGTGAAATGCGGTATAATTTGCGCGTAAACATACAGTTTCCACTGTGGCGCCGGCCAGCTGCGGGCGCGAAATGCCGGCAGTACTGGCGTGGCTACTCCTTGCGCGCAAATTTTACCTCATTTCACTTTCTGTGCAAGTACACTATATTAAGTGGAAAATCTACTCGACTGTACTTGATCAGGCGCGGTCATGTCTTCCAAATTCCTTCCGGATTAGCTGGCTGGTCTTCTTTCCTCTATTGGAGCTCGCGGCATTAGTGCAGTATAAGCATCTCTAGAACAAGCAGGAGAAGACGTTATGACCTAACAACTTATGCTGGACCAACTTGCAGCATACGGGCATGGGGGCTGGTATCCATTGGCGAACGAGCCAGCAAGAAACAAACTTGAGTCGCTCAAATCGAAAAAGCGACGCTGAGCACTGCGTGCCTAGCGTTGACTATAACCCTCTGATCATTTTGAGACATTTCTCGCATACATCTCATTTTTAACGAGTCTATAATGTTTCAGTGTTCACAGTGAATAGATAACAACAATGGCTGCTAGCATCAGCGCCGAGCTGAAAAGAGCCAACGAGACTTCTCTTGCGCTGGTAATTTTCTAATCGCTTCACTGAAGAGCGAATTGCAAATTTGTAGACACCTCGTTTTTTAGCTTAAGTAGTTTTTTAGAAGTTTCCAGAATGTTCTATTATCTAGGATCGCGAACAGGATGCATTGTGGCAAGAGCTGAGCAAATACCAGATGGCTTGCACAGATGACTACACTGGAGAGATACTTTTCGAGCAAGACAGGAAACAGACTGAAAGCAACGAACTGAGGTTGGGCTTGAGTTCGATAAAAAAAACTTCGAAACTTTATACTTATCTTTTGAAACATCAATGTTATGACCTCGTTCTTACTCATGCACGTTGTGGGGAGCAGAGCTGCAATCGTGCGTGCAATTATACCCTATGGTAGGAGGGGTACAGCGAATTCAGGATGAATGACTCGTTTCCCTATCTTTGTTGGATTTTGGTAGACAGCATAGTCTAAAGGCTTTTTGATTTCTTGTTTTTACTTTCGATCATCCTAATTTGGTAAGGCTTGAAGTTAGGTTTTACATCAGTTTTTGAGGTAAGGCCTTATATTTTTTCTAGTTCTGAGCTGTGTTACCACTGGAGTTACATCAGATTCGCTACGAGTGATTATTTTCTTCAGGTATATCGCTTTGTCGACAGCACAAAACCACATAAAACGTCTGTTGGAAAGTAGTTCGGCCATTTTCGAGACTGGTAATGAATGTTTATAAACGTAAGAAATGGAACACGTTTCTTCCAGCTAAGCACGGAGTTCAAGTTCTATCGGATACAGTCTCATACGCAGAAGAGGAATTTACTGAGTACAACAGAAGGATTGAAGAAGTAAAAAATAGAAAAAAGCAAGCTTTAGAAGTTGCCACGTGCTCGAGTAAGTCGACTTATCCAGATCGAAAAAACTGCACAGTTCTTCACTTACTTTGTTAGCTGTGGAGAGTTAATTGTGATCTTAAGTAAAACAAAACGAGACAAAGATTGAAAACTTGCATCAGAAATGTTCTGGAAAGCAGGGTGATTTATCTGGTGTAGAAAAGCTGTCAGCATTACTCCCTGAACTCAAGGTTTGTTGAAACATAGTGCGTTGCGAACTCTCACTCGAGCAGTTCTAGGTGAGTGAAAACAGGAAATATGAGACTGCTGCGACCGACTTCGACAGCGTCGAAAGACATCTACAAAGCAGGACATCTGCCACCAGTTTGTTGCATTCTTTTTTCTGCAAGGTCTCTGTTGTATGTCACACTTCTTCAGATGACGTTCGCCAATCTCTTTCAAACGTTGAGACTGAGTGTCATAAGCTTGAGCGTTCTGCTGCTAGAGCGAAGAAAGATCTAGAGTCACAGAAGGTCGAACCTCTTGTACCTGTCTCATTTTCTCGAACTACATGTTTAGGCGGAGAGAAAAATGCGACAGACCCTAATCGGACAACTAACAGAGAAAAAAGGCACTGTGAGCAAGAGAGCTGAAGAAAAACGGCATACGTTAGAGATGCTGCTTTGCACTCACTCTCGGGAGGAATTGACCCACTACAAAGGCGAAGTAAGCTATTACGAATTACTATCTATCGTTAGTCATATATAGCTTCAAATGTCTTTAGAAAGAAAGCTATTGTCAAAAACTGACTGGCATTCATCTTGAAATGGCCGTACTCAGAAACAGATTGCTGTCACAACGTCAGTACTGGCAACAGCAACTCCAGTCAGAAATGGTATCTTTCGAGTCATATTTTTTGTTGCACGCCACCCCACCTGCTTTTTCTTTCTATTCCGTCTTCCTCTGTATTTGCATCCTCACATATACTCTGCATCTCACCATATTCCTGGAGACGCCCTAGGGTTTGTGTAACTTAAAGTTTTTGCTCATTTTGCACGGAGGCTTTACCAACGAATGAGCTGTTGGGTGGTGTGAGTAGGACTCAGATAAACACCATATTTTTTTACTTGTGTTCCTTACATATTAATTATGCTCTAGGACGGAATCTCATCGAAGCTTGGCTTACTTGAGGAGGAGATTTTTGCGAAGGAGAAAGATTTACTTGAATCAAAATGTCAGCTTGAAGAGTTGAAGGAGCTTCTGAAAGGATATGAAGAGAGGACAGACTGGGATGAGCAATGGGAACAAGTTTTCAACGGTAAGAAAAAATGTTATAGGCTCACGTTCAACTTTTTGCAGCTGCACTCCTTTGTAATATTCAATTCTCTAGCCCTCGTAATATGGGAGTGATTGTTTTTGTTTGGGCTACATATGTATTTATTATATCATGGTTACTGAGAGCTATTAGAGACTATGCTCTTGTTTTCAAGATCAACTGGAAACCCAGAAACAACTTGATTGCGAACTGGCGAAAGTTATGGATGATATATCATCAGCAAATGCGGAGAACTCAAACGAAGTAAGTTAGAAGTGTTCAGAGACGATACATCTGAGTGGTCACAATGCCTTATGAGTGTCTTACAAAGGAAGGAAGGTTGGTCGAAGTGGCCTTTTGAGTTGAGATGTACACTGTTTTGTAAAGCTTGGGACGCTAATTCCAAATCTACATTTGCTATCTGCTGCGGGCTTCTGGGCGAGGAGTTATGGAGGTTTTTGTGAGTAAAAATCTGAATGCAAGAATAGGGTAAAATCAGTCGTAACCTTTTCCCAGCGTTCAAATGAGGCAGCAGCGAGTTGGTATATTTGAATCAAGATTATTTGTTGCACCGAGTGACCTGACTACCAATTAATCAATATAAAAAAAGTTGCGACTGATTTTAACCTACTCTTGCATTCAGATTTTTACTCACAAAAAGCTTCATAACTCCTCGCCCAGAAGCCCGCAGCAGATACCGAAGGCAGATTTGGAGTCAGCATTCCAAGCTCTACAAGGCTGTACGCATCTCATTTCAAAAGGCCACTTCGACCAAACTTCCTTTCCTTGTTAGATGTATCGTCGATTAGTTGACCGCACCGACTGCTCAAACGTTGGGACGGCGCGCAGCGCGGCTGATGCGAGAGCATGACACTTACAATGGCGATTGTACCGGGGCAAGCGTTATCTTGCGGCGGGTCCACAGTGATGTCCAATCCTTCAACGACCGACGATACGATAGAGCTTTCGTGTTTACCAATATGCGCTCAAAGGCAGTGTCTGGACAAGGTTGGGGGTTTTTGGATCTCAGTGCCATCCGAAAGTGGACACTTTTGGACACGCCTTTGCGCAAGTGCGGGGCCTAACTTTGACCAGAAACAAGTACGGTCGAAAAGTTGGGAAACTTACATACCTCCTGTTGGAAAGCCTCACTTGCTTTGGATTTTGCTCTGCGGCAGAGTACGCATGCCGCCACGGTTCTGTTGTAGGGTCGGTCGCAGCGATTGCGTTTCAGCCTTAAGGGTCGGTCATAGTTCACGCGATGTCAGTCGCGATGCGATTTGGCAATATTTCAACTGTCCATAACTTATTGTAGGCACATTCTAATTGTACAGAAGATAGGGCTTATCAATCCACATAAGTTAACACTATGCATGTGCAGTTTGCTAGTGTTGGATCTGAAGACTTCTGGCGAATTGCCAAATCGCGTCGCGACTGAAATCGCGTGAAATATGCCCGGCCCTTTAGGCACGCGCCATACTTAGCAGCCCCGTAGCAGCCGCCAGCAGTGCGTAGCCGCCTCTGGCTGCTTTTGCCATAGGAGTGAACATCATCAAATTCTTGCTACTTTACGTGCGCTCGCCCACGCTTCCATCTTCCGCGTTTCTTTCTTCCTATTGCCGCTAATGTGCAGTTCGACTCTCACACATTACAGAGTTATCTTATATATAAAGCTGAATGTCTGTTTGTCTGTATGTCTGTCTGTCTGTCTGTCTGTCTGTCTGTCTGTGTGTACGTATGTTCCGAATAGAAAATTCCATTTCTGAACCGATCCGGACCAAACTTGGCACACATACACTACGGGCCCCGGCGGGTGTCATAGGCTACTTTTCGTCATCGATCGATATCGATTTTATCGATTTTTATCGATTTTTTTGCTGAGTTCACCTACGGGGCTGGGAGTTGGCACAGGGGGGTAATCGAGCATGGGGATTCCGAATACAATATTGGTTTTCAGGATTATCGATTACTTTTATCGATTTTATCGATTTTTTTGCAAAGTTTGAGCTACGGGGCTGGGAGTTCGCACAGGGGGGTAATCGAGCATGGGGATTCCGAATACAATATTGGTTTTCAGGATTATCGATTACTTTTATCGATTTTATCGATTTTTTTGCAAAGTTTGAGCTAGGGGGCTGGGAGTTGGCACAGGGGGGTAATCGAGCATGCTGATCATCCCCAAGGGGGGTGATCAGCATGCTCGAACACCCCTGTGCCAAATTCCAGCCCCCTAGCTCAAATTTTCAAAAAATCGATAAAATCGATAAAAGTAATGGACGATCTTGAAAACTAATATTGTATTCGTAATCTGCATGCTCGATTACCCTCTGTGCAAACTCCCAACCCCGCAGGTCAAACTTTGCAAAAAAATCGATAAAATCGATAAAAGTAATGGACGATCCTGAAAACTAATATTGTATTCGGAATCCCCATGCTCACTTCCCCCCTGTGCCAACTCCTAGCCCTGTAGGTGAACTCTGCCAAAAAATCGATAAAATCAATAAAAGCAATCGATAATTCTGAAAACTAATATTGTATTCGGAATCCCCATGCTCACTTCCCCCCTGTGCCAACTCCTAGCCCTGTAGGTGAACTCTGCCAAAAAATCGATAAAAATCGGTAAAATCGACATCGATCGATAACGAAAAGTGGACTGTGACACCCGCCGGGGCCCGAAGTGTATGTGTGCCAAGTTTGGTCCGGATACGGCGGAGCCGGGTAAGCCAGCTAGTTCAAGATAAGCATCGATAGCCAAGGATATGATTGAAGCACAACCATACTTACAAAGTAAAATGCCGGAGTCATTAATCACCTGTATCGGTCGTACGGGTTTTTCCATACTTTGAGCTACAAGCTTGGGAGCTGGTACAGATGGGTAAGTATACGTGCTGATTACGAAAACATAATGGGAGAGGGAATTTAGCATACGAAAGTGGAAAGGAACGGGGGAATCTTGTATAAAAGTAGGTAATGTTGAACTTCACTATAGTGAGCGTTAGCCCAGCCCAGTGGAAACGGCTTAGAGTAATACAGCTGTCGTAACACCAGAATACGAAGCAGTTTATTGGAGATCACACAGGCTGCAGTATATGATTAGACCAAGAGTATCATTAGGGCCTCGGTTGGTGACGACGGCTACGACGATGGGGCAAACGTCCGCCCGAGGATGAGCAGAGCGCCACCGCTCGCGAGCTGGGATCGGAACCTCTCTAGCATGAAGTTGCTGACGCGACCACGCCCTGAAATAGATGAGTCAGCGCTGGTTTACTGTAGACTTAGATGTTAAGATGAAATTCCAGCGCCTAGCGCTGCTCTTACACTATAACCTATCACAGGAAAGGCGGAGCCAGGTATGCCAGCTAGAGATGCCAAAAATTCTACACTTTCATAAGGAAGGCATAGTACCAATGAAAACTTTACTTGACCTTCGGATCGAAAGTAACGAAATAATTTCGATGGAAAGTCGAAACACTCAAAGACATCGACACTAATTCTTATATATAAAGCTGAATGTCTGTTTGTCTGTCTGTCTGTATGTCTGTCTGTCTGTCTGTACGTATGTTCCGAATAGAAAATTCCATTTCTGAACCGATCCGGACCAAACTTGGCACACATACACTTCGGGCCCCGGCGGGTGTCATAGGCTACTTTTCGTCATCGATCGATATCGATTTTATCGATTTTTTGCAAAATTTGAGCTACGGGGCTGGGAGTTGGCACAGGGGGTAAGTGAGCATGGGGATTCCGAATACAATATTAGTTTTCAAAATCGTGCATTACTTTTATCGATTTTATCGATTTTTTGCAAAATTTGAGCTAGGGGGCTGCAATTTGGCACAGGGGTGATCAGCATGCTCGATTACACCCCTCTGCCAAATTGCAGCCCCCTAGCTCAAATTTTGCAAAAAATCGATAAAATCGATAAAAGTAATGCACGGTTTCAAAAACTAATATTGTATTCGTAATCAGCATGCTCGATTACCCCCCCCCCTGTGCGAAATCCCAGCCCCTAGCTCAAATTTTGCAAAAAATCGATAAAATCGACATCAATCGATAACGAAAAGTGGACTGTGACACCCGCCGGGGCCCGAAGTGTATGTGTGCCAAGTTTGGTTCGGATCGGTTAAGAAAT
Source organism: Cylicocyclus nassatus (assembly GCA_958299035.1). Lineage (NCBI taxonomy): Eukaryota > Metazoa > Nematoda > Chromadorea > Rhabditida > Strongylidae > Cylicocyclus > Cylicocyclus nassatus. Next base: position 54,286,840 of record CATQJL010000001.1, read on the forward strand.
GGAATTTTCTATTCGGAACATACGGCGGAGCCGGGTATGCCAGCTAGCACCTGTATAATATTTGAAAGCATTTTTTTATGACCGGCTTGAAATGGTACAAAGAATCATGGAATTTGGATGAAACTTTGCACACATAAACTCTGGGGTAGGGCGGGAGTCACTAAGCTTTTTCATTGGAAATCATCGATTGGCACTTTTATTTTTTGATTTTCGGCGCTTTTTGCTTGGCATTTTGTTACGACCGACCTAAAATGTAAGAAAAAAATCATGGAATTTGGACAGAACTTTGCACACTTAAACTTCGACTTGGAGCGGGTGTCAGCAAGCTTCCTTACCGTAACAGGCTCTATCGATTTATTGATTTTTCCGTATTTTAGCTCTGCAGTGCTAAAAAACTGGCAGAAAGGGATCGCTAAACTTAGTTAATTCAAATAAAATAATTTTCAGTTCTGCAAACTTTCACATTTCATTAATGATAGAAATAGAAAGAGAAATTGAGATAGTTATATACAAAATGTGGTGCCATAATTTGTTCAACATGGAAATCAATTTTGTAGTGAACTAATTTAACTCCGTTTCGTTCCTGTCCTTAGACGGAGAAAAGAGTTTGTTTGGGCATTTGGTCTGCGCGGCAGGTTCGGCTGGTACAAAGCGTTTGTCCTGCGCGGCAGAGAGCGGATGGTATGAAAATCGTTAGTGCAACAATTATTGCAGTGAGACACACGTACAGCGAAGCCAGCTTACTTGAAAGCTGTGGATTGCATGACAGATGTAGAACAAGAGTGCGAGTATTAGAACTGAAATTTCACTATTTCTACAGCATACTGTCTACACCTATCTTGCAAATTCATTTTCGACCAAATATTCAAAACTTGCTGCCTTGCTCATTATAACCACCTAATCTTATGTATCACTTCTGCATAATCACTCTTTTGTTCCGCTTCTTCACTTTCGCCTAATTGTTGCAAACTTTGGAACAGATGGTTTGATTATGTTATACGATCCATATACTAATACGTACAGTTGGTTCATCATCGTTGCAGCGATGATTCCCGTATCTTAGTCTGTATCATGCATAATACCTTGAGATGATTGTGAGGACCTGCCACTGCGGAGTCTGTAAAAGCGGTTTGTGTCTCAGAAAATTTGAAATGAGGAGATACAGAAAGCATTGTGTATTGGATTTGACTGTTGATATAGCGGTCTTACTTACCGACAATATCTGCGCCTAAACGCATTATACGCTTTATGGCCATTTCTTGGTGCAATTTGCCTGTATGTTATGACACTCACAAGTACGTCATAGTTGATCCACTTCATCCACTTCGTATTGGACGAATCAGTCAATTGACCAATAGGAAGTGGATCAAGTGTATTGTTAGCGGGCGGAAGACTCTTCGAGGGATGTTGGCCTCGGACTTAGAATAACTGTGTGAAAGGAGCAATTGGTGGTTCAGATTTATTTAGGCGAGTACAAGATTGTTCGAGCGAACCGTTCACGGTAAGCTCGTAAGGAGAGAGAGGTCAAATACCTCCGAGATACGAAAGGGAGGTAAGGCCCGCCCACTCAGTGGGTGGTCCAACGATACGGTAATTGGGGGAATCATCGTACGATGATACTCCGCCGCACAACGACAATAGAAATACACATGAAAACAAGGATGAGAATATATTTAACTTGGCGATGCTTCTTGTCTTCAGCTGTGATGTGATGTGGGCGGCTTGAGGGGCTGAGCGGCGGTTCGGTGGGCTTTGAAGTTGACTGTGGCGGTGGCAGGGTGGGAGTCGTGGCTGGTGGCGGGGTGGGAGTCGTTGGCTGGTGGCAGGGTGGGAGTCGTTGGCTGGTGGCAGGCTGGGAGTCGACGATCGGCTTGACGGCTGGCGGGAGGACATCAGTGCTTGTGGGGTCGCTTTGTGGGAGGCTGCGGCCTCCTCTTCTGTGAGCAAAGTAGATGGTTGTGACCAAGGCCGCAAACACTACATTTGACTGCACATGAATCTTCATGGGCTTCCTTCAGGCACTGAAGGCACAGCCCTAGTCGAGTGGCTTGTGACGTTTTGGATACCGGATCCGGGTAACGGAGGCATCTCGCTGAGTAGTGGCTGTCACGGTTTTCGGCAACCGTGCAGAAAATACAGCTAGACTTGGGTGCACTGCGTTCTAGGAGCACAGCTTGCTGCTCGAGTATCGTTTGCATTTTCTGCTCGAGGGCCTGCATTTGTTGCTGAAGGGCCAGCCTATCCTGCTTAGCGGCTTGCATCTCGGGCAGTAGGTGGTGAAGCAGAGTTGAGACGTCACATCTGTCGAGTTCGTCGATGGCGGCTTGCATATCTGGCGAGAATGACATGTTGGTAATATGGTATAGTCCATCTGCTTTTATACAGATTTTTGCTGCCTATCTAGGTTCCGCCCACGCTATATAGCCTAAGTTGAGTTGTATGCTGCTTTATATCTTTGAAGTGGGTTTGTTGCCCTTGACATAGCGGATTGCTGCCTGGAGGTTATGTGATGGGTGAAGTAGTTGGTGAGGCCGGTGCTAAGTGCTCGATTGATAGCGTGCATGACTAGTTGTTATATACATTATCCAGATATGCATATAAAATCAGTTTCTGTTATCAGCTGATCCCTTACATACTAAATGGGACCAGAAGAACACTATTGGAGCCGTAAAAATTTTTATGATGGCCATGATGATGTAGATCATAATTTTGGCAGCGTACACTAAGGCTATTGGGCCTGCTAGGTAGGTCGCAAGCGTGAGAAACGCTACCGACGTGAGAGCCGCTAAACTGATTTTCCAATGCTTTTTTATGATCTCTATGATCGGCGCGACGTCTGGCACGCTGATATCGGCGAACCATTGATGGTGCAAAGGTACAGCGTGGGAATCTTCATCGAACGACACTGGATCAGCTGTTATGTGATAATAGAGAGTGCCTTGGAGCATAATAGATGCTGGTCCGTGGTGACACTGCACATTGCATTTTTCACTGATCACTGCTCGTTCGAGTGCTAGGTTAACAGAGGTAGAATCGTTGTTTGAAGAACATTGGACATTGAAATTCTGGGTTTCACATGAGACCGTCACTGTTCTCTCAAATGAAGATTGACAGTATGCAACGACATTAGCACCATGTAAACAGCTATAGCATCCAGTCAGCTTGCTGAGACGAACTTCGCATTCCATTAGGAATATTTCTTCTGCTGATTCAGCTAATATTGAAGACGCGATTGACAACGTGAATTCGCTTTCATCTGAAAGTGCTATCACGTCGTTACCTGATCTTGTTATTGTGGAAACTGGGGTTTCCAATGGTAGTTTCGCAGATGAGCGATTTCTGAGGGCATCGATCGAGTCGTCCGGACACAGACATCGGTGAACGGAGTTGTCGCAATGGCAGCGTATACTTGTGGTGCATGATGAGAAGTTGTGTTTAGCTTGCAACTCACTGCCGCATTCCACTGGAATTTGGAATTTGTCTGGTAAGACACATGACTCGCTTCCAGAGATGGCGAAACGCTTGTTTAGCAGTGGTAGTGATAACTTCTGAATAGAAATGACCGTTACGTTAAAATTATTGATCTTTTCCGTAACATATGGCTGGATCAAGCGAGTGCTCCTAGATGTTTTTCCTAGCTTTGTGTATTCCATGCGTATATGCACACTGGGCTTCCATTCTAAGCACGATATCACTTCATATATCTGATCGGAGATTGGTCTATGAGCGACTCGATAAAACTGACATGCTGGTAGAGGAAGCAAGCATCCGCAGGGTATTCCTCCGCAAATGTCGATGCAGCCGGAATATCCTGGAAATTTGTAGGCCTTCCGCAGTTCTTTGACGGTTTCGTCCGCGTGCATAGTATGACACTTGTCATGAATGCACGATCCTGCTTGGGCACATCTTTCTGCATGGAAGATGCGAATTTTGGTATCTCTAGTGAAGGTTTGCAGGACTTTGGAACAAGTGAACTGTGTCGGTCTTTTAGTGAGCTTTACCATACCTATGGTCACATTTTCATGCATAATTTCAATGCATATCTCTGATATTACCTTATTGAACAGCAACTCATTACTGTACTCGTAGTGGCAGCTGTCTGGATCTGTACACACAAGGTTCGCAGCGTGTCTTGTGTAGCCTCTTTGACAAGCATGTGCGTTGACGATTAATGCACTAACTAGTAGGCAAATACTTGTTGAATTCATTCCGGGAAGAGGAGTTGGTTTGAAAGAAGGATCTAGCACTTTACAGGTTTGATGTTGTACCGGAAGTGTTTCTTTGACGGTGTTTCGTCGTTTTCTGCCCAGTTTTGATATTAAACAGATGGTGACGATACCTAGCATCGTAATGAAGTAGAGAATCATAGCTACGGTAACGATAGCTCCAAATGGCCAGCAATGGGGGTTTCCCAGCAGAGTTTTTGACAAAATTTTCTGGTGATCACAGAATTTTGGTCTTTCACATATCAGTATCGATTCATGAGCGCTATCGCCTGTTACTTTGCTGAAACGCACTGAGGCGCTGGTATTGATTGGTGATATGGGCAACGCATATCGCATGCCGTGCGTGATATTATCGATCATTTTGCAATCGTTATCGATGCATAGCGTGTAAGGCGCGCCTTGCCATGGGATATGAACCTTGCCCTCGTAACAGCTGATCGCCGCTGATGAGTTTTGCGCCTTGATTGGCGATGCTAATGCCAAAATGGCTACTAGAAAGATAGAGAATGTGGGTTTGAGGATATGTGCAGACTGATTGAGCCTATTTCCACACTCTTTGATAGCATCGTAAGCCTTCATTTTAGATGCTCTTTCGGGCATTTTTCTCAAGTTTTTCTCTACCGTTTGCGAAGGTTGGGCGGGCGCTTCTTCAACCTGGGTAATGGGCTCCTCTGATACGGAGCGGATTTCTAGCGGAAAGATTTTATTAACTGGGCGCTGCACAATCTTCTTGTTTGGTAGAAGGATCATGGCGGATCTTATCAATCCATCTGCGCTCTTCACATTGTCCACGATTCTACCGTATGACCAACATCCTCTGGGAAGTAGCTCCTGTTCAATCAGTACTATTTCACCGACTTGTGGATCTGATCGCAGAATCGATCGTGGTTGTTTATGATGAAGTCTTTGCATTTCTCTCAATGAGGTAAGATATTCTGTGTTCCATTTCTCCCAAAATTTTGGCAATGGTCTCAGAAGACTGAATTGCTTCATTGGCTTGCTTTTCGGTCTGAATCAGTTCAGGATCATAGCTGGGATCATCTGAATCTTCCAGTATCTCACCTGTGGGTATGGAATACATCAGATTGCCTCTCAAAAAATCAATGGGTCTTAGCGGTAACTGTGCGATGTCACTAGCGTTTACCTTTGTTAGTGGCCTGGTATTGATTATTGCTTCAATACGCGCTACTGCGGTACACATATCCGCGAAATTGAGGCGTTTCCGCCCGATTGATTTATTGAAGGCTTTCTTAACTATGCCGACCAACCTTTCCCATGCGCCGCCCATCCAAGGAGAAGCTGGAGGGTTGAATATCCACCGTATTCTTTCTGATGCGCAATAGGACATTAGTGATGAACCATTTAGACCTTGTTTTTCAAACATTTTTTGGATGATCAGTTCTCCCAATTTGAAGTTGGTGCCGCAATCGCTGCGTACGATTGCTGGAGTTCCTCTGCGAGATATGAATCTCAGGAAACTGTTCAGAAAGGCGCCTGCCGATAGGTTTTCTACCACTTCCAAATGCACTGCCCGAGTTGTCAGGCATGTGTACAAGCAGACATACATTTTTTCACTGGTTTTTGCTGTGAAAGGTCCCATGAAGTCGCAACCGACATTTTGAAAGGGTTTAGATGAAACCACTCTGTCTTTTGGTAATGAAGGCATTATGGGGGCTCCATATGGTGGCCCTTGGTACTTTTTGCAAATCACGCAACTCTTTACCATAGTTTGGAATGCACGAGAAGGCCGTGGTAGCCAGAATCTCTGTCTAACGATACACAGGGTGTGATCTTTCCCACAGTGTCCATTGTTGGAATGGATTTTGTCAAGCAATAATCTTGTGAACTCTGAAGTTTCTGGGATGTAAATCGGCGATTTTGTATCAAACGGTATCGCCGCGTTTTGGAGACGAGAGTGGTGACGTATTATGCCGTTTTTATCGATGATGATCTGTTTTTCGTGAAAGCGCTTTGTTAGATGAGCGATATCCACTTGTTGATGTTCGTGTATAAGTATCAAGATTTCGGCGAGATTCATGTCATTTGCTGTAATCTCTGCTTCTTTATCAAACATGTTTGTGTTACTAAGTTTGATTTGAGTGTTTTGATGCTCATTGGTGGAATCCACCCATTTTCGAGCAATTTTGCCGACAGTAGCTGTCACTCTGAGCGCTTTGTCTAGTTTGGAGAAGCGACTGAGATCGATGAAATCGTCATGTTTTGCAGCTTCTGTGACGGTTTCTACATTGCTGGAAGCAATAGAAATCTCTTGCTCTGCTGTCTCTTCGTACGAAAGAGCGTCTATTGACCTTATTGGCCAGCGGTTGGCATCATTTTTAAGCCACTGTGGACCTATGACCCAATCGTGTGTAGCGATTTCATTGGCTGTCAACCCTCTGGAACCTGCGTCGGCAGGATTGAAGTTAGTGGCAACGTGGTAGAATTTAACCTTTATGTTCAAAGCTTCGAAATGGGCCTTGATTTTCATTATTCTATCACGCTGATTTGCGACAAACACTGGTAATTTTTTGTTGGATTTTATCCAACACAACGCGATTTCACTGTCACTGACTAGGCACACCTCGTTTATAGAATTTTTTGAGGCGTCGCTGATGGTTTTGCTCAATCTGGCTGCCATCATAATTCCGAGCAGCTCCAATCTAGGAATCGTTTGATAACACTTTTTTGGAGTTAAGCGTGTTTTGCCACTGATGAGTGGAGATACATCACCTGAAGGCATAATTTGCAGGTATGCACAAGTTGCCATTGCTGCCTTGCTGGCATCCGCGAAAACCCATAGGCATCTGGTGCCTCCTGTCCGGAGGCTCTCTGGCATGTATCTGTCGACTGATATTATGGCTTGATTGACCTCACTGCACAAATCAGCCCATCGATTGCATATAGCAAGAGGAAGTGGAGTTGTCCAATCGGCTCCACTGTCAAAAACTTCTCTCATCAATGTTTTTAATTTGACGAGAAGTGGTCCTGCAAGACCTATAGGGTCGAAGACAGAGTTGATTTGGCTGACTATGTCCTTTTTAGTCAATTTTGCGAATTTCGAAAATTTGGTTTTAACTTTAAATCTGTCGTTTGTCGTGTTATAATTGACACCCAACAGTTTTAGTGGACCAGGATTTAGCAGATCCTGTTTTGCTATTTTACTGTTCACTTCTTCTGAGTTTGAAACGTATTCTCGCAAATTCATTCCGATTTGAGCGAAAAGCAATTTTGTCTCATGATACTTGCTGACAGCTTCATCTTCGGTGTCTGACAATAGTAGAATGTTGTCTACATACAAGTTCTGAGCTATTTCCTTTGTTAGAACAGAATTCTGAAGGTTGAGATAGGCTAAAATTGCCATATTCAAAATACTAGGAGAGGCTGTCACTCCAAATGGCAGCCGGTTGAATCTATACTCCACTATGTTATCTCTAGTGGGCGGATGATTCACGTTTTTCAACCACAAAAATCTGCATAGGTCTTTGTGGGCGTTTACTAAACGAATTTGTGTGAAGGCGGCCTCGATATCGCACGTCAAAATAATTTTTTTGAAACGTGCATGTGTGAGAATGTCGTGAATTTTATTGACAAACGACTCGCCTTTTTGAATCACGTCATTGAGGCAAAGCTTTCCCTTTCTTTTAGATGAAGCGTCGAAGACTATACGGAGTGGAACTTTTTTGTGAGCTTTCCAAACTCCAGAATGTGGCATGTAATATACGCCAGCCGCTTGAGAATTAGGTGAATCAAAGGTTTCGATAATGCCTTCGTTTTTGTACTTCTCGATAAGCTCACAGTACCATTTACTTTGTTCTGGGTTATGGAACAATGTGCATTGTAAAGACTGTAGCCTTTTAATGGCTATGGTGTAGTTATCCTCAAGGTCGCGCACGTTTTCCTTAAGCGGAAAAGGGGCTGTCACTACCCCGTTTTCGAAGGAAATTTTCTTGGAATATTCCTCAAGGTATTTCTGGGTCACCTCGTCTTTTTGATACTCTTGAGGTGTTATACCGAGTCCTTCAAGCTCAAACAGCTTTTGAAGAACTTCCTGCTCAGTGTTTTCACAAACGGCTGTCATGCTGTAATTGACAGATTCTGAATTCGAATCACCAGAAAAACCGCGACCGTAAATAGTGGGGCCGAAAACCGTTTTGGCAATGTGGAAACCTGACGGCGTTTTTTCCCCATGTTTGGGGTCAATAACTAGGTCGTGATAATAATCTAGACCTACTAGAATATGTGGGATTTGATGTTCTCCACGTATACTCGGGTTTGCCAAACAAAGGTTATTCGCCTTAAGATAGGCTATATCTGCTTGATTGAGTTTTGCAGAAGGAAATCCGTTTGTAATCACTGGTTTAGTTTGTACAGTGATCTCGATTTCCTCGCCAAAAGCGGTTCCGACTTTAAGCGGTATGAGATGACTTTTGAACGACTCAGTATGGCCACCGATACCGGACATAGTACAAATTTCGGTAGTCTGTTTCGGTAAGCCAAATTGCTCTACGATTTTTTCCTCAATGACTGTCTTTTGTGCACCTGTGTCAAAGAAGAAAAGCACTTTTTGGAACTGACTCTTTTTTACATTCCAAATATTCCCTTCAGCTGTCATCAGTACAAGTTGTTTGCTTGCTGTGGCGCTGGGATGAGTATTTTGGGTTGTTTCGACATCCGCACACATCTGTGTATTTGTTGGATTCGGTCTTGAAAAACCCTGATTAGTATTGTTTTCTCGCTGTCCCCTATTGGGCCAGTTTCTTTGCCTTGTTTGATTTGCATTGAAGTTGCTTTTTGCTCTGTGATCATATGCGTGATTGCCATGAGCGTTATCCTTTTTCAAACAAAGGCTGATATGGTGTTTCTGCCCGCATGCTGCGCAGTCTTGCTTTTGGCAGTCAAAACTATGATGATTCGCGGAGCAGCACTTCCAACACCTATTGCCGTCTTTAAGTATCTTTCGGCGGCTGCTTTGATCCGTAACTGTCCTGCATTGCATGGACGAGTGGTTGGATCTGTTGCAGAATAAGCACCCTTCACCGTTCTGAGGTCGCGGGTTTATTGCTTTGATTCGTGATTGTGTGACCTTAATGCTGTTTTGCTGGCCAAGTCTGTTTTCGACCACATTCTCGCCAACCGAAGGTGGAGCTTGCTCGATGTCTCAGTAGTTCCATCCTTCTGCAGTGGCTCCGATCACCGCCTCCTTCGAGCGAAGATACGACTCAGCCGAAGGCTGGAAAAGAAAGTCTGTCATAGTGCCGCGAGAAGGAAGGAAGTCGTTTATGACGGTAACAGGCTGGAAGAGCTCATATCAAGTTGTGACTGGCCCATCGAGGAGGACCCAACGTACGACTACGACCGGCTTCTGAAAGGATTGCGAGCCTGCGGAGAATGTGCCTCAGTGACTTCTGAGAAGAACTTGGAACGTATTTCGAAGACCACCAAGGAATTGCTCGAAAGAAGAAGATTTCTGAGGCAGGATCCGAATGCAACCCATCTCGAGCGACTGATAGCCAACGCCAGTTGCAGAACAGCTTTGCAGGAGGATCTCAGGAAGTACAGGCAAGCCAAGATACTGGAAGCAGCCGAAGAAAGACGAAGTCTTAAGAAATGCCGAAGGGACCTCTGTGAATATCACGTACCGCTGGCTGCACTATTGAACGAAGACGGGACTCCGACTTCTTCCCGATACAAGATGGAATCTATCGCGAAGAACTTCTATACCAACCTCTTCCGCTCATCAACACCCGTGCCGACGCCCGTTGTTCCCACTGGAGAAGTACCACCACGAATTCTACCTGCTGAAGTACGCACGGCGATTCAGACCATGAAGACATCCACGGCTCCAGGACCAGACCATCTTTCCGTCGAATTTCTGCGAGCCGGAGGACAACGTCTACACGAGATTCTTGCGTCGCACCTGACATCTTACCTTCAGAAGGAGAGGATTCCCGACCAGTGGAGAACGTCAAGAACCGTCCTTCTTTTTAAGAAGGGTGAACGGGAAGATCTTCGAAATTACCGTCCAATATGCCTGCTGAGTGTGCTGTACAAGCTCTTCACGAAGATTATCCTCGCACGCATATCTAGGACACTGGATGAAGCCCAACCCCAAGAACAAGCTGGATTTCGCAAAGGATTCAGCTGCATGGACCACATCCAGACGGTTTCGAGGGTCATAGAAGTCTGCCGGGAGTACCGACTGCCTCTCGTCCTAACCTTCGTCGACTACGAGAAAGCCTTTGACAGCGTCGAAACCAACGCCATCCTGTCTGCGCTAGTCGATCAAGGAGTGGAACCAGCTTACGTGAGGACACTAGCCGACTGCTACAAGGACTGTACAACAACGATGCAGCTATTCCATCGCCCCCTAACCATTCCAATTGGGAAGGGGGTTCGACAAGGCGACACTATTTCGCCGAAGCTGTTCACCGCGGCCTTGCAGTGGGTGATGAAGTCACTAGACTGGGAAGAGAGAGGCATACGAGTTGATGGGAGATTCCTATCCAACCTTCGTTTTGCGGATGACATCGTCCTTTTCTCGAGCAGTATCACTGAAGCAGAGGCGATGCTGAAGGAACTAAACGAAGTAGGGAAGAAGATCGGACTGCGAATAAATCGGAAGAAGACTCAGTTCATGAAGAACGCCCTTTGCGAAGATGCAGAAATGGAATTGGAAGGCACCTCTATCATGGAGACGTCTTCTTACGTGTATCTCGGACGTTCGATGAACATGGAGAACGACTTGAGGGAAGAACTTAACAGGAGAAGAAGAGCAGCCTGGGCCGCCTTCGGGCCTCTGAAGGAAGCCACCGACCAACTGACGGACCCGGAGCTTCGTGCCCACCTGTTCGACTCAACCGTTCTCCCAGCGCTCTGCTACGCAGCTGAGACTTGGGCCGACACCGTAGCCACGTCGAAAGCTTTAAGGACCACCCACAGAGCGCTCGAGCGCAGTCTTCTGAAGATGACCCGACACAAGCAACATCTAGTCGGACTTCGCAGCACGGATATGAGAAGAATGTCCCGTCTTCGTGACCCAGCGGAATACGTTGCGAAAGCGAAACACCGATGGGCCGGTCACATAATGAGAAGAACGGACGATAGATGGACACTAAGAACATCTGAGTGGATTCCTCGCGAAGCCAAACGTCCTCGAGGAAGACCACCGACGAGATGGGCAGACGTGTTCGTGGAACGGATGGACCAGCTGAGAAATCAGCTGGATACGATTCTTGCCCCTGGAACTCGTGGACGCAGCCACCGACGACGACCAAGAAGATCGTGGATGTCCGAAGCGAGGGACAGGGACCAATGGCGACTTCTGTACTGGGGCCCGCACGTCACGTGAGGACGGGCCATCTAAGTATCTAAGTAAGTAAGTCTGTTTTCGACATATGCTTTTGCGGCGAGCTCTTTCTTTAGTGTAGTCATTAGGTCACCAATTGTTTGCTTATCTTGCGTCTGAGTAGCACTCAAAACTAGCCTCACAATATCTTGAGGAAATTTGGAAAGAATGGTTTCGTGCCATATGGGGTCGAACGTTTTTCTGACGTCATAACCCGCGGAGGTCATCTGATTTATCAACATGTTGATTTCATCGAATACCATCGTGCAATTATCAGCTGAGTCGCTTGCCGACTTCATATTGACAAGTTTTTGCACGATCTGCGACCTCTTCGTAGGCTGGTTGCAGTATCTTTCCTTCAAGGTCTCAATGATCCAGTTATAATTTGCAGGGATCAAATTTATTCCCTTTATTGCTGTTTGAGCTCGCCCCTTGAGGCTTTCTTTCAACAACATTATTTTTGTCATAACCGGTATATCATTTTTATGGACCAGAGTTTCAAAATAGGCCCAATATTCTGGGAATCCCTCGGCGTCGCCGTAAAATTTGGGCAAAGGTACTTGTGGAGGGTTTATGGATCGATAACTTGTCCTATGTACCTCTTCTCTGCCTTCTGTTATTTGATTTTCTGATGAATTTTGCGAACATGATTGCTCAGACATACATATTTCGTTTTGATCTGAAGCCCCAGTGCTATTTTCATCAGTTTCCCGGTTTACAGTACTCGGTCTATCACAATTTTGAGCTGTGATGTTGATATAGCCCAGTTTTATTTCCATGTTTTCGCGAGTGTTCTTTGATTCATCAATTCTCGCCATTAGCATGTATAGCAGGTCATCTGCGTTCGCTACGATCTCTAGAATTTTTGACTCATCCTCTATTTGTTCAACCTCTGCCGCCAAGTCTTTTCTATCTGACTTTTTGCAGTTTTTGTACTCGTCTTGTATCTCAGCGTATAATTTTTCAAGCTTTTTCTTCGCTTTCTCTATTTGTGTAACACCACTCTGCAAAAACGCAATGTCAGAACGACATTTTTCGAGATTGGTGTCGTCTACTACCGTATACACAATTTTTCCGGTATACTCTAGGTATCTGGTAACTAGAGTTTTGAGTGAATTTGCACTTAGCAGTATTGGGCGTCTGTAAAGTTGAAGCGCCATTTCGATTTCTTGGCTTGTTGCACTAGAATCGGTGATCTGCGTGAGAAATGCGCGAAGATCTGATCAGCTGTGATTTGATCTACACTGATCTGCGATCCGTCTACTTGCGTAGAGGAGCGACTTTTAGCCTGAGGTTATCGGGCTAGACGGCAATGGGAGTGGCCGTAGTTTGCTCAAAGAGCTAGTCTCTTTTCCTGGCAGCAAAGTTGTGACGCTTTGTTGCGGGAAGAAATGGCTACTTTGGCCGATGCACCAAGCTGTTAGCGGGCGGAAGACTCTTCGAGGGATGTTGGCCTCGGACTTAGAATAACTGTGTGAAAGGAGCAATTGGTGGTTCAGATTTATTTAGGCGAGTACAAGATTGTTCGAGCGAACCGTTCACGGTAAGCTCGTAAGGAGAGAGAGGTCAAATACCTCCGAGATACGAAAGGGAGGTAAGGCCCGCCCACTCAGTGGGTGGTCCAACGATACGGTAATTGGGGGAATCATCGTACGATGATATGTATCAAGTGGACCTCCGCTTTTCTATCGGTCAGTGCTCTGATTCCATCAATAGCGAAGTGGATCGAGTGAATAAGGATTAACTATCTCAGACAATTATTGCGAGCACCCGCTGCCCCTAAGGCTCCCGCCAGAGTGCCGAAGCCATGCCAGCGCTACGCCAGCGCCGAGCCAGCGTTTCGATCGATACACGTGCATTTCGTTGGGGCGGTGCCCTGGCTGAGAACTAGGTCAGCTAGCCCCGCTCCAACGAAATACACGTGTATCGATCAAAACGCTGGCTCGGCGCTGGCGTAGCGCTGGCATGGCTGCGGCAGTCTGGCGGGAGCCCAACCGTGTCCTTCGGCGGTGCGCGGGCGTCAAATTCTTGCATTGACCATCCGCGGCCCTAGATTTATTTGCTTGGCGACCCGCGGGCCTCAAATATTTTATCGGAACACCCGCGGCCCAAGAAAAACCACACGGGCGAGCCTCGGCCCTCACAGGACCCCCTGCATATGTAGTTTTCGGGCAAGCTCCGGCCCTCTAGGCCACGACCCGACAGAACGAATCTGGCGAGCCCCCGGGCCTTGCTGGATGCCGCAATTCCTACACGCTGTAAGGGGAAACGTTACTTGCGTGAGATACGGCGCAGTGATAGAGTTATCCTCCACATTAAATCGCAAGGACAAGCTATGTTCTGGTCGAAAGTCTCTTGGATGACACAACTGGAGCACTCGATTGTGGTTATACATTGGAGCGTCGATGGGGAGGGGTGTGAACGTCACTCTATTTTTGTGTAGATTGTGACATTTATGCTAAACCGGAAGTGGAAACGGCTTCTCAAAATTTTTCGTAATTCGAGTACAGGGTGCATACCGAGCCAACCGCGGGTGCGAATCGGGCGCTTGTCGGGCCACCCGATGGTGTTATTCGGACGCTTATCGGGTCACCCGCGGGCACTGTCGGGCGCTTATCGGGCACATACCGGCGCGCCCTCGGGATGGGCGTGGCGTCGCCCGTGGGTGGTCGGTGGGTGCTCGCCATAATTGTCTGAGATGACATGAGCTTATGGAATGCTTTTCAAATGTTGTCGTCATCGCAACCTCGTTATTAACCGCCAATAGAATCATCAAAAATTCTAACATAATTTTGATAGCATCTCATTAGTACTTTTTACCGTTTTCCAATGAAAACTGTCTCAGCAAGTCCGCTTTTCTAGCTTTTTGAACGGTTCTAGTACAAATGAAGCCTTTTTTCTCCTTCTCAGAAGACGTAAAATCGGCACTTTACGACGCCTTCAAACCTCCGTCGAGGAGACGCCCGCCTGCTTCGCTAGGGGCTCGCGCCACGCGTAGGTGTTACAGGAGGAACCGAAGGCCTCGCTTGTAACCGCAGGAAATAATTGTAACAGCGAGCACTACGGAGAATGGCAAGACTCTAGAAAAACTTGGCGAGGATATTCGCGTTCAAATAACTCCCTAAAGCTCTGCATGGAAACACACTTGTAAAATATGAAGGACAGATGAAATCAGCACTGAAAGGCTCATTTTTAAGCGTTGGAACAAAACGAATAAAATTGTGACTAGAAAAAAAATAGCTGGTTTCCAAAATACTTGCTCACTTGATCATAAAGTCTTGAAATTTCAGTTTTCGGACAGGGTTTTTTCCCCAGCTTCATTTTTTTTGAAATGATGGACACAATTTCCTTCTAGAATCACCCAAATTGTTATCAAAATATAAACACATATGGAGTGCTGTATATAGGTACAGTACGGGAATCAAACTTTTATGAGAATAGAGCTTGGTGAAGCTGATTTTCGTTGCATAAGAGTACGCTAAAATTGCGCCTTTCAATGCTGATTCCAAATATGTCTTTCATTTTTTTCAGACGTATTTATATGCAGAGTTATGAGGATTTTTTTGAACACTGATATCCTTGCCAAGTTTTTTCTGGAGCATTGCCAGTTTTCTCTACATTGCTAGCTTTTTTGACTATCTTCAATTGTCACAGGCGGTAGGCACTTGGTTCCTTCTGCACCGCATGCGCACGCAACGCTGAGGTTTCTTGTCGATCGAAAAGAACAGATGGACGTACGGCTTGTCTCAATTGCGGTGCCTTTTTCATGCTGCTACGCATGCGCAGCGCGAAGCGTCGTGCCAACTTCGACCGATGGGTCGACTGGGCACGCGTCAAACGAGTTCCTCTTCACCCACTTCCCTATGGGTCAAAGCAATGAACTGACCAGTAGCGAAGCATTTGTTTACTTCATCCACTACGCCATTGGTCAGTTGACTGATTTGACCAATAGAGATGGATGAAGTGGATCGAGTCGTAACATTTATGGCGTAGCGCTAGAGAAATGCCGTGCTACACTTGCGAGTCGCGAAGCAGCTGTGGTTATGGAAAAAGACACAGTATTTGGGACAGATATAGGCATGAGTCGTACAATCTTTTTCAAACCATAGTAGGAAACATTGGAAATATTCCAAGAGCTGCGCGTCCGCACGCCACTGGCTCAGCGAGATGTATTAGATTGAAGAGACGCAAGTGCAAAGCGGCGCGAATCGTTGCGAAGCGGATTCTCGCCAGGCCAATTTCCGTCTAAACTGATTTGAAATTTACTATACGATATGCCACAAAAGCCATGTTGATATGCGGGTATCGCGAGGCGTACGTGCCTCATAGTCAGTGTAGTACTTTTGAGTTTTTTTTCTACTGCAAGTAAAACTTCTATCCAAAAGTCGGATTCACTTTAAAAAAGTTTAGCTTATTCCTTGCTTTCAGAATGACGCAAAGGAGGAAAACTTTTTGGCTTTGGAACAGGATCTTCTTTCATATGTAAATACTTACAATGAGGAGCGAAGAAGGATACAGGAGCAGAGAATGGAGCTGCTTTCCAGGTTAAAAGCAGTAGGTTTTTTTTTTGCGTTTCGTGAGCATTCTCACTAGGAAAAATGAATAAAGTTGTCCCAGAAAAGTCTGGACTTTTCATTGTTCGAAAAAGAGAAGTTGGTGGAACTTTCTTTTAAGGCTCAGGATAAAGTTGCTTGTCTCAAAGCAGCCAACACTGAGAAAGAAAATGAACATCAGAAGTTACTTTCCGATGCCAAAAAACTGCAAGCGCAGATTGATGCTTTTGCAAACCCTCGCACTCCTGCAAAACCCGCTAGTTTATCCGAAAGCAAAACGAAACAAACGGCCACGAGCGGCCGGCGTACTAGTCGGAAGGACGATGAGGACAGTGATCTTGGTAATTTGTGAGACTTCAGTTTTCAGTAGAATAAGTCTCTACTTTGATACAGGTTCTTCTCCTTCGGGCGTTCCTTACGTGGAAGGGCTACAACCCTTCTCTCCCGCGACTCTCTCCTTCAAAGAACAAACAAAGAAGAAACCAAGGAGGGCTAAGGTTTGTGGAGATGTTACCAGTGTTGTCCATTACAATCCATAAGCTTACTTTTCTACAAAAAGATAAGGTGGTTGACTATTGAGCAAATCCTGGCCTCTCAAGTCCATCCTTGACCCTTCAACCCCCTAGAATATTTGCGAAATTTTTTAAAGTAGCCTCATGAGTTACAAAATTGCGCAAAAGATTTGTTCTATGTTGTAAGTGAATGAGGATCATAGAATTTCTTCGCAATTTAATCTCGCTTTGTAAGTTCTTCTCAAATTTTTGGAGTTATAAGGTGGCAAAGATTTTGAAAAGCATCTCATTTTTTTTCCGAAGATCGTGACTAATGTCATATGGCATCTTTAAGAAAAATATTAGCGGCCTTCCCCTCCCCTCTCCTTCCCCTTGAACAAATTTTCGCATCGTCACTGGCGCGTCACTGGTCACTGGTAAGAGCATTAAACTTCACATTTTTAAAACAATGTAGGGGAGGATTGATGCTTTGTTAGTGATAAAAATATTTCGCTTACAATTAGAAACATTCACGAACAATGCAAGCTTCAAAGCGCATTTCCTTAGACTCGACTTCCATGTCAGTTTTGTTCAGCTACAAATCTTAAAAGTAGCATGTTGCTTGAAAAGAGTAAATCAAAAAGCTCTTGTACTGACGACTTCAGTTTTTTCTACGTTCCACATTTTGGGCGACCTACTTGATGATCGAAGTAAAAGCGATCTCATTCTTCCGCTTGCATCGCTGTAAGCATTACAAATTGGAGTTTCTAGAAAACCATTGTGAAGCTAATCGTAAGGATTTCCTCTTTTCAAAAAAATTTGAGGCTAAACTATTTATCGAGTTATGAGAAGTTATGAATTCTTGAAACTGAAACGACAGACTCTCGAGACAACCTAAAAAGCAGGCTAAAAAGATACAAGAAGCACATTGATTCAAAAAATTGCTCCATTACCAGGCTAAAAAGGCAGCCTCAAATTAGCGTAATTCAGACATGTTAAATTGAAAGGTCTCAATTTTTGGCGATTATCTCGCACTCGTCAAAAGAGATGCGACTGGGGACCTAGTTGCTGGAAAGAGGAAGAAATTCTGCATAGAATAGTGCGAGGAATATTTGTTTGTCCTTACTATACGGGATTCGCGAGTTGGTGCAAAAACGAAAAGAACTTTCACAACGACTTAATACATTTTGTGCAGTGCTGTAGCCAGGATTTTGGTTCGGAGGTGGCGGGGGGGGGGGAAGGAGTGATGAATAAAATTTTTTGGATGAAGGTGCGCGGCTGACGCCACTCACTGAAAATGTTTATGGGATGCTTCCCATAATCTTTGCTCCAAAATTCATAACCCCGAAATTTTTGGACGACCCCGGAAAGTTTACTTTGATTTACGAATTGTTTACATTACGAATTGTTTGCAAGTAAAATCCAGTCTCTTGCACATTTTTATAAATCATTTGAGTAACTTTCGAAAATTCCGCGACCCATTTGCAAAAATATCACCGTGAATCTCTTTCGCCTCCTCGAGAGCCCGTCCAAGATCGTGAGTTTTCTTACCGGACTTTCTTGCTGAAAGGTATGCAAAAGTTCCAGCATCCTGCGCATTCGTTTTGATCTTTGTAAAATGGAGAAAATCTAGAGCTCTTTTTCATCTTCATGATCCTCCTCGAAATCGCAAAGTTCTCGGAAAACTACACATCTCTTTGTGATGCAATTAGCATTGGAGCAACTTCGAAATGCACACCAGCATAGTTATTTGGTTATCGATTCGGGTGGGGGAACGAACATCTCAATCAGGCACCGCCTCAGCGGACTACTGGCCCCAACACGATGCACAACAGTGAGACGACAGGGCCAGCAGCCCGCGGAGGCGGTGCCTAATTGAGGTTTTCGTTCCTCGACCCTCGATTTTCTTCCGGTAATGGTTAAAGTGATACTCAAATGCTGCTACTATGCGTTTCTGATCAAATCCATATAATGATCTAGAGTGTACGGGCTTCCTTCTGGCTGTAAAAAGACAGTGTGGCTGGGCTTTGCGCAACTCATCATCACTATTATTTTGTTTTCAAAAACATACTAACTGGGCTAACTCGCACATAATGAATATGGGTAGCGGTTCTCGGCACTTTCCTCTGACATTCTTCACAGTTAAGAGGCAGCAGCTGTGACGTACACTGGAAATAAAGCCTAAATTGATTTTTGTCTGATCTGTACACTAGCGCTCGTACTTAAAAAAACCACCGCATTCCGCTGGAGTTCGCCGAACTGCGAGTTGCATCGCCATATTTTACTTCAGAGTGCACGAATTCTGCATCAAAAAACACTATCCAACTCAGCTCGACGAGTTGCATCTTTCTATGTAAAAAGCCTGTTTGGGCACAACAGTCGTTCAAATTTCGAGGAGGTTTTCAAAGTTTTGCTAACGGTGGTTTGATCGTTGTGCATTGAATAAACATTCTAAGTAACCTACCCTGAGATTTTCTTATCTGAAAGGGTCCGTGAAATTTGACTTTGCTTTGAAATTTATTCCCAAACAGGCACATCTATATATGAAAAAAAAAGATGCAAAAGATACATCTCGTCGAGATGAGTTGGAAGGCTTTTGGATTCAGAAATCGTCTACACTGAAGCGAGATATGGCGATGCAACGCAAAGTTCGGCGAACTCCGCCGGAGTGCGGTGATTTTTTTGGAATTGTGAGCGATATTGTATCAGGTTTGCTTTTACTTACAAAATCAAACACACTTTGCGCGTTGTGAATTTGGGTATGCTCTCTCAATGTTCACTGATGAATACGCCGCTATGACGTAGAGTCAGCATGCGAAAAAAAAACTTTTTATTTCAGAGCTTGCAGGTTGAAGTAGAGAAGCCTCCATCGGAACCATCTCCTAGTGCACCAGCAGCTCAGAAATCCTCAAACAAACATGTCACTGTTATTGAAGTTCATGTGAGCGCGTCGTTTACTCTTTTTCTTGCTTGTTTGATGTTTTTTTCAGAGCGATGGGGATGAAAGTGTTGTCGAATCTTTGTTTGATTTGTCTGGTAGCGAAAAATCGTTGCCGTACGAGTCTCTGATCACCAAAAGATTTCCTAGGGACATATTTCTAGAGAATTCCCCTTCAGTGGGTGAGGATAGTTTCCATCGCTTAGTATCACATATGCTCACGAGCTTGGGTTTTCGTTTGAAATTCTACAGCAAATTTATTTTAGTATGTTTGCTCTTTGCCAAAGGATTACACTACGCGATTGTAATCATAAAGCGAATGAACCATTTCTTTATTACTTGAACAGCTAGCTACATTTCTAGGCCAAAATGAATCTGGCTCATCGCCTGAAGTTTCTGCCATGGGAACTATGGATGCGCATGTGAGAGAAGATGCTGACCAGAGTATCTGGTCAACGGTAGCAAAGCCACCAGTCAACCGCTCGCACATGGATTTGACGGCTGAAACAGATCTCGATCAAAGCGTCTGGTAATAGCGAAGTGATAGTACGTGTGTGAGTTTTCTGCATAATTCGCTTCGTCTGTGAGAACTATGGAAATCCAAATGGAGCTCTATGACGTCCCTATAACCTCTTTTCTAATTCCATGTTATAACTTTCTCAGGTTTTTTAGTTGAAAATTCTGGAAGCTGTCGTATCACATGAGCGGTGTAAGATGCAAAGATCTAGCAATCCGCACTATCTCTTACACCGTAACTGATTTCAGTTGGATACTCTGCCATTTTTTCTGCCTAGATTGCATGTTGTCAATGATCAAATCTTTTCGATATAAAGCGCAAAAAATTTTAAAAAGTGTTTTCTATGTGTGACAAAATCTATGGAACATAAACATTTCAAAAGTCATGTGACAAAGTACCTAAAATTTACGCGTTAGAGTAAATGCTGCTCTTTAATGAGCAACTCTTTTGTTGTATTGTGGAACTTTTTGATGACAAACGGATGTTCTTTGTTATATTGTGCACGCAGTCTTCGTTTCGCTTTGCTCTCTTGTGATTTATCGCCTAATCAATGAAATGTTCTCTCTATAGCTCAATCTTCACCCATATCTTTGCCTACCTCTGTATGGATCTTAAGAGTCGTTGATTATCTGTTTGTTGTCGATAAAATCTTTTTGCGAAATTTGCGCTTCTTTTTCAAGCAGAGCAAGGTAACACCTTAGCCTATCCATAATGTGACAAGTGTGCCCTGATTCGACACATAGTAAGATTGCTTCATATTTTTCAACAATTCCTGTGACTGTGCAGAATGGTATCCTATACATGCTATGTTGTACATGCAAGCGTCGCGAAAGCATTTACGCTTGAGTCACTGTTCAGCGAAAGGGAAGCTTGGCTTTTTTTCCGTGCTACATAGCTCTTGCTTGCTCTAGACGCATTCATATGCCCACTATTATTGACCGCCAGCTCAGCTTTGTGTAATCACAGAAAGCTAGGAATCTATAGAATGGTTATTGGTTTCGAGGTGAGTGCTGTGTTCAGTCGAAGTCACTGATCTAGGAAGAAGCGCACTATAAGTATTTGAAAGGTTGTTGCACCGTTTAACAAAGTAATGGAGTTGATGTTGTGGGTAATTATAAGTTGAGCTGCTAAGAGACTTTTTGTGAAGGGTATCACCTGTCTGCTAGCCGAAGTTTACTTATTGTCAAGAGACACGCTTCCTTTCTGCTTTATTTCTGCCTTCTCCCCTCCGCTTGTGTATGATGGAAGAGCTTGTCGCGAATCGCTATAATTAATGCTGAGCCATCTGTGTAATAGAGAGAGGCGCAGGAGCAGCGCTCGTACTCGGAATACATATTTTCGCTGTAACATTCGTTGCTTGCGGCCCCCGCAAAAAGCGAGTCAACGAGCTGTTCGCAAATTCTAAGAATCGCCAGTGCAATTCGGAGAGAGTGGTTCACAGTGTGTAAATAGACCATTTCCACATTTATGTGCAAAAAATGATGGCAAGTTCGGACAAAAGAAAATTTTTCATTCGAACCCGAACATATTGAGCATAATACACACTAAACACCTCGAAAGGATTAGCTTTGATCTGTTCGTGCGTCGGTGATGGTGATGGTGATATAGATGACGGTAGAGACGAGGCATTTAGAAGCATTTGCGGTGGACAATGGATGGGCCGGACTCGTCGTATTCTTGCTTGGAGATCCACATCTGTTGGAAGGTGGACAGGGAAGCCAGGATAGATCCTCCGATCCAGACAGAGTATTTGCGCTCTGGGGGAGCGATGATCTTGATCTTCATCGTGCTGAAAGAGAATAATACAGCAACTCCAAAGATTATTGATTATATGAACCAGAACTTCAAATTTACCTAGGGGCGAGGGCAGTCATTTCCTTCTGCATACGATCAGCAATACCAGGGTACATTGTGCTACCGCCAGAAAGTACAGTGTTAGCGTATAAGTCCTTACGGATATCAATATCGCACTTCATGATTGAGTTGTACGAGTTCTCATGGATACCAGCAGATTCCATACCCAAGAAGGAAGGCTAAAAACAGCTCTTTGAGTGCGGGCAGCAGCGGGCAGAATAACACGGAAAGTGTTGATGACAACAAACCTGGAACATAGCCTCGGGGCAACGGAACCGCTCGTTTCCTACGGTGATAACTTGTCCGTCAGGAAGTTCATATGATTTCTCAAGTGAAGATGATGAGGCAGCGGTGGCCATCTCTTGTTCGAAGTCAAGGGCAACATAGCATAGTTTCTCCTAAAAGATCTTAGGATGTTAAAATTCGTAGTTCAATATTTTGTACAACAAACCTTGATATCTCGGACAATTTCACGTTCAGCCGTGGTTGTGAACGAGTAACCACGCTCAGTGAGAATCTTCATCAAGTAGTCAGTAAGGTCACGGCCAGCCAGATCGAGACGGAGGATGGCGTGGGGAAGGGCATAACCCTGAAAGGGAATGAATTTAGCATGAAAATCTTTCGTATGACCCTTCGAAAAAACTTACTTCATAGATGGGGACGGTGTGAGTGACACCATCTCCGGAGTCGAGTACGACTCCGGTGGTACGGCCAGACGCGTAGAGGGAGAGCACGGCCTGGATGGCGACGTACATGGCTGGAGTGTTGAAGGTCTCGAACATGATTTGGGTCATCTTTTCTCTGTTGGCCTTGGGGTTAAGTGGGGCCTCAGTCAGCAGGACGGGGTGCTCTTCTGGGGCTACACGAAGCTCATTGTAGAAGGTGTGGTGCCAGATCTTCTCCATATCATCCCAGTTGGTCACGATACCGTGCTCAATCGGGTACTTCAAGGTCAGAATACCTAAGATGAGGAAAATTTGAGATTCACCTTCCAACTCAACATCTCATTAACCAACCCCTTTTTGACTGGGCCTCGTCTCCTACGTAGGAGTCCTTCTGACCCATACCAACCATGACACCCTGATGTCTGGGGCGTCCAACGATCGAGGGGAAGACGGCTCGGGGAGCATCGTCTCCGGCGAATCCGGCCTTGCACATTCCGGATCCATTGTCAACCACAAGAGCTGCAACCTCGTCGTCACACATTCTGGCTACTGAAATGTTTTCATGAAGCTGTTGCAATTTGCTCTTTGCTTTCCAAAGTCGATCGTCACAACGTATGTGAAAGACAAAGGCAACTATGCAGAGAATCTCAGAATTGCAAGAATTGAATTGTCGAAGCAAAAATCTTATCTCAGGAAGAAAATCTCACAAAATTTTGCGAGTAAATTTAGTCTAACCGCTTGATTGGTGAGAAGCAAAGAATGAATCAAACTCAAGCTCTAAGGCATAAGTGATAAACACCTTAACATCTACAAATAAAATAACATGATAATCAAATGTAAAAGTAAATAGCTAATCATATGCAAAACAGCAAAATGTAGTTAGCAGCAAGCTATAGGGATTGAGGTGTTAAATAGATGCAAGCAGAGTGGAAGACTTCTCCGGTGCCAACGGAAGGGGCTTTATATACGTGCGTGTAATGCCTGCTTCTCTCTGCGATTCCTAGGAACAATTGCGCTAAAGATACGCTGAGTTCCACGAAACACGCCAAAGGCGCCGCCCTCCTCATCTCCCTCCACCCCACCCTGAACACTGCCATCCCGCCACCGCTTTTACGAAAATTTTGGCTACATCGGGGACGAGAAAGAATTGGGTGTCATTTCTCTATGGTTCTCATACTTGCCTTTTCCAAGAAAAGCGTAAAAAGTAAAATTTCAGTGCAGGGTCAGGAGATCCAGCTATAAGTTTGCTGCATCAATCAAATCTTTTTGCCTAGTGAAATTGAGTGTTATCTTCAAGATGACAAGATAACTCAAGGATTTCTTTGATTATAGCATGTAAGTGTTCTATACGTGGTTCGCATATGAGTCCAGCACCGAAATTTTTGGTTCAGGAAGATGAAATCAACGAATCCTGTAGTACTCCATAGCAAAATCATTATTGGCATATCGCAGTTATGCTAATTGATAGGAATAACACTCAATTTGTTTTTTTTTCAAGATCTTGTTCGCTAACGATGCTGAGAGATTACGAAATTTGATTTTTGTTCTGATTTCACTTTCGTGAACCCCGTTTTGTATAAGGCGGGCGCTATACTCCTCGAGGAGTATGGCATGGCGACGATCGATATGCATCAAATACGTGTAAAACTGGCGATTTTTGTCGCCGAAATTGGCGATCGCCAGTCGCCAGTGTTGGCGACTAACATTAAATGTTTATCGATTGGACGTGTGGTAACTTGTTAGCGATCGATACGCATAGAAGATACAGTCGCCAGTAATGGCGACTAGCGATCGCCCGTCGTAGCGACTGGCGATCGCCCGTGGCCATGCTATACTCCTCGAGGAGTATAGCGCCTGCCTAAAAAAATCCATGTCTCCCATTTCTCTTGCAATTCTTATGTTCATCATTTCAGTTTGAAAAGAAAAAAATGTCGCTTTTTTCAATTTTTTTTCCTGAAATAGATATTTTCTAGGAATAAGAAAAATCTAATAAAGGCCGAAATTTCATTCGTTCTGGAAGTTGTAATACGTAACTGTATATATGGAAGGAACACAGCTGCTAGGGGCGAAGTTGCTATTCTCTGTTACCCATTTTTTTTCTTGCTTTTTAGTCACAGATAAAATATAGCAATTACACAAGTGCGTAAGTGCATGTACTAGCTAGACGCTGTGGCAAGTAAGGAATTTCCAGATATTTTCGAGGATTCGATTTTTGCCGTCATTTGCTCGTGGACCTTGGCTTCGAACTCTGCGCTTAATTACTTATGCCAGTATTTAGAGGTCATCTTGTAGATTTTGTTTCTCTCGATCGATCGAATAATACCCGTCTCACTTTTTTTGGGTTCGTCTTGTTGCTTTACCGTGAAAAACGACCTTCTTTCCTTTCCAGTATACTTAACTTTCTAAAGTTTTGTCGCACTGTGATTGTGTTTTCCCTACATCCGCTCTTGTAAAGAATGGTAGCTTTGACTTGAGCAATTTTCAAAAATTAGTACTTTCTTGCATACTTTCGAATATCGATGACCTCTATACCGCAATCAACAGAGTTACTTTTTGAGGCTCTTGCTTATGAGCTGCCCGGTAAATTTTGCTCAGAGTAGGTCTGCCATTCATAAATCCAGTCGAAATGCGACGAAAACTAGCCTCCGCGATCGTAGTGCTTGTTGAGAGATTGAGGAGGTGTTGGTATCACGTTCGCATGGATTGCTTATGGAGTTCGTGGAATTGGGATTTGGGAAAACAGCATGACCAGGGCTCGACACGAGGTAGATTTCCGAGAAAGCAAAAAACGAAGTCCCTCCTGACTTTTACAAATTTTTGCGAAGTCCCTTTTGACCCTAAACTCTAAACGTAAAAAAAAACTCAAAGAACGAAACGTCAACCAATGACCTAAGTTGTTTTTTGCCACAAAACGATATCTCTTTGCTTTTTGTCCCAAATACGATATCCAGCTTACTTATTAGTCACCTTGCCGAGCCCTGATCATGACCGGAAGTAATTTGCAATATTATATCATGTGTTCGAATCTAGTGAGCCCGACACTTTTACTCGTTAAACGAACAATTTTTAGGGAATTGAGGTGGTAGAAAACTTCCCTTTGAACCCATCATGTGCATCTTATGCAGCTAATCTGTGTTGATGCTAGTTTGAAATTTTCGCAGAATTGTCAATTTCGCAGAACTTCTTCGATTGGCCGTTGACCAGCAGTTGCGGCAGCTGCTGCTTTTCCTTCGAAAATAAAATGGGCGATAAAAAACTAGACTACGTCTTGCACAAATTTTGAATAACTGGTTGGATCGTTGCCAAACAGCTGAAGGTGCGCTGTTTTTTGGCTCACTCATGCCGAGATACACGGCTTTGTTTAATGAATTCCAAGAATATTACAGCGCTGACACTTTCGAATGCTCCAATACTTTTGACACGCTTTGCTATGTTCATGATGGTAAATTCTGAGGAAACTTCTTTGCGGTTTGCACTTTTTTCGAGTGTATAATCTTCAGGATGCAACTTAGTATGAATACAGCAAGTGATATGCGGAAATAATTCTGTTTTAGATTGCTAGGGAATCGTATATGAAGGATTTTGGCTCTATTCTTAAAATTGGGAAAAGGCTCAGGCACACATGAGGTATGCAGGACGCGCTTACAGCCTATAACGTTTTCCAGAAAAAAAAATGCAGGGCAATGACACGAAGTTCGTGGCAGACCCCAGAAAATTTGGATGAATTTATCTATAAAAAAATGTATGATAATACTAAAAAAGCAACTTGATGTGGAATCTCAAGAAATCAAGAGCTTCTGCTTCACCTTCGCAGCACGCAAAAAAAATGGAGAATTTTGGGAACGACATGACAAACGATACTGTGCACGCGTCCATGTTTGATGCGTAGTTTCACGGAGCCGAAAAAAATAATTCTGGAAGAGTAGTGTGAGATGAATGAGTTCTCTCTAACTTGAGTTCGCATTCTTTTAGAGGAAGTCATAAATTTCTCCGTAATCTTAGAAATTTTCACTTTACTGGAAGTCGTAAATTTCCCCGTAGAACTCGAAATTTTCAGTGTCTTAAAAAATCTTTCTACTTCTTAGAGTCCAGCTATTAAAACCAGAGCCATTTCAACTGGTTTCAGCTAACTTCTCTACGCGTTTTATCACGGCTCCAAGATATTTGATTCATTCGTTTGACTATTATTTTTGTTCGTCTCCTCACTACTGTTCGAAATAATCTTTTCGTAGATTGATTTTCAGGAGAACTAAAAGCATGAGTTATTAACTTCTGTGAGTTCCAAGGCGATCTCGTTGACATTGTCATTAACAATTACGAATCATCTCATGCAAGGTGTCAAGGACCACATTATATTTTGGTTGCTCATTTCTTTTTCCCGACATTCATATGCTCTATTCTGCGTTTAGGTCTATTTTAGTTTACATGGCTTTCTAGATGTGCTAGAGAGCATTCGATATAGATGGCATAAGCAATGCTTTTCATAGGCGATATTGGAGAGAGGAACGAGGGAGAGACACTGCCATTGAAAAGCGGACATTGGTGATGCCAGTGGACAAATTATTTCTGCGTGGAAGCTCCAGGAAAGAAATGATCCAAACTGTTTCGATTAATGGAAAAGAATATCCAACAAAATTTTTCATCGAGCTATGTCGAGTGACAGATTTCACGGTTCATCATGTAAATCGTGCATCTCTCTTTACGAGCTGCTTATTTTCGTAGTTACCATGGATATTTGAAAACCTTTATAAGTAACTTAGGTATTCAAAACTAGGAAGGTCTCCGCATTCTGCTTCGTGATCATTGTTCGATTTTGGTATTTTGATAAAACTTCAACACCAATGCTTTCAACGATTTCAGACGTGTAATCATGCTAGTGAACTTCGGTTCGCATTTTCAAGTAAAAGTGTGGCAAATCAAATCAGGCGGTCAAAAGATAAGGTTAATTTGAATTTTTATATTAAAAGTTATTCTAATTGTTCACAAAAATAAAAAAGTCACTTGCACATTTTTATAACCCACGTAAGTAAATTTTAACAATTTCGCCCATTCTCGGAGGGGAGGGCTCGCCCCCCCCCCCCGGTCCGCCACTGCTGTCTAATAGTTTACATTTGTGTTTCCTCCATCTAGCAATGGAGAATTGACGGAAAATTGCTCATTTCACATATCAACATGATCATAAGCCAAGTACCAAAGAGTTCCTTATTACAACTGATTGACTATTCCTCGAGTATTTGTGAAGAAATGCTGGATTGGTCTCCTTTAGCTATAGTGTGGGCGGAGACGTGCAGTTTCTACGCGTAGGTCTGTAATAGCGAGGGCGCTTGAAGGGAGTGCCTAAGAATGATTACCAAGTCTATCAAAAACAAAAAAAAATCTGAAATATCGCCTCCAGGTGGAAGACGGTTCAAATGTTACTTCAGCATAATTATGTATGTGTTCGGATCTGAGTTATCGCAAAGGCTGTGACTGCTCGATGTGTTCTAGTGCTCATAAAAACTTGCTTTTTCATTCCAGCAAAATTGGGCATTAATTGTAAAGGCCGCATGGTTGTCGCACGGCTCCTATCTTGCGGCCGCTCACTCATACTACAATTTTGTCGTGATTTATCACTTCCTATAGTTTTCATTAAGCATTGCGAATTAAACGAAGATCTCAACTCAGAAGCTGACATTTGCTGATACTGACTCGTGCGAAATGCCAGTCGACTTATATTTATATGCAACATTAGATTGCGCAAATTACAGTTGTATAATGGCGATCTTTAACATCTCAGGTAAAAAGTTATCCAATATCATCTGAATTATAAAATCATGTCTGCGTAGTTCATCTAAATTTTTTTCAACAAAAGCTGTAGCATTCGGAACTACATTTGCAGCTTGCAGATCCTTGGTGCTTTTGGCTATGAGCCATTTTCGCTAAGAATAAGTTAGTCATGGATACCACAATAAATGGCAAACACAACCCCAGTTCAGAGTTTCAGCTTACCGATGTCACTGTTGGAAGGCTGCATTTGTAAATTCGGAAATTGAGACGTCTGAGTAGCCGTATAAGAAACATGTCCTTCCTATCTGCTTTAGTTCTGTTCAAAACTTCTTTTCGGTGTTTCTTTCCAACGGTTTCCTCGTATTGAGTGGGCAACACATAACTATGACGTTAAAGTACACTTAACAGTTACATCATGCTCATTTTCCTGTAAGAACGTCTCGAAGGTCACAAGCACAGCAAACATCTGAGGATGACGTTTGTTTTCACGTGCAATTCTGGGAGAAGCATTTCCAGTGACTAGCTCTGATTGCATACCAAGAGGTTTTGTGTATTTTTACACTCAATGTGTTGCACTGAGTGCGCACTGCAATGATCGCCACCCGGTTCAAACGATTTCAACGCTCAGATTCGCGAATGAATTCGAGCAAACAAGGGAGACAATCCCGATTTATCAAAGATGCACTCTTTGATCGAAAGAAAAATACAGTGGTGATTGCTGCATGTTTTCATAAGTGAATCTTGCAGTTTTCGCGGATTGAATTAGTCAATTAGGCACTTCGCAAACCTTGTATAAGAACTCTTCATAGGATTCTTTAACGAAAAATTTTTGCCAATAAAATATTCCATCTGTGGAGAGGAGTGGAGAAACTTGAGACAGAGTTTGAATCTTTGGTCGCAGTGACCGGTGATGTGTTCATCAAGCTTCTCGCCTGAGCACTGTACAGTCGAGTAGATTTAGCGGTAAATATAGTGTGCTTGCACAGAAGGTGAAATGCGGTAAAATTGGCGCGTGAAGAAATAGCTTCGACTGTGACGCCGGCCAATTGCGCGCGCAAAATACCCGCAGTACTGGCGTGGCTACTTGTTCACGCGCAAATTTCACCGCATTTCACCTTCTGTGCAAGCACACTATATTTACCGCTAAATCTACTCGACTGTATTTACCTATGATTTCTGAAGGGAATGGGTAGACTATCGTCGAGTCATTTGCGGTTTGATTTGCGTATTGCACACCATGCGCGCTACTTGGCGACTTGTAAGATTAAGCCTGTTCATTTTCACTGATCCTTGTTTCCTTGTCTCTTTTGACTTGATTGGATATATTACATGTTCTTTGAGTGCACATTTTTACAGATTATACCAAAAAAGGCTTTACTGAGAAGTTACTTAGAAGTCGTTGGTTGCCGTGCAGAGTGTAAAGATTCACGTCGTGAGTTACAAATGACTCTAGGATACATTCTTTTCAAGAAAAGGATTTCATAGGCAGTAATAGATAGCGTTCAGAATGGGTTCCGAACAAATTCAGTGCGATAGGTTCAATCCGAATTATCCGAACTCTCCGAATAGTAGGATTGGTCTATCTCTTCCTTTGTCTCTGATCTGCTCCGGAGCGAAATTCAAAGTTTTTATTTTCAATTTTCGAACGAATGAACCACGCCGGATGTTTGCCACGGATGACTCGAGTTGTACGCACATCTCCAGTTGATATTATTTATAGTCGGTTTGAATGTTGTGAGCAAAGCGATGCCTGCTCTACCCCGACAGCCACCACGCATCTTCTCGCACTTTTCTCGGGATTCGCCGTAAACCCCTTCCGCTTCCACGCCCTCATTGCAAGTTTTCTTGCAGCTGATACATAACATACAATGGTATGAGAGTTCGGGGGAAATCTGAGTAGACGCGTATTTGACAAGGAAGTCCACCTTTCATTGCCATTTGCTTCTGCTCCAATACCATTTGTATTCGAATGTTGAAAATGGGTAACTTTCACCTCACAATTGATTGGTTATTAACATAGCAGTAATACTGAAGAAAGGTGATAAGAGCAGCAGAAAATCTTCTGAGAATTCCGATGTAAGCTCAGAAGTACAAAAAACGCAACCTTGCTTGCAAGCTCATAAGCCTGGTACAGAGTGTAGATAAAAAAAGTACTCAGACAGAAATATTTGAATAAGATCACAAACGCATTTACGACCAACTGATGCATCCCGTCAACACTCCTTGAAAAATAAAAATTTTCGAGGATCTCTTAAATTTTCAAGAAAAATAAAAATGTAACAGAAATTATCCGACCTGATATTTAACAATAGTAATATTCAAAGACAACTGAACTTCAATAATTGGCACATGTTCTTCCAGCATGGATGCGTTGAGCCTTTGAGAACCTACAGAAAAGAAATCGTGTTACGGGAAGATTTACCTTGAAATCTGAAGTATACTAGTGTGCGTCGTCTACATAATTAAATGAGCATGCACTTAGAACTCAAACTCAACAGGGAAGATTTGCAGGATAATCATCGTTAGATGGACGAAAACTAAAACTGAACGCGGTACCATTTTTTCCACAGTGCTTGTCATCTCTATGACTAGGACACTCGGGACCGCTTTGCCCACACTGCCTAAACAAGCTCGAACTTGTACTTCCCTGATTCCAAAAAGTAAATAAACCTAGGTTGAATAAATCACAAGTATAAATTTGTCAAAGCAGGATCATGCTTGTTTGAACAATGCACGCAAAGCGCACTGGAGTTTTCTAGTCATAAAATGGAGGTTACCATGATAAGAGAACTTCTGCGTGTAATGTTACTAAACTCCCACAATGAGCTGAGCGATCTTTGAGGTCGATGATTGCAGCTGCATATCGCAAACCTCGTTTTCGAATTGTTACTGAGTATCATGCTCAGGGCCCAGCATGAGGTGGTATATGAGAACTCAGACAATTGCATCGGAATGTTCGCGGCCCCAAAGCGTGTTCTTTTTGTGTATTTTTTTTCTTTGTTCGTTTTTGAATTTAAATTCAAAAACGAAGTCTCCCTTGACATTACAGAGAGTTACCAGTTACCTCTTTTAGTGTTTGTAAAAGCTCTTCTGATAATCTACGACAAAAAAAAACATGGATTGAAGTGAAGAAAGAATAAATCAGAGATTAAGAAGAAATGCGAAAAAAGCTATTTTTATACTTGAGAGCCGTAACAAAGCATAGGGGACGAAAGTTGGATTTGAACATTCAAATGTAGAGATTGATCTAACAAGGGAAGCTTGTTCAGTCAAAGTGGCCTTTTCAATAAGATGTATACCATAACATATCCCGCGCAACCTCAGATACACTCAGACTGCGTGGAAGCAACCTAAAACCGAAAACACTTAACTCTTCTTGTCCACATATGTCATGAACTTTTGTACTTTTCTTTTGATCATTGACGCCGATGCACACACCAAATTTGGTGTCTTAATATTGCTTACTCTCCGTAAACAAACCGATTTTTTTTATTTTTGTGCTAAATTGAGTTTTGACATGTTGATGAAGTCGCGTGCACACAGGTTTATGCTAGTCGTATTTGTAACGTGTTAATTTACCTGTAACTGGTAAAATTGCGTTAGACTTTCAAATTCGGCTTGCTAGAAGTCAGAGTGCTTCTTAATATTCCGTTAGATTTCCGGTTGGAACTATGGGCTCCCCTTGTCCCTGAAAAATCGACATCCAGCGTGTGAAAGCGCCACCTCTGCTTGGCCTATTAGGGATCGGCCATTGTTCCTGCTATTCCTACGACTCCTGCGATTCCTGCGATTCCTGTGTGTCCCGCACAGTTTAGACGCACGCTTTAAATGAGAGCGTGTTGCGTAAAACAACACGTAACACGCAAAACGCGCTCAATTAAGCGGCGTATAAACTGTGCGGGACTCACAGGAATCGCAGGAGTCGTAGGAATAGCAGGAATAGTATGGCCGATCCCCTACGCTATTAGTTTCTCAGAAGCAGCTAATGCATGTGATTATTTGTGACTAGGAGAACATGAAACTGCATTTTACACATTGTCTGAACAAGGTTCAATTCTTTTCCGTTTCCAAGTCGCAAATAATCCTACATGAAACAGATCACGGTATATACTTGCTAAATACACGATGAACTTGCTAGATATACGAGCAAGCTTGTTTAGACAATGTGTGGAGAGAGGTCTCGAGTTCCCTAGTCACAGGACGAATGTCATCAACCAGCACACTGAATCATCCATTTCATGCAAGCAGAAACCTGAAGAACGTGAGAACTGACTACCCGTGGCGATGCAGGATTTCTGTCCGGAGAGGGGGGAGGGTGGGGGCAGAAAGTTTTTTGGATGAAGGTGCGTGGAGCTCTAAAAGTTTAGTAAATAATTCTGATTGATTACAAATATAGATGTCATTTGGACATTTGGTACTATTCCAGTATACCGACCCCAAAAATTAAAAATCTCGGATTTCGCTCAAACTCGGTATAGGGGGGTTATTCGATACGCTGATGCCGAATATCATGTCGATTTCGTGTGGTAGCGCCATTTTCTGGGGGTTATGGTGGGTATACGGTAGGGGGTCAAAATCACAAAATTCTCTGAAACTCGGTGCAGGGGGGTTATTCGACACGCTGATGCCAAATATCATATCGATTTCGTGTGGTAGCGCCATTTTCTGGGGGTTATGGTGGGTATACGGTAGGGGGTCAAAATCACAAAATTCTCTGAAACTCGGTGCAGGGGGGTTATTTGACACGCTGAACACGAATACGATACTCATTCGTTACGGTAGCTCCTCATTCCGGGGTTACGGTGGGTATACGGTAGGGGGTCAAAACTTCTGTGCCGATTAACGTGACATTGCCAAAATAATGTGTCAATAATCATACTGTAGCTTAATTGTCCTCCTGCAGTGCAGTATTTTCTGCCCAAGGCTTCGAAGGCAGAAACTCGAATTTTTATATCGGTTTCACGAGTAATTCGAGGCTACTATTCTCCCAAGTTTGACGTTCATACTCCCACCTGGTACGGAGCGGTACGGAACACTGACCATACGGCATTTGATCTCACAGCCGAGCAGTCAGTCGATAGCTATGGCAGTGTTCCGCGTTTTTGTCTCCGACGCCTAGAGGTGGAACTTGGGGACTTTACCCTTGCCGACATCTATGAGAAGATGAGGATGGAGGAGAACGCATTCGAAGGATGGCTAAGGTCGATAGGACTTCTGCCCACGCCCAGATGCCCTTCTTGTGGACGTCCGATGACTCTGAACGAGACCCACAAGCGTTGGTTCTGCCACAGGAGAGAATGTCGCACCGGACGGGACACCAAGCCAACCTCAGGAATAACGGCCGGCTCGTTCTTCTCAAAGTGCAAGCAGCCGCTTGTCAAGCTTTTCGCTCTCTCGTACTTCTGGCTCCACAACTACGGACTGGTGAAGGACATCGACTACGAGCTGGGAATACGACACACCACCGTCGTCCAGTGGGAGCAGTACTTCCGTGACGTATGCTGCGAGTACTTTAGGAGGAATCGCCCAGTTCTCGGAGGATTCGGGCACACGGTCGAGATTGATGAGACGTGCGTCACGAAGAGGAAGTACAACTGTGGTCGAGTTGTACGTGTGCACCAATGGCTATTTGGAGGATACGAGAGAGGAAGTGGAAGATCATTCCTGGTTCTGGTACGACGACGCGATGCTCGCACCCTCCTGCGCCTCATCGTCAAATATATAAGGCCCGGCACCACCATCATCAGCGATTGTTGGCAAGCCTACAATCGCATTTCCCCCCTTCCACAAGGTTACAGGCACCTTACGGTCAATCACCATCTCAACTTTGTGGATCCGACGACTGGGGCGCACACCCAGAACATCGAGAGCCATTGGCAGAGGTTTAAACGCCTCGTCAAGCAGAAATGCGGGATTAACAACAGCCGCTATGCAGATTACCTGAAGGAGTTCTTGTGGAGGCAGATGTTCGGCAAGCGGGAAGAGTCCCTGTTTCACTTCTGGAAGCAGGTAGCCGAATTGTACCCGGTTCCCTGCTGAAAACATATGCTGTCCCAAAGGCCCTCATTAGGGCCACCTTTACAAAAATTCAGGGAAGATATTCAGGGTTTTCAGAATGAGTTGTATGAAGTGCTCATATAAACTTAAAGGGGGAAAAGCAATTTTAATTGAGAAATTAGAAAAAATCGTGACAGTGAATTTAATCGGCACAGAAGTTTTGACCCCCTGCCGTATACCCACCGTAACTCCGGAATGAGGAGCTACCTAACGAATGAGTATCGTATTCGTGTTCAGCATGTCAAATAACCCCCCTGCACCGAATTCCGCTGAATTTTGTGATTTTGACCCCCTACCGTATAGCCACCGTAACCCCCAAAAAATGGCGCTACCGCACGAAATCGATATGGTATTCGGCATCAGCGTATCGAATAACCCCCCTGCACCGAGTTTCAGAGAATTTTGTGATTTTGACCCCCTACCGTATGCCCACCGTAACTCCCAGAAAATGGCGCTACCACACGAAATCGATATGATATCCGGCATCAGCGTATCGAATAACCCCCCTATACCGAGTTTGAGCGAAATCCGAGATTTTCAATTTTTGGGGTCGGTATACTGGAATAGCGCCGGACATTTTTATAACCCACTAGCTGGCTTACCCGGCTCCGCCGTATGTTCCGAATAGAAAATTCCATTTCTTAACCGATCCGGACCAAACTTGGCACACATACACTTCGGTCCCCGGTGTCACAGTCCACTTTTCGTTATCGATCGATGTCGATTTTATCGATTTTTTGCAAAATTTGAGCTAGGGGGCTAGAATTTGGCAGGGGGTGTAATCGAGCATGCTGATCACCCCCAAGGGGGTGATCAGCATGCTCGATTACCCCCCTGTGCCAACTCCCAGCCCCGTAGCTCAAATTTTGCAAAAAATCGATAAAATCGATATCGATCGATGACGAAAAGTGGACTGTGACACCGGGGCCCGAAGTGTGTGTGTGCCAAGTTTGGTCCGGATCGGTTCAGAAATGGAATTTTCTATTCGGAACATACGTACACACATACATACATACAGACAAACAGACATTCAGCTTTATATATAAGATGCTGCCGACCCAAACAAGCTACGGCAATTCTGTAGGGCATCCGAAAAATCGTGACGATGGCGCGACCGCGCGCGACACGCACGCACCTTCAGGCAACCGCATTTTCTTGATTTTCATCTCTACTCGAATTGTCTTTCTACTTGCATATGACAGTATCTAGACATTGGAAGTTACGGAGCTGAGATTTGAGGTGATGCCCTTTTCTATGAGTGTTTTCTGCTCTCTCCAGTGGGCGCAAGGACCGCCGTCAAATCCGTCGTCCCGCTTTTACAAACGACCTATAACTGGGATTGCGTCTCTTCGTCTACTCCCAAACCAGATATGGTGATGGGACGCGATCATCGCGGACTCTGGTGACAACGGCTACTTTTCTTCGTGATTGTGAGCGGTACTGCAGCAAAAATGTTATATGCATGCTTTCTAATTTGATTTTTTTTTGCTTAAGAATAAAGCAACTTGCATGGGCGAAATCCTATATTGAGTAATGAGATCTTTTTAGTTCATTCGTCCAGATTACTGAACAGGAAGTAGAAAATCGTTAAAAAAGACGCGAGTCACCATTATCAGTTGGTCTATTAAGGGATCGTTCAGACCGCGCACAAAGGCGCACGAAGGCGCACGAAGGCGCACGAAGGCGCATGAAGGCGAATGAAGGCGCACAAAGGCGCACGAAGGCGT
Source organism: Cylicocyclus nassatus (assembly GCA_958299035.1). Classification (NCBI taxonomy): domain Eukaryota; kingdom Metazoa; phylum Nematoda; class Chromadorea; order Rhabditida; family Strongylidae; genus Cylicocyclus; species Cylicocyclus nassatus. The sequence continues at coordinate 54,322,979 of CATQJL010000001.1, forward strand.
GTGTGAATGTGTGTGTGTGTGTGTGTGTCGAGATAAACGAGACGAGGAGACGCGCCTTCGTGCGCCTTTGTGCGCCTTCGTGCGCCTTCGTGCGCCTTTGTGCGCCTTTGTGCGCGGTCTGAACGGGTGGGGGAACGAAAGCCGCCAGGTCCAGCCGCCTTTCGCGGCCAGCTGGTCCTTTCGCAGCGTTGTTGCATATCGTTCCAGGACCAGCAGTCCGCGGAGGCGGCTGGACCTGGCGGCTTTCGTTCCCCCACCCGGTCTGAACGATCCCTAAGCTACGCAGTGATCACGCAATCAAACAATCGCCCAGTTGGAATAATGCTGAAGGAATAAAGCGAACCTAGAAATGAATCAGAACTTCGTGACTTCTTACTCGCTTCTTTGTGCCACTGATGGTGACAATGCTGTCAAATTTAATTAGCTGACAAGGGAATGGTCAGAAGTCGAAGTGGCCAAACTAAGCAAGCTGTATATCATTCCATGCAGTATAAAACGCTGACTTCGAATCTGTCTTCCTTATCTGCTTCCCGCTTCTGTGGACGAAGCTACAAGCGGTTTTATTATGAAAAATTCATACATGAAAACAGCAAAATTTAGCACATTGTTGCACTTTTAGCTCAGCTTCTAGCTTCAAACATTTTAAGTAAGTTAGCTGCATGTTTTGGCCCAGCATTGAGGCGAACGAGGCTCTGTACGGCTAAATTTTCAATTTCACGATAATTTCTAAGCAAAATAATGGCCTTTAATGGCTTATAACTTCGTCCAGAAAAGCGATAAGCAGATATGTAAAGAAGACAGGTTTAGAGTCAGCGCTTCATGCTGCATCGAACGGTCCGCAGCTTGTCTGGAATGTCCACTTCGATTTCTGACCAATCCCTTGTGAACAAGTGATCTCAAGTCCGTTTGGCCAGCTGTAGTTATTTATCAGATTTTTGGGACTGTATTGAGTACGGCCTTCGAGCGCTAAGATAAATCACCTTCAACTGATTTGCTTTCACAAGCATACGATGCTTAGAGAAGAAAGAAAGCTGGAATTTTGGTAGAGATATTGCGTTAGGATATAATATTTGATACCTCACCGTTTGTGGTAGTTTTGAAGATTAAACTGAAATAACTACGATACCTGCGAAGAGGCTCTCAATATTACGGTATTCGACTTCTGTTATCTTTATGGAAGTGAACCTATGCTTTAAAAAAGGAACCTTGCTTGTGCTGTGAGACTACTCAGAACTGCGCGCTGACAATGATTTCAAATCTGCTTTAGGCCTGGGGCATAGTTCACGCGATTTCATCGTCTCGCGATTACCCAACAAGACAACTGTTAGAGTCCATTGTATGCGGATCATGCATTTCGGTTGTGACCGTTCGTAAAGACTGATCGCGATTAGCTAACTGTCACAACCGAAATGCAAGGTGATCGACATGCAATGGGCTCGTAACAGTTCTTCGGGAAAATCGCACGGCGACGAACTCGCGAGAACTATGCCCGAAGCCTTACCGATTACAGTTATGAATTCTCCTTTTCTCCGGCTTTTTAGCTTCCTTGCTAATAATAGGTTCTCTGTATTCTAGCCAATCTCATCTACAACACTCTCAGTCAGCTTCGGCGCATTGTAGAGTTTCGTCCTTGCTGCGCCACGCCTGTCGCAGAATTCACTTTGAAGTAATCGTTGGCATACTCGTTATATGATCGACACTCAACATAGGACCTTTGAAGTGAAAATTGGAACCCTGGAAGTTCCGGACTATGTTTTAGCGTCCAATGCTTGCCCCATCAAAAAGATGACTTATTGTAACGTTATTTAACGTTGTCCACATGCGAAATATGCCGCACAGAAGTTCAAAAAGAGATACACCGTCAAGGACAGAGTCTATGAAGTTCGGTTTTTCTTTGTTAACAGCAGGAGGACATTGCTGAGTTCAAATCTGGCGCGCCGTGCGAAACCGCGCGGTTGCAGTTGGTTGAATTTCTCACCCACGCACTCGTTCGAATCGATGCGCGACCACGCGAGTGACCACTTCTATCCACTACTCGTTCTGATGTGTCACTCATTCTCTTGTCGTTTATTCTAGCCTGTTCTCCTGCTTTTATCGTGAATTTTATGGAGTTTTTTTTCAATCGAATTTGTTTCGGTGGAGGCGTAGTTGAGATTCGGTGATCTGGATTTGTTTTTAAGGTCGGCGCTTCTTTACCCACATGTTGTATCTCGTTGCTTGATATTACGTGTATTACATGGAGACGCTATGCTTAGTTTCTGTTCTACAACGATTACCAACTTCGTCTTCATAGCTTGTCATTCATGATACTCTCACTTCTTCACTTCATACATATCTATGGATAAACGTAACCGATGCCCTAACATTCACTTCGTAAAGGCAGTCAGTTATAGCAGTAATGAGTTGCATCATTCAATTTCCACACGTCGTGAAATTTAGAATCAATAATCTGCGACGCTAACTTTAGCTTGTTATGTTGATGCTACCATCTCCGAACAAAGACATTTGGAAACGTCGTCATTGTGACCTCAGCCAAAAAAGTGTCTGCAGATAACGGACGTTCGTGATAAGGCTGAAACACTAGAAAAACATTTTCCCACGCTCCCAATGGGACGTTGGGAAGTTTGGCAAGATATGCAAAAGGTGCTTTTCTCTGGCTATTGGATTTTTTTCTTTCAAAAATGGGGTTTTCGCAGCATGAAACAAAACTGCAAAATAGTGCGTAATTCTTGTGGTGAATTCAAAGAATGTAATCTGCAGATGGAAACTGAAGGGAAACGTGTTGTTCGAAGAGAGGAATTTGAAGCCCACCCAACGCTTTTTCGACTTGCCACAGTGATGGTTTATCTTATACTGAGGCAATTTGTATATTTGTTTGTAGCATAGGTGGTCGGTTACATCTACCACTGCTTATTTACACCACTTTTATGCGGCTTAAGGGGCTGGGCATACATCAAGTTCATCGCCTCGACTCACTCACCAAGACAACTGTACGAGTTCATTGCATGCACATCATCTTGCATTTCGGTTGTGAGGGTTTTCCGACACCACCAAACCCGACTAACTATCATAACCGAAATGCGAGATGAACAGCATGCAACGAATACGTAACAGTTGTCTTGTCGGAAGAATCGCGAGGCGATGAAAACGCGTGATGTATGCCCGGCCCTTTGGAAGGCACTGGCAAAGTTAGCGTGATTAATGCAAAATTAGTATGATCAATCACAAACATAACGACGAATAATTACCGTAATCCTAAATGCACAAAGTAAGCCAAATGAGGCACGATAAGAAGTGTTAGGCCTCGGACAGAGTTCACGCCATTTGATCGTCGCGATTCACTCGCTACAGGACAAGTTACGAGTCCATTGCATGCCGATCTTCTAGTCGGTTATGATAGTTAGTTATGATTAGTCGTTTTGGAAAACTATCACAACCGAAGTGCAAGAAGATCGGCATGCAATGATATTGTTAAGTTGTCTTGTCGAGATCAATCGCGACAATCAAATCGCGTCAACTCTACCCGAGGCCTTAGGCTCTATCTAACCTTTTTGATAACTGGAATGGATTCCCGTTATCTGCTTGTAGTTTACGAGATGGTTTTGAATGAGTTAAGCTTGTGAAGGCGCGCGCGGTTGCTAGTATCATTGTACGTTGCGTCCTATGCGCTCGAGAGATGGACATTATGTTCATGCTGAAGGTGTTCACCCGAAGTAGGCAAAATCAAGGAAATTTTCCTTTATAGAATATCATAATGTACTGGTCGTCCATCACTGATTTGCACTGTTGTTTGGTGCTGTGAAAGCTTCATTTTCCGAAAGTTTTGAAATAAAAACCCAGTTGCCAGAGATAAGCGTCTGTTCGCATACCTGCCGAACTTCCGCAACGTCCCATGGTGGGCGTGGGAAAATGTTTTTCGCGCATTGCGCGGTTCACAGCGTGAATGTTAGAGATTGCAGACAGTTAGATTAAGCGCAGTTGTCATTGATAATAACAGTGATGACGTATGTAGAGGCATCAGCAAATGCTGTTTTGAATGGGGTAAATATCATGCTTTCTTAGAGACTGATTATTTTTATACGGAGTCGTTTTTGTAGAGTGTTGGATATCTGAGAAAGCTGATAAAAAAACGTGTTCTGGTGTTCCTTCATCGTTCGAAGATTAACTTTGATGCTTTGATCAAATACCACAGTGGAAATGAGCAGTCAAAGGAATGAACATGCTAGCAAGCAGGTTGTTTCGGTCAGCTCCGAGAAAATTCACAAGAATGAGAGGGATTTCCAGTAAAGAGACGTAATCGTTTCTTTTGCGCCCCCGCTCAGTGTAAAAGCATCAGCTGTGGACCGCCGCCCTCTTCTCGGTGGTCTCGCGTGTTCTTTGAAAATGAGTCGGTACTTTGGAGGGACTGAAGGAGGTTTTTGTAAAGCGACAAATACAGACAGAGCATAAATACAGATTAAGGAAGGTGTGGGCCTAGTTTCTACTGTCTTGAACAATATCTAAGTTGTGTTTTGGTTCTTTTTGAGTTTGGTATAAATTCGAAGCTCTTTTCCTCCATGCTCAGGTTTTTGCTTGAAGTATTTCCAACTTCCTCTAAGCATTTAGTGGAGAGATCTGCAAGAAGTGCTCCTCCTAAGTTGATTAAGATTCTCGTGAAAGGCAATGGAAATGTATTTTCTTCACAATATACCTTACAATTGATCTGCTACGCTACAGTACATGTTCGCGGAAGGTACTGAAGACGCCAACTCCTTTAACCTATCAAGTAAATGTTTGCACAGTCCTTAAGCATAAATGTGTATGGTCCGGGATGTATGCGCTATGTACAGGGAATTTCGTCATTTTTTTTTTTGAATAAGCTGTCGATTAATATTCGAAGTAAAAAGTTTCGATTTGGAATGCCAAACAATACTCGACTTTTTGAATAATTCGCACCTGCGGGTTTCATTCGAATGTTCGAACGATTAATCGATTCGATCCTATACTGTGCAAGTGAGTTCAGTTACCTATTGAATGAAAAAACGCAAGAATTGTAAGAGTTCATTCTCTACAAAATCATCTTAGGGACGCGTCATACTTCGCCGAAAAATAGCCCAAAAAAGCCCAAAGAAGCTCAAAAGTAACAAGAGGAGTTGGAAGGCCTCTTTTGCGCGCAAGTTTTGGCGCTAAGGCATCTGTTAATTTCGCAACCGATTCATTTTGCTTCATTTTCGTCGTCTGCACATCAAAATAATGTCAGATTCTACCTTCCAGGGGCGTTCGGCTCTTTCTGGCGCTTTGCTTTTTTGGGCGTTTTGGGCTTTTTTCTGCGAAGTATTTATAACGGGTTCCTCACGTTTCTCTTTCATCATGTTACCCAATCGCGGTCATGTATTTGAGTTCTTTAGACTTCGCATATTCTTCCCCTCGTATAAGGTCTTCCAATGGTAGTTTGGTCGCAGATCACTCAGTTTGACATTCAGCTGAACGCAAAACTACTAGCTTTTAACAACTAAAAAAAGGTTCTCGGTGAATTTCGAGGGATTTATCTGTAGGCGCCAGGCCTACCCGGTTCAGTCGGTTTATCCGGTTTACCAATAGTCGGACCAAGAGCGAATGGGGTGGTGAACCGGACGAACTGGCTGAAGCGGATAAGTCCGGCACCTAGCTAAGCTTTTGCTACTGGGTGCAAACCTTCAGATCTAGGGTCAGATCATAATAATTTATCAAAATAGACCTGTACAATATACAATCCATTTATCCATATACGCACACTTATTTCATATTTCTCTGTACACATTCTATGATGCAAATCGCTGTCGATCGATGAAACTGGACGACCATTATGTAGAATCTGAGTCAGACGCATGCCCTTTTTTGCTTGTCGTTAGCGTTTGTAATGGCGATTTTGCTATCCGGTTAGACTTTCTTTTTCTCAGTCCGATTCTTCTTTCTCAGACGAAACTATGAATATTTCTGCTTCGCTGAAGAAGCGTTTTTCATGATAGTTGAGATCTTCCTGAGATGATTCTAGCATCTGCAGGATATGTGTGACGACGAGGTTGCAGCTCTTGTGGTTGATAATGGATCCGGAATGTGCAAGGCCGGATTCGCCGGGGACGATGCTCCACGAGCCGTCTTTCCCTCGATCGTTGGACGTCCCAGACATCAAGGTGTCATGGTTGGTATGGGTCAGAAGGACTCCTACGTAGGAGACGAGGCCCAATCAAAAAGGGGTTGGTTGATGAAATATATGCTGAAAGGGCAAATCTCATATTTTTCTCCTCTCAGGTATTCTGACTTTGAAGTATCCGATTGAGCACGGTATCGTGACCAACTGGGATGATATGGAGAAGATCTGGCATCACACCTTCTACAATGAGCTTCGTGTAGCCCCAGAAGAGCACCCCGTCTTGCTCACTGAGGCTCCACTCAATCCCAAAGCCAACAGAGAAAAGATGACCCAAATCATGTTCGAGACTTTCAACACCCCAGCCATGTACGTCGCCATCCAAGCCGTTCTGTCCCTCTACGCATCTGGCCGTACCACCGGAGTCGTGCTCGACTCCGGAGATGGTGTCACTCACACCGTCCCCATCTATGAAGTAAGTTTTTTCGAAGGGTCATATGAAAGATTTTCATGCTAAATTCATTCCCTTTTAGGGTTATGCCCTTCCCCACGCCATCCTCCGTCTCGATCTGGCTGGCCGTGACCTTACTGACTACTTGATGAAAATTCTCACCGAACGTGGTTACTCGTTTACTACCACAGCTGAGAGAGAAATAGTCCGTGACATCAAGGTAACCTTTTCGCGAGCGGATAGATCTAAAACAGATTACATTCACTTTCTAGGAAAAACTATGCTACGTTGCTCTCGATTTTGAGCAAGAAATGGCTACCGCTGCCTCCTCATCTTCTCTGGAAAAATCTTATGAGCTTCCTGATGGGCAAGTCATTACTGTCGGAAATGAGCGATTCCGTTGCCCTGAGGCACTCTTCCAGGTAAGCTATTACAAGGTTCTCTATAATTTCTCAGGAAAAGGATTTTTTAGCCTTCGTTCCTGGGTATGGAATCTGCTGGAATACATGAAACATCGTATAACTCCATCATGAAGTGTGACATTGACATTAGGAAAGATCTTTATGCGAACACTGTACTTTCCGGAGGAACTACGATGTATCCGGGTATTGCTGATCGCATGCAGAAGGAAATTACAGCACTAGCGCCTAGGTTTGTGGCTTAAGAATTAGGTAACGAATATTCCATGTGAAAAATACTATTGCAGCACAATGAAGATCAAAATCATTGCACCCCCAGAGCGCAAATACTCTGTCTGGATTGGAGGATCTATCCTGGCTTCCCTGTCCACCTTCCAACAGATGTGGATCTCCAAGCAGGAATACGATGAATCCGGCCCATCCATTGTCCATCGCAAGTGCTTCTAAATCTATGGTGTCAACGGATCAACAGTTTAAGCTGCCTTTTTTGTTTTTGTGCATATTGTTTTCGTCATCGTTGTCTTAATAATAAACTTCTGACTTGTTAGAAATCAAGAAGTGCGCTTATAGCAAAGGGATAGCCTCAATTGTTTGTGCTGTACACGGGTGGTGAAGAGAGTTCCAACTTTATTTGACATTCTCAAAGCGTTGCATATCACAAATGTGAAAAGGTGTACCACGCATCAACAACAACAGGAACTAACTGCTCGTCTTATCAGTCTAGCATTGACCTGCAACCCAATAAGTACAGCAAGAAAAGAAGAAAAAAATCCGCTGGCGTGCGCTATTCAACACGACAACGCCTTGTATAGTTTGCATTTAGAGTCTTCTCATCAATACTACCGCACGCAGATAAAAAAGGTCGTTAAAAAGATGAACATCCAAAAAACATCAAGTATTCCGTATAGCTCCTCAAAATAGTTTTTTTTGGGGGGGGGGGGGGTGGCGGGCTATAGGCCCATGGAAAGTTGCGAAGGACATGAATTTTTTTTGGGAGACGGTCAATAGGCGCAATTTCTCCGGCCGTCACAAACTAAAACTGCAGTTTAGGTTATGAGAATCTTCAAAAAAAGTACCAGATAAATAGCTTACTACGGTCTGAGCTCACCACTTGCTGAGTTACATGGTTTTTACTATGACGTACTGAAACATTTACGAATATGTTCTTAAATGCATTTTCATGAGTTTTGACCTTCAAAATTGCTGTTTTGAATTTCTTCTAAAGTATTAAGACTGAACAACCCATGCAACTATTTGGTATACCTTCTTTTGAATATTATGTACTTCCAAAAGTTGTGAAACACTTATTGTGTGCTATTTGGTGTCCAGCTAGCAATAAAAATCTTGACATACACCCATTTTTTTGGAGAGCGTAACTAGCCCCACATTCCTTCCAAAATTTCTTCTGTCCTTCTCAGCTCTTCCTGTAAATTTCTTGCGTCGCCACTGTCACATGGTGACAGTATCCAGTATTACCAAATGTAACTGCCAGCAACTGTCGTAAACTCCCAAAAGTAAAGCGGACTGAGCATTGCCGACGCTTGATAGCGTACTGTCTGTCCCGCAGAAAGCATCAGCGTGGCTGCCTCTCGATCGCTTTAGCATGTCAACTTCGAGTAAGCGCCTTGAATTTGCTACAGTTTATTTGTTAAAACAATCGAAAGGCAGGCACGTTGACGCTGCTACCTATGGGAACATTTCTGTGGGACAAACCATATACCGTGAGTTACTAATAGCGGAAACGAAAAGTGATGCATCACAGTGAAGGAGCGACAATTTTTCAACTTGTTTAAATGTTTGCATTGTCCCTCCCGCCCTGCCCGCTAACTGGAGTCGCCTTTTATCTCGCTCTAAGCAAGAGACCGTTTGACTGGTGATTCTGCGATTGCAGATGCGAAATATTTATCGTCGGAGCATCACCTGATGAATTCGAGAAGTAAAACTCGAGGGAAACTCAACTGGAGCAGTGCGTGTTGAACGACGCTGACAATGAGTGCAATTGGACTTGTCTGCAAATGTGCTGAGCATACAGATTCTGTTATTCTTCTGCGGTTTGGAGTTAAATAGGCACTGTTGCGAAATTTTTTGATATAGTAAGGTACATAAAGCTGCTTATCACCAGTTGTATCGATTTTGCTGACTCCTGGTCAGTTGATTAGTCATTTTTGGAGCACCAATATTTGTTTTACTTCAAAGGTCATAAAATGAAAGCTTTACGAGCTACCTTGTTGGTTACCAAAAACTTAACTAAAACGGAAACTGTCTCTGAAAGCTCTCAATCAAGATATGTGTTCCCAGATACGTCATGAGAGGGAGAAGCATCTGGGGGCAACCGGTTTACGCCAGTATAAATAACGTATGGCTCTCGAAAGTTACTGCCAATTGTGACTCACCGCTTGGCAGCGATATCTTGCTGACTCAGATCCTTCAGCATTTCTCTTTTATTCTTACAGCTCGGGAATATAATGTATTCCATCGATTGCTTGCAGTGTCAAGGATGTTTCAAGAGATGTGGTCGCTCACAGAAACAACCGATCAAACACCATCTAAATAACATTGCTCATCGTTTAACCGGCAGCACTTCATTGTTGCTTCACACGTTCTCAGAGCCAACCTGCTATCCGTTCCTTTTCCCTTATTCGGAATGATTCTCCTGTTTATAGCAAGTTTGGCTCATCAAGCCTATCCTCTGTTTATGGCAAGTTTGGAAGCCTATCGTGCTATGCTGTATTTTCGATGCACTTTCATCATTTCAATTTTTTGAGTGATCCCGCATGTTCAGATAATCGTTCTCAGCTCGTATCTGATGGCATCCTTAGTAAAAGTGATAGGCGACATCTTCAACAAAGGCGGGAGAAATCAACAACGGCCTGGCAGCCCATTTCGTGCAGATGAAATCATGTGGTTTGAAGTTTTAAAAAGATGTGACAATGCCTCGCTACTCCGTGCTGAACTGGTGAGTGTTATCACTAACTTTTGGTTTTCATTCATTTTTTAATAAGTGATTTTGGCAATGGCTAAGAACCCGTCATACTTCGTTGAAAAGCTCCAGAAAGCGCCAGAACTTTCTTTCACTATGGCGACTTTGGACACTGGAGCGTAGTTTGGAAAAACATTGTTCAATATATTCTTGCTTTTTGTGAGCCAAACCATGCACCATATCCGATTTTTTCATCTAACATAAGATCTTAAAGTGTCTCAGTCGAAAGAATATCTTAGGCAGGGTTCATACTGAGCCGCACAAAGCGGCACAGTTCCAGCAGTGCGCTCCAACTGTGCCGGAACTGTGCTGCATGCGCAGTTGGAGTGTTTTGACCGTTTCTGACGGTTTTTCTTCTAGGTTTCTCTCATTTCGGGCCTTATCCCTCCACCCCGCTTTTCCTTTTGATGTGTGGAATTCCGAGCGCAAAGCGGGGTTGAGGAATAAGCGCTGTTCTGCTTTGTGTGTCGATTATGCGTGTTGTTCCGCTCGTTCATGTCTTTTCGTTTTATACTTCCATAAAAGTATTCTTTTGTTTCCAGGAGGCCACTGCAATATTTTCGCAGGCATTTTTCTTGAAGGAGAGCAAAAGTAGTGCAGAAGAGCAGGAAATTCCATCAATCTGTTGGCCACTTGTGGGGTCCTAGCCCCTTTTCGTTTTCATTTCATTGTTTTTTAGTTATTTTTTTACCCCGCTTCTCTTTTTGTTGTGTAGCGCTTCGAACTTGAAGCGGGGTAGAAGAAAGAGCGAAAAAGCAACGAAATGGAAAAAAGAATGCGGCTGAGAGGATACATGAAGCACAACCGGGTTCATTCTTTTACCCCACTTCAAGTTCAAATCGCTACACAAAAGGGAAGCGGGGTAAAACAAAGAACGAAAAAACAACGAAATGAAAACGAAAAGGGGCTAGAAGCCCAAAAGTGACCAACAGATTGATGGAATTTCCTGCTCTTCTGCACTACTTTTGCTCTCCTTTAAGAAGAAATGCCTGCGAAAATTTTGCAGCGGCCTTCTGGAAACAAAGGATACTTTTATGCAAGAATAAAATGAAAAGGCATGAACGAGCGGAACAACACGCATAATCCTACACACAAAGCAGAACAGCGCTTATTCCTCAAACCCGCTTTGCGCTCGGAGTTCCACTCATTAAAAGGAAAAGCGGGGTGGAGGGATAAGGCCCGAAATGAGAGAAACCTAGAAGAAAAACCGTCAGAAATGGTCAAAATACTCCAACTGCGCATGCAGCACAGTTCCGGCACAGTTCGAGCACAGTTCGAGCGCTGTGCTGGAACTGTGCCGCTTTGTGCGGCTCAGTATGAACCCTGCCTTACCTTCGCAGAAGTAGTACTTTGATAATCCATCGTGCACAATCGTTGTTCTTCTCACTTCAAATGCTTGCACTTGGAAAGTTTTGATGTCACTTCTGCTAAAGTATGAATCACTCGGAATGTGTTTGAAATCAAACTAACGTATCTTACTTTAAAGTTTCGAGATTAACAAGTTCATTTTCTTGAGCTACTATTAGCTGGCTTTAGTACTGAAGAAGATCTACTTACCCTACTCATACTTGACCCCAGGTTGAATATTGTACGCGGTAGGGGCGCTCTTTTAGGCGGTTTCTGTTTTTTTTTTCGCTAAGTATGACGGGTCTCTTTAAACTTTTATGTCTTTGTGTTAGCGGTCGAAACTGCAGCGCAGCATAATTGAGGGAGTTGAGCTCACTTTCTTATTAAATGCAATGACTTGCAGCTTGCTTCTGTTATATAGGGAGGACTACCTCAAGTTGACGGTTGCAGATGAGATGTATATTACCAGACTATTCTTTGAACGCTGATTCCAAATCTACTTTCCTATTTTGACAAACTCTCTGAAAGAAGTTATGAGCGTTTGGAAGTCAGCAAGCGTTGAGTGGCATAAAATCAACGAAAAGTACAAAAACACCTCTCCACTGGCAGTTGAAATTCGCATAGAGTTGTAGAGCTTTTCGCTAATTTTGTGCCACTTATGGCGTGGCAATTTCACATTTTCAAACGCTCGTGTCTTCTTTCGAAGGATTGTCCCGAGAAAGGAAAGCAGATTCGGTCAGCTTTTTCGCGTCTGATAATCGCCAGTCAATCGCCAATCTAAGTTGATATCCTTCCTTTGTAAATAGCAGCATGCCTGCTTTCTTATGAAAAAATTTTAGGCTTGTCGACTGTTTCGTCGAATTTTGACGACTCCTCAATTCTGGATAGAAAAATGCGAGTATGATGGCGTGACACTGCCTTCCTTCAGCTGGAGAAAATACTTCCGTCAAGAAGCAGACAACACGGACGATGCTGGGGATCCACCAGAACATCATGAGTTCGACTACAAAAGAATTTGTTTTCGTCGACCTTTCGAACGCAACCTTGCTATTGCTCTCACTGCCTCCTGTACGCTGAATAGTTTGAAAAAGAAGGGAATGGTGTTCAGATCAGGCGGTGACGGGTGAGTTATTGTCTTTTGCACAGTTTTCCTCGTTCTTTGCTACTCGCTTGGATATCTGCCCTTTTAGAATCCGAATTGAAAATCCTCCTGAGTACTGTGAGCAAAATGAGGTTCCTGTCTGTTTTGCAACCAGTTATCAATGGTGTAGTCGCTATTTTGAGATCGATTTGAGCAGAGCAGGAGTGCAGGTTAGTGTTTAATTGTTCTTTACCATTCTTTCCTAATCACTAAAGTTTTCTAATGTAATGGGCGCTATTTGTCTTAAAACGGTGCTGCTGGATGCTGAAACTCTCGCTCCTTATTCTTCGTACAACTTACGTATCTATAATCGGCTCCCAGATTCGTATAGAGACGGGTTGCGGGCTTTCCTGGATTATAGGGGTAAACTGATAAAATGTATAACTCTTTCAAATATTGAGCTTCTGTCTCCAAATCTCATTGAGACCTCTTTGATTGTACATCGGCCTCTAATGTGTAGTATATGTGAAGAGTTCAGAACTATTTAGAACTTCGTTCATCCACCAACTTTCTACTTTTCAATCGCGTAATTGTCGACATAGTAGACTTCCTGTGAAGCCAGGCTTACATAGAAAAGCTCAAAGTTCTCCGCTATCCATGTATAAGATCGCCTTTCAGTGTAACTGCCAATCAATATACGTCAAAACAGTTCACTTGTTACTATCCTTCTTTCTTTGCAGATTCACATGAATTGAGCCTCAGTTATATTTTTTGTGTATATTTCAGGACTGGGTCATGGACCTTATTCGACCAGAAATCACGGTTCGTGAACGTTGCGCCTGTAGAGAAGATTGCGGGGCAGAGTATGAGCTTCGCGTACATCTCATGAAAGACGATGAAGTGTTCGATGAAAATGTAATCTTGCCGCGTTTCCGTGTGGCCGAGCGAAGTTGGGGACAGTGGGAAGGTTGGTTTGGTTTCCAGTGGTGGATCAATATCAGCCTGTTCCAGGAGGTAAATGTTGGGAAACTGTTGAACATGTGCTCAAGGAATACCCAGCTGGAATGAGGAAACTGGGAGTTTTTAGTCGTGGGAAAGACACACAGTTTTGGGCTGGACATTACGGTTCCAAGTTCGGTGCTACTGAAGTGTACATCAAACTACCGGACACTCCGAGACTACTCCCTATGAATGAATTCCCAGATGCTGAAAAGCGCTACACAAATGACTACCTTGGACGTCTTCCTTTTCGCTCATTACGAGCTCCAGTTGGAATGAGAGGTCGATTTCCAGCACGAAGATTTTGAAAATTCTGTAAATTCTGTATGTACATACTCGGTCTTTCCCACCAAATCCAATTTCCTCATCGGGGTAGGCCTTCTTCATAATAATACTAGCAAAGCAACTTTTCACTCGTTAGGGTTCCTTCATACTGCGCCGCGCACGCCGCGTACGCCACCTACGCCGCGTACGCCGCGTACGCCACCTACGCCGCGTACGCGGCGTACGCGGTGCGCGGCGTACGCGGCGTGCGCGGCGTAGGTGGCGTACGCGGCGTGCGCGGCGTAGTATGAAGGAACCCTTAAAGATGAGATTGGTCTTCAGTGTTGCATTCCACAAATGCATGCCATTTAGTTATTGCTTTATTGCCTGTATGGCAAATCATCTAGCACTAAATGCTTTCGGTCGGGTGGAGGACTATATGTCGCCGAAAAAGGGCGGTCCTCGCGGTCATTTGCGACAAATACGCACCCTTGTACATACGCGGACATGCGTTCCTGCAGGGAATCCGCGCGGGACTCTTCCAAATCCGGCGACATATAGTCCTCCACCCCTTTCGGTCTGTTCATTCCATCGTATTTATTTGTATCTTCAATTTGTGTACTCTGTTTACTAAATTCGATTAGATTTGGTTGCAGTTGATTGATGTTGCTCTGAGCGAACGTGAAACAGTTAATAGATTTGATAAAGATTATCTGTGAATTCAATTGAAAGCCGCTGATCGTCTCGCAGAATTTAGAAAGGATCTAGAACTAAGCATGGATACATAGATGGTCAAAACTGTAAACTTGGACGCTGCATCCTATTCGGAAACCTAGGTTTGCGTACCCTTTGATTCAACTGGCTTGGGACTGGAAGGCGGGGCTTCATGATCTAATTAAGGCTAGCTAATGATTAGAGAGCATGCGCGCGGGAGAGAAGCAGACTGCGCCGCGTACGCCAGCGGCCTCAATTAGGCCACAAAGCCCGCCTTCCAGCCGTCAAACCAGTTGAATCAAAAGTTATATAGTAGCAGTTGTGGTGTGTGCCGAGTAAGCACAGAGACAACCCGAAAATGTCGCTTAATGTCGCGAGTATCCAGAAATGACTCGTATCCGCTCATGTGTCTACATTCCGAAGTCTATGCCATGTGCTGCGACTGTGCGGTCTGTGTCACATGCATCTTAGTGCGGCGGATCATAGATATAGACGCCTCTAGAGCCAGTTTTTGAATGAATTGGGGAGAATTCTGATGTACACAGAATGAGATCCACTAGGTTAAGTGCAAATAAAACCAACCCCATTCAGGGGCTTCTCGAGCTTTGCGCGATTCTTCTAAAAACAACACTCTTACTAGTGTGCAATATAAAAAGGACGGTATGGCGGCAATGCTCTTACAATCCGAAATGCCTCTAAGCTGTTATGACGATGACCCAAGATGACTAAGCAAGGAGAAACCTGTTCACATGTGCCATTTGCACCGACGCCTAATTGATGTTTGGTCCGCAGAAACCTGTCGATTGCGCCGTGAATCAATTTCGTCGAGACAGGCTTTTGTTAGCTTTTTCGTCGCTTTTTTCTTCACAGCAGCTAGAATAACCTTTCATTCGTTGGCTTATGAACTAATTCGGATTAGAGCATCTGAATATATGTTATTCCTTTCAATATTTCCTTTCACCTCGTGCAGCTCTGATAATGCTCCACTGTTGTGCCATTTGTAGACTGCTTTTCACCAAATCTGCAGGGTCCTCTAAAAACTTCTTTGCGTGCGATTTCCGATTTTGGATTACCGATACGTTCAGTATATGTCTGATTACTCGGTGATCGGATTGGGTTCATTCGCTCATTTAAGGCATACTAGGATGAGTCAAAAGTGAGCAGAGGCCGTATTCATCACCAGTGCGTCACCTCTGCTTCGCAGAGGTTCGCACTGGTCCTACTATCTGTATGCGTTACTCATTCTCGTAATAATGACATTGATACATACCGCGCTATGCGGACCATCACGATGGATTTGTAAACAACGTACTCATTCCTAAGACTTTTTCATGTGAGCGGTAAAACTTGGATGAAACTTTTCCCAAAAGAACAAATGCAGATTTGAATCAATTTTTGGACTTTTCATGGCTTGGTTTTTGCCATAGGATACAATAATCACTGTAGGCTACATCTCCGTGCAAAAATCCTCTCAAATGATCGGGTAAAATCTTGGCAAATTGAGCATTTATGCAACAAATATTTTTTTGGCGCCGTTTTCGCAAAGTAGTAAACTTTAGTTCAATTTTTTAGGCTAAAGTCCATGGCTTGCAGATTAACTTGTCAAACATATCCGTGAACTTTGCAAAAGGTCTTGCTAAAGGCTCAATTTTACCAAAAGCCAAGTGGATCCATCTGGCTGTGATTTTCAAAGGATCCACTGAACGGATCCGCTCAAGTTTTGGTATATTGGACTCTCATGGTAGCATGCGCTGTGCAAAATTTGGGCTTAAGATGTTGGCTGGCAACCTTTCCACGAATTTCGTGACAGACAGACAGACTTATACACATCCACACAAAAACACGTAAACATTTTTAGCCCGTTATTATAAGTAATCTTAAATATAAAGCTGAATGTCTGTTTGTATGTCTGTATGTCTGTATGTCTGTATGTATGTATGCCTGTCTGTCTGTCTGTACGTATGTTCCGAATAGAAAATTCCGTTTTTGAACCGATCGGGACCAAACTTAGCACACATACACTTCGGGGCCCGGCGGGTGTCATAGGCTACTTTTCGTCATCGATCGATATCGATTTTTTGCAAAATTTGAGCTGCAGGGCTGGGAGTTGGCACAGGGGGGGGGGTAATCAAGCATGCTGATCACCCCCGTGGGGGTGAACAGCATGCTCGATTACACCCCTCTGCCAAATTCCAGCCCCCTAGCTCAAATTTTGCAAAAAATCGATAAAATCGACATCGATCGATAACGAAAAGTGGACTGTGACACCCGCCGGGACCCGAAGTATACATATGTGTGCCAAGTTTGGTCCGGATCGGTTAAGAAATGGAATTTTCTATTCGGAACATACGGCGGAGCCGGGTAAGCCAGCTAGTGATTGATAATACCTTGAGGTAAACCCTACTTCCAGGTAGTTTTATCACTCATTATCATCTAGTTTTATCGCTGATAATGAGTGATAAAACTACCCAGAAGTAGGATTTACTTTAAGGTATCAGTGATGAATACGGCCTCAGAACTCGCCGTGATATTCTGAAGATTACGCTTGGTTTAGGGCCGCGCATACTTCACGCGATTTCAGTCGCGACGCGACTTGGCAATATTCCAACTGTCCATAACTCACTGTAAGCACATTTTAAATGTACAGAAGATAGGGTGTTTTATCAATTACGTGAGTCATACAAACTATGCATGTGCATGCTAATGTTGGATCTGAAGACTTCTGGTTGCCAAATCGCGTGAAGTATGTCCGGTTCTTTACTTTGCACAATCAAGGAAACGAGCTTTTTAGTCTTCGATTGCGAATTCTTCGGAGTTGGTGCATTTTTATTTTATTTCATTCTAAAAAGGCCGCAAAAGGTCATTCTAAAAAGGCCGCAAAAGGTGAGTATGAGAATACTGAATAAGATTTGCATTTAGGTTTGCTCTGTTTTTATGTGATTGAACTTCTGTTGAAACTTTGAAAGAAACCTGAAATTTGAAGATTAGTTTTTGCACAAGGCGAGAACCATGGCTTCAAGATTCTGGGAATTTTTGAAGACAACGTCTAGACAAATTTGGACCCATGGGGATTTTACGTGTAAAGTAATTTTGGGGGGTACTTTTCCGTTATCCGGACCCATTTTTTCAAAAGGCTCTTATAAAATACGTTCTGTAGTCCAAGTACAAATTTTCATAGATTTTACGAGGACCGCCCCCGCCACGTGTCAGGAAAAAATTGACACGTTCTAATCCACTTTGACATGTTTTTTCGAAATCATTTCCGCTAAGGTTAAAGAGCATCTATAACCACTCGTTCAGCTTTTTTATATAAGAGCAAAACAATCTAGAATCATTACTGGAATATCTTGATTGTTTCTAGCAAAGGTTCAAGAATGTATTTCACTTCAAACCTTCCGCCATGCGAGTTTAGTCAGGAAAGTCTACAAATGATGGCTTGAAGTAGTACCTCGCTGCTGCTTTTCGCCGCTTGGATGATGGAACCCTAGCGCCCCTCTCTATTCTGGGCATGTCTAGTACGTTCATTGATAAGAGGGCGACGTTATTACTATAACAATGTTATTTTTGAAATTGTTTAATCAAAAATAGGTTTATTGTTGACCAAAAAAGGTTGGACTTATGTCGCTAGGTAGAGCAACACAAACCCTTGGTAAAACTTGTTAAACATGTAAATGGCATGTCAAATTTTTTTGACACGTGGCAGAAGGTCGACACTCTTTCCTATGAAGTTGGGACCAAATATTGCGCAAGGAAAGAAGCAGTATCCTTCTTTGAAAAAATGGGTCCGGATAGCGGAAAAGTACCTTTTGGGGCTCCGTCTAAGGCACTGCCCAACCGGCAACTCAAGAAGTGCTCTAACGGCTGGGGTATTCCCCTTGAAACTGAACCCCATCATCGTACTTCGCATGGATTCATGGCCCGCGTGGTCCCTCGAAACTGATGGGTTGCGCCATGAATCCATGCGACGATGCTGGGGTCCAGTTTCGAGGGAAATATCTCTCTAATAAACAAAAAGAGAAGAGAAGGCTGCGCTGAACACTGTGTGGAGCACTTATTCATCATTATTCAATCCGTTTCGTTCTGAGAAAATTGAGGATGAAAAGTCAGTATTTTTGACTCAAAACATCTAGATCGTTTATAGCCTGTGCCCCACATTACTTCCTTTGCGTGCTGTGTTACAGTGTGAACTGTGGAGCAGACGACATTTGCTGTCAGTGTATTCTCTCGAGATCTCCTACCTGATCTCGAGAAGACACGCTGTTTCGGAATAGACAACGACTTGTTTCAGAATGGTGGCATACGCATCAGCCGTTTTGAGCAAGAGATCTTCCTTCGTCATCGGCGAGAACAGTGTCGTGGACGCTGTCCTAGCTTTGGATCCCAGCACTTACTTCTGCACCATCAATGGACAAATTATCAATAACTTCGATCAAGTATGTCGGGAGCTTCCCAGCGATACGCCGTTCCAGCTCCACTTTCGTTTACTAGGAGGAAAAGGAGGTATGCTACAGTTTCGTATCCCTCAGTTAATCTGGCTTGATCATTTGCTTAATGGTATTTTTTCGATTGCGAGGAAGTGTTACTTTCTATGTTCGTCTATTCTATATCTTTGAGTCTAAACATGTTGGATGTAAGAGTATGCTGTCTTGTGTGCTAAGGCTTCTTTCGGAATTCTATGAGCCTACAGGTAGCTAGCACATGCAGTCGGCCTCTTCGGACCCCGAAAAAGGCGTCGTTGCCATGATGACTGTCAAATATAGAAGCCATCAGTTTCGGTGATCTGATACCATGAGGTAGCTTCTCATATGATTTTTAGGCTTCGGATCACTTTTGCGCTCGTTTCGTGTAAATAAAAGTACCAATCAGCTGATGTGTCGAGACCTCAATGGTCGTCGTCTGGCTTCCATCGATGAAGAGCAGAAGTTGAAGAAATGGATAGAAAGAGCTGCAGAGCGTGAAAAAGAGAAAATAGCTAAGAGGTAGGAGGAAGTATGTGTAGTATATTTTTTGCTATCTTGTGATCTACGCATATCTTCAGGAATGCAAAGTACGAAAAACTCAAGTCTGGTCCGCCTAAACACATGTTCAATGATCCCGATTATATTCGTCAAAAAGAAACCATCATAGAAAAAACGGAGGAAGCTTTTGAACAAGGTAATACTCTTATATGAGTAGGATTTAGCTTGTGGTAAGAATGATTGTTGCTTCATCTAGTTATAACTTTGGAGTTTCCATTCCATATGGAATTGTAATTTTTTTTATTACAGGTTTCGTTGAGTTTCTGAAAGAAGAACAGGAGAAAAAGAATAAACCCGTTGTTGAGTCTTCTTCGGATTCGGATTTCGATATTGACGATTTGCCTGGTGGCTTGAAGAGCGGTAGGAAAAGGAAGGCAGCGAAACCAGCACCTGTAATCTCGGAAAAACTTGCAAAGTTGTATGTCATCTTGTAATGTTTTCTAATGTATATGGTCGAATTTTCACAACTTCGCTTATCGCTCATATCAGTTCTTTAATTTCAGAGAAGAAGATGATGATTCCGATTCCGATTCTGAAGAAAATGACGTTGATCCTGAATTGTTGAATGAAATTAGAGAATACTTTTCTGCCCGAGATTCCAAGCTTGGCTCCGCAGATGCTAATCAGCCTTGCAGCTCCAAGAGATATTCGGTAAGAGTACATGTCTGTAACAGCGATGACGATTTGCTCAAGTTCCCTTATTTGTTTCAGGGTGATATACAGATAAGTGAAACTAATGGTGAGGTTCCACCGAAAGAAGTAGAAACTCCCGCAGGCGACTCTGCAAAAGTGGACTCAAAAGGTGTGCCACTATAGGGCAACTTGTAACTGGGAGATAACACAACACATCGCTATGAGCGTTTATTGTGAGACTGAGGAAGCTTACAACAGAAGAGCCCCGTTGACCCCCGAACCCGCCCGCTTTACTGCGGGATGATTAATGTATAGGTCGGTTCGGCCACAATACGTAGCAAATGGCCGAACACTCCGCATCTAATTTATTGATCTTACGGGCCTCTTCGTGACTTCGTAGCAGTTGGTTTATTAATAACTGCAGCGAATCCTTGCTGATTTGGAGGGTATTTATGGCATCCTTTATGCTGTTGATTGTTTCGCGGCACGCTTCATAGTTCTCTTCGAATGAAGCGTTTAGTTGCAATTCCTTGGTATATATTGTGAATTTATCCACAAATCCTTGAAGGTATTGTATGCCGCGAGCAATCGTTTTTTTATGATAAGATATCGACATTGCACAAGGCGTTGTCGTAGTTCAATTCCACAATGGGTAGAACTATTAATGCGCTGCTTACCGCAGGGCTAGATAGTGGCTCAGTAGTTTGGCCGATGCACCAGAATTGTGCCACTATAGGGCAACTTGTAACTGGGAGATAACACAACACATCGCTATGAGCGTTTATTGTGAGACTGAGGAAGCTTACAACAGAAGAGCCCCGTTGACCCCCGAACCCGCCCGCTTTACTGCGGGATGATTAATGTATAGGTCGGTTCGGCCACAATACGTAGCAAATGGCCGAACAAAAGGGAGTCCTCCTTCAGGAACTCCACCTGCGCCTCAACATAGTGGGTCAGCTGAAATTTCAACGAGTAAGCAATCGGAAGAGGAGAATGCAACTGATAGGAACGAAACAACTGCAGAAAAGCCCGAGGATGCAGATCTCAAGGTTTTGAACAAGGAAGAGCAGGAGGAAGAGTTTGCCGAAATTGATCTCACGAAGTACGCAAGTGCATCAGAGTTGGAAGCATTGGGCTTGCAGCATCTCAAACATGCCCTTAGAGGTGGGTTATATCATTGAGTCAAATGGAACCTTGTTAGCATGTGTTTTTATTCTTTATGCGAATGTCTTGCATTTCAGCTCGTGGAATGAAGTGTGGAGGCACTTTGACTGAGAGAGCCGTTCGGCTTTTTTCCGCGAAGGGTACGAATCTGTGATTGTTCATATTGCTTTTTTGGGATGGAAATAAAGTCTGATTTCGATTTATTGTTCTGATTTTTCATTGTGGTTTGCACCTGGGACTACTTATTGCATAATATGAAGTAACGTATTCCTCAGCACCTCTCCTCTTCCACTCATACATTTAGATATGGTCACGGTTAAGAGGTTGAACAAAAAGAAGAATTTGTCTAATAAGAAGGTAAACTTATCCAACAAACTCTTTCTTTATCGCATCTTTCTTCCGGTTCTCAACTTGACGAGGTATCATTTACTTCTTACGATCGATTAGGCAGCGCTTTAAGGCAGTATGGCAGCAATGTCAGTGTGGTGAGATGGAGTAGATTATCCTATACAAGTCGAAATGCTCCGCCCAATCGTTCGCTGGAGGAGATGATAGTTACGTCAAGTATAGACTCACTAATTTTTGCATTTCCTTGGCTAAATGCTGATGAAGCGGTCAACTACCCAAATAATAACAATTTAAAAAATACAAGTAAAATCAAACTAAATAGCCAAATTTTCAAAAATTTTTGAAAATTCAAAGTAGCCGAAAAATATTTTTCCTGGGGCGTGACTGCCGCCACGCACCTTCATTCGAAAAAAAAATTCTTTTGCGCTCTCCCCCACGGAAATCCTGGGATGCCACTGATACCATCAAAACAGCAAAATTTAGGGACTAGCTCTAGCGTAATCAACTCTAGATTTGGCAACACATTAAATCACCAGTTCATTTAATTCTTTGGAGTTACTCTGATTGAAGGGCACTAACTGTGCAAAAATAGCTTGCGGTGCTAACAAGGAAAAGATACTTGGTGGCCATTGGTTGCGATGTATACCGTAAAGTGCACCTCGAAACGCTGATTCTGAATCTGTGCTCGAAATCTGCGAAACAATCATATGAAGGCCGTTATGAACTTTTTTTCGTAAAAAATTAGCGTACTTATAGGTAGCTAAAATCACCCAATTTGGTCTATTTTGTAGTTTGAAGCTATTGAGGAGAATCTCGAAAGGTGTACGTTGTATTCATACCTATCTAAATTATATTCAGCATTTAAAGAGAAAAGAAAAGTTTTTATCAATGATTTTCACCCTCCGCAGTAGGGCAATTTATTCTTGAAAAAATAATTATGACTCCAACCAGTTCTCGTCTCGCAGATATGAAAAACAGTATTCGAACCAGCATTAAAAGGCATTTTTTGATATGCGAACCATTATGAATGGCCGGGGTCACCAAGTATCCTTCCCTGTTAAGGTGTAAAATGCTGCGGTTATCTACCGAGAAACGATTTTTGCAACAAAGGGCAGATAGCTTTAATTTATTTTGAACTTTTTTATAGTTCAGTCACGTAGGGTTTGATTAGAAATATATAATAATGTCGGGTATCATTTTCTCTTTGCACATTTTCAGTAAAATTTGCTGAATTTTTTTTTTCATGGGTTGGCTATCACTTCCAACATTTATGCTTTCTAGAAGATTCACACTATCACCACAGCTCCAGTCAGTAAAACTAAAAAGGAGGAGAGCGATGAAAAAAAATTAGAAGGCGAAGGATCGACCAGCGTACCAATCGAGGATGTTGCAAAGAAGATACAGGAAACAAAAGATCAGGTTAATATTTCGCTCTTGGAATAATGAGGTTTTTGTGTGCAGTATGCTTCAGTCGGTTGTGGTCTATGTAATTTTTATGGTCTGTTTCCAATTAAAATATAACCGAATTTTCTACTTTCCATTGTCATATCTTTGAAAATTCGAAAGTAAGGGGTCAGAGTGATGAAAAGTTTGCTTTCTACTGACTACTTAGTGTACCGGAACCGCCCTTTAGAACACGATCAGAACAATTCTTAAGGGCCGTGTTGCTCTCACAGCACTGAGGAAACATCTCGCTAACCATAGCGGGAAGTCCTTATTTCCGGATATCGATCATGCTGTCGGAATATTGATAGTGTATAAAGTTCCTCCTCTAACAACGAACAAGGCTCGACTGAGAATGTGAGTTTGTCGTTCAACGAATTTTGGATACGGCTTGGATTTCTTTTCGAACCGTATTCGAATGTTTTTGCTTCATATGTTGCAATATAAGCGTTTTTTTTAGCGAGTTATCTCATTCTCCTCGAACAACTTCGAATACATCAATCTGTTTGATCATGCCGGATTTGGATCAATCTGCAACTGCAAGGGTAGGCGCTTGCGGCAGCTTGTCTGTAATGTTTCTATTGTGTTTTAGAAAGATCCCGATGTGGAAAAGCAGGCGCGGCAGTGGGCAGAGAAGATTGAGAAGGATCACGGGCTTTTGAGCCAGCACTACTCTAAGGTATCTTTGTGACAATGGCTAGTCTGTATACATCGAGATAAAACCGGCATATGCTCAGTCTTTGTGTCTGTGTGTCAATCTTTTCAGCATATAAATATCTTTTGTTCAGATCATGACGAAAAGGCAGTTGGAGAGAGAATGTCACTCCTACACGCAGCGACGTGCTCTTGCTACGTCTTACGATCTTTTCTTGGTGGATGTGCGAGTAGCCAAGGCAGTGCGGACATTTTTAGGGAAGGATTTTTACAAGGTCCACAAGTGAGTGTTTTGCATCGAACGATACATAACCTTATTTCTCAACTGGTCCCCATTTTTTTTCTTACTGGAGTTTTGAAATCTTGCGTTCTTTGTGCGATAGATGGGGCTGGTTAATCGATGGCATCGGTATTAGTGGACCACTCTTTTTATTCTTCGGATGGCGATCATTATCCATTGACAAGTTTCAGTACTAATAGCTTTTTTTTTACTGACAGGCTGTTGTCGCGAATATGGCGAGATAACTTATTAGGAGCTGAGGTTAGGATCACTCTAATCCATTCTTCTAAATCTCAGTTCGGTTCACGATTGTAGGGGCTCGCTATGTTGCTCCAGTGCTCCAGTATAGTATGGTATCCAGCGTAATGACGATAAAGCAACGTTTTTTTTTCTAACTGCTTTTTACTTTTTAGAACCTTTCACTTTGAAATACTTCCAGTGTTATTGATTTCAACAATGTTGTGAATTCCTCAATAATCGCTTATTTGAAGCAATCTGATGCATCGCAACATTGCCATAAAGCATAATATTGTGTTAGCTCTCGAGAGAAAATAACCATTATCACGCAATGTAATCTTGCATTTTTTTCCAGAGAGCCGATTGATTTTGATTATTCGAAGCCACTGGTTACGTCAATAGAGAAGGCTGTTAAGACTGTTTTGCTGAGATTACCTCGATATGCTACCAGAGCGTGAGTGTGCTTGAAGTGACGAAACATTTCTCAAAATTTTTGTTTCAAGTCATGTATCGTTTGGCCATCTTGGGCAAGATTCGGCGGATCTTGCTGGTAATCTTGATGAGGTACTAACGTAAGCCTGTTTTACTGTCCAATGTCTAATATAATATACAAAAATTAAGGTTATTGACGCCGTCGTGAGTAATTGTCCTGGAGGTTTGTCCAATATACGATCGTTACATATGCAACCTGTTGGTGGAACACCCTCTTTACCCATCTACGTTGACAACGGTAACTTCTATGTCATCAGTGAATTTTATTTGCTGCTCCTTTCTGCTTTTATGGTAATTTAAATTTTGTTGTTAAATGCAGGCAGGTCATCTGACGTGAAACTTGAACGACCAAGAAAACGCAGAAGAGCTACTGAGCAGGTGTCCGACGAGTGTTCCACGCTTCCCGATGGACTCAGGGTATATACAATCTTATTGCGTTTAGCGATTTACATCTATCTGCGGAATTTTCCATCAACGTCCTCCCATTTCCTTTCATTTCACGTTTCAATATATTACAGTTGGCGATTCGAAGAAATGGTAAAGTTCGTGTTATCAAGGAGGATAGTAATGTAGCTGTTCATTACCCAACTAGTGAGCGAAAAATGTTCTTTTTCTTCTATCGCTTCACGATTACCACTTTGTAGTTCATGACGAGTGGGAGGAAAGAGATGGATTGAAACCCACAATCGATCCCGGCAAGCTGAAACGAAAACATGCAATCAAAAAGAAGCGAATGGTAAGTGTTGGGTTCTTTGGTTGAGTTTTTACTGATCTAGTATTGAAACGACCTGATTCTTCACCACGCTCTGATTTAGCAAAAGCGTATGGCACAGAAAAAGATCAAGTCAGGCGAAAGAGTTGCCTTACAACAAGAAGCTGAAACAAAGATGGAATAGATGATCATAGTTTCAACTTGTATATTTACCTTCATTTTTCTTGTTATCGTTGGCTTTTGTTGAAAATTAGACATTGTTTGTTTTGTTGTCAATTGTCTTATTACTGTTACCCCACTCTTGCTTGTTGATCATTTATTTTGAATGAATTATCACCTGTTGGATCTGTCGTAATTACAGGGGATTCACCCTTTTCATGCACTTGTCAAAGCTAGCCCATTATCTCCTTTTCTGTGTCCAGTTTTTGCAGGATGTCTATGCCTTGGTATTACCTCGAAAAACCAACACGAGTAATTTTGTTAAGGTTCGACCCTCTTCGAGATTGTTTCGTAAGAGCAGACTTATTCAGCAGTTTTTCAGGTGTTACTATGCAGTGTGCGCTTTCACTTACCCTGCTTTCGTTGCTCTGAATTGGAAAAGTTACGTACCTTCGAGGGCTGAGGTCGGTCAAATCCATTTGCACGCAGCAGAATTTGTAAATAGTTTCTGCAACTTTAATCTCTAGGTGCTGGCAGGAAAATCACTCAGGGAGGAAATCCTCAATCCACTGAATATAAAAAAATGAGTGGTCTGTTCAAAGCAGATAGAGTTGTACAGTACTGTCTGTTTTAAGTGTTTGTTGCGTTTTAATCGTCACTTTGACAATTTGACCATTTCTGACAAACATTTTCATTTTGCAATAGTTTGCTATAGGGGTTATAACATGATGAGTTGAAGTGGTCTGATGAAAAACCACTGTACTGGAATAAATCTCCTTTATGATGTCTTCTTTGGGTGTGTAGGATACGCCTGCGATCTGAGAAAATCACCATCAAATACAGAATGTTCAAAAAGACTGTCAGTAGAAGACAAAGTCTAGTTGGGGTTCCGCTTTTTCCTTATTTCAAAGCGTATTCGAGTATATTTGCAAACGCTTGTAGATTTGCCTTCCAAATATCTCCATATCTGGGCTGTGTCAGCCTAGCGATCTGGTGATAGCTCTTTCTCGCACCAAGCGTAGAATCAGGTGTCAAAGAGAAAATAGTTATTAAACACTTGCACTGATGTGGACTGTAGGACTTGAATGTTCATGTAATCGCGTATTTAAATGAATGAACTTTTTTTTTCTCTACAAATATTCGAATAATTTACTCACAGCATGGAAATATTGCATTTGAATAAGGGTCCGGCGCAATTGTATGGAAGCAGGTCGGGATTGGGGCGAAACAAAGGAGATATCGCTTTTGTGGCCAAAAATTGACTTTCTTTATGATCGACTTTTCGTTTCTGAGAATTTTTTTACTTTAAGGCTGAGAGTCAAAGGGGACGTCGTGAAATTTTGCCAAAGTCAAAGGGGACTTCGTGAAATTTTGCCAAAATCAAGGGGGACTTCGTTTTCAAGAAGCCTAGAAACGAACTCATGCAGAGCCCTGATTTGAATAGTGTGAGATTACCAAAACTCGATTTCTGTTTCAAACCTTGAAAGAAAAGACGTACCTGAAAGAAATGGCGATCAAGATATTTTATCGGGGGCGGAGGATGTTTTGAATTAAGGGGCGCGTAGCGGACCTTTAGCCATGCAATGGGTCACTGGAGGCTGAAACTCATCTTGATCATCCAAAAGTGATAACAAGCCCCTTGCGCTATTCTATAACTTATGTAGAACACTTTCACAAACTTCTCGACGCATTATCTGAAGGGGGTCGCCTCTTCTCCCTCCCCCCCCCCCCTTCCCTCTGTCCGTCACTGCATGAGAGACCAGATTCAACTATGTAAAGGGAAACAAATTTTGTCCCAAATACCAGTTTACAATCAGTCAGCTCTTGCGAGAAACGGGAGTTACTCTGGAGTCGATGGATTTCTTCAGTTCCTCGATGACTGAGTTTGTTTGTGACCTATGCAATTTCGCCTAAACGCGCAAGTCTTAAAGAACCTTCCCTTGAGAGCTTTCAAATATCTGAAATAGCTGAAGTTGTGGATTCGTTCGACGACTTTCTAATTTCCAAGAATTTCTTCAGAAATGCTCATGGATCTGGAGGTGTTTGAGATAAAATTGTCCTCAAGTATTTTATTAGAAAGATAATCTTCCATGTTTCATAACATCGCAACATACAATATGACTAGAAATGTTACTAATGCTGTGCAAAAAGTACTTCGAACGGAGTTGCACATATCTGACGAACAACAGCAAACGTTGTACGTTTCCGAGTCGATCACTGCCATGTAGCAGCCTTCTTTCTGAAACAAAGATATTTGAACTTAATGGAAAACACCTAACTTAGGGTGGCAACAGAATACGAGTCATACATCACTGCACGAGTCTTTGAACGCTGATTCGAAATCTTCTTCTCCTTGTATTGCAACTCTCCGAGAAAGTCCGAATTTGTCAAGTATCGAGTAGCACAAAATTAGCGAAAAACTTTGCTACACATGGAAGTGGCTAATCAGTAGGCCCTATGAAAATGTTCAGATATGCTTTGCAAATTATGAAAAAAAATTCCTTACAGATCCAATTTGAGTATTTGGAATAATCTTGTGAGATTTCATTATTTACACGTAAAAAAACTGGTAACACAGTTGCACGACTTATGTACGGTGCTTTCAAGAAGTTCACCACTCATCCACTAGGAGGAAAGGCAAAAGTATACATTTTATGTGACTCCACTCGTAAGGAAGATAAATGGCATTACGGAAACGCTTATTAAGGTGATCCTCATACGGTAATCCATGATACCATAAATCATTAATATTCACAATCTTGACATCAACCCGACACTATGCAACGGAAAACGCAAATGGGAGTTAGTTTAGTCTTCCCTTTTATCTCTTCCTCCTCCCACGCAATGTGTTGCAAAGAGCTTAAAGTCAGAAACCCTACCGTGCACGGAACTCCATCAAAGCGGTCTTGTATTTGTATGGGATCACATCCTCGCATCTCTATTTCAGTCTCCGAATTGGTGGACACTGTAAGTTAGTAAAGTAGGTGAATTCTTTGCTCAATAATTACAAATTAAATTTATGAAGAAGCCTCCTTAGTGCGGAAAACGTTAGCGTAGAAAGAAAGTAGAAATTGTAGCAGAAATTCCAGTATCCATTCTCACCCCGTAATCGCTCATTTACTTCGTGGTACTAGTGATGGTGATAGCCGAGCTTTATAACTTCGATATTTTGAGGATTTCGCAGTGTTTGGTGCAATTATGTGTCACGCGACTTTTTCAAAATTCAATGCTGTAGTAAAATAATTCAGCAAGATTCTAAGGAGGAAGCTAAAAAAAATGCAAAAAAACTGCTTCAATTTGAAAAAGGTTTGCCTTATCAGATGATTATAGGAGCACCTTCAAAAGTCTATAATGAAAATTCTGAAAAGCGAAAGCTAGACATGGTAAAAATCAAGTGTTCTAGTTTTCGGCCACTCAGCGCTCGTCCAAATAACCCTTCGTAGACGTAAATGCTGAAAAGAGGAAGAAATTCTGCATCGGATAGTGTTTGAAGTATCTGTCTTTCATCATCTTGAACGATTTTAGAATAAGTATAAAAAACGGCACGAACTTTCGCCCCCCCCCCTGATATATTGTTGCTGTATTTTTTCCTTCGATAGAAATCAATAAAACGAAAATATTCTTGTTTTTGCCAAAGTGATGCTGTGCTGTTCCCACATAATTGTATACTACAAAACAATAAAGTACAGACATGGATTTCCGGCGCTCTACAGGTTTTGGCCTCGAGAAATATCCGTTTTAGTATGGGACACCCGACTGAGCGAAGCTAATTTCAAGCTAGTTTCTCGAGAACTTGAGCCTGTAGAGCGCTGAAAATTCATTTACTTGTACTTGCCTGTAGTATACAATTACAATGTGGGAAAAGCACAGCATCACTTTGGCGAAAACATAAAAATTTTCGTTTTCTTGGTTTCTATCCCAAGAAATAAATACAGCAACAGTATCAATTAATGTCTGATATGGGTAGGATGTGAATAGAGTATCAGTGAGCAAATTAGGAATTTTCTGAATTTCTGGAAGGAGTTACGATTTTCTTTATTTCTCGGGCGGTTGGATCATTTTGTTTTTGGCATCCAACTCGAAATTTTGAACTAGTGTCAAAGCAAGAACTTCTTCTCGTAGAGTTTGCTTTGCTCCATCAAACGGTACCTTGAAATCTATCTAGAATCAAGAAGTTCATGAGTTATTGCGATTGAAATTAAAACGGACGGAACTTATGGAACAACCTGATGATACGGAAATTGAAGGCTGCAAATTTTCGTTTGACAATCATTTAAACATGATAGCGTTATTGAGGAAGTTCATTTATGAAAAAATAAGAATGCTGAAATGCATTGCATCATCATATCAAACATATACGGGATCTTACTAATCGATAAATAAACATACTGTAGTGTGCAGTAATCTTCTGGCAGTACCTAATGATCCCACCACATTCGACAACCCTTTGTGATTGGTCATATACGTTGCCATCCATGACTCCTGTAAATCCGTCAGTATGTAGACTGAGAAACGATTAAAACCGTTTTAGCTTCACCTTGAACTTCATCAAAGCATGTAAGGAACGGAACATAATCTGATGATTTCGCAGTAGCATTCGCTCTACCAGAGAGATCGTCTGCACTGAATAGAATTGACGCAACAGCCATAAAAACCTGCATATCTGGAAGAAACGAAATTTGTAGAACTCTAGCCAGAGATGCACAGTTCAGTGATTCAAATCATTTTATAAGGTTGATGCATGATTGTTGCACCAAAAACTTTGTATTTCTATTATTTCATCCAGCTTTGATGAAATCTTCAGGTTTGATGCATAGTAGCGAGGGTTCGAGGCAAAATTCCTTGAGGGCAATGGTAACGACACAAAGGATAAGAGAAATACCTAAAAAGTAGTCTTCGATTTCTAGTCACTGAAAGTTAAAATGTTTACTCGAATTTAACTCTATTTTTGTTCCAAGTTTTATGACATGCTCTTTCCAACTAAGAGAAGTTGATTGGATGTCTCTGCGAATAGTTACAAATTTCGATTTTTTTTGACTGACTTATCGATTTTGTTCCATATTGATTTTCTAGTATGTACTATGAAACTATACTACTCTGCTTTTATATGCATAAAAAAGGATGTCATGTACGTTGAATGGTTTGTTCAAGCATTTTTAAAATAATTTTTTTCTATTTTTTTGGTGCAAGTGTGCATTAACTTAATACATTGTTCTTGTGTTGCCAATATTTGTATCACAAAAATGAGATAGGAAATTCGGTTGTGGCTCGGATTTTGCCATTTTTTCTAAGTGCTGTCGGCATCAAGGAACATTACAAGCCTTCTAAACTGCTCTAAGACAAGGACTATTTCAATAATGTATGAGCTAAGAAACGGAAGCATTCTGCGTTAAGTGACGAAAAAATTAGCGAAGCTGTTGTCATCCAAGCTAATGCGTATTCGGCGACTCATAAAAGTTGATAAGGCAAACTCCCATCGCAGTTTATTTATGGGACATTAGTTCACAGGTGCACATGAGAGTGTTTCGCTACCGATACAGATAAGCTAAAAAGTGTGTTCATCAGTTCCAATTTTGTTTAACCAGTTTTAGCGGATATGCTAAGTTGCTATGATTGCTGCGAAAAGTAGAAGGTATAGAAGGTATTCACTGTTTTGCAAAAAAAACCCTATTGCCTTTGATAACTTTTTTTTCAATTTCTCTGCTCACTTCAAGCGTAGTATAATGAAGCCACTTTCGAAACATACTTTGCATACCTTGTACTATTTCATGAGCACAAAGTATTAGAACTATCTACGATAACTTGAATAATTTGTGCTGCCAGTAGTCACTACTGATTATAGACACTGAAGGCTACAATAAAGCCCTTGTTCAAGATGAGCCAAAATTTCACCTACTCGCGACTCCGCCGTGGAATCGCGCAGTTTTGATATGTTACAGGATGTGAATTCTAAAGGTAACCCATTTCTTTCTACCCTTTTCTATGGTCGCGCTGGTTCTTTTAACTATTTCATGGACCGGGCATACTTCACGCGATTTGGCAGTATTCCACTGTTCATAACTCACTGTAAATACCTTATAAATGTACAGAAGATAGGTCATTTTATCAAGCCACGTAAGGTATACACACTATGCATGTGCAGTCTGCTAGTGTTGGATCTGGAAACTTCTGGCGATTTGCCAAATCGCGTCGCGGATGAAATCGTGTGATCTATGCCCGACTCTTCAGACAAGAGTTTCGGAAATTCTGATCGCCTATCTTATTCTCATCTGACAAAGTATCTATAGAGCATGATGAGGCAGCATGAGTCTTTGTCTTCGCGATTGTATATGAGGCGTGCGTCTTCAAAATTTTGATTTGTATATAAAATCATGTAGTCTTAGCAAAACTCTGAACATGACTCTCTATATTTATATCAGTCTAAAATTCTTGAAGGACACTCTCTTCTCAGTGGTTTGACGTTATCGACCAGCTCTCATTTTTTGTACGATTTCATAGTTTCGGTCTTGCTTTCAAGCAGCGTCCACCCAAATCCTCCACTTCCATGTTATTGCCGTCCCGGGCCTTCCATGTTCCTTTCCGAATATCAAGTCGAGAATCAGCGAAAATTTCGGAAATCTCCGTTCCGCGGAACCCGCAGGGCAAGTTCTGCGGAACGGTGATTGGTTGGGTGCCACGGATGGGCGGAAGGAACGTCACTCCCATTTAAAGGGGAGGAGCCAACCCAACGTGGCGAATCCTCAATCCGAAGCGATTTTCAAGGCGTATTGCTTCGAAAGCAGTACTGGCAGCGAGAGTTGGGCAAGTGTACAGATGGGCTCCCCGCGACCGTTAGGCATCAAAATCTCAACAGCCCATTTTGGGTTGACGGTGCCTTTAAGTTAGCAACTATAGCGAGCCTTCTGAATCCTTTTCGGCAAGGTCCAAGAGTTATCATTTTTTTCTCAAACTCGAAATTTTTCAAGACTTTTTGAATGGTACACACGAAGTCTATATTATTGCACTTCATGCCAAATATTTCATATATGGATGATCCTCGGGTTTTCAAAAAGAAAAAAAAATAAATTCTGCCACCTTTCTCCGAAAAAGCAATTTACAAATTAGAAGATTACTTTCAAAGCGGCGTGAGCGGTGTCCACAGCTTCTTGCGGATTTCATGTGTAGTGTGGTAGTTCATTACTAGGATTATGCGAAAGCTCACAATGGGCTCTTACTTTACTTTTCTATTGAAATTTTTTATCTAGAAATGTAAGATAAAAATTCAGAAAGGGCAATGGTGTTAACAAAATCGGTTGATGTACCAGTCCGAATGCGGGTGAGTGACTTTTCATACGATGAGCAATTCCGAGGTGTGAGGTGTGAACACCACGGCCAGGTGTGAAGGTTCCTTCGGCGTCTAGTATACTGTAGGAGGTAAGATCTGGGGAGGGGGGGGGGGGGGGTGGTAGAGGGACTTTTCATACGATTGCTTCCAAATTACTTACCTTTTGGCAGCGATTCAATAGGTTTGGCACTACGCCAGATTTGGCCCTTCTGGCTCCACACCAAAGAACGAAGCATCTAGAATAGCTTATGTATCATAGCGAAATCAGAAAAAGAGCAATTTGAAGGCTACACGAAATAAGCTTTACTCTGAAAAATAACATTGTAGTTGCAGGGTCCGGTCTTCCCTACCCAACCCCCAATTTAAACGTGAAATCCATCTTACATTAATCTCAGAGTGAGAAATATTCCGAAACCAAACTCATTGCATTTACCAGCTAAAACTGAAAGCAAAATTCTTGCAGAAACTGAGTCACTAACAAATTCTTCTTACAGAGTTTTTACTACTCTTGGACCTAATCGTTTTTTTGCGAAAAAGTGTTACATGCTGTCCATCCAACTTTTTAGCATAACCTGGAAGTGTGACTTCCCCATATGGGTTGAGAAAATATCACACTTGGAACGGACTTCATTATCTGGCTTCAAATTGTTTACAAAAATGACTGCGCTGTGGCCTAGCGGCCTTTACTATGATCCCTTCAAAGCTAAAGCGTAATCAAGTAAAGAAGTTCTGCGATGGCCGGAAGTGCCCAGTAGAAGTATTTGCAATACTGCTCAAAAGAAGATTAAAAAATTGTAGATAATATACAGAATGTCCCAAAAAGATGCGCACACTGTTTGATCGTTAATAACTCTCCTTCTTTCGTGTCTTCTGTCCAGTTTGATGTACCATTCTAAAAAGCGAGGTCCAACTTAGACCAGTATGGAGCAAATTACCAGTCACTTCTCATTACTGTAGGATCACGGTATGAACTTTCAGCATACAGCGTCACTGTGGAATGATTTTGATAAAGTAATTTCCAAAAAAATCTAAAAATTCGTGTAGCAAGGTTTTCAGGCGTGCTGATTTCACTACATAACTTTCCACCAGTTTTTCGAACCTTCTTGATTGCGTATTAACATTTCTGACGAAGATTTGAAAATCAGTTGTTACCCTCAATCTGAAATAACTCATGAGAGAGACACTATCCTGACATGCAATTTTCATATTTAGAACCAGCGACTTCGACTAGTCCATTTCAAGAATTTCTGGCTTGTTTGGTTTTCCCTATGAAGCAGACGTCGCTTTCACTTTCCTAGAATGCTTTTCGAAGTTCCCACCGTAATCCTACAGTAATGAAGAGAGGCTGATAAATCGCTCCATACTGTAAATCTAAGTTTGACCTCGCTCTAAGGAATGGTACCTCAAGCTCGGCAAAAGACATGAAAGCAAAAGAGTTATTAACAATCAAACAGTGTGTACACCTTTTTGGGACACCCTGTATGTCTTACAAATATATTGTACATTTCCGATGATTAAGATTTTTCTGTCCCTTGTAATCGATGAGTGGTTTTATCACTAGCATCCCGGCATAGCGCCGAAAGCTTAAGATGATCCATCGTATAAAAGTCCCCTCCACCCCCCCCCCCCTCCATCCGTAGTGGAGAATCTTACTCACTGCGTGGTCGAGGAGTGGTAGGTGTGAGGTAGGTGCGAAGACCAGATGCGAAGTCCTCGATCGTACGAAAACTCCCCCCCCCCCCCCCCGCCCGAATGCCGTGCGTGCTGGAAGAACAGCTACTGTCAGCAAGACAAGACTTAATTTTTTTTGGGAACATAACAATGCACGGTGAAGCCTTATTTTTACAGCTTCAACATAACAGCTTGCATTCATTATTAGGTGTATGAATGGTAGGGACCAAACGCCCAGTTGTGGATTAAGATCAGCCCTTACTTCTTCCTCGGTTTTTTTTTTGGCGAGTTACACTTAATTAACTTTCCATAGGAAGTATTCCATGGTCCTTTCCTCTTTGGTCTGCAGCATTTCTTTCGTTTCCGTTCTCAAGTTGCTTCACACAAAGTCACAGCTCCAAGGCAAATTTTCGGAATGGCCACTGTTAAAATTCTTCCTTCGCTTCAAGTTTATATCACTTAAAAAAGTCTGACAGGCCACATTGATCAAGCCTGGTTTGACAATTTCGGTCACTTGTAAGTGAAAACTGAAAATTAAATAGTTGCTGAACTTCTTTACATTATTCAACACTGCAAGGTTCTGGAAGCAAAGGAGCAAATCAGCCATTTGATAGCAACTACAGCTCAGTCTGGCCAGAAAACCTTCTATTTACTCAAGTAGTACTTACCGAGTTCTCACAAATCCTTGACTCACCTATCCACCAAATTTTGATTTGAAAAAATCATCAAAGCTTTATTACAATAAAACATCTGTATAAATCGCTTCAAGTGTAGTTGATAGTTCTGGACAACAGTAATTTCACACAACAATATCAAACACGCAAGGCAGTCACCATAAAACTTTCTTCTATTAGAACACTGGGACATAATAGAACACATAATTTTGTACCGGTAACAATGAGAACCACAAAGAAAGAGGAGGATGATCGCAATCGTCAGCAGTTATGCACGGTTATTCAGTAAATTTAGTGCAGAATGAGCCTGGAAATGTGACAGTTTGCAATAGAACGACGACGCAGAGCTAAAGGTACAGTATACCTGAGCTTGGACTAGTTGTTGTAGGAGGAACAGCTGAAGGTCAGAAGAGGGGAACGGAAACGGCAATTTCGTTGTTGGATTGACAAATCTGGATTTGACGAAGTTGAATGTCATACTTATGCGTACATACTAGTATACAAGAGGTGAGACATTGTGTCTGCGGTGCCGACATCTGTTACAACATTTGCGCGTAAAGAATTTTTCAGGAGGTCAAATCTTGAAAATGCAAGCTCTTGTGGCAATTTATTCACGCGCAAAGTTGTCGCCAAATGTGCCCACCGTAAAGACACTATATTGACGTTGGATTTAATAGCCTATATGTTTAGTAACCTACGCATTTCTCCATGACAGGTCAAGTGGGCCACTCGTCTGGTCTACGGTGTCTTCCGCTCTTCTTTTGCCAAGAATTGATGTCGATGATTCCGCCTAAATTGGTGGAAAATGTATGCGGAAGAGATAAGATAAAAAGAGTACCTTGTCAGATTCCTTTCCACTGCTGTTTGCAGAGACGCTTTCCACTACTTTTGGCGGTAACTGAATAGGGACAGGCAAACTGACAGCAGCAGTCGACGAAGGTAGACAGGCTGTCTGAAATTTTACAATTGAATACAAAGCTGATAAAGTGATATGATCTGCTTCTTAGCAGGAATGCTGCTGACTTGAAGAGTTCTTTGCCTAAGCTTTGATTACAATAGTCTGGAATATTAGCACATGCCTTTTCACTTAGACAATCGCGAATGAACTTCCGGGGCAAACTGAGCTTCTAAGACTTCCGCGTAACACTCCAATAGGAGCTGCCAGTTAGGGAGGGGCCCACGCCACACGGTCCAATAGGAGCGTCCGCCCCGGAAGTCTTGAAAGCTCAGTTTGTCCCGGAAGTTTTGCAACTGTCTGAGCAGCTAAGCTATTTTATTTTTTTTTCTGCCATAGTACTTAAATGCCTTAAATCGTCTATTATTTGTAACTCATTGAAGATAGCACATTACGCGTGCTGCTAACGATTTGTAAGTTTAGACCGCTCATTTCCAGTGATTTTTTCTTTTCTAATCTCTTTTGAATGAATATGCCTTAGTCATCAGAACACATTTTTATAGTTTGTTCCGCTACAAAAGGTTTTACTTAGCTAGTAAAGTGTCGTCGGGTTGCCGCGCGCAGTGTGCAGGCTCACACGAATACTTAATAGACGACTCAAGCATAAATGCTCAGTGAAGCATCCAAGCGTGATGTGATGATCATAGAAGTCTGAGAAGAAATGAGTATTTCTAACGAATTTTGCAAAGTTTTAAAATAAATGTTCTCTTATATTACACCTATTGCATGAACTTGAGGATGTTTTTTTCCTCAAAGTTCTTCGAAAAACTTTGAATTGAGCATTCTTGAACGAATCGAAGAGTTTCGAGACTGCTAGGACGTCCACCAAACAAAGCTATATTGCATTCATTGCTTGCATTGAGACCCAATCATTTTCTCAAAATTATGTTTAGCTATCAGGGTCCATTGTTTTGAAACCAATCAAATGTACATATCGCTGTCAAATACTTTCATGGGAACGTTTCCTCCACAATATTCTCCCTTTTGATACGCCAGTTATTCGAATGTGCAACATGTTGCAAGTTTTGTTTCAGTCCAAAAGCTTCTTTTACTTCAAAGTCGAGAAGAGTTCCCCACGAGGCGAGTTTCTGCCACTTTCAAGGCTGCAGTACTCGGATTATACAAACTGTCACCTCAAGCAACGTACTGCTGAGGGGGATGCCTTACTCTAATAATAGAAATCATGTAACTTCAAAGAACTTTTCAACTACGAACACTCTCCCATCCTTTTCCCCTCTCCTTTTCGGAAGTGTTGCAAATTTTTGCGTATTGGGATTGAAAGAATATGCAAAAATTGCAAAAATTGCTTTACTAACCGAACACTAAATGGATTCTAAACTTGATTGATTGTATAAATTAATAATGTAGGGTTTTTTTTCGGTGGGCAACCGCCACGCCCATCCTATAAGTTAGGTCATAGGTCAGAAAAATTTTTGGAAAACATCTCAAAAATTTGCAGAGGGCGTAGCTAAGGCCACGCTCATGCAGAAAAATCATCCCGTATCCTCTCAAAAGAAAAGAATTTTGTTACGTCGTTCTTTCCTTTTTGTGGGGTGCGCAAAATTACACAAAGAAGCACAACGCTTGGTGTCTTTAATGAACGGTATACGAATGTACCCTTTGATTCAACTAGCTTGGCAGCTGGAAGGCGGGGCTTCGTGATTTAATTAAGGCCTAGGGCATACCTCCCGCGATTTCGCAAAATCGCTATCTTCATGCGGCTTGCTGATCTGCCAAATGTCTACAGATTAGCTATGCGCGGGTCTTAAATGCATGGGCGCGTAAACTCCACAAGTTGTAGCAAACGCAGCAAGTTTGACTCTAG
The DNA here is from genome assembly GCA_958299035.1 of Cylicocyclus nassatus. Classification (NCBI taxonomy): domain Eukaryota; kingdom Metazoa; phylum Nematoda; class Chromadorea; order Rhabditida; family Strongylidae; genus Cylicocyclus; species Cylicocyclus nassatus. Next base: position 54,360,932 of record CATQJL010000001.1, read on the forward strand.
CAAAGCGCGCTTAAGACCAATTATAAAGGGTCGTCGGAGAGCCAGATCGTGCAGCGACTGGAATCGCGAAAGGTATGCCTTAGGCCTGCGGCTAGGTAATGATCAGAGAGCATGCGCGCGGGAAAGAAGCAGAATGCGTCGCGGACGCAAGCGGCCTTAACTAGGTTACAAAGCCCCGCCTTCCAGACGCCAAGACAGTTGAATCAAAGGTTAAGCTATTTAGGATAGAAACCAAAAAGCGTCATTATAAAGGAGGGGTCTCCCTTTTGAGTTTTCATAAGTACTCCTAGCTGCTAAACACCATTACTTACCGCAGCTGCCATGGTCAGTGCTGCTGCATTGATGCCGACGTGCTCTCGAAACGATTGCGCCGCTTCCGGCATGTGCAACTTCGGATTAGTATTCGCAGAGTGGCGATTTCTCAAAGAAATACAATTTTCAGAATTTAACTGTGAAATTTGAGCTTTCTTACCTGCTTCTTCGACTGCTAAATTCTTTGCCGCAACCGGGTATGGTACACATGTGCATTTCTTTTAGATGGACAGCGCTAGTGTGAATTTTTAGCGCACCTTTGTCGCAAAACGACTTATTGCATCTCTCGCATAGTACGCGTTTCTTCAACTTGTTACTGCTAAGGGGTGACTGAAATTAAATTTGGGTGGAGAACATCAAGCGGCAAGGGTAGAAGGGTTACACACCTCGCTAAGTACACTTGAATCAGCAGATTGTGGTCTAGAAAGGATCTCACTAGTGGTAAGCGTTTGTGTAGGAGGAGTAGGAGGTGTCAATCCAGCTGAGGAGTTCACCTCCTCGGTTTTTACGGAAGGTGCTGAAAGGTCTTCTTCGACAGCAGTAGTGACGGAGGCTGAGTCAGTGGCTGATGTTTGGGGTTGTAGAGTAGCTGAAGATAGGATTTCGCAAAACGAAATTTTACGGACCCAAAGCCACCTGACGGAGGGAGAAATTGCTGCATAGCGTGTGGCATAGGTGGTAGCGCCAGAGGAAACCATGGCGGTAGCGGTGGCCGAAGCCCTTGTAGAAGGGGTACACACATCGGGAACTGTCCCAGTCTTTCCATCGTCAAAAGTTCGTCGGGAGCTGTCCAGGTGGATATCAGAGAGCCGTCACGGTTCTAGAATAGGATTAGACGTTCGGTCATGATATTGTGCAAAATTGACAAAAACGAGAGTGAAATAGAGTTTTCGTGATTTCGAAGTTACAGTAATCTAGCTGTAGTAAAGTGATAAATTCGATCTACACGAAGGCATTGGTTTTATAGTTCGAAAATTCTAACTGTTAGTATAATGCCTTTTTGCGGTGCTGAAAACAGCTAGGCGAAAATATTGCGTGCTTGTGATGCCGACAACAGTTGCGCGTAATAAAATGAACATGAGCCAACGACTGTATCCTTTGCGCGCCATGGCTGTCTTTTACGCGCAAGTGGTGTCACCACCGCAGAGGCACTATATTGAACGCCATAACAACTAGAATGTATATAAACAGCTATCGCCGAGTCATTTGTAACGTGATATGCGTATTGCACACCATGCTTTACTTGACGACTTGCAAGATTGGGATCTGCTCATTTCCAGTGATTTCTCCTTTCCTTGTTTCTTTTGGTTGTATCAAAGTAGCACACATTCCTGCGGATTGTCACCAGATGAGGTCTTACTGTAGAGTCTTTAGTAAAGTCGCTCGCTGAAGTGCAGTGTGTGCAAACTCACATATTTAGTTACAAACGACTCGATGGTATATACGACCCAAACAGAAAGAGCGCAAACGAGAGCTTTTTCAACTTGGATGCAAGCAGTGGCTAACCGAAAGAACGCCTATAAAGTTCATATGCTCGAGAATATGCTCTCGAGCGCGTATTTCAGACCAAAATTTGGAGGCGTTGAGATTTAAAGGGTCGCTCAATGAATGATGGCCGCATCGTCACCCTATATATTTCAGCTATGGCTGTCAATAGGCCACCCGTTCCGGAACGACACAGCGACTGAACACTTTGGATGAGTCCCCAAGGAGTCGCCTACACGATCCAGCTCTCGAGCTGTCTTCGCCGAGCGCCATCGCATAAGCGCCAATAAAGTTGCTGTTTGCTATCCAAGCAAACATTCAGGAGCTTTGGTGTCCCAAAAACTTTACAGAAATCGCTCACATGAGGAAAAGACTTCAAAATAAGTGCTGTTATGTCAATCAAGTACCAAAAGCTAACGAAAAGAGTAAGAACTACTACCTTGTTACTTTCTCTGGTAACTCTAAAAGGAACATAATTCATTCACCCTCTTTTCCCCCACCCTTTGACTAGGTCCTTACTGAGACTATCTTTTTTGTTATCATCCAGTAGTTCTACACATTGGACAATAGTAGCTCTCGTGAGTCTGGCAATGCACTGGCGCTTTAATAGATCAAATTGGCTTGAATTCTCCAGTTTTCGGTATGTCTCGTGCTTTGCAGAATCTGTCACAAAGTAGAGACCTTGCTTCTGAACTTATTAAGGTGTCTCATAATTTATTACCGTTTACATTCTAAACATCAGCATTTCTCGAGAACAGGGGCCTACAAAGTGTACAAATACATGATCGTACTTCAGTATGTATGAGCTATGAGATTACGTACGTGGGAGGAGCTCAAAACGTCTAGGAGTAAAGTTTGCCATTTTACTCCATTCAATTTTTTCTTCATTTCTAGTTTAGGAAATAAATATGGGAAGTGTACAAATGAGTTCCGATATGTCAAGCACATGCTAGAAAATAGGGAATTTTTAAGATTTTTTTGGGACGGAGATGCGATTCTTGACAGTAAAGTTCGTTTTCGAATGATATGAGATTTCAGTTCAAAACTTCACGTGGTAATTTGGACAGACTCTTGATAGCCTTCTTGTAGAGTTTGCTTTGCCCTGTCGAATGACTCAAGTCACATCAAATGAAGGAAGGATTCAAAAAGACGACGGTTGTGGTAAAAACGGTAAAAATAATACCCTAACACACTCTGATAGAATCTTTGGCACAAAAACTGCACTCAAACCAGAGCTTTCGAATTGTGAGATTTCGGTTTTTCTTTTGAATATGGATGATTCGAGGCGGGTAGAAATCTCATTTTACACGATTACTGCTTGAGGATTATTATTTAAAAAATGGCAGTGATATTCAACTGTTTGAAAGATTGCTGCGCTTGAATGTGACAATGAAGCAACACGGCAAATTAGCACACCAAGCGAATTTCTCTGGTTTTTTACACCACTATGTTATCTTCAGCATATATAATAACAAGTTTTTCGTAATAGATTTTGTACAAAGACTTTAAACTGGGCTGAAATTGACCCCGAGTTAATTTTTATGGGAACGAATACGGAAGAACTTAAACTGCATGAATGGCCAGCTAGTGTGAGGTTTGCGGTTCTGCAGTCAGAGCTTATTGTTGGTGATTTCAGTAAGAGGTTGAAATTTTGAGCGAACAAAATGTATCCTTAGTTTTGAACAGCGAGATCAAATAAGACCAGTGGTTTCTCGTAAAATGTTTTAGGAAGAAATCGTCGGTCATTTCATAGTGTTTCATGTTTTTGCGAAAGGAAAATTGCAACATTACGTCACTATCAAGATGTATTATTAAAATGTGATGAACTTCATAACCACTTCTGTGTAAATTGTAGATTGTTTATTCTACAGCTGAGACCAATAAATTTCACGGATAGGTGGCACATGTAGCTTCTACATCTCATAGCTGAGCCCCAATCGCCTCACATTTTCTTAGCTGTCACGTCGAAGCAATGGCTTATCTCCAGGCACACAGCACCGCGTGTGGCATATAATTAGCCGTGCTCGGGTTTTCTGAATTCGAAATGTGCCATGGGCCGTGGAATGAGGTGCAGTGTAAGGTCTCGGCTGAGATTGACGCTGTGTGACAAAATAATGGGAGGGCCGGTGAACTCGCGAATGCAATGCAGAGACGAGACGTAAGTGAGAGAGTACTGTAGCGATAATATCAGGTTTGCTGAGTTTGAGAATTGAGATTTGAGTAAGGTAGAAATTTTCTTTGAAAAAAGAAATTTTGTAACTTAGTCCTGATTCACACTATAATGTCATAACTACTACTTTCATTATGAAAATGACTACCTCATGAAACCTTGTGTCGAACTTGAGCGAAGTTTGCAGTGCACAGCAGCGGGGACGACGAGGATTACGGTAGGCGACACCGCTCACGAGCGAGGAGACCGTCAACAATGACTGACTGAGGTGAGGGGATGACAAGTTTCGCGCCACGTTGAGCGATAAGGAATGAACGTGAAGAATTCAGTCATGCCAAGCTTTGCTGTCATGTTTGGTCCTGCGACGGAAGCTGGGGCGGATAGGCACAGGTCGAGTTGAGTAGCAAGGTTCGCTAGAAGTGGAGGAAAGAGTCTAAAGTTAACGAAGATCACAAGAGTTTTTCCCAGTGTGTAGGTTCGGCTATCTTCACACAGGACACCGCAGTTATGCAACACACCGGTAGCAGCTTTTGCTATAGCATCGTGTTAGATAGGGCAGGGGAACGAACTCTGCCAATTTAACTGCCTCCGCAGACTACTGGTCCTGCAACGACATGCAACAATATAGCAAAAGGACCAGTTGCCACCGAAGGGGGCTCAAACTTGCGGAGTTCGTTCCCCAACCCTGTTAGATAATGATTAGTGCAAACGTAAATGAACATGCCGTGCAGCGACTCGTCCGGTTCTCCTCTCTTGCTCCGCCCCGCTCATAGCCTGGCCAATCGCAGGACTTGGTGACCAATCACGAGCGGGTTATGACAAGTGCGTTGTCGGCTGCGTGACAGGTTTAGAAGTCAGTCAGGGTGGCAGGTGCATACTGTCGTGCAAATGCCGTTTCCCATTAAACGATATAATACGGTAGCAAGAAGTTTCCACAATAAGTCAATGTCAAATTTCTACCACTAAATGCGCTTTTGGATGACAAGGATAGGCGGATAGGGGAAGAGGTTAGGGTAACCGAAATCTGCAAGATTTTGCGATTGAATATCGTCTGGAAAAGGACTGGTTACGGTAACATCGTATCCATCCATAGAACTACATCCATTTTGAGAGCGGAAAGTCTCAAGAGCGCTTTACACACTTCGCTTTACATGCTCAAACTTGTTCTTTCCTTCATTTGAAGTTTCAAGAAATCCTGAATCAAGCGATACGCAAGTATTAACTTGTAATCACATGCGCGCAGCGTTGTCGAGTAATCTAGTCTCAGAATAAATGATAATTTACTTTCTCCTTATAAACTAAACTTGGAAAAGCTACTATGCTTCTATGCGACAATAAAACGCCCACTCTACGCATTCGTCAAATTTCTTCATCGTCGTCGCCCACCCTTGTGTCATACGATGCGCTTTGTTTCAATGCCTAATGGGCTAGTATAAATTCAAGCCAAGATATCCTCGATGAATCAATGGACAGTCACTCGCATACTTCCTGATTTATGAATTAGTTTGTTTTCGAACGACGGTAGCAACTACTGACTTTTTCTAAATGTCGTGGGTGTGATGAATTTTTTGAGCTGTGTCATTTGTCCACGTTCACTTTTTAGTGTAAAGCCGTGTAAGCTTTTCGAAGAAAGTAATGGGTGGTTATGAGGACACAAGAAACTTTTGATTATTAGTTCCTTACATTCAGAGGTTTTTCTTTCGAAAAAGCTACCGTAAACAAAAGCATCACTGCAGCTTGAGATTGTTGTACGTACTAGTAAAACTCAATGTGAATCCAAAGTATAAAGCTCTTATAGAACTAAATTTGGAAATTTCAAGCTCAGAGGGGTATCGCAGTTGCCAGTTCAACTGACATTTGTTGACTAAAGTGCTTTATAAGTAGTCTCGTAGATCAGAGGGCTAAACAATGACGAAAGTTAACAAATAACGATAAGTCTATCTCATACATTCATAATGAATATGACCATTTTTTTGGCGGCCTGTGCGGAGTCCGCGCGATTCGCAAATTTTGCGAAATGCGCCGAGTTCGCGGGATTCGCGGGATTTGGCCAAAAGCTTGCATATGGGCAGTGAATAACCAACGAAAATCATGCTGATTATTGATTCATTTGGTACTTTGACCCTAGAAAATAGGTTTGTTTTGCTGTGTTTTTTGTGGGTGCGACGGAAAACTTTGTACAACTGTTTTCCTTCAAAGTAATGATTATCAGCACTCTTGGCTTCCTAAAGATGAAGAAAATATCAAAGATCAATCCAAACAATTGAATATCGAATTCATTCTAAACGTTATATGATACTATTCTCTGGTAACATTTACTTCTTACCAAGTGTAACGAATAAATTGAAAAATGATTGTAAATGACAAAACTTACAGCAACGTAAAGGCAACAAACTGTGACGACGCCTGGCATGCGCCATGACATTTTCAAAAGGAAAGCTGACGCATAAAGAAAAGACGACGAGAGGAAAAAAGTTGTGAAGCCAAGCAATTCCCCGAAAACTACAGTAATCGCACTTCGAACTGTGTCGTCAACAAACTCCTGAGAACGCCATGTTTGCTCGTAAACGAGCATCGAAGCTCGATTTTGAATTTTAGGAAGATCTTCTTTGATAAATGTTGTGGGCGCACTTGTCATATTAATGTTTCGGAAAATGATAAGCATCAAGTGATGTGTACGAGAAACTCGGACACGCTGTGCTCTTAGAGTCTTTTTGAGTTGAATTTTCAAGTTTCATATTCTGAAGAACATCAAAGCGACAAGTATCCTGACTTGGGACTTCCTACAAAAGAGGTGATGGCATGTGTAATTCTTAGTCTTACCTTAGTTAACCAGATATATGGGTTCGTAAAGCAGCTTAGGAGGCTTACTTGATTGCCAGATAAAAAAAAGCCCAAACAACATCTCATGGTTTTAGACCTGAAAAGCACCAATTGTTGTCAAGCCCTGAAGAAGGGAAAAATGAAATATTAGTTGGTATCAGGGAGTTTGATATAGTCAAGTCTGAAGCTCAAGTGCAGCTATGTAATCTCCCAATCGTAAGCATTTGGGGAACCCCGCACCTGAAGAAGCATCTTGGAGCATCAAGGATATACAATGACTATATAATCTAAGCCATCTAAGTATCAGATCGCTATATAAGTTTCTGTAACACTTGTAAAAAATCACACAAATTTTTTCAAAAAATTTTGACCATTCTGAAATTGTATTTGATTAGCTAATTGATATATACGCACCACAAATGAAAACTCCAATTATTTTCAGGAATTTTTCAAACTGTTGCGAGCAAAATTTTACGCGATTATTGTAAAGCTCAAATTGCCTTCGTAATGTCACTGACACTTTCTGAATTCCATAAAAAATCTAAAAAGATGAAAAAGATGATTACAAGAATTTTTGAAAGATAAAACATGGAATGATGCCGAATGGTAGCTCTTTACCTTTTCTCATATATAGCAAAAATGAAACTTTGAGAGGTTTTCAGAGTGCTTAGAGTTTTCCATAAAAAGATGAAGAAAGTGTAACAAAACTTAGCTATGACCTAATTTTGAATGAATATAATCAACACGATTCGAAAAACTCATATTGTTGAGGAACTCGACGAAGGAATGAAATCTACTGCGACATGGAAAGAAAGTTGCGCAAGCGCTGGACTTTCACTAGTTTGAAGATAATCCATTCCACAGATCCTCGGGGTGATTGTAAGTGTAAGAAAGTAACAAACACATTTTTAGCACTAATTTAGGGTTCTAGACTTATTTGAACAGGAAAAGATGCAGTTTCAGACAGTCTTCATAAAAGCGCCTGATATAAAGAGAAGCTTAAGTGAAGTACGACCTCTAAGTGCTGTAGGGTGTGGGGCGATGGCACTTCGAAGTGGAGATAATAGGAAGACATGTGCATCTCATCAGCGACAAGACAACGAATTATGACACCTCCGAGCGACAAAAACGGGACAAAATGGCCCGGACCCACTCGGGAGAGTATGAGTCGAGCACAGCCCGCACATACAGATTGCTGCGCACATACACATATGTAATGTCTGCGAAAATATGGGGACTTTCGAGGCGAATTTGGGCACATTCCTCACTCTGAGGAGGGGAAAAATGGTCCCTGGTCTACGGGTTAGTTTATGTGTGTTCAGCTGAACATTAATCTAGAGTTTAGGTGCAGCCGTTAATGTCACGGCGCCGCGTTCGCCTGGCCCTTTTGTCAACTGTGGCGATAAAATTTAGCGAAGCGCTACAAGATGTCGCATTAGTGCTGACATAATGATGAGTGTGAAGCAATGTGAAAGGCCGTTGCTGGCCGCGTCTGACGAGCCCGAAGAAAAGCCAACACAACAGCTGAAGAAAGCCCCAAATGGGACAGCGCCTGGGAGAGAGGAGACTGAGGGCAAAGCTGGGGTGAACCCACGATGCAGACAAAGGTATCAGCAGCACACGAGAACTCGGCCGCTGAATGGACTGTGCTGAGCGTGGGAAGATACGGTTTTTCTGCGCGAGTTGTTGTCACCTTCGGAACGAAACGCAACCAGCTATCGTTTATGGGGTGGGACTGACGCAAGCTGTTTCCAAAAAGGGAGTTCACAAACAAGTATTACCAGGAGCTCTTGCTAATTATCAAGTCCTTTCTCGACTCGTAGACGTTGAAAAATCAACAATACCAATATTCAAATTTATTCCATTGAATTTTCAAAAGGTAGCTACGTTTTTTGTCAAGAATTTGCTGTTAAAATTGTCTAAGACCAAGGAGTATAGAGCGGTGTACAATAAGAAGAATCCGATAACTATCTGAAAAGTTTACTTTGAAATTTTCTCTGAAATTCACAAAGGTTATGTCCTATTTTTACAATATGAAAGAAAAGGACATCAATGCCCTTCTTGAAAATTTTGAAATTTTGTCTTGCTTGGGTCAATACAAGCGCCTCAGAATATCATTTCAGAAACTTCATCCGCCTCAATATTCCAAAACTTTAAGGAATTGTTCAGAGCTAGTTTTTTTGAGTTCCTAGAAAGAAAGATTAGATTTCAAAGAATTGAACGTAACTAAGCATTAGGCACAGTATCTGAAAATAAATTCCATATTTATGTTGAACGACAGCATGTCCGCCGAAAACACGTAATTCAAAGTTGCCTAAAAGTGAAGGGTGAGGAGATTGCGCACCAATCTCAGGTGGCAATCCAAAGTAGGAAAACTGACCATTTCTATGAATGAAGCTTGCGTTCGATCATATAAGATGTTTGTCAAAAATTCTTGCTCCAAGCGAGAGCTTTTGTAATAAAACTGCGTAGGCCAGTCCTATCACAACAGTGTGTAAGAGCTGAGGGAATATGATTTTTTTGAAGTCTGAAAGCAGCTGAGAAATGTGGAAGGTCTTGCGAGGAATAAAGATTTAAGAATTGAACAGACTATGGATAATTAACTCAGCTTCTCCTTGAAAAGTTAGAGTATTTTCTTATGAATGGACTATATGGATTTTTATGCAATTAACTTTGAATATCAGTGCTATGCGCAAGATATAACTAGCCTGAATCGGAACTGTGAATGTGCGCCAGAACAGCGACAACGAGACATTGTATAGGGCCGGACGGAACGAGGCATAGCGGTGGTGACAAGGCGAATTCTACCCGGTTGCTGAGACAATAGGGGGGAATGACTGTCCTGCTGGGGTGCTGCGTTCTTCCGTGAGTGATGGCGCACACAAATTGGGGGAGCCGAAGCGAGCGCATTTACAAGTTATGGCTAGAGACAGCCATCCGCATGCCACCAGCTGCCCGCATGCGACGCGCGAACTCATCCCGGCTACCGTAATCTGCGAACCTGATTAAGTCACCCACGGCGATGTCGTCGGCGGAATGTGGCCGGGCTGTGCTGACAGCAGCAGACGTGTGCAATCTCTTCAAGGCCACAAGCTACACGACGATAAATCGTGTCAATTTCCGCTCTTTGAGCTTATGCAAATTGTCAGAAGATGGCACGATAGCCGAGGCTTCTGGCGATGGCCCAGCTGATTTGTTGCCGCTTTCGCATAGTGTTACTCGTCATGGAACGCCTTTTGCAAGAGATTTGCCCTAACTTCGATATGCAGAGCTAAATTGAACTGAGATCCAAATATCTAAATACTGAGCTCAAAAATTGGCCGCCCTATGGGACTCGGATAAAGGATAAGAATACCCGAGCAAAATATGAAAGCCGATTGGAATTTATGGACATCCAGGAAAAAATGCTTTGCTTACAACAGTAAATAGTATATCTATTAGGCCGTAACAAAGGTTCTCATGTTACATTTCTTTCGCCTTCGTCTAAAAAACTATAAAAATCTCGGCAAATTCCCATACCTGGCTTGTAAGAGGAAGGAACTAAGTGCTACTCAATGACATTTCCACTTTCACAACTAGTTACAGTAAAAACAAAGGCAACGGCGAAAACAAATTCAATCTACATTTTTTCTTTTTCTCTCCTTTTTCATTAGCAGATTCTTGGATTTTTTATGTGGTTCTGAGGGCATTAGCGCTAATACGAAGACAGTCCGCAATTTAAAGGCAGCGTCCAGGCAGATCTGGATCTATGGGGCTTTTACGTGGAAAGTACTTTTGGGGCCCTAACTAAGGCACTGCCCAAGCGGCAGCTCACGTGGTGCTCTAATGGCTGAGATATTCCCCTCGAAACTGGCCCCCGCGAACGTAATCGCATGGATTCATGGCAGTTTCGCGCCAGGATCCACGCTTTGCGCCATGAATCCATGCGAAACACGATCGCGGGGTCCAGATTGAGAGGAATATCTCAGCCATTACAGCACTACCTGAGCTGCCGCTTGGGCAGTGCCTTAGTTAGGGCCCCAAAAGTACTTTCCACGTAAAAGCCCCATAGGTCCAGATCTGCCTGGACGCTGCCTTTAAGCCCTCCAAAGTTCGAAATTTCAAAATTATTCGGGAAAATTGAAACTTAAAAATTGGATTTTTCATGTCTAAGGGCCGCATGCACTATTATCCCCGCAGGGAGGGGATCGCAGCTTGAAAGACAGCTTTATATTTCGAAACTCTAAATACCTGGATTTCACGTTGTGTACCTATCCGTAAGTATTCCTACTACCCTTCACTATGAATATGTTGAAGAGGAGCGAGAAGCTGTACGAACCGCATTTTCCAGCTTTTGTGTGATCCCTGTGATCCCCGGCGCTTTTCTTTAAAGTTATTTTTCTTTCTCCGAAGTTAACGAAAACCTTCCAAACTTGTACTGAACATCTAACACAACAGTGCTAAGCATGTTGCTGATGAGAACAAATGAGTTTTTGAAAAGTCGAAATTTTCGGTAAACCTCAAATTTCGACCTATGGACCATTGAAAATTTCATGACTTCAAAACATCATTTGTGCTTATCAGCAACATGCTTAGCACTGTCGGGTTAGATAATCTGCACAACTTTGGAGGTTATTTGTTAACTTCGCAGAAAGAAAAATGACTTTAAAGAAAAGCGCCGGGGATCATCAGGGATCATACAAAAGCTGGAAAATGCGGTTCGTACAGCTTCTCGCTCCTGTTCGACATGTTCATAGTGAAGGGTAGTAGGAATACTTACGGATAGGTACACAACGTGAAATCCAGGTATCTGGAGTTTCGAAATATAAAGCTTTCTTTTAACCCATTGACGACGATGTGGACCACCGGTGGCCTACGCGCTTTTTGCTGCCAGGGACGATGTGGACCCCCGGTGGCCCACATCTCTTGCAAAGTCGTATTATTTGCAGGTCTAATATTTTTTCTACACAGCAAAATTTTTTTCCAATTTTCTGTATTCTTGGGACCTGTAAGCTCTGCCGTTCAAGAAAATGTTGATAGTTGTTCACAAAACAATGTTGCATTTAGTAAATAAGCACAGAACCTTCCCACACTGAAAGTGTTGTGCAAAATCGCGTCGTCCCACAGCGCCGCCGCGCAAAATTAGGCGTCGTCGTCAATGGGTTAAGCTGCGATCCCCTCCCCGCGGGGATAATAGTGCATGCGGCCCTAAGTGTATATATCAAAGAGCTACAACGTCTCATGGAAAAATTTTTTCAAGAGATTCAATAGAACTTTTTTCTTTGTGTGTGTCTGAACTTATTTTTACGACCTAATACCAACTTTCGAACCTTCGAAAGTCCCATTTCAGAGGTCCTACGAAAAAATATTTTTAGTAGAAGCTGATAGTACAGTAGCTTGGGACTTTGACAATGCACTAGCAGCACTATTTATTCAATTCTTGAAGTCTGTCTGAACTAAAAAGTGAAACCCGACTCCTGCAGACAATAATTAAGAAACTTTCAAGCGAGTCTTAAGTCCTTCGCAAACGGCCTCGGGGAAGACTCAAAAATTATCGAATAAGATCCGTTCAAGAGAACGAAACTGCGTTTAAAGTAAGAATTCTTTGATTCTCAAGCTAGAAAACAAAAACAATGATTCTATGTCAGTGTCCATTACCTATAACAACTTCAACCCTATTGGGATCCAAAAAATGTAACGAGCGCAAATGTAAAAATCCGGAATACGGTAGCGAGTGTATGTGAGCATGTGTGCCCACAGGGACGTGCTATTATCTGTCAAATGCGCATTATTCGTGTCGCGTCGGGCTGTCGCCACCCATACTCCCCGGGGAGCCGTTTTCAACGACTCTTTACCCCGGACTAAAACATCGGCATTTTGTCGAACACGACTATTAGAGCATACATTCTAGGGGAGCAATATGATCATTATGATTGTAAGCTCTCACCCAAGGAAAGCGAGGTTCAATCATAGCTGAAAATTATGTCGTGAAGGGACTATATGAGCTACGAAACAGAGGCAACAGAAACTTCATGTTTTTGCAAAACAGAAAAAAATTACACTATTGCTCCAGACTTCCCATCGCATTATATGCTAAAGTACTTGATCAGAGGCTTCATGTTCCAATTCTATATCTGCTAGAATCGTAAACGGAAACAAAAATTCTGAAATCTCCTACAGATTCTTGCAAACCCCTTTCCTTCTCCGCCAATCATTTTTTTCCTAATTTCCTTTCAAAATGGCGATCTTACGATCTTGTTAGTGCGTTCAACAAAGTAGATATGAGTACCTTGGTAAGACTTATTTGTTTGTTTTGTTTGTCAAATGAGTCCCAATTTTTCTGAATCGATATGTGTCAAGAACTTTTGTTTCCTTTTTTGGACACAAACTAAATCCATCGCAAAAGCAAAGATTGCAGGCAGCAACAAAGTGATTTCTTCTAAGTAAAACATCCGTGAGATGGTGTTGGCGCAAATTGCGTTATATTTGGAATTTAGCAAGCTTTCTATTCACACTAATTCTTTTGCACAAGTTAAGTTGAGGCATTGACTGATCAAGTTGAAAGTCACCGATAGCAAATTATTCTTGATGAAAATGTATGGTTAAAAGTGCCGAAAGTTTATCAAACGTGTTATAACATTTTGTGAAACAAGTCTGAATTGCTCTTATATAACTGAGAATGCGCAGGAAAAACCTTAAATCATGCTGCAAAAATATTTTTCTTCGACTCCTCAAAATTGCATCTGTTATAAGGAAAATGAAATTGCAAGCAATGCCCCATCAGACTACTTCACGATGACCGTTGCTTTACGTGGCGTTTGTGATCACACCCAATGGCTTCGTTCTAATTTTTTTTTTGGAATGGAACTACTTCAAAAAGTCGCCTACTCTACCATCGCTATGTGATGGAAAGGTTAGTTCGTTTAGTGTCTGAAAAACTATGTATACCAGAACAGTACACTTTATGACAATTTTTGTAAGCCATGGTGCAAAGTGTGCGCCGGTGAGCAATGTAGTAGTTATTTCTCGCAGTTCTTAGGAGCTCAAAAACGTAATTTTCTATTGATCTGTGACCATGAGCTATTGGGCAGAGAGAATTTTAGCTAACACCATTCGCCCAAGGGTTGCTTTCTAAGACTATTTCGAGTCACTGCTGAGCAGCTGAAAACTTATTAAGACATGCGAGCAGGCAGTAATGCAATTTTTGGAGTTATAGGTTAAGTTATATACGCCATAGATTTGTGATCTCCCAGTGTAGCATTTGAAGAGATCTGGCAAATTGCTAGATTGCGAGTCGAAACGAATGTACCCGTTTCCTAACTTAAGCGGTACGGCGGGTTAGGTGACACATTGAGATTATGGGACTACATAGAAATCGAGATTATATGGTGGAGTGATCATGTCACTACATTTCCAGCGCGTCTCAAAACTTTCATACTGGGTGCACTAACGAGCGCGAGTCTCACTGATTCGGATCTATCGGTGGTACTCAAAAAACCTCAAGACTCGGAAGTTCTTCTGTTTTGTGTTACTAGTACGACGGCCTAAATGGTCCTGACTTTAAAAGTTGCCTGTTGCAATTTTGCACCATTAAGCTCTCCTCGTCAAACGAGAAATGCTGAGAATCGATGATTTCGAGGCGAACAGTAGCGATTCCCCGGAGTGCCGGCAATGAAGCGACGAGACTTGTCATCTATCTCGGTGTAACGGCAGTCGATGACAACGCCGCCAACGAGGGTCGCCGACATTAGCGCCGTCGCCCTGGGGAATCTTGAACCCCCAAAAACAAAAAGTGCGAACGAGCTCTCTTGTTGGTACTTACCATTGTTCTATAACCTCGGAGGTAGTCACTCCGAGACCATCCCGCACTTTCGAGCAAGTTGTTGATTTCGGATTCTTCCAGGGTGGATAGTATGCAGTCAGCCAGGATCTTCGCCCGTACAGGAATCGCCTGAATTATGCGAAGCTGATTTCACCTGTGATCCTCCAGCGAAAAAGGAGTAATTATTAAGAATATCAGTATGATGCAGTGTAAATGTTGTATCCGCTTTTTATTATGAAATAGTTTGCTCTATACTCTATCCCAAGAAACGACTTGCAAAAAATGGGGACCTCCCATCGTATGAATTTCGAACCTCTTTCCCTACTTGGCTCAATCGTTTCTATGTTACTTTTCAATAATTTCATAGTATTATTGTCAATCATGATGCAAAATCCGGTCTGCTATAATGCACGTTTCCAAAATTGTGCAAACGCTGAGAAAGGAGCGTCTGTCTTAAAGGCAGTGTCCCGGCAGATTCGCAGCTTAGGGGATATAGCTGCGTTGGGGTTCCTGGGCACCCCACCGACCTCCAGGCGCAGTCCGGCTGGTTGATGTTCCCCCCGCGCCGAGAAAATGGCCCTCGAACCGGCGTGCGCAATCCCAATCGGCGCGCTCTCGGACGACTTCTCTTACCTGTTCGGCGCGGGACCCCACTACCGCTCTTCGCATAGTGCATGCTATTTGAAGCAAAAATTACAGGCGGCAGGGTCTTCGTGCCGGGGCCTCCCAATTTTCCATTGAAATTCTCGTCCGAGCTGCCTTTTGGAAATTGGGTAAACGCCCCGAAAAAGGTCTTTTCGACCGTTTCAAAGCTAAAATTCGGGATCTACGCGTCGAAGGAGGCCCAAAACATGAAAAAGATGGAAATGCAAAATCTGCCGGGAAACTGCCTTTAAGCGCAGAATTCTAAAAATGCATCTTTGCATCACACCCTAGGTGCGCCGCACTTGAACTTCAAAAGGGGCTGCTGTAAATAAGCTGGACTTTCTATTCCGACGTGGTCAGCCCCTTTTGAAGTTCAGCTATCCTTTTGTGTTCAAACTATTATGCTTCCCTGGTCGATGGCATGGTAGTGGCATCAAAAAATCTGGACCCCCCCCCACCCTGAAATAACTCCATAAGCGAACACCTTTCGATGTCCTCAACAGGGTATGAATACAGACTCTGAAGTGCTCTGGCACAGGCTTAGTCTGACAGTAGCTAGATAAATTCCTCCCAAGTCTGTTTGAAATAGGCTGTAAAATCTCTGCTTCGAGGTTTCAGCAATAATGGAGGCTCGGGTCGAACAAAGAAGCTCTCAAAGTGCCTGCCATCATCACTGCAACTGTGACAGCGACGTCGTAAAATTGAGGATAGTTCTCATAAATATGTTTTAATGTGTCTCTTTCGCACCTTTGCTTTACGCGATCTTTTTCTGAGGTCGTGGAGAGAGAAGAACCCAAGGTTTGTTGTAAACAAAACAGCAGATCAGATATATCAAAAATGTTGTTAATCTAGTCCTACTAGCGAATAGGGTTTGAGCTTAATGGGTGACAGAGTACAGTTTTCAAAGGATTTTACGCTTATGTATAGGTAAGGGCAAAGTAGAGAGGGCCCTGTATGTTGGATAAACTTTTGCTGATTTCTAGGTTTCCTAATTCGAATTCTATGATCTAATGTTTCAAACCAACCTGATACTGATATAACATGTTGAATACGGCTTTCTTAGCCCTTTGGATTGGTGCCTCCTCGGGTGGAGTGCTGACTCGGCTCTGATCACTTGTGGAAGTACAAGGTGACGAGCTCCGACTTCTCGTTTCTACCGTTTCACAATCCTTCGGAGCACTGCGGTTGCTCTGGAAAACGAAGCATAGCTGAGCGTTTCAACATATTGAGCTCGGCTTCAAGCTAGGAAATGATATTTGACACATGCTCTAGCCCTGGAGTTTGTCTTGAACATTTACCTCAGCCCTCACATTTACAAACTACATTATGAGCACCATGCCCGGAAATACAGTCGTACATCCCATTTGACCCTGGAGTTTCCATCATAGATTCCTGATAACAAGGAAATCCCAGGCAGAGACCGAACATAGTCCTGCCACTGTACACGTTCCGCTGCCAGGTATGCATCTACTGGAGTGCCAGGATCACAACGCATCATGTACTGAATCTCCAAGCAATATCGTCCAATGCGAAGTAAATATAAAGTCCCAGCAAAAAAAGGTCACAAAATAAGATTACAGCTACGCTGAAAATTCATTTTGTTGCCTACTCGCCGGCTCACGAATAATTACGAGTACGCGAATGGATTTCAGACTACGGCAGGGCATCGCGTCGAGACCGCACATCGTGCTACACTTGCAGATCTGTTTTCAAAAATGGGAAAATGCTTGAGATTTTCCTGCAGTTCAGAACTATGAATAAGCGCGACTATGAGCATAGAAATACCAAAACCACCGCTGAAGTTCTGTCCGCACTGCCCGGTCTACTAGAAATTCTAAGCGATCGCCGCGATTGACAAATTCTGCTCTGCTTGAAGGAGCGTCCAGGCAAATCTGGACATATGGGGATCTCAGGTGGACAGTTGGGACTCTAACTAAGACACTGCCCAACCGGCAGCTCAGATGGTGTTCTCACGGCTGAGATATTCGCCTCCAAATTGGACCCCAGCCAGGACCTACTTCACATGGATTCATGGCGCGACACATCAGTTCCGCGTGGGTTCTCACACGAAAGCATGCAAATATGATGCGAGTCGTCCGATAATACGACCCTGGGGTCCAGTTTGGAGGCGTATATCTCAGCCGTTAGTGAGTCATTTGTTAGGGCCCCAAAATTACTTTCCACGTAAAATCTCTAAAAGCCCGATTTGCCTGGACGCTGCCTTTGAGCACCTGATAGTTCCAGTATGCAAAAGTTTCTATCCTTTTTCAACATCACGATTTCTTTTCATAAGACTACAGTGTAATTAATCACCCACAAATACCTCGAGAAGACATTTGTTATAAACATTGGCGATTTATGTCTTTACTAGTCAAAAGCCACCACTTGTTCCCATCACTACAATTTCGGAGCAATTAGGCATAACTCTTGTACGACAAACGACAAACCTCAGCATTTGAACACATTTTCGCCATTTTGTCGAGCAAAATGATGGAGTTCATGGTGAAATTCTGAAAAGAAACGCATAATTAAAAAATCATTAGTCTTGGCTTTTTAATATGCGGCTTTTTGTGATGGCGTGAGGAATGAAGCAGATTGAAATTCTCCTAGGCGGTAGTTGTGTTTCGTCTATACTGCAGTTAGCTGAGCACTCTCGTAGAAAAGTTGACAAGAGGCTGAGGAGGCAAAACTGCTAATTTACCTTGACAAAATGGATTACTTCTGTTTGTTATTGTTTGTTTGTTTTCTATCAAAGAGAAATTTTTGTGCTTTCCGGGATTTCTTATACCGAAGTCATATTTGCATAGCGCAAAGATACAGGCTGATGAAGAGAAGAAGTGAAGCTCCTGGAAAACGCAAATTTTCTCTCTGATATACGAATAAAACTAATTCATTATTTGCAGTAAATCAACGACCAAAGTTATCAAACACTACAGAACCTGATGTTGATTTTGGATGGTTTTTATGACCCTTTCATTCCACCTAGCAAAAATTTTGAAAGGATATATCTATGCTGCTCCTCTGTCAATTTCAATGAAATGCACTCTTACTGTTTGTTACAAAAGTCATATGATACGATCTAAGAAGTATTACGAATATCTGCGAATATCTGCGAAAAGAATTTCAGCTGCGACACATATGTCTCACCTGATAGATTTATTTTATGTATTTATTTATTTAGAAATGCGAAATTTATAACTTATTCCTTTTTATCACTTGTCAGCATAACCTTTGATTCAGCTGGCTTGGCGCCTGGAAGGCGGGACTTTATTACCTAATTAAAGGCACCGTCCATCCAAATCGGGATTGGTGAAATTATGATACCTAGCAGCTGCGGGGCTCCTAACTGTATGATTGCCCAACCTGCGCTGCCTAAAGTTGCTTCCGAAGCGAGAAATTGCTTCGGAAATCGCTTCAGGTGACGGTTCGCCACGTTGGCTCCTCCCCCACACTCGTCCCGCCCATTCGTGCGCTCCCAACCAATCATTTTTCCGAAGAAATCGCTGTACGGGTTTTGAAAACGGGGGTTTTCGTGGTTTTCGCGGATTTCCGAATTGATATTCGGAATCAGGAGTATGAGAAGGCCCTGGAAAGGCAGAATATGGAGGTTGAAATTTTGGGTGAGCGCCTTTAAGTTCGCTCGTGCCAGCACGAAGTCTGCGTCTCTCCCACGGTGCTCTCCGACCATTTCTTAGCCTTAATTAGGTCACTAAGCCCCGCCTTCCAAGCGCCAAGCCAGTTGAATGGAAGGGTAAGTGTGGGTAAAGCCTGTAGGGAATTTCTCTTCTAAATTATACGCGATCGCACTTGTTACACTGTTCTGTTTGTAAACCAAGATTTGAGAAAAATTACGGTTAACTGCTAAAAAGTGGTAACCATAATTGAAGATTCCATACTTCCCAAGCTTCCCACAAAATCTTTCATCGTTCACCCTTCTGTCTACTTTTAGAGACAACCAAAAGACATAAATAGCAGCAGAGTTGTTGAATGAGAAAGCTAAGGCCGAGTTCCTCATTGCAGCGGTTCTTTCCCTTCGGCTTTGTCAACCCGCTGCTGAGCTGTGTCAGCGCGTTGTCAATGTTTCCTGTCGCAATTTTACAAAGGTGTCAACTGTGACAGGCGTGTGCTCCAGTGCACCTTGCAAATTTTGTTAGTTTAAAACAAAAAGTCAAGTCAACTTATAGTGGAATGCCATTGAGATGGTTAAGAACTCGTTTTTTGATTCCGACCCAGTGCCAAAGGCCGGGCTGCTACCGAAGAGGTGATAGGGAAGACTTTGATTTTATGCTCATTTCTGGAAAAGGGCGCATTTAAACTAGGATTTGTTCGGAAGATATTATCTGTTCAAAGGTTCTCGCTTAACCGATGACCAAACCGATAAAACATAGCTTTTGATTCAACTGGCTTGGCCTCTGGAAGGCGGAGCTTCGTGACCTTACTAGGGCTAGACAATGATCGGAGAATACGCGCGCGAGAGATGTGCAGACTGCGAAGCGGACGCAAGAGCGGCCTTGATTAGGTCACAAAGCCCCGCCTTCAAGAGGCCAAACCAGTTGAATCAAAGGTTAAATTCAACACTGCTTTTCCATCTCTTTCCAAGTGCCATGTCTTTAAGCCAAAGTCTTGTGAATGCTGAGATAACGAATTCTTCATCCACCTCTGTTTGTCCAAAATTAAGCTGATTTTCAAAATTGTTCTAGACTTTTAGAAAAGAATAGGTATCAGACATTACAGCAGATACTAAGCTACAAGAAACTGCTTTTATAAGTCCTCATATGCATGCGCTCACAAGCTAAGTTTTTTTACCAAAAAAAAATTTTAAAACCGAAAATCTAATCAAGGTAACTTAAAGGCACCGTCCACCCAAAACCTCGACCTCCATGTTTTTGCCGTTCTAGGGCCTTCTCATGCCCCTGATTCCGGATATCAAGTTGAAAATCCGCGAAAACCACGAAAAACCTCGTTTTCAGAACCCGCAAGGCGATTTCTTCGGTACGGTGATTGGTTGGCCGCGCACGGATGGGCAGGACGAACGTCACGCCCACTCGGAAAGGGGAGGAGCCAGCGTCACGAACGCGGCCTGAAGCGATTTCCGAAGCAATCTTCTCGGTTCGAAAGCAACTTCAGGCAGCGCGAGTTGGGCAATCATACAGTTGGGGGCCCCGCATCTGCTAGATATCATAACCTCACCAACCCCAATTTGGGTGGACGGTGCCTCTAAAGTAACAGAAATTTAGCAAAAGGTACATCTTACATCCCAGTTGCTAGTGTTTCTCCCGAATATCAGTATAGATTTACTCAAGCTTGGGGGAGTTTCGGTTACGGTAAAATTGGTTAAAGAACCATAATATCGCAGAGAATGCGCAGACGGTGAGAAAAGTAGCACTCAGCTTTTCACGCATTGTGCTAATGAAATTTGCAGTAAATTCGCTCGAACACGTTGACAGACCTTAAAAATGAAGGGTTTTGATATTCTCTATAATCAAAATTGATAATAAAATAAAATGATAAAATATAAAAATAATAAATAATAAAATAAACAATAAATAAAATACCCTAGTTTCACGCGTACAAGGCGCGGTGGATTTTTTTACAAAATTGAATGGCTCAAATACGCCAAAGAACTTTGCAACCAAAGGACCCTATGCCGTGCTGTATATTGCTTAAGAGAATCGTACGGCATAGGGATCGCTTTCCGAAATACTTTGGAGCGGCTGAGGGGTTTGATTGAAAAATCGAAAAAAGTGCGCCTTGTACGCGTGAAATTAGAATAATAATAATCTCTATATATACATAAAACAGAAAATCTGTAAGTTTGTTCATACGCATTCCGGTGCAGGTTGTGCAGAGTGTGCAGGGTGTTCACGGTGTGCAGATGTGCAGGATGTGCAGGATGTACAGGGTGTGCAAGTGGGCAGGGCGTGCAGGGTGTGCAGGATGGGGAGTTTGGACTGATAGATTGGCTCCAAACCGGAGTGAAACCCGGGATGCGTGCCCGTTATAAATAATTACAACTGATCATCCTCAAGTTTTGATATACTTACTTACAAGGAAAGGAAGGTTGGTCGAAGTGGCCTTCTGAAATGGGATGTATACTGCCTTGTAGAGCTTGGAATGCTGATTCCAAATCTACCTTTGCTATCTGCTGCGGGCTTCTGGGCGACGAATTATGAAGGTTTTTGTGAGTGAAAATTTGAATGCAAGAGTAGGCAAAATCAGAATCGTAACATTTTTTATAGGGTTTAGTTAGTAGTCGGGTCTACTCGGTGCAACAAATATTCTTGATTCAAATATACCAATTCGCTGCTGCCTCATTTGAACATTGGGGAAAGGTTACGATTGATTTTACCCTATTTTTGCATTCAGATTTTTACACACAAAAATCTTCATAACTCGTCGCCCAGAAGCCCGCAGCAGATAGCAAAGGCAGATTTGGAATCAGCGTTCCAAGCTCTACAAGGCATTATACATCTCATTTCAAAAGGCCACTTCGACCAACCTTCCTTTCCTTGTTAGATACTTAGATACTTAGATGGCCCGTCCTCACGTGACGTGCGGGCCCCAGTACAGAAGTCGCCATTGATCCCTGTCCCTCGCTTCGGACATCCACGATCTTCTTGGTCGTCGTCGGTGGCTGCGTCCACGAGTTCCAGGGGCAAGAATCGTATCCAGCTGATTTCTCAGCTGGTCCATCCGTTCCACGAACACGTCTGCCCATCTCGTCGGTGGTCTTCCTCGAGGACGTTTGGCTTCGCGAGGAATCCACTCAGATGTTCTTAGTGTCCATCTATCGTCCGTTCTTCTCATTATGTGACCGGCCCATCGGTGTTTCGCTTTCGCAACGTATTCCGCTGGGTCACGAAGACGGGACATTCTTCTCATATCCGTGCTGCGAAGTCCGACTAGATGTTGCTTGTGTCGGGTCATCTTCAGAAGACTGCGCTCGAGCGCTCTGTGGGTGGTCCTTAAAGCTTTCGACGTGGCTACGGTGTCGGCCCAAGTCCCAGCTGCGTAGCAGAGCGCTGGGAGAACGGTTGAGTCGAACAGGTGGGCACGAAGCTCCGGGTCCGTCAGTTGGTCGGTGGCTTCCTTCAGAGGCCCGAAGGCGGCCCAGGCTGCTCTTCTTCTCCTGTTAAGTTCTTCCCTCAAGTCGTTCTCCATGTTCATCGAACGCCCGAGATACACGTAAGAAGACGTCCCCATGATAGAAGTGCCTTCCAATTCCATTTCTGCATCTTCGCAAAGGGCGTTCTTCATGAACTGAGTCTTCTTCCGATTTATTCGCAGTCCGATCTTCTTCCCTACTTCGTTTAATTCCTTCAGCATCGCCTCTGCTTCAGTGATACTGCTCGAGAAAAGGACTGTCATCCGCAAAACGAAGGTTGGATAGGAATCTCCCATCAACTCGTATGCCTCTCTCTTCCCAGTCTAGTGATTTCATCACCCACTGCAAGGCCGCGGTGAACAGCTTCGGCGAAATAGTGTCGCCTTGTCGAACCCCCTTCCCAATTGGAATGGTTAGGGGGCGATGGAATAGCTGCATCGTTGTTGTACAGTCCTTGTAGCAGTCGGCTAGTGTCCTCACGTAAGCTGGTTCCACTCCTTGATCGACTAGCGCAGACAGGATGGCGTTGGTTTCGACGCTGTCAAAGGCTTTCTCGTAGTCGACGAAGGTTAGGACGAGAGGCAGTCGGTATTCCCGGCAGACTTCTATAACCCTCGAAACGGTCTGGATGTGGTCCATGCAGCTGAATCCTTTGCGAAATCCAGCTTGTTCTTGGGGTTGGGCTTCATCCAGTGTCCTAGATATGCGTGCGAGGATAATCTTCGTGAAGAGCTTGTACAGCACACTCAGCAGGCATATTGGACGGTAATTTCGAAGATCTTCCCGTTCACCCTTCTTAAAAAGAAGGACGGTTCTTGACGTTCTCCACTGGTCGGGAATCCTCTCCTTCTGAAGGTAAGATGTCAGGTGCGACGCGAGAATCTCGTGTAGACGTTGTCCTCCGGCTCGCAGAAATTCGACGGAAAGATGGTCTGGTCCTGGAGCCGTGGATGTCTTCATGGTCTGAATCGCCGTGCGCACTTCAGCAGGTAGAATTCGTGGTGGTACTTCTCCAGTGGGAACAACGGGCATCGGCACGGGTGTTGATGAGCGGAAGAGGTTGGTATAGAAGTTCTTCGCGATAGATTCCATCTTGTATCGGGAAGAAGTCGGAGTCCCGTCTTCGTTCAATAGTGCAGCCAGCGGTACGTGATATTCACAGAGGTCCTTTCGGCATTTCTTAAGACTTCGTCTTTCTTCGGCTGCTTCCAGTATCTTGGCTTGCCTGTACTTCCTGAGATCCTCCTGCAAAGCTGTTCTGCAACTGGCGTTGGCTATCAGTCGCTCGAGATGGGTTGCATTCGGATCCTGCCTCAGAAATCTTCTTCTTTCGAGCAATTCCTTGGTGGTCTTCGATATACGTTCCAAGTTCTTCTCAGAAGTCACTGAGGCACATTCTCCGCAGGCTCGCAATCATTTCAGAAGCCGGTCGTAGTCATACGTTGGGTCCTCCTCGATGGGCCAGTCACATCTTGATATGAGCTCCTCCAGCCTGTTACCGTCGTAAACGACTTCCTTCCTTCTCGCGGCACTGTGACAGACTTTCTTTTCCAGCCTTCGGCTGAGTCGTATCTTCGCTCGAAGGAGGCGGCGATCGGAGCCACTGCAGAAGGATGGAACTACTGAGACATCGAGCAAGCTCCACCTTCGGTTGGCGAGAATGTGGTCGATCTCCGCGTGAGTCGTTCCGTTGGGCGATTCCCATGTCCACCGGCGATGTTCTTTCTTCATGAAGATGGAATTTCCATGGAAAAGTCGTGCGGCGGAGAGAAGCCCAACAAGACGGTTGCCGTTTTCGTTCCGGAGCCCATATCCAAACTTCCCGATCCTATATTCCTTTTCTAGTGGCATCCCGATTTTCGCATTGAAGTCGCCCACAACATACTTGTAGAAGGACTTTTCGTTGCGGACGACCTCCTCCACGTCTTCGTAGAAAGCATCTAGTTTTGATATTGTTCGATCATTCCAAATCACACTTTCTTTCCTCTTCTCTCTCCCCTGTAGTACAACTGAAATATTAGGTCGTTTCATAAGTTCGTAGCGTTTTTATTTTCGTCCTCGTATCTTTGAAGAACGGTTGATTTGCGGCAAGATGCGTATATCATTTGGAAGGGCTGATTGTGCTCTTTGAAAACGTCACCTGATTCCGGTGGAAAGCTGCTTCACTCGGATCTCGCAGCTTCCAAAGATGGAAATCTTGAAAGGCAAAAAGGAGCACTTTCGGCATTTGCGCATTTTTACTTATGAAAAGAAGCGCTTTTGCACAGATTTTTGTGCCAATTATGACATGGCACTCGCACGGGTGTGGTGCGGAAGGCGACCATCCCCCATTTTGTGCCTATCAGAAACTCTCTGGTGTCAAAGTGACACGGCGGGGTACTACGGGGGTGGGGGGTGGGGGCAGATATAGTCGGAGAGACGGTCAAGAGGCGCGATTTCTCTGGCTGTCACCAACTTAAAACTCCAGTTTAGTGCTATGCGAGTCTTTAAAAATTACCTGGTAAAGTGCATTAGCTTACTATCTGTCTGAGGTCACCACTTGCTGAGTTTCATGGTTTTTGCTATGAATCGGACTGAAATATTTACGAATTTGTTCTGAAATGCATTTTCATGAGTTTTTGACCTTCAAAATTGCTGTTTTGAATTTTTTCTAGAGTATCAAGATTGAACAACCCATGCAACTATTTAATCCATCTTCTTCTAAATTTCATATACTTTTACAAAGTTGCAGAACACTTATTAAGTGTTATTTGGTGTCCAGCTGGCAATAAAAATCGCGCCTCTTGACATACACCCATATAGTCGCCCTCACCCCACTAGTCGGTCGGTGGACGAATTCAAATTTGAATTGGAGCAGGCCTGTCACGGCAGAGCGCGGCAGGAGACAACGCTCAGCAATTACAAAAACTCAATATAGGTCAAAAACGCTGTAACAATACAAAAACTGCTAAGCAATGGCGAAGAAATACGCAAAGTGAATGCGTGAATTAAACGGAGAGCTAAGGTGCCGTGCTCTGCCGCGACTTGCCTGCTCCAGTTCGAATTCGAATTCGTCCACCGACCGACTAGTGGAGTGAGGACGACTATACATTACTCGATGCCACAAGTAGAAATCCGTGAAAGTCATTGAGACGGATGATACACTGCCTCCATTTTGCGCCGATTGTCGCCTTCCGCGTGCCCCCCCCCCCTCACTCGCACATCAATATGAGGCAAAAAAGGATTGGACTGCTACAGAAGATCAGGGGATGAGCAGGGTATCACTGAACAAGATTCGGGGGACGGGCAGGACCTCCTGCACTGAAAATTGCTGTACATGTAGGCGATGGTCCATACCGTAAGTAATTCAACTGCACCGTCTAAATCAGGTCCTACCGCAAAAAAAGCCTAACAGACAGATCCAGTGAGGTTTTCTGCATAACGAAACATGGACTCATACGGCAAACGTCGTCAAAACTGTCTTGCACGATTTGACTGCAAGATATTTCACTACCCAAAGTACTCTCCAAATCTCTCTCTACCAGATTTTCGTTTGCTCCGCTCTCTGGCAAACCTCATGAAGGTGCAGTCTCGATTTCAGTAATTGGAGCGCTGGTTAGATGACTTTCTTGGGACCCGGCGCGCTGTTGTTTGAAAAATTGAGGTTGAGAAGCTGGCAAGAACGTGCCAAAAGGTCGTGCGATACAACGAGGAATATAATTTGATTGATTTTTACTGTAAATTGATGATTTTGTTGGTTTATAAAAAGGCTACGAACTTATGGAATGACCTAATATATGATTCTGTTCTCTTCAGTTTTTACTAATCGCTAAGAGCATTCTCAAACGTTGAAATTGTAAAAGGATCTCAATCTTATATCAGCAGTACTGAAGGATCAATTGTTGAGCCAAATATCAATGAAGGGATAGGCATCCGTAAGATCCTCTACTGAAAAACTGCGCTCTAACCAAGGCTGGACATGGGGGCTTATAAGCAAGCTGGATATCGTCTTTAGGACAAAAAGCAAAGCGGATATCGTTTTTGTGGCCGAAAAAACGCAACTTAGGTTACGTTGTTTAGTCGACATTTCGTTTTTTGAGGTTTTTTACGTTTATAGTTAAGGGTCAAAGGGGACTTTGTAAACTTTTGGGAAAGTCAAGGAAGACTTCGTTTTTTGCATTTTCAGAAAGCAACCTCGTGCCGAGCCTTGGCTTTAATCCTAAAGTGTTTGAGATCCTAGCAGTAACTACGTACCTATGTATCTACCTTCGTAGCCTTAGTACGCGAATGAGCAACCTTGAAGTTATTTGCCAATAAGCATCCTTTTGGGAGCCACGAACCAAAACCTTCTGAACGGAAACAATGCGAAGGACTAATAATAATAGTAAGACGTTGTTAAGGAAGCGTTACAAATTGGGCAAAGTCGAATTAACTTATATTTTGAATCCTCGAAAACTGGAAGACCTCTTTAAAGCGCTTTTATAGCAGTTAGTTAGTTTTTATAATTCCTTGAAAAAGAAAAGAGGCTGAAATTCTGCAGAGGGGAGTTAGTCACATCCATATAAGAAACTTTTTTGCGTCGAAGCCAGACTGACTCGAAAAGCTGGCCACGCGGTAACTTGCCTCCGACATTACTGTCAGCTCTTCATAATGACAGTTTATGTCTCAAAACAACTAGGACCGCTGTCGCGACCCGCGCAGGTAGTCCGGAAACGACAAGCCGACACGGCAGCCGGGGGCGGTGTTGACTTGCAATTGTTGGCCTTGAGGCGATATGTGACCAGAGAGTTTCGGAAGGGTCGCCCCATTCGTCAACTGCAGGAGACAGTTGCTGTCCACACACTGCCTCTATCTAGCGCCCAACCCCGCATCCCCTTCTTCCACCAGCACACGACCAAAGGACAACTCGGCCCCGAACTCAAAAAGACAAACTCCAAGCTGCGCCGCGATTACACTGTCGTGATACGATTCCCTGTTGATTTTTTACGACGACGGGGACCAAATGGGCCCAGCAGCGGGCGGGGAGGCGGAAGGGGGGGGGGGAGACAGGGTCACGGCGGAGGCATGACCAGCAATGCTAGATGGCTGTGTTCCTGTGGTCAGCTGATGGAATATTGTGACTTTCACTGGCGGAAACAGCGACGATCAAGTGCAATAAAGCACGACCAGAGCTGAATGAGCTTGACTCATTCACTGAAACTCACTTTTAATAAAAAAATGATTTCCGTTAACCGAAAGGCGTACTTTTTATGATTTTAACTGGATATCTGATGATCAGCACTATCAAAAGAGACTGTTTATTTTCTGATTGACAGATGTTGACAAGGAAGTCAAAGCTTCTAGAGTTGTTAATTGGAAAATTAGCCATTTGCAGAGGTCCTTAAAATTATTGATATGAAAACGAGATTTGTTGAAAATTACATAAAATTATCCTTGGCCCAGCCGTTGTCAATGACTAAGCGGTGTGGTACCGTAACTAACCCTTTCTACTCAGCAGAAATTCAAAGCTCTGATCCACTGATACGGTTGCCACAATCTTGCAGTATGGTTATGTGGATAATATGGAAAATGTGATGACATAATAAACCATAGATATCAATATTTGGGTTTTTTTTTCAAAAAAAGAGATGACTTTTGTTATAATTCTAATCATTAAGAGGACTTTGAATCGAATAAGCGTTTAATTTTGAAGATCCTACTGTAATTAGATAACTTTAATTAGTTTATCAATCTGATATCACACCACTTGAGATAAAAACATAATTTAGAGCTCAAGAGAGTCTGGAGGAGCCTGCAGGTAGATCCGATATAAGATAACATTGATAGATTGGGACATGATTGTAGTAATGATATTTTAAGCCCTAACATATCTATCATTAACACCCTTTATCACTGCAATTTATAAACATTATTACTATATAATGGCGCAGAAAAGAGAGGACAACAATTGTTCGCCATTATACAAGCTAAAAAGACGAAGCTCTTGAGATCCCTACAGGCCATAATATATGTGATAGGAGATCTTTAGAAGAAGAGAGAACCAAAAATAAAGAGAAGCAGAAGCTCTTGAGATGCCATTTGCAACGATGTCGCATGTTCAGAAGGATGTGACAATTTGCAGGAGGCAAAGGACATCTCATGCATGTGTGTACTACAGATGTGTGACACGTACACACAACACCAAACACCTGGAGGGGGCAGAATAGCAGGAGCAGTTTAATCCCTGATTGAGGTCCTCTCAGGCGCCGGTGATAAAGGGGGCTAACCGCGCCTCGTGAGGCAACTGTCTGCAGGAGCCCATGCGACACATTGAAACGAGCGCCAAATCACCTCGAGTACTTTACAAAAACATGTTGCGTTCGGAACTTGGCCTAACCCACTAAATTCTCAGAAGTTCTGGAGAAGACCTCCAGCACTACCTTTTCAGGCACCAGCAACCTCATCAGTCAAATGCTTGTGCTCAGGAGACTTCTCTTTTACCAACTCCTTCCCTTCCAAACGCACGCGAAGTGATTTTGGGGCAATTTCTTCAGAAAGTACTACTCTGGCAATTCTTAGCATCATAGGTTTGTTAACCTGCAAAAATCAGTATTCATCTCTACTCGAAAGGGTTTTCAAAAACTGTTTATATGAAGCCCGCTCCTTCCATGGGGATTCATATCTAGAACTCAGTATCGTTTTGAGCATCGCATACCTTTGACGGACCGTTCTCACAGTCTGTATCATCAGTAGTTTCTTGGTTTTGTTTTTTTCCTACTTCTTCAATGTACTGATTCCAGAACTGTTCCTAAGAGCTCTTGCAGATGTGAAAAAGTCGCTTTTTCTCATATTCTTGGACTTGAGGACTGACCGGGGCATAGAAAGCAGTTCATTGTGCTAGGGGAGCCACTCAGCAAAAAGATCGTTGAAGCAGCGTCCAAGCAAATCTATGCTCCTCCGATTAGCACTTTTATAAGCAGGTCCTTAGAGATGTGGCATCTACGTCTGTTTTTTAGCATGGCCCCCGAAGAGGAGAAAGTGGAGATGAAATCCAACGAAGCCATCAGGGACACCCACCCTACCAAGTTCCGCCCACCCATGGACTAGAAGTCGTCTTCGCCTTCTGAGGGTTTCCAAAGATGGATTTTTAAAGAGTTTCGGACATTTTGCTCCTTATATCTAATGTGAGAGATGCGAAAAGGCCCTAGAATGAGAGAAACGCAAAAGCCGAAGATATGAGTGGACGCTCCCTTTGTTATGGGTGAGACGTTTCTACCCATCTGCAATCTACCACTCAATTTTCTTGAAAAGTCCTTCTCGCCACGTACGACTTACACAAGAAGACAATGAAACCAAATTTTCAAGAGCAAGGAGTTAGCTTTCAAACTCAACCAGGAAATTTAAAGATATTGAGAATATCCAAAGCCGAAAACTGTCAATCCACTGTACTCGCCTCTGCGGTCCCTAACGATTTGTCGCATACGACCGCTTTCAGAATACAAATTAAAAAAAACAATACTATACTTACACTTCCAGAATACAAATAAAAAGACAATACAATACTTTTGCTTGTCCTGCAAAATTAACAAAACATTAACACGTACAATTTTTGCACTTTTTATGAATTCGAGATATAATCAAGCGCCTTGTTCTCTGCCACTTTTTGAGCACTATAACGTCGAAAAGGCTAGAAACAAAAATTAGGCATTTGTGGCTTCCCGAGACTTCTAGTTTGCAAAAATTCTATACACATGAAATCCGAAATGTGGATGAGTATTGCATCTTTATGCACGAACATACACGATTGACAAACAGATTAGGACATCTGAGTATTCCATGTATCGATAGATCTGGTTTTTTGGAGGCTTCAAATGACATGGTAGAAATTGCCTTCAAGAATTTTACAGGATGTCCCAAAATGATGTGCACACTGTTTGATCGTTAAAAACTCTCGTGCTTTATGTCTTTTGCCGGGCTTGAGGTACCGTTTCTTAAGGCGAGGTTTAACTGAGATTAACAGTATGGAGCAAATTATCAATCGCTCTTTATTACTGTAGGATTACGGTGGGAACTTCAAGAAGCATTTTAGGAAAGCGAAAGCGATTTCTGCTTCATAGGGAAAACCAAACAAGCCAGAAATTCTTGAAATGGATTAGTCGAAGTCGCTGGTTCTAAATATGAAATTGCACTTCAGTGTAATGCTTCTTCAAATACTCAGACAATTGCATCGGAAAGTTCGCGGCTTCAAAGCGTGTTACATGGCGCGCCGCGGCCCTTAAAATTTCAGCCGCACACGCCGCGGCCCATGTAAATTTTACCGGGAACGCCGCGGCCAAAGTTGAAATTGGGAAGAGGTTATAGGGAGAGTCGCGGCCCAATCACCTCATTCGGCGGTCCGCGGGTCTTATCAAAGGCCGTATTTCTTACACGCTGTAGGTTAAGGTGCAACCTGCGTGGGATACGCCGCAGTGATGGGGCTACCCTAAGTGTTTGTAAGGGTCGGCAACGCTTCTCGGTTTTGGTCCTGCCTGACAGTTGAGTTTTTATGCTTACGAAACAAACTTCAGCAGTCGGATGAGTGTTATCGAAGACATTAGATGATGTCGACAGATGAGCTAACTAGTTGCTCAATTTGCACTGAAATTGTTGTCATGAAAGACAATCTAAAAAATTTTCACTCTTCCTAGGCCTCACAAGCATGGTAATCGGGCCATCCATCGGGCGCTTACAGGATGCGCCGCGGTCACTTATCGGGTCCAATATCGGTTCATACCGGGCAGCTCGCGGCATGGATGACTGGCGGCCGAGCAAGCACCCGCGAACTTCCCGATGCAATTGTCTGAGTAATTTCAGATTTAGAGTAGCAAGTGTTTTTTCAATGTTCGTCAGATGTGAATACGCCATCAGGAAGCTCCTAGTGAATATGTAGTGAAATCAGCACGCCACGAAATTTTGCTACACAAATTTTCAGATTTTTTTGAAATTATCTCATTAAAAGACCTAATTTTAAGGTGACGCTGTATGCTGAAAGTCCGTACCGTAATCCTACAGTAATGAAGAGAAGTTGGTGATTCGCTCCATGCTGTAAATCTAAGTTGAGCCTCGCTCTACAGACTGTTATTAGGTTGTCAAGGAAATAATGGCGTTTTTCATAGAAAAGCCATAAGACAGATCTAAAATATGTGAGGGGTACCATTCGATAGAGCAAAGGAAGTTCTACAAGATTACCTCCAAACATTGGCAGAATTTGTTGCTTGCGAAAAATTCAGAGCCAAAACATATGATTAACTCGTGATGCCAAAAATTGGATTTTCGCCCTAGAAAATCCTGCAAACCTCCCACTTGCTCCTGCATGTTAAAGACACATGCAATTATTCACAGGTACACTAGCCATATTTTTTCCATGCTTAGAAATCGAGAAAAAAAAATTGAAAAATAGAAAATGGCAGACTCCCCCCCCCCTCCCCAGTAGCACTGGGCCACTCCCACATATGCCGTTGTATGCTACAGAGCTCTGTAACTTCAACCACGATATCTTGGCCCCGGACATGCTCTATTTTTCGAGTATTATCAATTTCACACGAAAAGACCTGAAAAAATGACATTATTTTGTTTACAACCTAATACCTCAAGCTCGTCAAAGGACATGAAAACAAGAAAGTTATTAACAATCAAAGTAGTTTTTAGTTTTTGCATTGTTTATAAGGTTTTAGTGGCAAGTTTTGCAGCCTCATACAGTATGCCGCACTCAAGTAGAACCTTTAACACCTTAACGACATCTCGGCCACTAGTGGCATGATGACTTTTTGAAATTTTCGTTCCAATACATAAATAATCGACCTCGTCACTGAGATGTTTTTCAATAAACAGCTCTACAAGCGCTGATCCTCAAAACCTTAGTCGATCGACAAGGCAATCGGCTGTGACGAAGCGAGTCATCAAATCTATGTCGAAAGTACGAAGATTGCGTCGTCGAGATGTCTGATTTCAGTTCCAATAGGCGACGACATTACTTTTGAATCCTATCATTGACGTATTTGCTTGTTGAATAGTTTCACCGAAAATGGTAGCTGAGCAAAGATCTCACAAAGCGTTACTACAAGTTATTAGTTCAGCCATACTATTAGGTTGGCTAGAAAGTTCTTGCGTAATTCAAACAAAATTCAATAACTTTTCAATGACTAAATCTAAATTCACAATTTTGCTCCCTAAAAATATTAAAAGGCCTGCGCTCTGTGATGGATATTTAAGCGCAAGATTTCATGAGCTAGCCCCCGAGAACGAAGCTCTCAAATATGGGACTTCAAAATTTGCAATTTTGAGTTTGGTGCCAGAAAATCGCAGAGTGCCGCTAGCTAGCCGAAAAAAACCTGTAAAAATTACTTACACTGCAGAAGTCCATAAGTTACTTTGGAAGGTTTTGATCTTGCACGGGTGAAGCAAAAACAAAAAATTCGTGAAGTAGTCATTTTGCCGAAAAAATCCACTCATTACCGCAGTTTTTCGGCAAAAACAATTTTTTACACTACGTCGCAAGGTTCTAAATAGCCAATTAGTCTTATTTCTGGTAGCAAACTGTGTTTTTGTGGAAAAATTACATCGATAAGGGGATTTATCCTGTAAAATGACAAATTCCACAAATTTTTTGTTTTCGCGTTTCCATGCGAGATTAAAGCCTGCTAAAATAACGTATGGACTTCTGCAGTGTAAGTAATTTTTACAGATTTTTTTCGGCTAGCTAGCGGCACTCTGCGATTTTCTGGCACCAAACTCAAAATTGCAAATTTTGAAGTCCCATATTTGAGAGCTTCGTTCTCGGGGGCTAGCTCATGAAATCTTGCGCTTAAATATCCATCACAGAGCGCAGGCCTTTTAATATTTTTAGGGAGCAAAATTGTGAATTTAGATTTAGTCATTGAAAAGTTATCGAATTTTGTTTGAATTACGCAAGAACTTTCTAGCCAACCTAATATTATAAAGATATTTTGCAAGATTTGTAACACAAATTTTGCATGGCTTTCCTTTCGAGATGTTTCCTAGAATCTCATGCATATGCTTTGAATTTTGTGACAGCAGCTTTTCCGCGGTTTTGCGAGAGCAGTTCTCAGCTATCTATTTTCTTTACTCATCTTTTTCTGCTTTCTTGTTGCTCTGTGTGTGAGACCTCGGTGGTTCAGTGTCGAGAAGAACAATTGTAATTAAAAAAGATAATGAAGTAGATTGAATAAATCCCTGAAACAAAGTGAGAGGTGCACTATTTTTTCACTAGTGACAAATGGTCTCTGAGGTAGACATTTTTATATCCTCATAATATCGGTGACCAAAATATATTCACTCAATCAAAGCACCTTTTTCGAAGATGACATTGATGAATTATAAAACTGCACAAATGTGTATCACCAAAAATGAATACAATGTTAAATTGTACAATTGTAATACAATTGAACAATTTAACATTGCATAGAATTACGATTGTGAATACAACTCTTTAAAAATTAGAGCTAGGTCTTGGAAAACAAATTTTTGGCTTGCCATCTTTCACCTCAAAAAACATCCCAAGAAACTATAAGAGTGTAAAGGGCGGCGCATACTTCACGCGATTTCAATCGCGACGCGATTTGGCAATTTCGCCAGAAGTCTTCATATCCAACACTAGCAAACTGCACATGCTTAGTAAGTATAACTTACGTGGATTGAGAGAATGCTCTATCTTCTGCAAATTTTAAATGTACTTACAATGAGTTATGGACAGTTTGAATATTGCCAAATCGCGTCGCGTCTGAAATCGCGTGAAGTATGCCCGGCTCTTAATCAAGACGGACGATCTCTCCTCATTTAAAGAAAATTCCGCGGACATCACTTTTTGGACTGACGTTTACAAAAGAAAACAAAGCATTACAAATGCATGTCACAAATTCTGTACAATTCATTTTTGCAAATTTCATTCTCGTAACTGTTCCAGTGAGGAACAAGTTTCGGGAACACATATTTCATTGGAAACTCCCTTATCACTGGATGTGGTGTAGCGACTTCACTGTTCCTGACAAACCTTTACTTCATAGCTAGTTCCCTCAAGAATGAAAAAAAAATGCACTTAAAATGTAGCATATTGATACGGTAAGCCTACGTTGCACCTCGTTCCCTTCAGCACATCATCATTGCTAAAACGCTGACACTCCCATAACATAACCGATAATGAACTGTGAGAGGTGGCGAAGCAGCAGCATTTTTGAACGACCATCTTGAAAGAGTCTTTTGCTTGCGGTCCTCCGTCGAATCAATCATAGATGTTGTAAGGTGATAGATAGGATAGAAGAGGCAGAAGCGCGAGTCGTTCGAGGTAATTTATTACTCTTATAGAGCTGGCTGCTGTTGTCGTTGAAAGTGATGAAAAAGGTAGGCATACACGCATCATATGTGTGTGTGTTTTGTTTTAGAGAGTGCTCAGTTGGAGGGATATTCAAAAAAATTTACCGAATCTCAGTAGAATTGGGAAAACATGATTTTTCTTCTTGGCTACTTTCTGGTTATGTCCATTAACTCAGAGTGAGAAAAATTTGCTTCAAGGGCAAGCATCTGCGTTACATGGCCACAAAACACAAACTAAGGTGACCTTAAAAAGCATCAGAAACAATAACTGAAATTAGAACCCCCCCCCCCCCTCCGCCCACCTCTCCTTCTTTCATTCCAAAGTAACTCGTTGCCACCATTTGCCTTTTATAGGGAGAGCTTTAGAGAGTAAGTCTTTGGTTTTTTCTGGTGAAGTTGGGAGGGTTCCTCAATAGAGAGGAAGCCTCAATACGCGATTTCCCTCAATAACCACGGTCAATTTTCCCTCCCTCTGACCTACAGGGTAAAAATTTACCGTAATGCATCCATCTACCGCTCGAGTCACTTCAGCGCCTTCCAAGAGTTCTTCGAACGAGCCGCCAGCGATGCTATGCTTTTTTCTGTGCTCTATGGATGTGTAGTCGAGTTTTGTGCGACGAAGTGGATGGTGACGCCTGAGGGGAACCGTGACTCTCATTCATCACTATTCTGGCGCACTATTACAATGCGCGGGGTGACGAAAGACTGCGGCATGTTCGGGCGGGGGGCCATCAGCGATTTTCTGAGGACCGCTGTCGCACGCACAGCGCCGCTTGGTGCTGGTACCATGAAACATTCATCAAAATGAAGTAGGAAGAGAAAAATAATGTTTGGAAGCGACAGGAGTCTCAGAATCAAATAGCAAAGTAAAAAAAAAACTGAATAGGGGACGATCGTAGGTGTATGTGTGATGTCGGGAAGCGCGAAATGCTGAAGAAGTGCGACTGCAGTGACATTATAGGAGCAACATTCGCTGTTTTCAAAAGCAAGTGTCGTTTTTATGATAATGAGGACTGTCATCCTGAATCATGCCTCCTTTTCTCGTCTCAGGATCGTAGAGTTGGCGGCAGACCATCAAATGTCATTGGAGACAAAGTGTCGACGTCGAATGTTGTTCGTGCCTTGGGGGTTTTGGTTATAAGAAAGCTGAAATGTGGAGATGGAGGGATAGGAACTGAAATTTGTTGAGTCATTTTTTGCGTAAGTGCATTACATCCACGCCTATCAATCTTCTAGAACTCTTGCTTTGGAGGTCGACGATAGTGACTAAATTTGTTTGTCTCAAAGTTGAATCTGATCAATCTATGAATTTTTTCAATTACATTTCATAAGGGCTGAATCTTTGGCTTGCTCATTTGAAAAGCTGAAAGTCCTTTCCCAAAATACGACCGCTTAAAAACAATTTTTTCAGTTCCAACTGTCAGACGCTAGTAGATTCACTTATTTTCACAAATCTCATTTACTAGGTTTTCGTTGCCCTGAGTTTCTGAGCAGCTGAATCACCTCAGACAGCGGATAGGACCCCTCCGCCGGAGAAATGGCAGGGTCGCGGCGTTTCCCCGGCGGTGGGTCTGCCACTCGTCCGGCGGAGCCCTCCCATTTCTCCGGCGGAGACCTCCCATTTTCTGCTCCGGATACCTCCCATTTTCTGCTCCGGAGGCCTCCCATTTCTGCTCCGGACCCCTCCGATTTTCTCCGGCGCGGCTCTTCCAAATCTGGCGGACTCGTGCCGGGCAAATTTCTCCGGCGCGAGTCCGCCAAATCTGGCAGGGGCGCCGGAGAAATGGCGTACCTTTGCAGCAGGGCCGGAGAAGCGTCCCATTTGCCTGCCAGTGATGCACCGCAGCGGACCGCCCATTTGCTCCGCTCTCATTGGTCAACTGGGTCCGGCGCGACTCTGGCAGATTCGGACTGTCCGGCGGAGGGGTCCCATCCATTGTCTGAGACTAGCAGTCATGTAAGAGCGACATAACGATGGCTTCTTCCGTTTTTGCTGCATGGGCGCAAGTGAGCCAAGCAATTTATACCTAAAATACTTCAAACTCTCATCCCTAGTAATGTTTTCAAGGAATTTCATTCTCTACTCATGTTTTCAAATGACAACCACAGGGTAGAAAACCGTAGATAGTTTACAAAAATATTCCAGATTGACATTTTCATAGGCGGGGTTGAGATTCTTTATTTGAAGCAGACAAATCGGCAATTTCTGAAAAATACATACCTTACCAATAGTACATAATACACATTTTTCGGAAATTGCCAATATCCGCTTCAGATGAAGAACCTCGATACCGGCTATGTGAATGTCATTCTGGAATATTTCCGTATTTCCAAACTATTAGGTTGGATGATATATATCCGCTCTCCTTTGCAAT
Source organism: Cylicocyclus nassatus (assembly GCA_958299035.1). Lineage (NCBI taxonomy): Eukaryota > Metazoa > Nematoda > Chromadorea > Rhabditida > Strongylidae > Cylicocyclus > Cylicocyclus nassatus. The sequence goes on from CATQJL010000001.1 coordinate 54,397,975, forward strand.
TCCTACAGATGCTGCAGACAATATTTTGTCCAGTATTCGGTGCCTATGGAAAGAGCACTTCAATGAGAATTGGAAATAAAATCAGTTCACAGTTTATTTTGCATCGAAAGGAATCCGCAAAGAAGTTAGAAACTCCAACTTTTCCTATGTGCACGAATATGAGGAAATTTAGTTTTCCCCAGATATTTGAAAGGTAGATCACAGATTTTATTGATATTCCCCAAATAGGGAAATTGTCTGTATCCACAAACCAAATTGCTGTTCTCTAAATTCATTAGAGCACGAACGACGCTCAGAAAGTCGCAGTATTGAGCTGTCGATATTATAGCCATGTTGGGGCATAACTGTCCCTTAGGCCTAAGGCATACCTCCCGCGATCCCAGTCGCGTCGCAAGCTCCAACTCGGACATATGTTCCGAGTCCGCAGCGTAACTGTGTGGTCCCGCCCGTCTGTGTTAGATTGACGCCGCGACAATCGCGGGCCGTTTTTGGACGGGCATACCTCGGCAGGGAAATCGTCGCGACATCGCTGAAACTCAGCGATGTCGCCGTCGCTAGGTCCGACCCAGCGATGAGCGAATCGCTCGGATAGCTTCTTCTTTGTTATGAAGTTTTGCATTTTTTTGCAAAGACAAATTTCTTTTAGGACTATTTCATCTCACACAAGCGCTTCCTCTCTGCATGAGAGAAGGTAGGTCATGTAACATTCCATACATTCCATTCCATACTATAAATCTTTGAAAACAACACATGCGAAGTTTATAGTATGGAATGCTTCCCATATGTCACCTCATCCACTGTAGCATTTACTTTCTCGCAGTGCACTATATTCCTATATTCTCCTGTTCTTGTTTTTTTTGATGACAAATGGTGACCGAATTTCAATGTTCTCGCTATAATCCTAAAGCAGAATAGATGTGCATTGTCGGTTCCCAGACGTATACAGGGCTTTACAACCTGAGTGTCACAGCCGCCCCGCTCGGCCGCCACGCTTAGGTCCGCGCAGCGTTCGTGGCGCTGGCTGCGCGTCGACTGAAGCTTGGCAAAAGCCCGGGCGATGCGCCGCAAACGCCGCGCGCGGCCTGAGCGAGGCGGCCGCGTTGGAGGAGCCGCGCAAGCGGAGGCTGTGACTCTTATGTTGAAAAGCCCTGTACGTTCGCAGATTGGCAGCCAAGAGCTCGCGCAGCACTTGTTGTTGAAATAGCCTACCCACAGTTTTTTTTACAAAGCTGAAAGCATGATTTCACTTCACGTATATGACTACCAGTGACTGAAAGAGAACTCAAAACTTTATGAACTAGTTGTAGATTTCATTGCAGTGTAAGTATTGAACTTGCGCCAGTAGAAATAGTGTAACTACTGGGATGTGTGTGAATCCATATCTTTTGTGTTTGATGTAATGCTCTCTTGAGATATATGCGCCACAATCTGTTCGAATTCTCTTGGATAGATGCACTTCAAACGATTTCGCGCAAGTTTTCCAAAAGTGCGTATAATGCGGTGTGGTGTGTGAGCGTTCGCAAAATCGCTACGGGTATGCCCAAGAGTCGAGCGATGGGCGATTTTCACGCACCGGACGGTCGCCGAGGCAGTCTAGTCGCAGCGATCGAAAATCGTAACGACGGGATCGCTGGAGGTATGCCTTAGGCCTTACTGATAGTTGAAACTTCTGAATAGTTGGTTATGATAGAAGAACTCTTGAACTACTTATCAATTAAAAATTCATGAATAAAGAACAATTAAGAAAGTTCTTATAAAGATTTCCATGCCAAAACGAAACTCTTTTTTAGCCAAGCCATTATTTAAGGTTTTCTGCTACGTGCTCAGACAAATGAGCGGAACTTCCGCAGAGCGCTTGCGGAAGTTCCGCCGGGTCACCTGCGGAAGTTCCGAAATGAGGTCCTGCGGAAGTTCCGAAGAATGCCAACCACAACAGCAAAAGAGAACACCGAAGCGAGACTTGAACCTCACTCTATTGACTGTGAGACCCACCTACTATCCTCTACGCTACGCTGACATGTTCGATAATGCATTCTACTTGTTGACGAGGCAACATCAGAGACAACACATTCAAAGTCCTGCGGAACCTCTGGCGTTTTTCGGAATTTCCGCAGGATTTTGAGGAAGGTTTTGAAGAAGTTCCGTTTTTCAACCAGTTTGCATGGAAGTCCCGCGGAAGTTCCGATTTTCAACGTTTTCATTTTTGCAATAGTGAACAAAATCCTGCGGAACTTCTGCAAATTTGGCTTGTCCTGCGGAAGTTCCGGTGATTTGTCTGAGTGGTTGTCATTTGAAAATATAACTAGAGACTGAAATTCTTCTGAAGACATTATCGTTGTTCTGAGTTAGAAATTGGATAATGTAGAAAACATACAAAACGCTTAGATTTCGGGTGTTCCTGGCAAATGCTTTTTACTACTAAAACACAAAATCTGTCGATAGAGCAAGACTCAAATTTTCGAAGTTTCAATCACCTATCATTCATTCCAAGGCTAGGAGACGCGAGACAGCATTGCACACATTGTCTAAACATGCATCATGTATATAGCAGTTTTATATTTGTTATTTATCTGACCCAGGTTTATTCACTCTTTGGAAACAGAGAAGAACAAACTCAAACTTGTTAAGACAATGTCCGCAATGCCGTCTCGCGTCTTCTAGTCGTAGAATAGATGATACTAATGAATTCCTTTAGCATTCTTCGTATATTTCCAGAATTTGTGTCTGCATATGACCCTCACTTCAGCAGTTGTGCTCATGTATAACAACCTAAACGTCCTACTTATTGCTCTCACTGCATATGCAAATGATCTGCAGTACTGGAAGTGTAAGAGGCAAAACTTAGCTTATGAGCAAACTTCATTTTCATTAATACTTTATGCGATGTAGTAGAGACACATTCTACTGTATGATATAGATTAGGCCGACTCTTAGTTTTGAGTCCGCGAAACCCACCCTGAGCTCATTTGTCCCAGTGGAACTCAGCAGATTTTCCGCTCAATATAGTGTGCCTACACTGCAGGTGAAATCCCGTAAAATTTCCGCGTGAACAAACAGATACCATCTGCTCCCCAATTGCCGCGAGGGCAGACTCGGGCGAGCGTATCAGCGATGCGGTTGTCCTGTGTTGAAACATAGCTGATCAACTGATTATCGGTTGACCATCGCGACCGCCCTCGCAGCAATCGGGGAGACGATGGTAGTTACGCGTGTCACGCCGGCCGATTGCGCGCGCGAAATTCCGGTATTACCGGGTGGCTACCATTGTTTCCCCGATTGCTGCGAGGGCGGTCGCGATGGTCAACCGATAATCAATTTATCAGCTATGTTTCAACACTGGACAACTGCATCGCTGATACGCTCGCCCGAGTCCGCCCTTACGGCAATTGGGGAGCCAATGGTATTTGTTCACGCGTAATTCTAGGCTAACTCCACTCAAGGCTTCGGGTAAATGTCGAAAAGTATAATTCAATCTTGTCGAAATTTTCAGAGTAACGATCTAATTATTGTGATCTAATTATTTCTCCTTTGAGTGACATTCGAAATTACCTTCACTCCGTTGGTTATGAGAAAGTTGGAATAGTGTAACAACAGCACTACTTGACAATAAAATCTAGTTCCTGCGTTGCAAATAATTGTTCAGTTCGAGTCTTACCGCTTTACTAATTTGAACACCTTGATGCAATACCAAAGTCAGGATTTCCATTAAATGGACAAAGAAAAAGACAGCAGTTTTCACAGTTTGTTCCTCAATTCTTTATGGTGTTGACGGGGTCCATGCAGACATGAAAAACTCGCTTGGAGACTCTATGTTTCACCAAGGTGATAAGTCACAAAAGCTAGCAATAAAAAGACGATGAATTCATTGATTGGGTGGGAAAGACTCAGTGGAGTCGAGTAAGCTTACTTGCTTCACTTCAACACCCAAAAACAACAGCCTGCATTGAGAAATTTCAAGAACATTTTGGGTACCTAAGTCTGTTGCGCTAGAAAAGGTTTTAGTGATGAGTTACTAGTAAGGGTGTCGTCAGTTACCGCATGTAGTGTGCACACTCACATATAAAGTTGCGAATGACTCATATGTACAGGGCTCCTAAATTGCAGAGTCGTTTGCAGCAGCGGTCGCGCGACCGCGTCGCGCCCGGGCATCAATGGCGCCGCCTCGATCGATGACGCCGGCGCCGGCAAAATGCCCGCGCGCGATGCGGTCGCGCGACCGCTGGTGCAAACGACTCTGCAATTTAGGAGCCCTATACGCACTCAGACCAGGGCCCGGCACGAGTCGGTTTTTAGGGTTTGTGAAAGAAGTTTTACGAAGTCCCCTTTGACCTACCTGCTTAGAAGAAAATGAAAACAAGAAAGATTTACTAGTCTGAAAGAAAAGACGTTAGATAAGAGTGAAAATCCAAATTGGAGCTGAATACTACGCATGCACAAGACTTTGGCAAGAGCGCGATATATAACAAAGCGATAAGAAATGAAGGCAAAAAACAGAGGAAAGGTAATGATATGAAAATGTCATCATGCTCAGGATTAGATTTTTAACCAGGAAAACCGCCCATGCTAAAATGATCCAAAACTTATGTGAAGTAACGAAAATATATGCTCCAGACGATCTCAGATCGTCTGGTGGCCGTCTGGAGACGATCTAATTTTGGGAAAGGTATTACTTCACATATGTTTTCAATCTTTTTACATAATACTTTAGCAAATAATTTTCTGTACATACAGTTCAATTTTGGTGTCATATGCTTCTGTGCGCTGTAAACAAGCAATTTGTTTACTTTAGCCTTGCTTTCAAATCGTGCGCACTTCTCGCCATACACGATAGAGCATGTCAATCGTGTGATAACCTGTCCGAAAGCTTGTGTTCGACTAAATGGCGCTTATTCTTGATGCTCGGCCCCGACTCCACAAAGACGATATCTTATCTCCTTTGCTGTTTGCTTCGAAAACGAAGTCCAGCCTGCTTCCAGACGATCTGTGCCGGGCCCTAACTCAGACATTCGCGGTTGAGCCCGCCCGTGGAAACCTGGTGCCCCACGAAATGACTGCGGGACACAAGTAAAATGATTCGCGAGAAAACCGGAACTCGCGTACTTCGTTAGGCCTAGGGCATATCTCACGCGATTTTTAGTCGCTGAGTGATCTGGCACTGCAATGACTCTTCATGACTGGTCGTAAACATACTTTGCTTGGACCAGACTTGTTGTATCTGCTATCACTTACGGAGTCCATGCGCCCATGCATGTGAGAACTACGCATGGTCAATCCATAGGCATCAGGCAAATCGCCAAATGGATGTGGCGATTTCGCGAAGTCGCGGGAGGTATGCTAGGCCTTAGGGATAACGCTGCGCGATATACACGATTGTCCCAAAATATATTCTACCAAAAAAAACCGGGAGATTCTCCGGGAGAGGCGATAATGTCGCGATTCACCGGCGGGACTCCCGGTCTAGGCTGCGACCTTCTGCGGGCGACGCGATATGACAACGATTCGATCAGCTGCTGGCTGGACTTTTTCTCGAACTGTTTCTCCTTCAAAAGTACTTAAAAATTTCGTTCTAAACCATTTTACAAAGGTGCTATGCACTATACAGAGTTTAAAACCACTTTTTCTTAGCTTTCATGATTGAAATCATTGAAATCGCTAAAACAAGGTTAACCGAAACACTGAAATGTCTAGATCAACACTTGAGGTTAAAGGCAGCGTCCAGGCAGATCTGGACCTATGGGGCTTTTACGCAGAAAGTACTTTTGGGGCCCTAACTAAGGCACTGCCCAAGCGGCAGCGCAGGTAGTGCTCTAACGGCTGAGATATTCCCCTCGAAACTGGACCCCGCGATCGTATTCGCATGGATCAGTTTCGCGCAGGACACACGCTTTGCGCCACGAATCCATGCGAAATACGATGGCGGGATCCGGTTTCGAGGGGATTATCGCAGCCGTTAGAGCACTACCTGAGCTGCGCTCGGGCAGTGGCTTAGTTAGGGCTCCAAAATTACTATCCACGTGAGATCCCCGTGTGTCCAGACTTGCCTGAACGCTGCCTTTAAGTCCATGATTTGAGATGATTTCACACTTTCGATCTCTTTGTCTTGCTCATGTTCCACCTCATTCGCCTTCTCGTGCATTGTAACTGCTCCCTACATAGTAAATTCCATGATGACCAGCGCGAGCCTCGAAGCAGAAGTGACACGTTGGTAGATAAATAAGTAAATAAAATAATCGCCTCATCTCAAAGTTTAAGCATGTCAGAAGTGGTTGTGGTCACACTTTGAAAAATAATGAAATGATTTATTTGGAAAAAAGGAACAAAAGCATTAGGTGCTTTAAGGAGATGCGCTGGCTTTCAAAGTCGTCCGTAAAAAAAGACATTGATTACTTTTTGCATAAGACACTCAATACGATAATTACGAGCAATGTGGCGACAATGCCAATCGTGAGCCAACCAGCCAACTAAAACAAGGATTTGTCTTGAGTTCACATAGGACTTTAACGCACAGTAAGACCTCCGCAACAATCCAACTTGCCGGAACCGCAGCACTCATAAGCCCATACACCAATACTTTGCGAGCATTCTTTATATCCGCACTTCTGTACTTGGATCATTCTCGCAATCCCAATGCTAACAATAAGCTTTGCTCTTACCCGTTTATCGATAGCGAAGAACTGCACCATATCGCTGAGCTGGTTTGGCTGTGTCAAAATATTTTTCTTTGACAGTAGATTGACTTTGCCCTAAATTTGAAAACGGTCACAGTTTGCAATCGCGCGAACAATTTCGTTGTAATTCATATTTATTTTTGGCGATCACTAGGATCCCTAAAGGGTCGGGCATACATCATGCGATTTCATCTCCTCGCGATTCTCCCAAAAAGACAACTTTTGGAGTTCATTGCATGCCGATCGTGCATCTCGGTTGTGATAGTTAGTCACGATTGTCGTGTTGGAGAACTATCACACCGAATTGCAAAATGATCGGTATGCAATGGATTCGTAACTGTTTGTTTTATTGGAAGAATCGCGGTGACGAAGTCGCGTGAACTCTGCTCGAGGCCTAAAGGGCCGGGCATACATTGCGCAATTCCATCGCCTCTCGTCTCCCAAGAGACAAATGTTTTACGAATCAATTGCATGACGATAATCTTGCTTTTCAGTTTCGATAGTTAGCAGCGATTTGCATGCGATATGATAGGCATGCAATGGACTCGCAACAATTGTTTTTTTTTTCTGGAAGAATCGCGAAGAGATGAAATCGCATGATCTATGCCTGGCCCTTAGATTAACATCGTCGGCTTAGTAGCTGGTGGAATGCCAAGATGCTCGTGAAATTGCTAGTAGGTAAAGCCTAGTTTTCCAGAGGACGGTGAATACTTCACCCCGAGGTCACGATCGTGCTGTTGAAACACTAGTATTATTGGAGCGAGGCCAACGGGCACTTGCGCACCGTGTTCCTAACCTGAGCATTCAGATTCCGATAAAAACAATGTATGCTGCAGGGCAATCTGGCTATCGTCTAGGTCCTTAAGCATCGGCCATATCTCGAACAAGTGTACCAAATCGCAGTAAGCAGGCACTGGCAATTCGCTAAGTGTTTACAGCCCCGCGCCAGGATTTCTCTTAGCTTCTGTAGCCTGTTGCAAACATGACGGTCTTGCTTACGCAAAGTGCGCTTACGAGGGCAATAACAATAGCGATGCCAAATAGAGCACAGTACGACATGCGCCTCACGAGACTCCGCGCATCAGTGCATGAGCAGCTATATTCCTCGAGGAGCATGGCACCCCTCGATCAATATGCATTGAATATGTATGGAATCAGCGGCTTTGTCGACGATATAGGCGACGACAGCTCTCTGAAGTGCAGCAGCCAATATTAGCAACTGCCGACAGGGCCCGGCACAGATCGTCTGGAAGTAGGCTGGACTTCGTTTTTGGAGCAAAAAGCAAAAGAGATATCGTTTTTTTCGAGGCGGGGCCGAGCGTCAAGGATAAGCGCCATTTAGTCGAACACAAGCTTTTCGGACAGGTTATGGTTATCGCACGATTGACATGCTCTATAGTGTATGGCGAAAAGTGCGCGCGATTTGAAAGCAAGGCTAAAATAAGCAAATTGCTTGTTTACAACGCACACAGCATCATATGACACCAAGACTGAACTATGTACATAAAAAATCATTTGCAAATGAATTATGCAAAAAGATTTGAAAACTTATGTGAAGTAGTACCTTTTCCAAATTTAGTCCGTTTCCAGACGGCCACCAGACGATCTGAATCGTCTGGAGCATATATATCTGTCACTTCACATAAGTTCTAGATTTTTCTATCATGGACGGATTCCCCGGTCAAAAATCTATCCCTGGCTGTGAAGACATTATCATATCACTGCCTTTGCTTTGTTTTTTGTCTTAGTTTCTTCATAAATCGCTTTGTTAAATATCGCGCTCCAATGCCAAACTCTTGTGCACGCGTAGTATTTAACTCCAAATCTGATTTTCACTCTTATGTCAAGGTCTTTCTTTCAGGCGTGTAAATCATTCTTGTCTTCATCGTCTCCTAAATGTAGGTCAAAGGGGGCTTCGTAAATCTTCCGAAAGGGAAGACTCCGTTTTCAGAAACTCCAGAAACTCGTGCCGGGCCCCGACTGCCGATCGCCGGTAGTAGAGAGTAGCGTTTCCCAGTCGTCGATGCTGGCAAAGGGGGGGGGGTGCTATTTTCCTCGAAGAGGAAAGATCAGTAGTTTTGTACCAAGGTTCATTGCTTTGAGTAATAGAATAAGATGCGTTGGGAGGTTGGGGGTTGCTATCGAGCAGGACGAATATAGCTTGGAAAGGTTGCTATTAAACAGCATACCTTCAAACGTCGACTATGATGAAAAATGAACACGACTGTAATCCTAACTAAACCGATTCCAATACTAGTGCGGTCAATGGTGTACTCTTATACTTTCAAGGAAGCGAGTTCGCGGGTTAAGTAGAAAATGCAATGGGGAACGTTCCCTTCGCGCGGGCGGTCTCCGGTGCCACCCTCATTGAAACGGATACTCCATTGTGGCATGCTGTCTTCAAGCTCAAGCGGTTATAGGAGCGCATCGCTCTAAAACGAGATGTTCCTTGATTTACCCTATGTATCGGATGCGTGAGCAAAACAATCAGACTCTTATGCTAGGCACATCTGGAAGATTCTATAGAAGTTTTGGACATCACATCGATTGATGATATAAATTGGCGGCTAGTGCAGAATCGAGTTTATGATTGTTCTTGTATTCGAAGCTTATGTTTATTCCCTTGGCAGAGAGCAAATTGCGTTTTATTCTGTTCAACCTAAACACACGCCTTTCTACTGACAGGTTGGTTGAGAAAACGGACGGACTTGCGGAGCATCTCATGAAGTGGAAATTTATGTGACAAGTCCGAAATCTCAATTTGGGACCCCTATTTTAACGAACGCGGAGAAGTGGTTTATTGTTAAACCTGTGAGATGTACAGTCTGCTTCAATCCCAACAAGGCCAAAATTTGTATGACGGGAGTCCGCGTCGCTAGCGTTTTGCGTCACGCTTAAAGGCAGCGTCCCACCAGACTGGGGGTACCTGGCTCTCGTAATGATGTAATAGTAGACCCCCTACCTAAGCGATAACTGAAGTTCGGAGCGAAAAAGGGGGTCTACCAAGTCTGAAATTTGCTCCGAAAGTGGGCCGAATCTTACGGTAGGCTCGAGCGAGTGCGAGGTGCATGCAAGGTAGAGACGCAGAGCCGTTGCGGGTCCCTGCGCTCATGATGTGTGCGCTATACGCACTCTGGCCCTGCAAATCGATATTGCCGAGTAGGCGGCGTTCGGCCCTACCGTAAGATACGGCCCACTTTCGGAGTAAATTTCAGGCTTGGTAGACTCCCTTTTTCGCTCCGAACTTCAGTCATCGCTTAGGTAGGGGTCTACTATCACATCATTACGAGAGCCAGATACCCCCAGTCTGGTGGGACGCTGCCTTTAAGGCCTGCTTGTCTGCCCTCTCCTCAATCTCTTCGCGCTCTCCGACGACGAAGTCGAAACGCACAAGCATACTATGCGGCATCGCGGCAGCGATGCTCGGTTTCGCCGCCGAGCACGACAGCCACCAAAAGTTTTGCGTGTTGACTAGTATGAAAAATTGCTAATAGAGTAATCCTGCAGCTTTAATGCGTAACATCAAGTAACTTGGTGCGATCTGTTCTAAGCGTGTGAAATTCTTGCTTGCCAAGATCCATTCCGATCACCTGCTGAATTTTTGTGAAACTGAGCTCTTTTTTCCTCTTTCTGATCGAGACTTTGCACTAGCAACTGCATTGCTTCCTCTGCTCTCAATCTTCATGTTTCTGAATATCATAACTTATAATAATGGGCTAAGGATGTTTACGTGACTTTGTGTGTCTGTGTGTGTGTGAGTGTGTCTGTTACGAAATTCGTGGAGCGTGTTCCCGCCAGCGTTCTAAGCCCAAATTTATGTATAGCGCATGCTACCTTCATAAAAGTCCAACATGCAAAAGCATCAGTAAATTCGCTGAGTGGATCCCTCAGAAATTGCGCGCCTAACGGGTCCACCTGGCTGCTGTACCGCAAAATTCGGTCCGTATCACCGCTTTGTGCAGAGTCGTGGATGAGTTCGGTAAGCAAATGTACAAGCGATGAGCTTAGCCCGAAAAATGGTCGAAAGTTTACTACATAACGAAAACGGTGCCAAAAAGAATTGGTTGTGTAAATGGTCAATTTGCCAAGGTTCTAGCTAAGCGTTTGAGAAGATTTTCGCACAGAGATGTAGCTCACGGCTACTATTACTTCTATGGCGACTACCATGCATGACAAATCCAAAAACCCATTCAAATTTGTGTTTGTCTTCCTGCGAATAGTTTCATCCACGCGAAATCACCGATCTCACGTGAAAAAACTTTCTAAATGAGTGGTTGTTTACATTTTATTCGTGGTAGTCGGCATAGCGCGGTGAGTTCCAGTGCCACGATTTTACGAGAATGAGTAAGGCACTTAAATAGTAGAGCCAGTGCGAGCCTCTGCGAAGCAGAGGTGACGCACTGATGATTTTTACGGCAGCAATGATATCAGCAAATAGCTAGAGTTAAAATATGGGTTGGACGTTCCGTTGACAGTTCTTTCCATTTATCTGACTGATTCTAGAAACTTCAGATGCACGAGTCATTGCTTTGGGGCAATTTCAGCAATGAGGTAACGACATGCTCAATTGCTACCTCGTCTGTCTGAAGGACGGCGAGAAATGAGAACGGCGCACCAAAAGGAGATTGCAACATTCAATGAGCTATGCCCTTATGTGCGTGTTGAGTACCACAAGCAATTTGGAATATAAGTCCAGAAGAACGAAATTCACCGTTGGTCTTGCTTACGCGGACCACTGATTCTCACATGTATGGAGCAGATGGTGAAAAGACCTGTGGTCTGCCCAGGAAGGCGCCCAACGGCTACTCGTTCCTCTCTTCTTAGTAAGAGCATTTTTCTAATCTACGGAAGAGCAGTTTGATTGAGTAAGAATTCAAATCCAATAAGGTTTCAAATAAGAATTATGTGAAGAACACTGATCATCATGGCAGTGAACCAATCTTCACAGTCATTGCAAAAAGGCTGAAATCTGCGCGTTTTTGAGTCTCGCACCTTCAATTTATCCCCAAAACCACCAGAATGCAAGGTTTCCTCGAGAAAATCTGTGAAAGAGGAGATTGAAAGAAAGCGTTCCTTCGAACATCTCAGCGTGCCGGTTCCTCAGAAAATAAATTTGGATTCAAGTTTTCATAATTTTAAAGTCACTGAAACTGAGTTATAAAACTGAACGAGCTGTAAAAGAAGACAAGCGCTTTAAGACGGTAATCTATAAACTGCAAAAAGGCTTATCTGCGTGTCTTTGAGCATCAACGTAGTGCCACAAACTTCCAACACTCGCTACAAACATGAGGAAGTGCTCCGCATTGTCTTACTCTATTTCCCTCAATTGGCGATGTGCGGCGAACTTCATGAAGTCTCTCAACGGCATGTGCTCCTATCGCTGCTTCAAGCAACCCAAAAGTTCATAGACGCTGTAGCGCTCGGGTGCGGAAACTGCGCGTTGCTGCCGCGAACGCCGATCATAGTACGCTTGGGCTTTCAAATTCTTCCTCTCCGACAGTGCGCATATGCGGGCGAATCCCTACCGCTGCAATTTTACGCTGCGCTGCGATACCAACCGTTCAAATAAGCCAGTTCTGATTCCTCATGATCGTTAAACTCGCAGTAAGCTTTCAAACAGACGATCTGTAATGTTCTGTATTAACATGACTTACAACAATTTTATGCAGAAAAACGAGCAGTGAAATTACATGGAACAAAACACATATATTTATTCTATCGTTGACGGTTCTTAGCGTTCCCCTCTCTCCATCTGCTCTCGCTTCTCCAAGCGCTTTGCCCAGTGGCAGTCTAGATCATATGGCTTGTCGTCCACCTACAACACCCATATTCTTGCCTTTTTGCAACATGTAGGGACATCAAATTACCAAATAATATTCTCCATTGGGAAGGGGACGATTGCACGAAGAACATGCAAAACAACGAGGGTGCCAGTGTCGATCGAGTGCTAGAAGACAGGTATCGACCAGAGTTTCCATGCACCCTGAAAAAACTATTAGTTTCATTTTGCGTGAATGTCACAGGAATCCGCTACTCGAGTACTTTATGCTATAATAAATCAGGGCCCGGCACAGATCGTCTAAAAGCAGGCCCTCGTTTTTTGGACAAAAAGCAAAGGGTGTATCGTTTTTGCGGAGCTCGGGGCGGAACCCCGGAAGGAATTGTGTACATGCACTACTAGCGAGTGTGGAGGAAAACTGCACATACAGAGTAAAAAACAATTCAGCGCACTTCCTGTAGCGCCAGAAGCGACCACTCAGTCAAGCACAACCTTTGAAGGCATGTTATTTCACAATGGACATGCTCTATCGTGTCTTGCGAAAAGCGCGCGCGATTGAAAGCAAAGCAAAATTGACAGATTGCTTGTTTACAGCGTAGAGACAAGCATATGATACCAAATCTGGACTGTAGGCATAAGGTATTACTTACGGAAGAATTATCCAAAAAGTTCTGGAAACCTATGTGAAGTAGTACCTTTTCCAAAATTAGTCCGTTTCCAGACGGCCAGACGATCTGAGATCGTCTGGAGCATATATTTTTGTAACTTCAGTAAGTTTTGGATTTTTCTGTCGTGGATGGATTCCCCGGCCAAGAAAACATCCCTGAGCATGGAAACATTTTCATACCGTTGCCTTTCCCTTGTCTCTTTGTTAGATATCGCACCCCAATGACAAGCTTTTGTGCATGCTTACGAGGAAATGGTCAGAACTTAACCCAGCCATTCCAAACAAGCTGTATATCTTCAGACTCGCCTTGAAACGCTGTTTTCAAACACTGTTTTTTTAAATGCCAAGCGACTATCTGGGAGGAGTTTTGAGCGTATAAATGTGAGAAATTTTTCGAGTTTCGATGAATATATTTCCTTCAAAGACAGCTTGATGGCGCGGATTTACAGTGGCTATGATTATTTTAATCACAAGGGGGAAGCACATTCACCAAAAATCTATGTAAATAAGTGTTTTTAAAAGCTATTCCGTGGAACATGCGCCACAAAACAGTTGACCCCAGATAGTCTGGCAGATAATAAACGCATATTTATGATCAACGTTCCACTCAGACAGTCGAAGGGATACCTCCGGCGGGCAAATGGCGCGAGTCTGTCACTTCGCGCTCCGGAGCACTCCAGAGCGCAAAGTGGCAGACTCGCGCCATTTGTCCGCCGGAGGTATCCCTTCGACTGTCTGAGCAAGACGAATCCGATAATCTAGAGCATGTCTGGTATGGCTGGGTTAATTTCTGACCATTCCCTGCTTAATATTAACTCCGTTTTCGATTTTCACTCATATTTCACGTTTTTCCATTCAGGCTAGTGACTCTTTGTGTTTCCAACTCCTCCTAAGTTGATAAAATTTCGATAACGGCCAAAGGAGACTCATAAAATTTTCGAAAGTCAGGGGGACTTCGTTTTCAAAACCCCTACAAACCGACTTGTGCCGGGCCATGGACAAAATGTAGTAAGAAATCTGATTATTTGACAATCACGGATCTGTTTTCATACTGTCGAGTAAATTTCCGCTTAATATGGTATGCCTGCACTGCAGGCAAGACGCGTGACCAAGTAGCCACGCCAGTAATGCCGGCAATCGCTGTCGACGGGGAACGGTCAGGAGTCACGGTCGGCGCGAATTTTTCGCGAAGCGATGCCGCAAGCAATGTCAGCAAAACAGAAGCCAGCACTCCTGCACTCCAGTCTTACTTATGGCACGAGCCATGTATCTGCCCCCACCCCCCACCCCCCTAGACTGGCGCCGTGCCACTTTAGCACCGGGCAGTTTTATGGGGTACAAAATTTAGAAGCGACGTGCGCGGTGAAGCGGCGCGGCGCGCGGCGTGACTCCTGACATGGAGCCGCTGTCGACCACCGTCACAGGCATAGCTATTTGTTCACGCGCAAACTTTAATGCATTTTACCTGCAGTGCAAGCACACTATATTGAGCGGCAAGTCTATTCGACTTACCTGCGCATTTTGGATTGTATTTTTGTGCGAAACAATGGACGCAGTAGGCGTGACTGTCTGCGGCCTGAATATGTCGCTCAGAATTTGAAATAACTTACTTGGTTATGCACTTACCTGATAGGTCTGTTTAATGGGACGCTTACAAGCCGTGCAGGTGAAATGATCAGGATGCCATAAACGGTTCATGGCAACCACTGCCTGCAAGCTTCGTTCTACTCTCTTCTTATTCCTCAGAGAAAAAATCGTGCGTACCTCATCTCCAATTGAAGTGTGGCACTGTCCACAAAGTCTTCTGTCAGCGGATCTATCCATGCTTCCTACTGATGACGGGTGTTGCGTGGAAATGAAGCTTTCTCATTTCTACAAAGGCTGAATGAGAGGCAAGAACGTGATATAGAAGATTATCAAACATTTTATTCACGGTGCACTGATCTTGAAGCGGTCAGTTATTATTCGTAATTGCATGCGCACTGTTTATGCTCATCACCACACAAGCTTCAGCGCCAGCCGACGACTGCGGGCGTAACACGTCGCCGATATGCGCGCTTTTTTTTCTAAACCCTTTCTCTGCAGAGAATCAGTGCATTGAAATCTCCTTTCGCTTATTCTGACACTGAAACATGTATTTAAAATCCGTTTGAATTCTACAATTTGAAACAACTGCGCTCAAAACTAAAACCATTTACTTGTATGGCTGGATTAATGCAGACGAATGCGAATTTTCTGAAAAATTAGCTACTTTATGTGACAGAGATTCCCTGCATCGGCACCACTGATCATATTCTCGAGAGTATTTGGACTGAGAATAAAAGCTTAAACTAGGACAAAGGTTACCGTGACTACCAAGCCAAACCATAACTTAAAAATTCCTTCTAAAGAAAACACTCGTTGTAGCAGGATGAGAAGTAAATCTTGTTGAACTTTTTGCAAAGAAGGTTAACTGTTCAGTGGACAAAAAATTCAAAAAAATCCTATAACTTGGGCTTTAGGGCTTACTCCATTAAGGTTCAAAGAGAAGATAGTTTTAGATGTTCATTTTTTTCTTTTTGCTGATCTTGTTCGTCAAAGCTTTCTTTAGTTGTACTTATACTATTGGTTTGCGGCTATAAGATAAGCTGATTTTCGACATGCTAAGATGTCGAAGAAAGTTATGATTTGCCAGAAATGAGGATTTACAAATAAAAATTTTATGTTCTTAAATCCATAACTTTCTTTCTATTTGTGATGTCATCACCGTGAAAGCTTCCCTGACTCTGATGGTTTTCATCATATTTAGGAATGTGGAGTGTTGACAAACTTATAGCTGTCGAATGTAATCTAGCGAAACAGACGTTATTTTTGCGTCAACCCAAGACGTGGTAGGGAAGCGTATTTACTGCAGGTGTCTTTCAGCAGATAAGACCTTCTCAACTAATATCCACGGTGCTCATCTTTTCCATGGAAATAGAGCTCAGCCTCCAGAGTCTTCGTAAGCAGAAGGACGCTGTGAGAAGATGATTTGGAGATAAGTCTTTGCTGCTCCAAGAGCAACAGCAGCGAGGTGGGAGTGATCTGTAGAGTGAGGACGGGATAGGAGCGGTTAAAAGGGCATCGAAAGGGATCGAAACTTTAACATTTGATGCTTAGGAGACTGTACCCAAAGACAGTTACGACAACATTTGCGCGTGAACCCGAGGCTAGGGCCGCTGAATCATAAAATGGTGCTCTAAGGGCATTTTTTTACGCCTAGATTGATTTATTTACCAGACTGCGGAGCATTACGGAGTAAAGGTTCTTCATGCGTAAATGTTGCACGCAAGGTTATTCGGCACCTTACTAAGCGTGAATCTATGGACCCATTGCACAACACAAAGGTCGACAACCGCTGACGCTCGCTGCATAACCTTTGATTCAACTGGCTTGGCTTCGGCAAGGGACTTGGTGACGTAACCAAGGCCGCTCGCGCCCGCAAGCACCTGTCTCTCTCGTGCGGGTGCTGTCTTATTACCAGCTAGCCTAAATTAGGTCGCGGAGCCCCGCCTTTTCAAAGCCAAGCCAGTTGAATCAAATGGTACACCTCAAGTGGCTTGTTCGGGGCTAATTCATGGATGAAGTTCTGACGATGAGCCAATTCCAATTCTGACTCAGCTGTATTACCGTAAGCACGAATGCGGATTAGTACGACATCAATGTTCAGCGTGCCAGATATCCCGACTGATTCGATGGAACCCGCATTCTGAGTTTTTGAGTTAACTATGATTCAATGGTGCAGCATAGAAGGTGGCTAATCAAAGCAATAACTCTCTATTTTTGAAAGTATTAGTCTCAAAGGTAATAATTTATCTTCAGCACTCCTTTTTATAAGGTTGGCACATAACTAATGCGACTTTTTATATAACTCTTGTCTTTTTGCACGAAGCGCATTCATTTCCTGGCAGTGTAAGGATTATAATATAAACTGCAAATGAAAAAATTTTGGCGGATTTCACTATCTTATGTAAGGATTACAGTAGGTTTAAGGTACAATGGGAAAGTGCTGAAACTTGGCCTATAGGAGTTATTCGACATGCTGATTACAAAAATGAGACACGTTTCGTTTTGAAGAGGTCTCCTTCGTAAGGTCAAAAAATGAATGTTATCTCAGCGATAAATGAATATGATATTCGTGTTCACCGTATTGGATTGCCTTATTGTGCAAAAAATTAGCAAATTTTGAGGTTTTGCAGCTTAGTTACTGACTAGTATCCTCAAAACTTGACGCATTTGACTTGTTCTACTTCTCAAAAGCTAGCTACATGTTGCCTATGATTCCTTTATGTTATGCTCGATTCAGGTTTTGAACGGCTTCATGTTTCCCAAAAA
This sequence comes from Cylicocyclus nassatus, assembly GCA_958299035.1. Classification (NCBI taxonomy): domain Eukaryota; kingdom Metazoa; phylum Nematoda; class Chromadorea; order Rhabditida; family Strongylidae; genus Cylicocyclus; species Cylicocyclus nassatus. The sequence goes on from CATQJL010000001.1 coordinate 54,415,442, forward strand.
ACCGTGAAAACTCGATTTTCAAGGGTTTTCGAAAAATGCTGGAATTTTTTCTACTCGTTATCATAGATCAAATAGTTTGCGAAGGCTTGCAGCTGCCGTCACAATCTACACGATGCCAAAACATGAGAGTGCTACACATAGTAAGAAGAAAGTTATAGGAAATATTGCAAAATTTATGTGCTAACCTAATATGTTCGTTTTTTCCTGAAAGAATCTAAAAACTCGGCAAAGTCTCATGTTTGTCATATATTAAAAAAAAAATCAAGAGCTATCCACTGTCTTGACGAACACGAGTCGTAGTATAAACAAAGGCAATTCTTTAACGGCACTTCAACCACCACTCTTTCTTTATTTTTGAAAACTCCTTTGTTATTATTTTTTTTAGATTTATTTTTGGATTATTTCATTTCTTTGGATGTTTCATGGACTTCCTGGACCGTCGGTAGTGAAACGACAATTCGGAAGTTTGAGCTCTCGTTAGGCCCAAGGCATACCTCTCGCGATTTCGCGAAATCGCCACATCCTCGCGACTTGGCGATTTGCCAGATGTCTAGAGGTTAAGCATGCGAGGCTCTCAGATGCATGGGTGCGTAGATTCCGTAAATTGTAACATTGACAGCAAGTTGGTCCACGCAAAGTGCGTTTACGACCAGCTATGGAGAGTCGAGTCGTTGTAGTGCCAAATCGCGCGGCGACTAAAATCGCGTGAGGTATACCTTAGGCCTCAACCAAATTGAGATTTTGCCAGAAACGATCTGAAAAAAAATTCGTTATGGGTGATATGTATAGAATCTCAATCCTTCACAAAATTCGGCAACGAGGAAAATTTTTCTGAGGCCAAGAAACGGTCTCGTGCGGCGTTATTTACCTATGGGAATTCTGAGTTTGAAATAACCTCATACCCGCTCGAGACGGTATCGATGGCTAAGTTTATCGAAACAGAAGCCCAACGTTTTTATCTTGAGACCTGAAACGAGCTACAGGATATGCTTAACGTCCAGGCGGCTTAACTACTGAACCTTGCTCAATAATATTCTGCATGACGTCCAAAAAGGCTTCACCCGAATGACTCTGTTGGGCATTAGCCATCTGTTCTAATAGCACATTAGCGCCAAAATCCTTCCCACAACTGTGCGTCAGATCACTGAGTAAAAGCTTAAACAGTATATTGCGATGTGAAATCTCAGGCTACGAGAGACCCGTCCTGGAATGATTTTGAGCCCATACAATACCCGCGCTCTCCGAATTTACGCTACTTCTTTGTATGACTACCATTATCAGACTGATTGGACTGTGCTGTCAGCTGTATGTCTCACTAGAGAGAAAGGGAGCTACCTGAAATGTGACGACTCCCGTGCGCAGACAGTGCACACTAGCTGCCCAGCTGTACGGAATTGTGATCGTGCTTTGATGTAATTTCAGAAAAACTGTAAACGGCAACCAAACTGAGTAAATCTACATGTGCATTTTTATACCTCTTTGCAGCGGCGGACTTGCGCACGAAGCTCAGAGGAAGAGGCTAAGTAGGCAAGCTTCATTGTCGGGAAAAGTGCACTCTCAGTAGAAAAACAAAGTGATTGACACATAAATATCACTAATGCAGACAGAATGAAACGAAAGATACAAAAAAATATGAAAAGATTATGATTTTTGTGACAAAGCCAGGTTAAATGTCGTATGAAGAACAGCAATAATTGACCAAAGGCTAAACTAGAGCTTCATGAGTGAAAATTTTGAATAAATTTCCGTAACAACAGGCTCGTACACATATATCGGTACCATGTATGCCCGTCAATTCTTTCTTTTTCAGGAGGGAAGCATATCAAAGCAAGACATAGAAAGAAAAAATGATGTTGATTATTAAATTTCTGGGAAAAACAGACCTTCGCGTAAGTGGACTTATCTAGAAAGCGATTAAAGCACGTATATTATGAGTATGATATGACTTCATCAGAAACTAAAATGGTATCAAAGATGGCCTTGCCTAATAATAAAAACTTCAGAAGACCGGAGATATATGTCACGAAAATGTTTATAAGAAAGACAATGCTTGGAAGAATATGTACACGAGATTACATCAGCCCAGTGCTCGAGTGCTGTCTAAGGTCTCTCTTATTGCTTACAGCTGATTCTCGTTTTCGTAGATGAAGTTGGATCCAATCGTGCTCCATCACCTAAAGCTGCGCCTGAGTATATTCAACAAAGGCAAAGCAATTCACAGACCTGAGACAATGACAGCCTTGCCTTGGGATCACGCTGCAACAGGCGAGTAATAAGATCACGAGCTCCACTAGACACATACGTTGGAAATTTGTACCGAACCTGAAACGATGGCGAGGATAGATTGAGCGCCTGCAACCAAACGACACTCTAAATTCGTTTTTTAGTGGCAGAAGAAGATACACTCAGAAAAGGCAATGTAGAAAATATTCCTTCATAATCTTCCTAGTGTAGGTTGCTTGAAACTCCAGAGGAAGCCATATATGCATATAAGCATATACGCTTGCCATCACTAACACTTTAGTTAATCAAATCATTTAAAGAGCAGTTCCAATAATGTCTGGATAACTCTTAGTTACTTCCATCGCAAATCCCCATCAAAGATTGGTTCAAACATATACAGTGCTGGCCATAGCTATAAAGCCACCACAAAAATCAGTGTAATTTGCTCTCTCTTGTTCGAAATTGTCTGAAAAACCACTATTCTGTGTGTAAACTAACGTCATATCTTTAACCAGGACGGCTCTCAATTTCATTGGTTTTGGCCGGAGAAAAATTGAAAAATTTGAAAAAAAAAAGGGATTCCCAAGGCTGGTCACAGCTATAAAGCCACCTCTCATTTCCAATCAGTATTACGTTATTTGAATCTGAAATTTTTGTACATATACAACATCAAAATACTAAACATTTGTCACACTTGGAAGCAGTCGCCTTTTCAAAAAGAAGATTCATCTTGCATTTTTTGCTTCAAAATATATGAAAAGTTACAATGCTTGGAAAAACTGCTTTTTCACCGAATACTCAAGCATCTGTTTGACTCGGATGAAGGTTCTAGGCTTCGCCGAGCCTTTGCAATGGATATGGCGAAAAGCGCAGGAGTCAACATGGCGCAGTCGCTGATACTGATAAACGAGCTACCTCACCTTCAGGTAGACGAGTTTTCGAACCGCAAAAATTGAGTTCTAATGCCCGAAAAGCTCTGTCACGTGCTCAGCACGTCGCCTGTACAACGATAGACTCGTGCGCATAGCTTAAACGTCATCGCAACTCTCAGGATTTTGTTTCCGCCTTGGACGCTTTTTTTTAAGAATGAGTGGTGCACTCTGCCTGATCATTACACATTCTGACCTCTCGATCGAGCGGAATACCGCTCAAAACTTCAAAATTCTAGTATTTCTGAGAGTTTTGTAAGATATGACTTGAAGAGGAGTTCGAAGCAGTAAAATCTGAACTCACGTGAGATACACTGCGCACAACCAAACTGCAGACAAAGGGTTCTGAGTTCAATGCTGCAAGTACGTCTTTGTAAAAAGCCTGATAGCTTCTGCATGAGTACATCACCATGCAAACAAGGTGTCAACTCTTAACCGAAAATTTTCGCGCGTCAGAAATCGAGTTTTGCGTCTCAGAAGCGTGTTTACACTTCGGTAAGATGAGGCTCGTTTATCAAGATCAGCGATTACGCAAAGCTGACTCCTGCGCTTTTCGCCATATCCATTGCAAAGGCTCGGCGAAGCCTAGAACCTTCATCCGAGTCAAACAGATGCTTGAGTATTCGGTGAAAAGGCAGTTTTTCCAAGCATTGTAAGTTTTTATATATTTTGAAGCAAAAAATGCAGGATGAATCTCCTTTTTGAAACGGCGACGGCTTCCAAGTGTAACAAATGTTTCATATTTTGATGTTGTATATGTACAAAAAATTTCAGGTACAAAAAGCGTAATACTGATTGGAAATGAGAGGTGGCTTTATAGCTGTGACCAGCCTTGGGAACTCCTTTTTTCAAACTTTTCAATTTTTCTCCGGCCAAAACCAATGAAATTGAGAGCCGTCCTGGTCAATGATATGACGTTAGTTTGCACACAGAATAGTGGTTTTTCAGACAATTTCGAACAAGAGAGAGCAAATTACAATGATTTTTAGGGTGGCTTTATAGCTATGGCCAGCACTGTATTTTAGTAATCGTTGCGGCATATAAAATTACTCAAATGGAATTACGGAAAAATTGCTGTCTACTTTGACAATCGTTTAAAACAGTTGATTCAATAATTAAATGACAGCATAAATCCAGTAAGCAATATTACTTGGATGAGATCCACCACATAGTGAACACTTTACGCGAAAGAGAAAGCTATAGCTGCACGATGAACATCACCTCTCATGCTGGTTGCAAAGCACATCATACTCGCTGGTATCGAATCATGTGTGTCGCTTAGCGATAATAAGGCGTGAGAAACTCAGTCAATTATGATACTCACATTTCTGATAGCAGAATACGTCTGCGAAGTATCATCATGCTCGAATGGAGGCGTTCCAACAAGGAATTCGTAACATAGAACTCCAAGAGACCAGATATCTACCTAAACATAATCTTCTGAAAAAGTGTAAGATCTTATGCCAATCACGAAAGCGCGCATTTGCTGGCGAAGATCGCTATGAAAGCTCATACAGTCAAGACCCACTTGCACTGATTAACAACTTTTGTTAACCGCATCATAATACCCATGTATTATAGTGCGATTTTTGATAAAACCTTATCGATGGATCCCCAACAAAGCAAAGAACTGTTTTTCTGCTTTGGTACAGAATTCCAACGAGGTTCATTTTAACAACATTTTTCGGTCTCATCGACCATGATAAGCCTCAGCGGGCTACAGGAAAGGACAAAGCAAGTGTTTTAATCACTGAGGTGACGCTCCATGCCATGATCTCATCTTTCCAGTTCACAAAATCCATAGTTGCAAATGATATTTTTCTTGCCGCTATAATCAAAGCAAGAGCATCAAACACGTAGTCTTACTCTCAGTCTTCCAACACCACGAAGTAAATTTTTAAAAAAGGCACAGTCATTGGAATTTGATAAAACCCACATATTCCTTGTGCTGCTCCCCGGTAACCATCTCTGGTGGGAGATAATCTAACGTTCCACACATAGTCTTGCGCCTTAACAAAGTAGAAAATGTACAAGGGTGAGTGGCAGAAAACCTACGTTTTATTCGGTGCATGAACACTCCAACCAAAATCAGCAATTTTTAGTTGACCATCATGCCCAATTAGGAGATTTTCCGGCTTGATGTCTCTATGAATCACATTCTTCTCATGACAGTAGTTCAAAGCATCAGCCATTTGAAACATGAACTAAAGCACTGCTAAAGTCAAACAACCAATAGCCTCAGTGTACTCACCACAGCAGTCGTCGTTTCGTTGAAACGTCCTTTTTTCTTCAACAACTTGTACATTTCACCACCCTGAAATTTCAGCTTACGACTAACACTATCTGGAAAGATAGAGTTAACAGGTAAAAAATTGTCGAAACCTCTTTTATCTTTGAGTTTAATCTATCAAATTCTTAGAGTGGTCGCTCGATAGTAGAAACCTCTCTTACCTGTGCATACTCCAACACTAAGTAAATACGTTTCTCGTCCCAAAAATAGGTGTACATGCGAAGTATGTTCGGATGCCTAGAAAGAATCTTTAAGAAAAGCAAAAAGAGGGTAAGAAAATTACCTCAGATGTCCTTGTATCTCGATCTCCCTTCTTAGTTGGTGCTCAACATTACTTTTGACTAACTGACTTTTAAAAAGCACCTGAAGCACATTATGGTTTGTATGTCGACAGAGTATGTGAGCGTTATAGCGAGAAGCAAAGTAATTCTACCTTCAAGGCAACGATGAAATGGTTTTCTTTGACGCGAGCCAAATATACAGAACCGAATTTGCCTTTCCCCAAAGGTCGACCAATCTCGAAATCATCCAGGCAAAATCGTCTGTAAAGAGTGATGGTTTGTAGCCAAACAGCGATCGATCCTTAATAGATCAAGAAAAACGAAACTAACCCTCCTTTGCATGGAGACCATGTTGAAGGATCATTTTTGTCATATTTCTTCTCCGAGCCCAAATTTTCTTTTGAAGCCATAATTGTCAAGATAATATCCCTAATCCCAACCGAATTAGCAAAAAAACAAGGATACCGAAATGTGCCGAACGGAGCAAGAACACACAAGAAATGATCCGAGATTCTGATTCTAGATTAGAATGGATGAGAACAACGCGTATTATAAACGCAACACTTCGCTTGATGAATCACTGCTTGATTTTCAGAGATAACTACGTTCACTCGCTTCTTATCACAATCGTGCAAAGAGTTCTCGAATCTTTTAGCATCGGATTAGATGAACATCAGAAGTGCTTAGCGCCCTAACAAAACTGAACAGATGAAACCAGCTCATTCAAACTGCATATTTTAGCGCGCAATTATCAACACTGGGGCACACTAACTCAAGCGCAGCGGTGATGATGCGTTAGATAAAATGTTGCGTGTACTTTAACAAAGTTCATCGCTCGATTTGCGCTATAGGTAGGTGCCAGAGTAAGCGAATATTTTGTTCAAGTTGGGGTCCCGCGCAGAACTGGCATCACTAATCATTGTGGCATAATGCCAACTTGGCGTTGTGCCACAATGATTAGTAACGCCAGTTCTGCGCGGGACCCCAACTTGAACAAAATATTCGCTTACTCTGGCACCTGCCATAATGTTCTGATGCTCAAAGAAATTCGGCACTAACCATTCCACACAACCCAAAAACCCACTTATCGTAAGAAATGACGAGCGTTTTAAGATCTGAGGAGCGATCCGCACTAGAAGTCGACGATAAACTCCATACTGCCCACCTCACCCTTTGAGAGAAAAGGGTAAGGCCTCGGACCGAGTTCACGCCTCATCGCCGCGCAATTCTTCAAACACGACAACAGTCAAGAGTCCATGCATACCATGATTTTGCATTTCGGTTGCGATAGTTAGCCACGATTAGTCGTGTCGGAAAACTATCAGTTCCAAATTCCAGGAGCATCGGCATGCAACGGACTCATAACTGTTGCCTAATTGGAGATTCGCGAGACGATGAATTTGCGTGAACTCTGCCCGAGCCCTAACAGGGCCGAGTGACTTCCGCATGACAAAACAATATTCCAGACAAAGTCTTCACTCCCTGTGAGACTTGGCGGGAAGTATTACTTATGCATCCAATGCTCGCTAGAGCTTGGCCTATTTGTTCTCCAACTTACAAAGAAGGTCACTACAAGATGCATCTCATCACGAGGAGCTTGAAGCGCTGATTCCAAATCTGCCTTCCTCTTCTGCAGAACTCCTCTGGGAAGGAATTTATGAACTTTTACTTGCGTGGAATTTGCAAGGCTGTGAATTGTCAAAACCATCAAGAACCAAGCATTTCGAACTCAAATCTACTTGGAACCTTTATTTGTGCTTAAGGCTTTGGCCATACTTCGCCCGTGTTGCCGATGTTTCCAGTGTTGCCAGTGTTGAAAGTGTTGCCGGTGTTGAAAGTGTTGAAAGTGTTACCGGTGTTGAAAGTGTTGCCAGTGTTGAAAGTGTTGAAAGTGTTGCCAGTGTTGAAAGTGTTGAACGGAGATCATCAGTCTAACAGTTTCATTCTTTCTCGAACGATCTCACCGGCTGGTGAATACGTTGGAAATGGAATTGGGGAATGAGTAATGAAACTGAAATGAGATGGGGAATGTTTTCGCATGCAAAAGATCCTCAAACAAACTTTTTGAAAAGCTTGTCTGGAATAGGCAATCTCCAATATTTGAGAAAGCTGACGTCTGAGTAGTAATGTGTTTTAGTTCGAATCCTGCATCGCTTGCGATTAGTACGTAAAGGACCTAAGTGAGGTCTGCAGCGTTTTCAAATATTAGAGATTGCCTATTCCATACAAGCCGTCCACTTTCCAAAAAGTTTGTTTGAGGAAAGTGGACGGCATGCGAAAACATTCCCCATCTCATTTCAGTTTCATTTCTCATTCCCCAATTCCATTTCCAACGTATTCACCAGCCGGTGAGATCGTTCGAGAAAGAATGAAACTGCTAGACTGATGATCTCCGTTCAACACTTTCAACACTGGCAACACTTTCAACACTTTCAACACTGGCAACACTTTCAACACCGGTAACACTTTCAACACTTTCAACACTTTCAACACCGGCAACACTTTCAACACTGGCAACACTGGAAACATCGGCAACACGGGCGAAGTATGGCCAAAGCCTAATGTGTGCTGATCCATTCGAAATGTTATTCTGTAGCGCAATGATCCCATTATTTGTAGTCGCTCAAAACCATGCAAATTTTGCTAATAAAAACGCCCATAACTTCCTTGCCAAAAGCGTTCTGCAGATATGGGAGGCAGATTTGGAATCAGCACTCCAAGCTCTTTGTGACGCTAGGCATTTTATGATCGGCCATGTCGACTCCGCGACCCTTTTTCTTACTATATAAGCCACTATGAAAGACATTTCAAGCTACTGGGACCAAAGACATCTCAAGATAGTGGGGCGCACAAGCGCCACAGAAACGACCAGGCTCAATTTTGATTATTTATTCTCCAACTGAATAACAAAGAATACTCGCTGGAGATACCCTCGCTAAATTTAGCACAATAGACGCTGTGATGCGGCTCACCTCGCCTCCGAGCGAGACAAAACTGATTTATTGGGAAAAACACAAATAAAACACAACTCGAGTGGTATGAGCTAGTACGCTACACTAGGAAAATAGCTTTCAAAACCATCGAGAGTAGAAGCTTCATTTCTTACAGACGACTGTAACTATTATGACCACAAGTAATGCACCGACAACACCAATGGCAAGCCATCCACTCAACTGAACAAAAGATTTTCGAAGATTCTATGCAATACAAGCATTTCACGCACAGTAATAGCTCCACAACAATCTTGATTTAGCGTACCACAGCATTCGTAAGCCCATACGCCAATACTCTGGCTGCACTGCTTCAGTCCACAGTACTGCAGAAACAATATCTTCACGAAAGTTTGTCAACAATAGTTTACCTTCTTCTCTATAGACCAAAATGACACCATAGTGCTATAGCTAAATGTGTTCTAGCTCAACCGGTATCCGTTTGATTCACTGCTCCCGGCACTACCTTAATCTTTCAGGTTAACTGGCGTGCAGCACGGATGAAACGTTCTCATACCACTGCTGGGGTACAGCTGGATTTAAAATGAGCATGACCATCACTGCTCGTTTAGGTCACCATCCTTATCAGACAGATATCATCATCCTTTCATTAGGGGAGAAAACGTTATCATACACATCGTCCAACAGGGACAGACTTGTTCGATTTCTTATTTTGGTGATAACATTCAAACCGAGGTAAACGAACGCTTCAACACTTGCTTTAACTTTTAGAAATATGTTTTAACGTGCGTTCAACATGTAGACAAAAGTTTTGACTGTTAAACACGTACTGTACATATCATTACTCTCTTGTCAACGAAGTTTCTCAGATAGGCCTAGAATAGATGTACTCAAGTCAAACTACCCTAATTTCACGCGTACAAGCCGCGGGGGATTTTTTTCCAAAATTGACTAGCCCAAATACGCCAAAGAACTTTGCAACCAAAGGACCCTATGCCGTGCTGTATATTGCTTAAGAGAATTGAACGGCATAGGAATCGCTTTCCGAAATACTTTGGAGCGGCTGAGGGGCTTGATTGAAAAATTGAAAAAGGTGCGCCTTGTACGCGTGAAATTAGGGTAAATCTTTTTCTCGAGCGAATAGCAAAAGAGATGTAGAATTGTCATTGTTGAACCTGGGTATCCACATAGGTATGCACCTGACGTCCACACAAACCTACCCTCGATATCATCCCATATGTCTTCCCTCAACATGACGTGGATTACGTGGCTTGATGAGGCGCCGCCTCGCCTCGGGCTTGCGCCACGTTGTGAGCGCATCTTTGGCGCGACGTGGCGCTCAACACAACGTGGCGCAGGCTTTTCCACGTTTTTCTTGTTGCCACATCACGCCGAAAATGCGCACGCAACGTGGCGCAAGCCCGAGGCGAGGCGGCGCCTCATCAAGCCACGTAATCCACGTCATGTTGAGGGAAGACATATGGGATGATATCGAGGGTAACTGCTTCGCCTTCAAGTTGGCGATTGACATGCTTCGACGTGTTCTCGCACAAGCGCGCGAGGTTAAAAATGGTGCTAGTAAACAAACTGCTTGTTTACAATGCACAGTCGATATTAGAACATCAAGTATGACTCTTTGCAGACAATATTACTCCCAACTATATTACGTTGAAAGTTTCGGAAAATTATATGTTGTAATACACGCTCTCCAATTCGATGGTTTTGGACCGACTAGTGGTTCGGAGCAAAAGTCTCGGCGAGTTTACATAGAAAACTACAGAAAGTAAATACTTAAAAAATTTTTAAAGACTTTTTCATGTGTCTAGTATTTTATTTATCAATTCCTTGAACATTTTGTTATGACCTCTGTATCAGTGAAAGTGGCAGTGGTGAGTGCGGCTCTAGACTCTACATCTCTCTCGCGAATGTGCTCTCTGATCCTCAGGCCCAATTAGTGATCGAAGCTCCGCCCTCCACCCGCCTTGAACCTCTTTGGCTTGGACTATATGAGCGCTCAAAGAATTTTATTCAGCGAAAGAGACCGAACTAAGAAATGCCTCTTCCCATTTTTTGGACCCAGCCGTAAATGGATCTAAAATAGCCAGATGCTAGACGTGAGGTAAGTAAGTCTTGCATAATAGTTACCTATCTTTTCTGAACACAATTTGCTGTTGCGGGTAGAGATTGTCCTTGCTATAAATGTTTTTTTTTATGATCTGATAAGCCAGAATGATGTTTTTTTTGAATTTTTCTTGCTGAAACTCTTGCCGTGAATGCATTTCTGCAGCTGAATGATTATCTCTTTGTATCTGACTTTTGATGCCCTATCCATTTTGTAATCAAAGGGACTTTGGAATAACTGCGATGTTATCGGGGAGTTCGTATTCAAGATGCTCGAAGCTAAGTGCCGACCCCTCTTTTCTGAGGAAGGCAACGGAAGCGTTTTCAAATGCAGGGGTGCCGTCAAGCATGGCCATCAGAAATTTTTTGGAAAGCCAAGTTGTCCGGAAAGCGGTTTACACCATTAAGATAATTTTTTAAAAAGCTAAATTGCATTTTTATAGTATCGAAGCATCATATGCAAATAAGAACATCTCACTTATACAATTTCATAACTCATGTAACGGCACCCATAAATCCAAGCGCTTCTTCCGAATTTGGTCTTTATGCTGCAACAAATAAACGACAATCACAACGATTGTAGCGAAGAAAGTAAAAGATATTAAAGATTGACGGTGGACACAATTGTTGAGATAGCAAACGAGGTTATACCATAGCTGAGATATTGAAATGGAACAGTGGTTAGCAGAGCGGATGGACATGTCTTCAGCAGATCATGGCTTTGAAAGAGATTGATTCAAAAATCCTGGGGTTCAGATGTCAGTGAGTGAAACATGTTGCACAAATTCTACGATACATAAGAGACCTTATCATGAGAAAAAAGCTTGACCGATAAGAAAACCTAGTGAGCTCGTATGGTCTCACGCAATGCAAAGTATCCGATTATAGTGGTCCTTGATCACTGTGCGGAATGTTTTAATCGATGTATGCTCAAACACCCATAAGAGTTCGCTCTATCCGTCTGTTAAAAAAACAGCTTCATCAATTAGACGCGATGCCAAAGAAACTCACTCCAATCCTACGCAGCTCAAATTCCACTTCAGCTTTCAATTGTTCATCACCCCCTAAGAAGACGTCTACGTGATCCTTGTGGTCGCGGCACATTGCGCTGACATGATGATCAATATTAGCAGGCTAGGACATTTTACAAGATGACATTAAGGCTCACCGAAAAATATTATAAAGCTCCTTTCTTAACTCTGACCGATGCTCGTTAAGATAGATGCGCAAATCCAAAAGTGTTGGCATAACATATTCAAGCATAGCTTTGCGGAACGCTTTCGTAATAATTTCCTTTGCGACTGCCTGAATTGGATCTGTCAACCAGTAACCTACTTATTTTCCGAGAACTAAACATACGATAACGGCTGCGGGTGGCTCTTCTTCTTCATTGGGGTCTTTACCAAGGTCGGCATTCAACTTCATCTCGTTCAGAGACATTACCTCAAGCACAATTAGCCTTCATAATGATGAACTATTTGCAGACAGATGTTTACCGTCAGCGCGTCCTTCACCAGCGCTTGTGCATTTTGGCTCTCATATTTCAGTTTCCCGCTCATCAAGGGACAAAGAACTTGCGTACAGATTTGAGACATCAAAGTAAGCTTGCGTGTATCATCAAAGGTGCTGAGCTGAAAGACAATACGAGCTTTGGGCGACATCCAAAAAAAAAACACCAAAAAATGACTTGCCATAAATGTGTAAATAATCATGCGGTTGTCCCTACTCATACACAGACGGGAATTCCATGAGTGATCAGAGTTTTCGGCTGTAAAAAGACTAAGAATACAAAGGCGAGCTGTAAGCTACCCACTAGAAACTTACCCTCTTTTTCATGATCAATGGAAACGTTGTTGAAGTGCGTGAGACATTCGATGAAATGACTTACGAACAAATCTGGATACTGCGGCAAAAGAACGTCACGCTGAATTTTTAGCCTTATCACTTTAAAAACATTAATGAGCAGCTTCTGAACTCACCAAGCAAAATTTTGCGTAATCGCTTATCATCCTATTCTCATCGAGAACTGTTGACAAGAAGCGGTACATAACCTTAAAAAGAGCTATTCTTTACAAACTCCAGTGATTCTCAATTACCTCGCCTTCCCATTTGATAAAGCGCTCGTTGATTAAAGAAGTCAACGATTCCAAACATTGATGACGTATCAGCGTAGATCTATCTTTGAGACAAGCAGCTATAACTGCAGAGTAGCGATCAACAGTAGACGTGTACCTAGGCAATCCAGTTGTAATAATCTTTCGTAGCTTTTATAAAGGATACCTGATGCACAAGTCGCTTAAGACAATCAAAATATTATTTCTGATCACATGGTCAGGGTTCAGCCTCAGCTGCTTCACGAAGACAGGGATGGTGGCTTTTGCGAATCTTTCATCCTGCATGATCAATTATTAGAGCTTCTGCCCGAAACTTTTATTAACTGCAAACCATAAGACAAAATTTCCCAATGGTCAAAATAGCGCACGCTCGCACAGCTGGAGTAAAGAGAAACCGATTTACAGCCGAAGCACCCTCAGCGATAGGCTGCACAATCGGCTGCTCACATCCATACGACTGAAAAGATAACATTATTCACATCCAATCGCATACCGGAAAAACGAAAAGTTCAAAGAGAGATCGTCATGATAACCTTAGGTTTGAACCTGTTGTAAGCCTCTATGCCTTACCTTTGCAATACCAATGACGCAACTCTGTTAAACTGATCTAAACTATTTGCATACACCTTGGAGCATAAGCTTTCTCTTAGACATAAACCATTATATTGGCTAGGGCCCATATTCTGTCGTTAAAGTTTCGCAACTTCTTCCTGTCACGATAGTCTTACAAAGCATTGACATTATCAAAAAATAATTCACGTATAGTGACACCCTGAGCTCTTATTACAGATAAAGATGGGAGAAGGAGATCGCGTGATAGAGAGAGTAAACAGATGTCATTATGCCATGCAAGACAAAGCATAAAATTCTTAAAAAAATAGTGCGAGAGAACCTTTGGTTTAACCCACTAAATCGGGTCCAAATAGAAGAGATTATTCATTGAGCAGAAGCAAACTTTATCAAAAAGTGTTTGAAAATTATTGTTCAATCGCTACGTTCAAGTTTTCGTTACTTCCTTCATGCATCTAAGTGCCTTTCTAGACGGTTTGTCAATAAACTATGACATGCCAATTCATAAGGGAGTCTTTTTGCTCTAATTTAACGTCTAATGATTTATCCCAAAAACAGCGATATCACATTAGTTATGGCCTCAAATATCTGTACAGTTTTCAGTAAAAGTAAGCTAAATGCAGTAGTCAGTGGAAGACCCCGTCCACTCTAAATTAAGGGTCTTGAGCTTTTGGCACATACGATAGTAGGGGTCGAGAATCTGGTTGAACGTTGCCTTAAAGCACGAATAACGAAATACCTCAAATCTATGGTGTCTTTATCCATCTGTGGCCGTATTCATCAACGAACCCTGAGGGTTAAACTTATTATCCAGGGTTAGTTTAACCCTCAGGGTTCATTGGCCGTATTCTTCAACCATAGGGCAGGGTTTACCACAAAACGCGATCCACCCGTATCGATCAACGAACCTGTGGCCGTGTTCATCAACGAACCGGTTAAACTAACCCTGGAGGGTTAAGGCGTCAGTTACGCGTGCGCTGAGCAAACTCACATCACAGAATGGCTAAGTACGTGCTAAGTTCACTTTATACTTCTATCACTGTTATAGTAGTATAATCAACGAATAATCTTCTAACACTAGTTTTTATAATACATCTCTAGCATATTTGTGCAGCATCCAATCTTATAGCGTGAATTTATTTTCATGTGCGCAATTGTGCCATGTAAGTTCTTCTTTTGCGCAGTTCGTTTTATACCGGGCTTGTGCTACTCTTTTAGGGGTCAATGCGTGTTATCATAAAGAGGTTCTTCTGTTTTGGCACTTGTCAGAGTGGAATGAGCAACAATTTTTCCTCGTCGCTTTCATTTGTCACCAAAGCTAGGATTCTTTTTCTCGCGTTGTCAGTGTTTCATGTACTTCGAGCTTGAACATAAAACGAAGTCGAAACCAAGTACTATAACAACAACTAATACTAGATACTACAATACTCGTTGATCGTTTTCATAAAACTATTAGATGCGAGTAAATGTTTGTATGAAGTATTAGGGGTAAAGTTCACCTTGCTCTAAGCTAGAGTTAAATTAACCCTAATGAATTACTAAGTTTTACCCTCCAGGGTTAGTCTAACCCTCAGGATTCGTTGATGAATACGGGTTAATCGTTTTCGGGGTAAAGTTGTAAAGTTTACCCTCAAGGATAGATTCAACCCTCAGAGTTAAGCCTACCCTGTGTTTCATGGATAGAAGTTAAGCTTTCCAGGGTTAAACTAAACCACAGGGTTCGTTGATGAATACGGCCACTGGTTATCCGTCATTTTCAGCTAAGGGGGCCTGGTGTAGTTGAAGGCAGTGTCTCAACAGAATTCGGGTCCCGAAATTTTTGCGCACAGATGTTCGCGACTGTATAACCTTAAATGGGCCCAAATAGCTTAAAAATTACACCAAACCCCGTTTTCCGAAGACCTCATAGAGGCAACGCGGATGAGCTGCCCCGCTTTACCTTAACCTTGGCCGCAGGGTTTAACACGTCAAGAAGGAGGGCGTCGCCTGAAAAAATGTGTTGAAACGCGGCAGGAAAAGCGACAAGTTCTACAGAGCGAGTAGAGGAGCGCTCCGCGCGCCATTTTGAGCCCAATTCTCTCGGCGTACAAGAGGTATTGTCAAATGGGACTAGGGATTTGCATAAGGGAATCCCGTAACGAAATTCGTAAAATCCGTGTATCCCAGTTCCGGTGACACATCGCCTTTAATTAAACGCGCTGATTACAAACGCTTTGATCGTCAACTGCACCTGCTTATTGCTGTTTCCATTGCACTTTTTCCATGTAAAATCGAACACTTACAGGAAGCGGAGTGGGAGCGGAAATCATGTGGCTCCCAGCTGGGGAGCCTAGATTCGTGTGGAGGCGGGCTACAGACTTCCCCTAATTATGAGACTGAATTAGTCAAAACTCTACATAGTTATAGCATTGCTTTCCGTACTTCCTCGCTATCAAAAACCGCTTAGTTGGCATGACTCCGCCTTCACAAGAATCTGGGAACCGATGATAGCCTAAAAATTGCCCAAATTTATGTATTCAACCATACTCTGTGGGAAGACGAAAGCTCATATACTCCTCATATACTCAAAAACTGAAATTAATTTACGCCGCAAATACCAGATTCTTTGGTTGGTTCTGTTGATCTGCATTTATTGCAGGGAGAAGCTCAAAATACAAATAGGATCTTTCGACCACAGGACCACACTTAGATGATACTCATTCGAAAAGCTCAAAAAAAAAAATTTTTTTTACCATGGTAGGTAACATTTGGAGTAGAAGCAATACTGTACTGGTGAATTGTGCCTAGACGAGCCACCAATGACAGCAATCAACCATCATGCTCTCACATATTTTGACGGATGGGGAAGCATTAAAACTTTGCGTGCTCCCTTTCATTTCTAACTGATATTTCTCAATCACAGCCGAGCCAAAGCATAGACTATGTGACGGTTTTCCAGTCATGTAGTGCCATATGCAGCATTAGTTACAATGGAAGACTACGAGGGCGTATGAGTTGAAGTTGTGAAAGTGGCTCATTTTTATTTGCAAATAATCGGATAATTTCTTGATTCTTTCAAAATTTATATGGTTTTGTATAACAAATTTAATGGCGGCAACAGCTAGAAGGAATATTGGGAAGCATCAGGAAAACTTATCCAGATGGCACGACTAACGCCAAATTCACTACAAAAGAGGAAATTCTGTCGCCTCGCACCCGGGAGATGTACCTTTTGCTTCAGCCAGATTAGCTGCTGAGGCGGGGCTTAGTACCTTCAGCGCTACAAAGTATTAGGAATGGATAGATCTTTAACGTATGCAGATCAATTATGTGTCATTTTTACTCTTCTTCTACCTCCACCTTCTAATAGTGTTTGCGCGCTGTGATGCAATGCGGTCAGTGCTGAAGCGTGACGCGATGGGATACGGCGTCGAAGCAAAATCACAGCGCACAACAAGAAGTTCTATCCTTGAATTATCCGTTGCAAAAGTACTGAACAAATTCTCTCTGATATAAACTACAAGCCTCACCGTGAAGGAAGACGATGCCGATTGAGCGCGTGAGCTTGCTGGCGATGGATCGCCTGACAGGACGTCGTTTACTGCAAATTAGTGATTGCTGTTCGTTATACTTTTGACATGAAATGCTGTGGAATAAAAAGTTTCCGGCCCACTTCATAGCCCTTACAAGGGAATGGTCAGAAGTCGAAGTGGCCAAACCAAAGAAGCTGTATATATAGCTGTATATACCATTCGATGCAGTATAAAACGCTGACTACGAATCTGTCTTCCTTATCTGCTTCCCGCTTCTGTGGACGAAGCTACAAGCGGTTTTATTGTGAAAAAATCATACATGAAAACAGCGAAATTGAGCACATTGTTGCACTTTTAGCTCAGCTTCTGGCTTCAAAAATCTTAAGTAAGCTAGCTGCATGTTTTGGCCCAGCATTGAGGCGAACGTGGCTCTGTACGGCTAAATTTTCAATTTTACGCATAATTTCTAAGCAGAATAATGGTCTTTAATGGCTTATAGCTTCGTCCAGAAAAGCGATAAGCAGGTAAGGAAGATAGATTTAGAGACAGCGCTTCATGCTGCATCTAACGGTACGTAGCTTGTCTGGAATGGCCACTTCGATTTCTGACCATTCCCTTGTTAGATTCAAACTTTACCATACTAAAGTTGGAACTAAAGTACAGTATTGATTCGAAAATTCAGTATAAGTAAGAAGTACGCAAGTTGTCCAATCTCAACATCGTACAACTTCAGCTTAGAGGTTACAGGCTGGCTATCCTTCTCCTGTGATCTGAGCGATACTAAATCGGAACCTCGCTAACACCGAACTATTTGCGCTAAAAAGCTCTGCGCAACTAAAAATAAAACTACCAATGTGAGACACTGTTAGATTCAAGAAACCAGCGAGAAGACCTGAAATTACTTCAAACACGTTTTTCGATTCGAAGTACCAGCTGCGCTGTAAGCGGGTTGCCATGAACTTTGCTACGAAGAGGAATCTGATATATGTATAGCTGCAGCAGTCAGAGGTAGGAACAGGCATTACAGTGATTGCTCGATTGAAAAATGTTCAATTTATAATACTTTGATGTTGCACTTTCGGCTCTATAGCCACAAATTCGCGCGCTAAATACGTTAGATTTCAACGCAACTACGAAGCGGTCTCCTCGGTTCAAATCCGCGAATTTTGAAGCGAAGATTAAGTTGAGGGTACATCTCAATAGTGCACTTGTTTAAAACAGACCGCAGATAATTTCTGAACTTGAGGGAGATGGTAAACATTTATTAAATGATGGAAGCCATTATCTATAAGATAGTTTTCGTAGTTTCTTGATTACAAACGTGAAGGGTCCGATCCTTCCAGCTGCTCACCGTAAATTGTGTCGAAAGCCAGCACTGACTTCAGCACGTCAAAAAGACCTTTCCCAGCTCGCATCAGACTGGGCGAAAATTGCACCACATCTCCCATCGTCATGACCATACGAATCAGAGTTTCCTCGCGAGATGCCATTCTGAAAGTTGATTGAATCATTCTGAACATCTCGTCATGCACTTACTCCTCAGCATCCTCGTGAAAACTCTCAAAGTCAAGCAGCGACTCCCTGATCTTGGTGCAACAAGTGTCCAAGACTAGGTGCCCGAAGTCGGCGAGTATTGCAATCCCTTAATCTCAAGTTTACTTAATAATGGGCTGTGTTTAAGAGCAAACCTGTGCCTTCTTCGCCTACCGCATCCATCATTACCGCTAGACAGTGGTAAACAGATGAAATATGCGATGTATGGACCCTAAGGGAAGTATTAGGACTGTAAGTTTAATGCTACAGAATGCTACCTGAAACTTATTATGTTCTCTCTTATGTCAGCAATAAGAATCTTCTTCAAATCGTCACCAATTTTGCGAGATCCATTTGACAGTATCCTTGTGATATACCGTATCTAGAAAAGGTAAAAGAGAATACAAATTTGGAAGACATGCCACTGACTCTGCTATCCTCATCGCCTTTCTCAAGAGAGTACCAAGTCCGCAAAGCTGCTAACGGGTTGACCTATAATGCTACTTAAATTTAGCAAAGGAGAAGGCTTCGAGTAGAACTTGCTTCTAGCATCGCACTGAGTTCTGCAAGAAGCATCCATATAACATCACTTCGCTCAGGACACGCCTCAAGTTGAAGATTCAGTGAGTCAATGATTTTAGGGTTGAGCTGGCCCTTTCGATGTTGTTGAAGGAGCGCGCAAGTCAAGATACGGCTGTAAATGAGAAGTACAACATGTTCGAGGAAACATCCTATGTACCGCTTATTGTTGTCCAATGCAATTGAGTGTAGTAGCTTCCACGACTTGCTCGAACCATCAAGAATCGGGGTCAATAGTGTTTCCTGAAGTTCTATGTCAAGGCTCAAAATCATGTACGACTTCAGCTCACCGTAACAAGCTGCGAAATGATATTTTGAAGGTTTGGCTCTCTGTCATTAATCATAGTGAACACTGTATCTAGCCAAGCATTCTCGAGTACATCCCTACATTGAACTGGTCACTTGAATCAGTTCAGATATAGAAACGCCTACCGATGCTCTGTACAATTATTATAGAGAAAATCGACCACCTCTATAGCCTGTTTTCGTACTACAGATGAACCGTCTAAGCAAAGCTCCTAAAACTACAAAAATCCATGAGAACCTTCCTCATTTGAAACTTACTTTGAGGCACTCGACGCTATCCTCAACATCAGTGGTGTCACTGAGGTATGGAAAGTAAATTCGCAAAACATTGGCCGCATTTTTGCGAACACCAACCTAAACCAATCTTGTACCTATAGGTAAGGTACCTATAGGGACTTATGCTCAGGTACCTACCTAAGTATACTCAAATGATACATGTAAAATTATTACTCACTGTATCATCGCCAGCATTAGTCACTATAATATGCAACATGACATCTTTGGTCATAATCTGAGGGTTGTCAAAAGACATCTGTTCGCGTTTTTCTTCATCGTCCTCCACGTTCACACTTGGTACATCGCTTTCATCACTGAGGAATCTCGGGAACCTTGTAAGCTGCAAGAACCTACCTTAACACAACAATCACTAAAAAGTGAGAATGGTAACGAAACATGAAATTTCCATAGCCCGGTGTACTAAGCTTTTATTACTTTGGTCCATAAGTTTTGCGCCAAAATGTTTCAAAAATTGTAAGCTCTTACTGTTTTAACAATTTGTCTCAAACAGTGTAACATATGAGATACTAGCTGGCTTACCCGGCTCCGCCGTATGTTCCGAATAGAAAATTCCATTTCTTAACCGATCCGGACCAAACTTGGCACACATACACTTCGGGCCCCGGCGAGTGTCACAGTCCACTTTTTGTTATCGATCGATGTCGATGTTATCGATTTTTTGCAAAATTTGAGCTAGGGGCTGGAATTTGGCAGAGGGGTGTAATCGAGCATGCTGATCACCCCCGTGGGGGTGATCAGCATGCTCGATTACCCCCCTGTGCCAACTCCCAGCCCCGTAGCTCAAATTTCGCAAAAAATCGATAAAATCGATATCGATCGATGACGAAAAGTAGCCTATACGAACATACGTACAGACAGATATACATACATACAGACAGACAGACAGACATTCAGCTTTATATATAAGATTCATGTGTTTTCTAATTTGGCGGAGAATGTTGGCATGCCATAGCGTCAAGCTGAGAGAGAAACCTCAATCGTAATTCTTCGCATTTTGGACGCTGATAGTCGCTAAAGGTGTAGCATAATCTGATGCTATTTCTGATGTAGTTTTACAAACTGCTTTTTCGACTAAAAACTAGGTTGTAGGGAGAAATTTGTGCTCATCGGAGATTTCTAACAAATACAAGTTTTTACCGACATTTTGAGTTTCGAATAACTCAAATGTAATAGGTTGATGCAGAAAGGTGGCCATTTTGCTTCCCACTTTAACGTACTATAACTTTCTGGAGAATCTAAATTTCTGTATGCGATAAGAAACCATTGAAAGCAAATCTTTTGCAAGACATACATTCATCTACACTTACATCTCACACGTTCAGAAAAATATGGATAGGCAAACAAGAAAAGTTTTTTCCTGAAACTTTGTTTTTAACAAGTCATAACTCCTTTCGAAGTCTCTACTATAACAGCCTATCCGGTAGCCGGAAGCCAGTAGCATAAAAGACGATGGAAAGGGTTCAGACAAAAAAATTTGCGAAAAGAACAAATTGAAATCCAGAAGTAAGCTTTTGTAAACATTTTTTCGGTAGGCTTCGAAGTCCCGAAATGTAGGAGTTCTAGATTTCTGCGTAGTAAGCAGCTGAATGTTTCTCCAGAAACTGTCGTCTGGAAGCGCTACCTTTACGCTTACAGAAATGGACAACGCTTTGGCGATTGTCTTCTTCAGAAAAAAAATTTTTTTATGGGTCATAGAATGACCGCATCGGTTACCCATTTGAGGCGCCGATATCTCATTCTAGATAATCTCCTAGAAAGTAGTTGAGCGTATGTAATGTAGACAATTTTTTTACATACATTAGCTAAATTTTCGAGCAAGCGGCGTTTATTCACGTTTTAATTCTGGCCAGAAAAGTTAATGCAATGAGAATTTAATTTCGGATTCCTTTATTTGAAACTTTATAACTACGTAACGGACGATGCTGAAAGTCCACTTCAACAATCATTAGTAACAGAATGAAAAGAGCTCCTCACTGATATGCCATCGGGTTTGAATAAAAAGTTTAATGGGAAAAGTAGTACTGAGAAAGGTCTGGAAAACCGGCCGTCGTTTTTGCATCAACCTAATATTACGAAAAATAAGACATGAAAAGCAATTCTTCGCTCCAACAATGGCGACTGCGTACTGCAACAAAAACTGAACGAACGGATGGATGGCTCAACCAACACGACTGTCTCCAGCATTGGCAAAACAACTTCAAACAGTTGCGCAGAATCACTTTTTACTCCAAAAATGTTCTGAATTACCGGAATGTCAGCAATTGATTTAGATTTTGAAAGTATGTGTAAGCCTACAGTCAGCATCACAATTTCGCTATTCTTGAGTAAATTATAATGGTTGAAGGAGCTGATTAGATCTATAAGCGGCAGGTTCTGATGAAATTATATTGGATTGGAAGGAGAACAATTCGTTTTTATACAGCAAAGCAACACGACGAATTCGAAAAAATAGTGAGGGGTACATACCATTCGATAAACCAAAGTAAGGTCTACAAGATGAACTCTGAACATTGGGTGAAGTCGTGGTTTATGCAAAGTTCAAAGCTGTAACATGAGCAAATCACAGTGTCAAAACTCGGGTCTTTGCCCCAAAAGATCTCATGAACCACTCACTCGCTCCTGCATGTAGCAGACACGTATCAATAAGTGCACTTGCTCTATTTTTTCCGCAATTAGAAATCAAGAAAAAATTGAAAAAGAATATCGGCAAACTCCACATCTATAGTCCTAGACTACTCCCATTCATGCAGTTGTATTACAAACCTTTGAGACTTTAACCATAAAAATTTGGATTTGGATATAATCTAGTTCCAGAGAAAAAATTCTAGTTGAAGAAACCCGAAAAAGCGCCATTCTTTTCTTTCCAACCTAATATCAAGAGAAGTTGTTAGAGAACAACTTTTCGGCCGATCAAAAGGCATTTCCTTTGAAAGTGTCGAAGTTTTGCTTGCATACACTGATATGAGATGTGGTAAACTCACCATCGTTTCAGCGTGATGACGTAACTGTTGCCGATGTTCAGCAACACTTAGCAGAGATGCTAGATGATGCATCGCTCTTATACGAACGGAAGAGGCCTTATCGAGACAGCAGCGTATGATACATTGGTACAGAATGGGCAGCACACAAACATGTTCCGGCAACGACTTCCTATCGAATCTGAGTAGATAGTAAAATGAGATTTTCCGGGAAAAGCTTACTCTGTATCCTTCTTTGGCGAATCTGATTTGTCTTCAATGTCATCATCACCATAAAGTAAACTGCTAGCATTCGCATCTTTGCTAAAGCTATTAGCTTCGTCTTCTCTCTCCTGCAAGTCATCGCTTCTATCCGATCCACTCGAATGATGACTGTCTGCAACCCGCTGAAGCAGTAATTTGTATGTCAATTTTATTACTTCTGAAGCCAGATCTTTCATTTACCAACCTTGTATTTATCGAATTCTTCATAGAAATCTGGAAATGACTCCGACAGATCTGCAAACAATTGACTGGAATGAACAAAAGGGAAACTACCGAAGGAGTTTCTTGCTCTCTGTTGAATTAGCCGTAGTCAGCATTCGAGATCGAATTCCCAAAAAATGCTGTAGTCAAACCGAGATGCATTAGTATCAGTGGAGCGATTTCAATAGTGAAGTTCCTGACCGAAACCTTCGGATCCCTTGAGAAACGATCAACTCTTCTAACAAACTCCTAGAATCAATCACTTGTTGGTAATTTCATATACTGAAGAGACAACAAAATTCTTACATAATGGAAAACACGTGGAAGAACTTGTAATATCTTGAGCACAGATTGTGCCACACGGGTGCGATAATCCAATCTATCGGTACAACGATGATATAAATTGTCGAGCACCTTGAAACTTTTTATTCTTTGAGCACTAGGTATTTTGTTCTTGCACAAAACTTGAAGAGTACATAATCCCTCCTACTTTTGACAAATTCTTCAGAATGATAATTTTTAGGAAGAAAAGTAATGTATTTTCTACATCTTTTTTACATATTTAGCAGTACATGAAGCAAAAATCGTTGTTGGCATATCGCGGCCATACAAGGCTTTCATGCGAAATCGGAATCACCTTCGAATGTAAAACTTACCGCGAAGAAAGCCATTAGTTCACGCGTATCTCCGACACTAACTCTCACTTTAACAAATTCGACAATGAGATCTCTCCATGTGGTAAACATTGTCGGAATAGCAATGGAAGATGGAATAACGTCACAATCAAATGTCCAGAAGGCCAGTCTTGGATAAATTATACGAGTAGTGACCTGCACAAGACAGAAATTGTGACAGACGAAAACTATAAGAAATCAGTTTACAACATACTATGTAGCCACCGATAGTGTGCTTTGAAGATATCAGATGATGCATGAGTGCGAATGAGCGATCTATGAATCTGTCAAGCTTTTTGAAATCACGGAGATCATCCACAAATCCAACTTTAGCATTAGCGCAAACATCAATTCGAGCAAAATCACGAACCAACATTGCCGTCTCATGAGAAATTCCAGGATAAACATCAAGTGCTTCTGTGTAAAAAATGTAGAAACCCCACACATTAGTCCCGCTTACCTTTTCTTAAAAGCACAAAAAGTGTTTCAGTGATCCTGAACAGCAATTCCTTATATTCCGAGATGTCGAATGAAGCAACGGAAAATTCTGAAGTTAGATGTAAGACGTAAGAGGTGCGACTGCAGATTCTTGTGAAAATTTTTTTTATTGTGTGTCGCAGAATATGTATCCACCATGTATCCACCAGTTTTTTTTTAATATGCTTATCAATTTTTGGGTTCACATTTTTTGACTTTGGGTAGGTTTTTTGGGACTAGATCTCAGCCACCAAAAAAATTTTTTTATTAGCATTTTCATTTTCTACAAAAATTTCAAAAATCATACTGGTTGTTTACAATTAAACTAGGCACTTGCATATTCTTATGACTCATGCAAGTAAATTTCAAAGCTTTCGCAGCCCATTCTGCGGAGGGCAAGGGGTGCTCGTTACGCCACTGTCACGGGGAAAATGAAGGTGGCTTACACTCCTAAAGCATATAATGGAACAAAGTCTGAATTGATAATGGCCCGTAAAATAATTTTTGGCGAATGTAGCCTCAATAAAAATACTTATTTTGCTACCAAGTCTTCTACGACTAAAAGTGGTTCGAGAATAATTATTCCAAGATGTAAGCTATGTGAGAAGAAATTTTTTACACGTCGGGACTCACGAGATGTTGGTAGGCTTACAAAGATGAGGCATTTGTGATAAAACTTTCCTATTTTAAACGTATTCTACAAAGCTATCTGCAAATTCACTAGATGATCAATAATGTTTCCTTTGTTGTTTCATGTTAATCGTTTTACTGTGCCTCTTCTTGTTTCTCATAGGGGGTTCCCTATGCATAATAAATAAACTAGATAAATAAAATCATTCTCTTGCCACTACCACAGGACCACGACAGAACTTAACAAGACCCCTACGACATCTTACAAGGAAAGGATACTTGGTCGAAGTGACGTTTCCGTAAAAATGTATACCATCTTATAGGGCATCAAACGCTGACCCCAAATCTGCTTTCGGTATCTGCCAAGCGTTTCTGGGAGGGGAGTTCTGAGAGTTTTTGAAGCAAAAGTTTCAACGTGCAAATATATTGAAATCATTCAGAATTGTAGCCTGTAAGTTCGAAAAGGGCCATGATCACAGCCAGGGCGCTTTATGTAGTTAACATCTTCAGTTTGATGAAGTTGTGCCATTTATTATTCCTTTCAAGTGCCGGGAGAACCTCAACTCTTGTTTTTAGCTTTGAACCCTTGAATTTTTGCCTTAAAAAATTCCCGTAACTCCCCTCCCAGAAGCGCTTCGCAAATGCCGAAAGCAGATTTGGAATCAGCGTTTCATGTCTATAAAGGGCCGGGCATACTTAACGCGATTCGGCAATATTC
This sequence comes from Cylicocyclus nassatus, assembly GCA_958299035.1. Taxonomy (NCBI): domain Eukaryota; kingdom Metazoa; phylum Nematoda; class Chromadorea; order Rhabditida; family Strongylidae; genus Cylicocyclus; species Cylicocyclus nassatus. The sequence goes on from CATQJL010000001.1 coordinate 54,441,090, forward strand.
CAACTGTTCATAACTCATTGTAAGCGCATTCTAAATGTACAGAGCATAGGGCATTTTATCAATCCACGCAAGTTATACACACTCTGCATGTGCACGAGCTAAGTGCACATGCAGAGTGTGTATAACTTGCGTGGATTGATAAAATGGATCTGAAGACCTCTGACGAATTGCCAAATCGTGTCCCGACTGGAGTCGCGTGAAGTATACCCCGCCTTTAAGACGGTATACATTTCACAATGAAACCCACTTCGAGCAAGTATCCTTCCTTTATCAGATCATCGTGACCTTTTGGATTGTAAAATGAGCTTTAGAGACGCCAACATCGCTCTAAAGCTAATATTTGATACCTCAGTTTGCACGGAAAGAACTACAACCGGTTCCTCTGAGGCTGGGCGCAGCGACACTGATGGCACCAACCGCGGAAATGTACGCATTTGACGTGCAATCGTCAGGATTAATGGATAATCGTAGGCACCTCACAGATTGCGCAAACCTTAGCTCAAGACTACCGCACAACATCCGATTGTTCCCATTCTTTTGTTTACAGCGGTATTATTGTGCGGACTAACTCGGAGTAGAACTGATATTCAAACGTGCTCCAAGGGAAAAAAATATATTAGTTGCCACCTTCGCAAAAGCGAAGGCGGCAACTAATATATTTTACTAATATCTTTTTCTAATATACTATAAGGCGGCATGAAGTTTATAGATTTTAACACTTACCATCAACACCGTGCGCGAATCCTCCTTGCTTCCTCTTATCCACGTCGTTGTTGGACGACATTTTTGCAGATCCTTGCATAGTGCAGTGCAAATTATACGATGCACGGAACAGGTGAAGGCATTTCTAAAATGACCTTCCAAAAATTATGAGCCCTCAGGCGCTGGCAAAAGTTAAACCTTATAGAGATGATGATCGAATATTCTATGGATCTTGGACCCTTTGATACTCGCGAGATGAATGTAAGCGCAAGCCGCCAAAGCTCCCATTTTTAGTGAATTAGGACCACTGAATCAATTCACTGGGATGATGGACATAATTCCTACAGCCTACCTGTCAATAAGCGCCCATTCTATAGGGAACCACAGTAGCATACAAAGCTGTCTCCCCGACACATTGATTTTGGCCATTTCATTCCATATATTGGGATCATCGCACTCTTCTTTGAAAGTTGCAAGTTTTGTAAGCACTGGAAAGAGCAAACACCTTGTACAAAGGCGACTGGAGAAACTGTTGAGACCCACAACAATAAATTCGTTTCTCGGCTAGGTCGCCATCATCAAAGAAAGCTGGGGTGAAATCATTTGAAATGGAAGTGAAGTTGTTGTAGCCAGTCCTCGCACTAGAAATGATAGGTACTACAATTCCAAAATCCATTGTCTTGCAGAGAAAATAAAACCATGAGGATCCACAAACCTCAATGACGCGCACTCATCAGTAATGTCGCTCAAAGAAAACTCGGATGACAGGAACTGTATGAGTTCACTAATGGATGCCATAATCTGAAGGCCAAGTTTGCAGTTATAAAGGACTATACTAACAATAAGCAGTATGGGCGAAACGAATTCATGTAGAAAAGGCAAAACTGATTTTGGCAAACATTTAGCTGATTTCAGTGACTAGACTTTGAAATAAAACATATATACACATTAACGAAAAAGGAATGACAGAAACGCAACCCAAATAGTATAATAATTGACCTACCAGGACTGACAAGCTGACAGAAAAAATGATGTAAGGACAATAACTACACAGCAGAACTTAGAGAACAAGTAAAGTCAAGTACTACCCTCAGTCCCTTCACACTGGAAATTTTTATAAGCTAGTAGAAGGGAAAGTACAATGGATGCAAAATTTGCGAATCCTCCAACAAAAAACTTCGCCGGGTGTTCCTTTTTGTTTGCAACTGTTCGCACAATTTTCCAGACATAGATAAGCATAGAAGCTGCCAATCAGCAACAAAGAATTAAGTATTTGCAAACAATTACTGACAAACCTTCAAAACATATCAGTAAAATTGACCTAATTCAAGCATTTAAAAAACCATAAAAAGAAGTTTCATGCAAGCTCGATGAACATCCAGTGATATTTTCTCTAGTGCGATTTGGCTGCCATGACAGCTGAGAGCTTCAAAAATGTTCGTTCGCGCCGATTTGAATGCAGCGCATTTTCTCATTAGGGCACTTCCCAACATGACCTTCACTGCGACAGTTGAAGTTTGCATGAGAACTGCTTTTTTTCTGTCTTCATTCCTTCTTTTCAAAAATATACGGATAGGAAACATAGGGTGTACTTCCTGGATTATCTGTTGTATTATGGATTATCTAGATTATCTGTTCAAAAAGAGTTTGTCGTGCTGCGAGGAGAAGACCTCAATAATTCGAAAAGCTTCCCAAAAACGGAAAGAGGCTCATCAAAAGTCCCATATGGACGATGTTCGCGACGGAAAGAACTCTTCTAAGTGATGGAGCTAGGTCGAGCTCAGATGGAATTACAAAGGAAGGATGGTCAGTCGAAGTGGCCGGTACCATTCCACTTACAAGGGAAGTTCGCCGAATCGAAATGGCCGATTGATACGTGGTATACACCCGGCGCGGGGCTCGGGAGGTTAGTATCAAATGTGCGCCCGTCAGCTGCGACGCGTTATTGTGATACAAGTTATGGCCCTCTGAAGTTTTTGGCGTGTGCATGTGTAGAGAACGCACAAATGCTTAGATTGTGGTCGTGTGGTGTAGTGGTTAGCGTCTCGGACTTACAGGTGACCGGTGAGGGTTCGAATCCTGTTGCTGTCATACGTTTTGCGTTCTTCTCAAAATTCATTCTTTACCTGTTTTATGCATTACTGACGTAAAAAATGGCACACACGGGTGGTTAAACTCTACTAATTATACATCCTGCTTTGTCATTCTCACAAGGTAGTCCATTAGCAAGAATCAATAGTACGACGTGATACAACTTGGAGATTGTCACGTAAATACTACGTGCAATCGAAGAAAGTATGGGGGAGTGAGGATTTGGCAAATCTTCAAAGTCAATTGAAAAGCCGTCGCTAAAAAGTCGTTGCTATGTTCTACGAAAATCTTACATATGAAGCATTGGTCGAATTTTCGTGAGAAAAATCATCCCGTAACCCGTGTGTGTCTTTTTTACCTCATAAGCGATGCTACCCCTGTGAAATCTACGAAGCGCACTTATCACTCGCTATATAAGCAGCAACGATGATGCTGGCTATCGGAATGGTCCGGAGTCAGTGGGTTATCATTTGAACAGCACCCCATTGGCAATCACTCGACTTTCCATTTTGCAATATTGCGCTTTTATCGCCGTAGTCATAAGCGATGCTACTCATGTGAAATCTACGAAGCGCACTTTTCACTCGCTATGTAAGCAGCAACGATGATGCTGGCTATCGGAATGGTCCGGAGTCAGTGGGTTATCATTTGAACAGCACCCCATTGGCAATCACTCAACTTTCCATTTTGTAATTTTGCGCTTTTATCGCCGTAGTCATAAGCGACGCTACTCCTGCGAAATCTACGAAGCGCACTTTTTTACTCACTAATCATGTAAGCAGCATGAGGGTGGCCATCGGAGTGATCCGGAATCAGTGGGTTATCAGATGAACAGACCCATTGGATGGATGTACTAACAAGGGAAGTTCGCCGAATCGAAATGGCCGATTGATACGTGGTATACACCCGGCGCGGGGCTCGGGAGGTTAGTATCAAATGTGCGCCCGTCAGCTGCGACGCGTTATTGTGATACAAGTTATGGCCCTCTGAAGTTTTTGGCGTGTGCATGTCTAGAGAACGCACAAATGCTCAGATTGTGGTCGTGTGGTGTAGTGGTTAGCGTCTCGGACTTACAGGTGACCGGTGAGGGTTCGAATCCTGTTGCTGTCATATGTTTTGCGTTCTTCTCAAAATTCATTCTTTACCTGTTTTATGCATTACTGACGTAAAAAATGGCACACACGGGTGGTTAAACTCTACTAATTATACATCCTGCTTTGTCATTCTCACAAGGTAGTCCATTAGCAAGAATCAATAGTACGACGTGATACAACTTGGAGATTGTCACGTAAATACTACGTGCAATCGAAGAAAGTATGTGGGAGTGAGGATTTGGCAAATCTTCAAAGTCAATTGAAAAGCCGTCGCTAAAAAGTCGTTGCTATGTTCTACGAAAATCTTACATATGAAGCATTGGTCGAATTTTCGTGAGAAAAATCATCCCGTAACCAGTACTCTGCGTTGATACCACTGCTTCGATGCTACTCCTGTGAAATCTACGAAGCGCACTTTTCACTCGCTATGTAAGCAGCAACGATGATGCTGCTATCGAATGGTCCGGAGTCAGTGGGTTATCATTTGAACAGCACCCCATTGGCAATCACTCGACTTTCCATTTTGCAATTTTGCGCTTTTATCGCCGTAGTCATAAGCGATGCTACTCCTGTGAAATCTACGAAGCGCACTTTTCACTCGCTATGGTAAGCAGCAACGATGATGCTGGCTATCGGAATGGTCCGGAGTCATCCTATATATAAAGCTGAATGTCTGTCTGTCTGTCTGTATGTCCGTACGTATGTGCGGAATAGAAATTTTTATTTCTGAACCGATCGGGACCAAACTTGGCACACATATACCTCGGGCAGGGAGCGTGTCATAGGCTACTTTTCGTTATCGATCGATATCGATTTTATTGATTTTTTGCAAAATTCGAGCTAGAGGGCTGGGATTTGGCAGAGGGGGGTAATCGAGCATGCTGATCACCCCGAAGGGGGTGATCAGCATGCTCGATTACCCCCCTGTGCAAAATCCTAGCCCCCTAGCTTAAATTTTGCAAAAAATCGGTAAAATCGACATCGATCGATAACGAAAAGTGGGCTGTGACACGCTCCCTGCCCCGAAGTGTATGTGTGCAAAGTTCGGTCCCAATCGGTTCAGAAATAAAAAATTTCTATTCGGAACATACGTACACGGGGTCTAGCTGGCAGGCCCGGCGGAGCCGGGCAAGCCAGCTAGTTGGGTTATCATTTGAACAGCACCCCATTGGCAATCACTCGACTTTCCATTTTGCAATTTTGCTCCATTTTGGCAATTTTGCCTAAGCCTAAGCCTATGACTACGGCGATAAAAGCGCAAAATTGCAAAATGGAAAGTCGAGTGATTGCCAATGGGGTGCTGTTCAAATGATAACCCACTGACTTCGGACCATTCCGATAGCCAGCATCATCGTTGCTGCTTACATAGCGAGTGAAAAGTGCGCTTCGGTAGATTTCACAGGAGTAGCATCGCTTATGACTACGGCGATAAAAGCGCAAAATTGCAAAATGGAAAGTCGAGTGATTGCCAATGAGGTGCTGTTCAAATGATAACCCACTGACTCCGGACCATTCCGATAGCCAGCTTCATCGTTGCTGCTTACATAGCGAGTGAAAAGTGCGCTTCGTAGATTTCACAGGAGTAGCATCGCTTATGACTACGGCGATAAAAGCGCAAAATTGCAAAATGGAAAGTCGAGTGATTGCCAATGGGGTGCTGTTCAAATGATAACCCACTGACTCCGGACCATTCCGAAGCATCATCGGTTGCTGCTTACATAGCGAGTGAAAAGTGCGCTTCGTAGATTTCACAGGGGTAGCATCGCTTATGACTACGGCGATAAAAGCGCAAAATTGCAAATGGATAGTCGAGTGATTGCCAATGGGGTGTTGTTCAAATGATAACCCCACTGACTCCGGACCATTCCGATAGCTAGCATCATCGTTGCTGCTTACATAGCGAGTGAAAAGTGCGCTTCGTAGATTTCACAGGAGTAGCATCGCTTATGACTACGGCCGATAAAAGCGCAAAATTGCAAAATGGAAAGTCGAGTGATTGCCAATGGGGTGTTGTTCAAATGATAACCCACTGACTCCGGACAATTCCGATAGCCAGCATCATCGTTGCTGCTTACATAGCGAGTGAAAAGTGCGCTTCGTAGATTTCACAGGAGTAGCATCGCTTATGACTACGGCGATAAAAGCGCAAAATTGCAAATGGAAAGTCGAGTGATTGCCAATGGGGTGTTGTTCAAATGATAACCCACTGACTCCGGACCATTCCGATAGCTAGCATCATCGTTGCTGCTTACATAGCGAGTGAAAAGTGCGCTTCGTAGATTTCACAGGAGTAGCATCGCTTATGACTACGGCGATAAAAGCGCAAAAATTGCAAAATGGAAAGTCGAGTTTTGCCAATGGGGTGTTGTTCAAATGATAACCCACTGACTCCGGACCATTCCGATAGCTAGCATCATCGTATGCTGCTTACATATGCGAGTGAAAAGTGCGCTTCGTAGATTTCACAGGAGTAGCATCGCTTATGACTTACGGCGATAAAAGCGCAAAATTGCAAAATGGAAAGTCGAGTGATTGCCAATGGGGTGTTGTTCAAATGATAACCCACTGACTCCGGAGTACTCTGCGTTGATACCACTGCTT